>JAMPIV010009185.1:190000-833810 GCA_024509875.1 Oreohelix idahoensis | reverse complement strand
AAAGTCTTCATTATGATGAAATAAAACGGAGATATGATGATAGCTGCAGTATAAGTGAAAATAATAAAAAAAAACAACAATAATAATAACAGTAATAATAACACATGATATAAAACTATAGTAAGCTAGTTTTGGTAGATAATGATTCAAATCCACACCGAGTACACAGATATCAGTAGAGCTAATAAAGTGTCCATTACATTTATACGAACACACAGACACTTTCAACTTTAACATAGTGCCTAAAACATTGACAACTACACTGACACAATTTCCAGTGTCTATAACTTCTCAGCAAATCAAGTCATCATAACACATCCCTGAAAAATATGACATGTTTGATATTCCATACTAATGTCCCGGACGGTTGACTCAAATTTTACATAGGCCCACGGAAGGTGAGACAGTGTGCCTCTTTGCAAAACAGCAAGGCAGACAGGAACTGAAACTGTTTCGAAATAAGAAGCAGGCTATGTGTCGAATCTGTCAGACTCAGCGCTGTTTCGAAGCATTGTTTCGACACACACACAGTAGCCATCTCTAGTCTAGAGTGCTCTGATGTAAACAACATCACTGCATACTTGAAACATGACTGCTGACTGTCTGGAGTTCTCTGATATGAACAACATTACTGGATACTTGAAACATGACTGCTGACTGTCAGGAGTGCTCTAATGCAAGCATATTACTCTAATCTGTGACCTGGTGTTGTAAAATGGTCTATTTCTCTCTCCATCTTTGTCCTCCTTCCCTTCCCATCTTCCTCTCTTCTTTATTCGTCAGTATTTTTCATTTTGCAATATGATCCTTTCTGCGACTTTTGTCAGCATTTCTCTTTCTCAGACATCAGGGTGCCTCCTATTGGTCACTGCGCAAATACTACAAATGCTTAAACCCCCAGGTTATAAAACATGGCCAGGCTATGTACCTTTGTTAAGTGTCAAGGCGTCTTAAAGTCTAGAAGCTTCCATCGCTTCACTGTATCATATTTATGGACCCGACAGAAAACATCAGTGTCAAATTTCACTGTATAGGCCATTATGTGTGTGCCTGTGTCCGGGTAAACAGTAATTACTGAGCGGCGAGACCCTCTCAACACGATACACAGGTCAAGATTGTGTCACTAATAGCTCAGGTGCCGGGGACAGACTTTACGTGTGATTACGTTGGAACACCTACTGCCCACCACTCTCAATTCAGTAATGTGAGCCATGGGGAAAAAAACCACGAACGATCTAGAACATGTGAGAAGACATCCATAAAAGCCAGAGGCTTAGACCCAAATGCCACTTATACCGCAACACTGTGGAATGAGTGCATCTAAATGGTGAGGAAGTCCAAAGAACAAACTCTTTGGTGAACCAAGTGGTGTAATATGATTTAACTCTATTGTCGCAAGGATATAATCAATTCTCAAGAGCCCTTCTGAGACATTATCTCTGTGAGAATATTCACCTTCCTATTTATTCCCTACAGGTATAGGAGTCTAAAATTTAACGAGCCACTTATGAGATCCTATATATCATTCTTACATTCCTTAATGTTACATCTATATTAACCAATCGTGCTGTGACAATTAATGTCCAGTTCAGGATAACGGTGCAACACTTGGCAATTTGCTTCATAATTTAGTTTGGTATCACACTATACAGACTTGTATAGCCAATAAATATATACAACAAATATCAAAGACAGCATTACTGTGTACAGAGATGGATCCAAGGGAGAGGATGGCAAATTGGGGATAGGAATATATACTCCAAAATGGAAAATGGTAAAAGAATATAGCATCACGGAAAATACATCCATTTTCACTGCAGAGATGGTGGCAATACTAAAAGCACTAGAAATATTCTCTAATAACCCTCCCAAAAAACTAACAGTTTTAACTGACTCTCTTTCAACAATTAAAGCACTTAGAAACTTAGGAGAATGTAGTAGACCTGATATAGCAGAGGAGATATTTCTGGCTACTACATACTTATATTCCAGAGGATGTTCAGTCTTAATTGCTTGGATACTGTCACATGTTGGCATAGAAGGAAATGAAAAGGCAGATAAAGAAGCCAAGAAAGGTCGATCTGAAAAAAAATCTACTAAATGTAGGGACGAGTAAATCAGAGATTAAGAGCTTAATTAAAGATGTAATAACAGATGAATGGAAAGCAGAGTGGGATAACAATCTGAAAGGAAGACATGCATATAAGAAGTTCAAGGCTCCAACAAGAAAATGTCAGATATCTAGGGAATTGAAAATTCCCAGTAATAAGAAACGTCTCAGACTACAGCTGGGAAAAGGCTATTTCAGAATAGAAGAACCTTACTGTGCAGGATGTCTTCAAGACAATAATATAGAACATTTCTTGTTAAAATGTAAGAGGTATGAACAAATGAGAATATCAATATTAGATTATTTGCAAGCATCCAACTTACCTATAAATATAGAAGAGGTGTTAAGAATAGACAGACCTAGGGAACTGCATAATATAGTCAAGCAATATTTAACACGAACAAATGTTAATATATAGTGGCTGGGAATGTGAATGTCTGATGCTGTTCTTACAATGCATATGACTTTTAATAGATGAAAGTCAATTTAATATCTGTTAAAGTCAGTTATATAACTGGAACCACCAAGCCTTTACACCCCTCCACTTTAATATTATTCTTGTTCAGAGTTTGTTCTTGATTATTTTAAATTTTTTTTAAAATATATATTTTTTTAAATATTTATTTTACGTATAAGCACAATTGTGATTGTCCCTATTTACAATGATTTGACAAATGTGATGCCACTTTCTCATATTCATATTATTTGGAATTAAAAACAATATATATCCTAATTATAACCCATCAGAGGTTGAACTGGATATTTTTCTTCATTAATTTAAAAAAAGAAAAAAAGACTTGTATTCATTTTTCACTTGCACTGTAAATGTGCTGACCTTTTTGAGTGTTTTAACTTGAAAGTAATCTTTGAAGGGGAAGGGGTGGGGGGGGGGGGGGGGGGGGGGGGGGGGAAAGTGTGGGGTGGGGGTGTGGGGGGGTGATATGAGAGAGAGTGGGGGGGGGGGGGGGGGGGGGGGGGAAGGAAGAGAGAGAGATAGAGATGCTCTGAAAAGAAAACCCAACCCATTTTTTAAATAGGAAAATCTGGCAAAATTTGTATATAACTTTTAATATTGAGCCTGATAAGTCATTGTAAGAGATTTAGCACAAATTGCGGTTGTACACAATGAGTTAATTACTCACTAAGTAAACAATATATTATGGAATGTGTTTTAAACTGAGAACAAAATTCCCCCCCCCCCCCCCCCTCTCCCATGTAGTTGCTGGGGGTCTCTGAGGAGACAATGAAAAAATTGGCTTACTGTTCCACGGTCATGACATAAGAGGCAACTATGAGGTTGTGTATGGGGCTAATAGCCTCTGAGGTTGTGTATGGGGCTAGTGGCCTCTGAGGTTGTGTATGGGGCTAGCAGCCTCTGAGGTTGTGTATGGGGCTAGCAGCCTCTGAGGTTGTGTATGGGGCTAGCAGCCTCTGAGGTTGTGTATGGGGCTAGCAGCCTCTGAGGTTGTGAATGGGGCTAGCAGCCTCTGAGGTTGTGTATGGAGCTAGCAGCCTGAGGTTGTGTATGGAGCTAGCAGCCTCTGAGGTTGTGTATGGGGCTAGTGGCCTCTGAGGTTGTGTATGGAGCTAGCAGCCTGAGGTTGTGTATGGGGCTAGTGGCCTCTGAGGTTGTGTATGGAGCTAGCAGCCTGAGGTTGTGTATGGAGCTAGCAGCCTCTGAGGTTGTGTATGGAGCTAGCAGCCTCTGAGGTTGTGTATGGAGCTAGCAACCTATGAGGTTGTGTATTAAGCTAGCGGCTTCTGAGGTAATGTATGGAGCTAGCAGCCTCTGAGGTTGTGTATGGAGCTAGCAACCTATGAGGTTGTGTATTAAGCTAGCAGCTTCTGAGGTAGTGTATGGAACTAGCAGCCTCTGAGGTTGTGTATGGAGCTAGCAACCTATGAGGTTGTGTATTAAGCTAGCAGCTTCTGAGGTAGTGTGTGGAGCTAGCAGCCTCTGAGGTTGTGTATGGAGCTAGCAACCTATGAGGTTGTGTATTAAGCTAGCAGCTTCTGAGGTTGTGTATAGAGCTAGCAGCCTCTGAGGTTGTGTATGGAGCTAGCAGTCTCTGATGTTGTGTATGGAGCTAGCAGCCTCTGAGGTTGTGTATGGAGCTAGCAGCCTCTGAGGTTGTGTATGGAGCTAGCAGCCTCTGAGGTTGTGTATGGAGCTAACAGCCTCTGAGGTTGTGTATGGAGCTAGCAGCCTGAGGTTGTGTATGGAGCTAGCAGCCTCTGAGATTGTGTATGGAGCTAGCAGCCTCTGAGGTTGTGTATGGAGCTAGCAGCCTCTGAGGTTGTGTATGGAGCTAGCAGCCTGAGGTTGTGTATGGAGCTAGCAGCCTCTGAGGTTGTGTATGGAGCTAGCAACCTCTGAGGTTGTGTATGGAGCTAGCAAGCCCTGAGGTTGTGTATGGAGCTAAGCAGTCTCTGAATGTTGTGTATGAGCTAGCAGCCTCTGAGGTTGTGTATGGAGCTAGCAGCCTCTGAGGTTGTGTATGGAGCTAGCAGCTTCTGAGGTTTGTGTATGGAGCTAGCAGCCTGAGGTTGTGTATGTGAGCAAAGCAGCCTCTGAGGTTGTGTATGGAGCTAGCAGCTTCTGAGGTTGTGTATGGAGCTAGCAGCCTCTGAGGTTGTGTATGGAGCTAGCAGCTTCTGAGGTTGTGTATGGAGCTAGCAGCCTCTGAGGTTGTGTATGGAGCTAGCAGCCTGAGGTTGTGTATGGAGCTAACAGCCTCTGAGGTTGTGTATGGAGCTAGCAGCCTGAGGTTGTGTATGGAGCTAGCAGCCTGAGGTTGTGTATGGAGCTAGCAGCCTGAGGTTGTGTATGGAGCTAGCAGCCTGAGGTTGTGTATGGAGCTAGCAGCCTCTGAGGTTGTGTATGGAGCTAGCAGCCTAAGGTTGTGTATGGAGCTAGCAGCCTGAGGTTGTGTATGGAGCTAGCAGCCTCATCATGTAGAAAAAAAACGCTACAGAAACTAACCATGTGCAGAGCACATAAATGTTTTGGTGATGGAGCTTAGCAGCCTGTAGGTTGAGGGAGGTAAAACTTCAGGTTTGTATTTCCAAGCACCACAGTTGTGAATGGAGCAAGCCTCCCATCATGTAGAAAAAAACGACTACAGAAACTACCACTGCAAGAGCACATAAATGTTTTGGTGATGGCTTCCTGCAAGGGGAGGTAAAACTTCAGTTGTAGTTATATGCTCCACAGGAGGCAAAAAGTAAAATGAAAGAAAATATTTAAGTGGTGGGAATTCATAACATTTTATAAAATTAGACGTCACTTACGTAGTTTAACCTGGTTCTTTTCTAATATCTTAGATATTTTTACCTTCTACAAAGATGAGAAAGTGAACATGAATGGAAGACATCCAAAGAAGAATCGATTCTTTGGGACTTGGCATGGATCTATTATCCTGCACATGCAGGGGTAAATGGCAATGAGAGAGCTGACAGATTAGCTTTGAGTACTGATTACCTGTTAGGGAATGACACTGCAATATATGAATCAACAAGGCTAAAATTGCTGCAATTTGGCGTCAAACGTAAGACTAGCAGGGATGGACGTATGAGAGAATGCATCCGTCATGTATACAACCAGTGCACTACAGGAACAGTTAGTATTCATACCCTTCGACATTTGCTGAAGGAGATTGAGAACCTATGGGTTTGCTCAGAGTGTAGTGATGTTGATTCATATCAACAATAACAACGTGAACAAGAACCTCAATACAAGTTACGCACCTCAGTTTGCCCCAGTCATCCTTAATACATGTCCCTCCATTGAAACAGTAATCTCCTCGACATTCTACAGGGTCTGGGAACATGCTGTCCACACAACCTTCCTCTGAGGTCAGACTTGTTTTCATCACAACATAACTGGTTCCATTCGAGTTGATAAGTGCTGGCTTGCCAGTTACATTTAAGTAGTTGTAACAACCAATGTCAGAATTTTCATTCATACACAGGTTTATTGGCACTTGAGCCACTGTTACACCCACAGCTTGTTCAAACTGAAACAAAAAAAATTAATAAATAAAAGTATAACTAAATTTTTGGGGGAAGTTTTGATGTGTGCTTAAATGAAATATGTACTTCTGTGTAAAATCTGAGACCTGGCTTGTTCAAGGTGTAAAGAACAAAACCACTGTCTACCTGGCAAGCATGTTATAAATTCAGGATATTTTGAATGAACTGTGATTTGCCAAACTTACAATGTTGCCATATTGCCGAGAAAAATTTGAATTCCTTGGCACTTCACTTTTCTGCAGTATGGCAATATTGCTAACTTAATGGATTAGACTAAAATCTCTGAATGCCTAATGCTTCTCTTTCATTTCTGTCGTCTACTGTTCTTAAGTCATTGAAATACTTAAAACCTTCTTGTCCTGGTTGTCACTTTGCCATGTCTCCTACAGTCCCCAAGCCTCGAATGTCTCAATTTTCTAACATAACTCATTTTTAAGTGTCCTCCAGACAATGTATCTTCACTTCCTTCTACATATGATCTTTTCTGTCTCCCTGATAGCTTCCATTTGGTTGGTTTGTTTAATGTTTTCCTGATCATGTACCTTTAACTTCTATATATCATTTTCTAATTCCCTGTCCGTCCTTGTTCTCCATTCACAAGGTTTAAAATTTTTTTGGAGGCCTATACACTCTTTCGTGACTCTGTTTTTTTCTACATAGAATTAAGCACCAGTAGACTTAATTTTGTACGACCTAAGCAATCAATCAGTGATTTTAAAACTCTATGATGAAATGAAAAATCAAGTATTATAAATGTAAAATGCATTATTCATTCAAATATATATTTTTTATTGATAAAATAGTTGAAACGAGCCAGCAGCCTTACTTTAGCTTGATTAAGCATGATAGCACTCTCTCCTTGTGAGGGGTTCACATAAGGACTATCATGAGCTGAAAACCTCACATCCAGGAAACCTTCACCATCAGTTAGAGACACAATTTCTATACTGTTCAGGTCTGGGTAGCCTAACATTTGTGACACGGCTTGCCTGAATTGCTGATACTTGCTGGTTGAAGGTGCATTTGGTGTTCCGCTGCTGACTGGCTTTATAAACTCTTCAGCAGTTATACCTGATTAAAACAGGAAAATATTATATATACATTAAAAAAAGAAAATGATATGGAATGAGTTTTACAAATTAACGGTTGACAAGAAACAATGAACATTTCGGGGGTTCGCCCTTTGTCAGCCACAGTTACAAACATGTGACAAAGACAAGAATTATAGACAGGTCAAAAGACAAGAAATAAAGACAGGTCAAATAAAAATACTATAGACACTGCAAACACGTAAAAGGATGAGAAACATGGAAATAAGAGGATCTATAAAGACAGATGAAAACATAAACAACACAGGTGATACAAGGAAAAAGTATAAGTAGTTTCTTTATCTGTTGTGGTCTATCTACGTTTTCATCAATTTTGCCTGATGTATGCTAACTTTCCTTTTCTCATAATATGCCCAATAAAGTAATAAAAGCTAATTGCTTCTTTCTTCTCTTTCTTGTTATTTTCTACTGCTTATGCAGTGATACACCACAGATTACTGGTTTCAAATCCTGCAGCCTGGTCTGCTGTCCAGCTGTTTCTAAGATGTATTCCAGTGGGGAAGTTAAAGAAAAACTAGAGAAGAATGGTAGTAGAGAAAGCCAAAGCAGCTAGGACCTCATGGCTTGAGCTGAAATAAGATGTCCAAAACATAAATTGGTGGACAGCACCAAAGAGAATCAAAACTGTAACTCTGTTGGGAACAAAAGAGAATAACATAACTGATGAAGTTTATACAGGATCATGTCACTGTTCTCATACCATTTATAACATGCTTATTTTACAGTGGTCCTATTCTGTGCTCCTCTTTCAGGACATGGAAACAATAAAACACACACAACAAACACACACAACAAACACACATATTTATCATGATAGCAGGAAATGGTTCTATGGGTTTATAACTGTGTATCTAAAATTCTGATTTAGGAAAACTCCAAGAAAAATCCTAAACTTTTTTCATTAAAAAAAAAAAAAAAAAATACTAAATACATTTGGGCAAGTGTGACACAATCACATATGAGAGTCAGTTCATCACGTTTCTGGTCTGTGTGGTTTATAATACGAGACTAGAATATGGGCAATACATAGCACAAGTTGACGTAAGTGCTGGAACATACAACAAGAACAACAACAGCGGCAAATGTTTTGGATTGATGGTTGGGCGACATCTGAAATTCTAAAAAATCCCAAATCATTGGTATGTCAATAATTATTTTTGATAAAGCTAAAAACAGGATAAGAATTATATAAGCGTTAGTAGTAAATGAAAATGGTGATAGGATTCTGCAGCATTAATAACCTGGTCATTGCAGGAACACTTTTTCCACATGAGTTACTCTACAAATTAACATGGGAGTCACCAAATGGCCATGACAGAAACCAGAGAGACTACACACTGATTGATGGCAGATGGAGACATTCATTGCAATATGTGAAAGTAAGAAGAGGTGCAGAAACCCTGCCAGATTTTCTGAGAAGCTACACATAAAAAAACTGAACGAGGTTGGGCAATGGGTCAGATGCAGCAAGAGACGCCATGCAATAGCAAACCGCCTGTGAAAGTAAGAAGAGGTGCAGAGGTGTGGAAGTAATCACCATCTAATAGTAGCAAGAATAAAGATGAAGATCAGAACTACAGGGCCAAAAATAAAAAACAGAAAAGATTTGACATGAATAAATTAAACCCAAGCCAACAAAAGGAAATTCCTAGATAACATTGCAAGACAGGCAGAAGAAACAGCACTGAGTAATGAACAAAGCACAGTATACAAAATAACACAAGCGATCAGTGGAAAATGGAGTGCAAACAACATTACACTAGTTAGAGACAACCATGAAAATCTCATCACCAGAGAACAGAAAAACAAGATGGGCAGAGAACTTCAGAGAAACACTAAATAAGGCACCTCCAGAGTCACAGTTGAACATTTCAGAGGTTGAAAATCACCTAGATATAAATACAGATATTCCACAAAGGGAAGAAATCATCACAGCTATCAAAGGTTTGAATAACAGAAAAGCTCCAGGCCATGACAACTTAAAGGCAGAGATATTTAAAACAGATCCTGAATAAGCTGCGGAACTATTTTTAGAAGCACTATTTGCACAAATCTGGCAGATAGAGACAACACTACAGGAGTGGAACAAGAGAACAAAACTGTCAAATTGCCAAAAATGTTTGACCTCACAGAGTGCAACAACTGAAGAGAAAGTACTCTCAGTTCCCAGTAAAGTATTTGCTCATGGAACAGAAAAAATAACTAACAGCACATGCACATAGTATGGCACGATGAAACGTGCACATAGTATGGCACGATGAAACGTGCACATAGTATGGCACAAGGAAAAGCAAATAGAATAAACTATTTATAGTATCAAATTTCTCATATTGTTCATTCATAAGCTTGTAGGCTAAGCCCTTACACAATTTGTTCATTTTCATTGTAGTTATCCCACTCATTCTTTGCTCAATCCCTGCATTACCATAAAACCCGTTTAATCTGAGTGCCTGGACATAAATTTTGGCTACCTCAACAGTCCTTCTATCTTCATGCAATAGACACCAACTACCTGCAGTATGCAATATTTTGAAGGTGGAGCTGCAGGCATGTCCTCAGAAGAGACCCCGATGCCATCACAAAAACAGCTATGCTATGGACCCCTGAAGGAAAGCGAAAGAGAAGTCGGCAAAAAGAACGTGGCGGAGAACTGTGGAGGCCAAGATGCAAAAAATAAATCAGAGCTGGAGCAATGTACGAAGGATGGCCGCTGACCGAACAAAGTGGAAGCAGTTTGTTGCTGCCTTATAAGATGCCATCAGGCATGATGGCCACTGACTTTCAAAGAAAGAAGAAGAGAAAGGAGCTGCAGGACTTCTAAAGCTTGAAAGCAGGAGGTCAATGAAATGAGCTGTTATGACAATAATTATTTTTGAAAATATCCAAAACAGGATAAGAGTTACGGTTAATATTAGAAGTGGCGGTATTTGTTCTGAGATGTGTGGCCATTTACAAGAATATCAAATGCTTGGTTATGGATAGCAGTTTAGCATTTTGGCCTAGGCTCAGGATGTGCAGACAGAAAAATAGTACCCTAATTCTACATCATTCTTTAAAAAAAAAATAATGCATGACAGACTAAACAAAAATAAAACAACAACATTAAATTTTAGATTGATATTTGGGCTACTTCTCGATTGCAAGTTGGCTGACAGCTGACATTTGAAAAGTCCTTGTTGTTAAGGGCGTTCTATGGTTTGAATAGTATTATGGTTCTTACAATTATTTGATCTTTTATTCTGTGTTCCACCCGGTGTCGATATTGATTACAACCCTGGATACTTCTTGCAAAGTAATTGCATTTTAAACGTGCTTTCAATAAAAGTTTATATCTATCTGAATGACCGTGTTATATTATTCCATTTCGTATTATCAGTGTGACAGCATGTGTATTCCTTTGAAGGTCATTGGTCATTCTTCATAAAACAGTCATAACTGGAACCTTGAATACGTTATTGAATAAGACCAGTTTTTGACGACATAATAATTTAATAAGTATTCATTTTTCCATCATGAGAATCAAAGACACTACTAAATATCGTTCACATCAAGAGCACTGGATACATTATAGCGTAGAGTCTATATTTCACCGATATTGTCTGTCCGATACATTATCGTTATAATCAACGTTCGAATTATATTTCCACCAAAACTTTTGGCATAATTCTTGTATTTATACAGAATTAAACATTCTGCTAATTCTATTAGATACCCTGTCTAATATATTAATTTACTTTGGCTTACACAGCCAGGCTCTATCCGCCTTATATACTGAAGCACATTAAAAATGCACCACCTGTATAATCCAGGAACAGAGTGTGAAATGTAAATAAAAGTGTTTGGAATCTTTATCAATTTTCCTATGAATCCATGCTGGTCATTAATTTGTACATTTGATTGTTATGAAATTCATTGCATTCTGTGCAGGCAAGGGAGAAAACCAAAAAATGCAACCAATTTTAAAAACAATAAAAAAAAAAAAAAAAAAATTCATTCACACTATCCCTCAGTATCAGGTATGTATGTCCACACGTGTGCTTGCAAACAAGCTTGGCAGCGGCTCCGCATGGAACGCACAAGTCTCTGAAGGAAATTCCGGGGAATCAAGTCCCATTCACGTGTAAGAGCAGCTTCGAGCTGTTGCAGATTAGCTGGAGAACCTTGCCTGTAGACTCTGCGTCCAAGCTCGTCCCACAGATGTTCTATAGGGGACATGTCTGGTGATAGGGCAGGCCAATCAATCGTCACAATGTTCTGCTGCTGTAGATATTGCTGCGTTTAATGCATGCGTTGTGCGCACATGCGTTAATCCTGCTGGAGAAGCTGCAAGTCTGGATAATTTGTGAACGCAGGAGCAACCAATGCATCCAGAACCTCATCTCGATATGTCACAGCATTAACATTTCCACGGAAGACGTGAAGAGGCAAGCGATGGTGAAAACTGAATCCTCCCCAAATTTGAATACTGCCACCTCCAAATCGGTTGTGCTGACGAAACACAGCAATCTGCAAAGCGTTCTCCACACCATCGCCAAATCGCGCATACGTCCATCAGCAAAGGATATGGTTGAATCTGCTCTCGTCTGTGAATAGGACAGCATTCCACTGCAGTCTAGTCCATCTGACATGTTGCTCTGCCCATTGCAGGTGCTGCTGACGATGTCTGTGAGTCAAGTTTGGCCCAACATAAGGTCGTCTTGCAGTAAGGCCTGTATCTCTGAGTCGTCGTATGACTGTCATTCGAGAGACTTGCCCACCCCTATCTACCCACTATTGCTCTTGCTGATATGACTTGCTGGGAGAGAAACGATTCCTTAGGTGACTCAGCACAATATGACGATCTTGCGCAGGGGTAGTAACTCGTGGTTGGCCACTCCGAAGTCTATCCCGGGCACTGCCAGTGGTTCCGTAACGTTCATTGAAACGTACAATAGTGCTGTGGTGGCAATTCATCCTTCTGGCAATGGCCCGAGAGCTCATTCCGGTCTCCAACATACCAATGGCTCGTTGGCGGTCGTTTTCAGATAGTCGTGGCATTTCAAGCACATGTACTGGGTGTTTTGTCTCAACGGCCTTTTTATACCGAGTATACTGCCACAACGCGTACACATTTTCAGGGTCATAGCTGTTGGGAATCGTGTTGCACGTGTAACTTTCATTGTTTTCATGTAGTCTGTACACAAACCCGTGGGTTGAATCATGCACTTTCTATTCCAGCAGCCATTCGCTCTCTACCTCATGACAAACACGGGGAAAATCCATTCCCACACTTTTATTTTCCAACTTCTTGGCATCGGTATATTTAATAGTGGTGCGTTTTAAATGTGCTTCAGTATATATTCTACACCTGCGTTTCATATATTAACGACTGGTGTGACGTTAATCCCAACAATGATTGCAGTTTTATACTACCGACACATATATATTTCGGACTCAATGGTCCTTACACATTATCCTTTTTAAGGTTACCGGCTTTACATTACCGTAATATATATTTTCCTAGTTCTACACTTGAATAAGTGGTCCATGCCAAAACGACATTTCAGAACACTTTGGATAAGTGGTCCATGCCACACATTTTAAAACACTGCTGTCAGGCTCAAGTCCGCACACATAAGACTCTCGCTACTATGTCTCACACGATCAATGCATAAGATATATGCGATTTGATGTCATTTATTTATATTCAACCAAGGTGTTCCATGGTTGCAACCATCTGAATCGAGCTCAAACCCAGACGCTTGCAAGCCATGAAACAATCTTCAACACTTGTTTCCGTAAACATTCCTCGTCCTTGAAGCATTTTGGATAGAAAAAGGTTATGGACCTGTATATTACGCATGATGAAAACTTTTTCTTTGTTCCACAAATCAAAATATAAACTTTCTTAATGTCCACTATCTTGCTTATTTGGTGCAACTGCCAACCACTCCATGTCTGTAATCCACTATACTTTCCTATATTTATTCTAATTTTCCATTCCTTCTTAACTTGAATTAATGAACTCTAACCTTCTCTAAGGAAACATCCGGACATCTGTTTGACAGCATTACAGGGATAGGTCCATGTTTTTTGAGAATCCCATGGTAAGAAGAGATAGAGGAAGACCTGAAGAACACAACGGGAGAAAAGAACTGGAGACAGACATGAAAGGAATGAGGAAGACACAGAAAGACCTTCAGCTGATAGCACAGGATAGGAGGACCTGGTACAAATTTGCTGAAGGCCTATGCTCCTTGGGGAGCTGAATGAATGAATGAACCTTCTCTAACTCACCTTGAAGTCGAACTCCCAGACTTCCTCACAGCCTCATCTGTGAATTTGTTGGATATTGACAGAAACTGTACACGTCACAGTCTTCTGAAACTTTTTGTCGAATACAGTCACCTGTCAAACACCTGACAATCACTTTCTGTAACCATTTTAACTTTCACTAAGACAAAACTTGTAGGTCCAATTGTAGGTCTATACAATGTTAGTCTCACTCAGTCATCATTGTCATTTAACTTCACTAAGATAAAACTTGTAGGTCTTTTGTAGGTCCTGTTATAATGTTAGTCTCTTGGTCATCATCATCATTTTCGTCTTTGCTCCTGGTGGAGCATGAAGTCACCACTGCAGCTGGTCCCCTCCTGCAGGAAGCCTGTACCAAGCTCATCTCACATGCTCTTTACAGCAGTGGTTTTCTGTAGCAATCTGTTTTACATGATGAGTAGTCGTGACTTATCTTAAATGTATTGTTTTCGGTCTGTCCTTGTCTGACAATATAAAGTTTACATTAGCTTTGATTAACAAAACTACTAATTTAAAAACTGCAAAGAAAAAAGTCTCTTTGAAACAAGTGTGGTGTTTGACATATCTAATAAATTACATGGCAAAAAAAAAAAAAAAATGCTTCTTATCTAGAACTGATATGGAGTTACTCATAATTATAGCCCAAATTGAAAAAGCCTCTTTTCTGGACTTGAATGGAATTAACTTATTTAAAAATTGCAAGAGAAAGTGCTTCTTGTTTTCAAAATGGGTATGGAGTTATTTAAATAAATTTGCCAGACAAGCAACCGAAACTGCTTAACTTACACTGAACTGGTATGGATCCTTGAAATTATTTGGGGATAAGCCTGGTTTGAGTGTAAATCATTCCAGTTTGTGGATTAACACTGTGAATGATACATAATTACTGTACAGTGGAAAAGAAATAATCTCATAACAAACAATACACACAATATAAATGTACACTTCCTTTTCACAAGCACTACTGCAAGATGCAAGTTATAATCATTATCAGTTTCCCTTCTGCTCCCTACTGGAGCATGGACCCACCATTGCCAGCTGGTCCCGTTGCAGAAATCCGTGCACCCCCAGCATTTCTGTGTCTCTTGCAGTGGTAGTTTTCTTTAGTAATTTGTTTGTAATGATAAGGTAGCCAGCCTACTCATGTACACCTTGCATGACAAGCCTGAAGCAGCAAATAATTCTATTTTTTTTCATCAGAGACCCTCAGAACACTACACAAGAGTCAAGTTATATAGGATAAAATGCATAAAAAAACTTAATTTCAGTTCAGAAAAGTAGCTCCATAGTATGCTTCATTGATGAATAGTATTTTTTCAGCATCATTAATATAATGTAATTTGATAATGCCTTATAAAACCATGCTTTTGAAAATAAATGTCACATTAGAAATCTGAAAATGTTAATATTGCAATAAATCCACAAATTTTCGACTGGTAATAAGTTTTGTTTTTTTTAAATCAAAAACATTACACCATGCATCATGTCAAGCAAGCTAACAGTTTAACTGTGGATACAAGGGTTAGATGGACAGAATGGAGGTTTTTCATGTGTTCCTGGTAGATTTGTAACAGTCTGACCACTGATAATACTGGTTGATATCATCATAGAAAGCACAGTCCATGATAATGGTTGGCAGATGCAGTTTTTTTTCTAGTCATGTTTGCCTTCAAATTTTAAAAAAAAGTCAGAGAGAAGCTTTTTAACCGCATTTTGGGAAATCAGGAAGCTTTTATTATACTGGTGATATAAATGGAAGAATCTAAAGTCCAACACAAAAAAATAACAATCATTCAAAGGTACAAGATCAGTTCTACTGTCTGGCTCTGAGTTATGGAGAAACAAACAAAAAAGCTCTGAGACTTTTGAAAACTGAGTGGCTTGCATAGAACAGAAGGACTGAAGAGATGATGATGCAAACGACTAATAGTATCTTAGGGAACCTGATTTTTTGATAAGAATCCAGACAAAAGCCCAGTGTGAACAAGAGATAAGAAGAAAGACATTGACGTTTTTGATAGGGCACACATTAAAGAAAAGAAGTTGAAATGCATTTACAAGGCAGTCCTTGTTCTGGGAATCCCCCCAGGGTAAAGAGAGGAAGAAGGGAGAACAAAGAACACACAGACACACGAGAACTGTGATGCAAATGTGGAGGGCAAATGGGTCACGACGTCTGTTTCAGTGTAACAGTTTCCAGTATACAACAAACTGCTGCATCATCAGTCCAAGTGAATAGACAGATTAGATATCATGCATAGCCCCCTAGCCACATTTTCCAAACACACAAACACCTTCATGTAGCCATGTCAACAAGTCCCTCACCCCCTTTTCAGTATCACTGATTGTCATCATGCAGCTAATATATAAGGTATCAAATGCTTTGTTGAGGGATAAGGGGTAGTCTGATGGGGTGCTTCGTGTGATGATGGCAGATAATTGGGTGACCGTGTTGGTGTCATAACCGGACCACCCCAGGCTTTCCCACACTTTTTCACCTTTGTTAACAACAGAGTCAGTTGTGTGGAGACTACTTATGTTTGTTTCTTTCCTTTTTCATTTTGTTGTTGTTTGTTGTTGCTTGTTGTTGTTTTTACAATTACTTTTTTTTTTATTTTAATTGCTTTTTTGTTTGTGTGAAAGGTGAGGAAACAGAACACATACATTTACACAATTTTACAGTCTTTGATTTTACTCTATTTGGACTGAAGTTAGTAGGAGGGAGAAGATACTATATTTAGATATCGGAAATCATATTTTATCCCGATGCCGTCACAAGAACAGCTATGCTATGGACCCCTGAAGGAAAGCGAAAGAGAGGCCGACCAAAAACAACTTGGTGGAGAACTGTGGAGTCTGAGGTACAAAGAATGAACCAGAGCTGGAGCACTGCATGAAGGATGACCTCCTACCGAGCAAAATGGAAGCAGTTTGTTGCTGCCCTACAAGACACCACCAGGCGTGATGGCCAATAACTGTTTTGACAGTTGGTGGCTAAGGACCAAAGAAGATTCAGTTTTGGAAATAAATTTAAAAACTGAAGTGGTCCTTAACTTCTTTTGAATAGTGAAAAGAGGCTAAATGGCATGACAAAAAACTGCTCAGTATCCAAGGCTCTCTTCCATACAATTAAAATAGTTTTATGTAACATGATATACCTGAAATAAGCTTTTAAGGCGTCAGGTGAGAGGTATGTGAAAGTCTTGTCTGGAAGATCCCAGTCATCAGGATCATTTGCGAAAACACGGCCAATTTCAATCTCAGTAAACCGACCTGAAATATAAAAAATGTGAGAATACAGAACATGCTTTACACATTTTTACTTTACTGCTTTTGAGCCTTTACAGGGTGGTGTCGATCTGCATATAAAAAAACTAAAACAGGCATTGAAAAAATTTATGGAAACTGGTCTTTTTTTATGATCACTCACCATCTTCTGAATATAAACATGTTCTAGACCCATTTAACCTTTCTTATACACTGCATCTTTATTTCACGTCACCTGCATTAGTGATCTATGACTCATGAGTAAAAGGAGGAAAAATATCTGAACATGTGACTCCACACCGTAACATCAACACTGTAACATCAACTTGCTAACAAGAAATTGATATTTCATCATCACCCTTCTGCTCCTTATAGAGTATGGAGTCGCCACTGCAGCTCAACACCATGCAAGAAGCTTAACCAAAGCATTCATACGCTTTAGAAGTAGTGGTTTCTGAAACAGCCTGTTTTACATGGTGATGTTGCCAGCTCCAAGCACAAACCTCATACACTGGTCACCTTTTTTTGACATGCCTGAGGGACCACATCCTATTCTTTCTTTGTCTCCTCACATACCTAGAGAACTAAACAGGACAAATTAACATTTACACTTGTCATTAACATTTACACTTGTCATTAATATTTACACTTGTCATTAACATTTACACTTGTCATTAACATTTACACTTGTCATTAATATTTACACTTGTCATAATACAGCTGTATGAACAAAATACAAACTAAATAATTTATAGTGCAAAAAAATGTATACTGTTCTGGAGAGATGGAGAAAACTAATATCTCATTAATTCTTTAAATGCACTTCTAATGTTTCATTAAAAAAAAATATTCAGTTCAAGTCCTGAAGGGTTAAAATTAGAACATATAGTGTCTCTAATTTCATTTAATATGTTCAATATGCAAACATGGCAGCATATCATGGCAGCATATCTCCTGTCCAATTATTGTAAATGGGTACTTGACTTTGCTAATCAGTTAAGAAAGACAAAGGCAGCGGATTGAAGTGATCTGACAAGAAAGCAATTAATGTGGAACATAACCAAGTAAAAAGACCAACTGTCCAGTGAGAACAGAGATATCAGAAGAGTGAGAATGCTGAAAGATGGGATAGAGACTCATGCAGAGGAAACCTGCTAAGAGGCATTACCTAAGCAGTCCTTGTTATGAAATCCTTGTGGTTGCTTATTGTTTAACCAGGACTTCATGAGCTTCTTGCTCTTTTGCAGCCAATACCACATTGTAGACTCCTTGGTATAATCTTCGGGTGTATTATGAACTAGGCTTAGATCCTGTCTTTCCATCACCCAAAACGTGGTTGAGTTGAAGTCATGTAGCTCCAGTTTCTCCAGCTTGGCTTTGCATTTAAGGTATCGTCACATGTGGTCCCAAGCGAGGAGGAAGAAGTGTGTGGCATATTTGTGCATTCTCTGCTAATCCAAGGGGGCTCTCCAAATATGCAGAGCTAAAATACTGTGCTCTGGTTCTGGGCTGTCCCCAAGAAATCACCACATCCTATATACAAAGTCACTTCTCAGATTCCCTTGCCAAATCATGGAGTCCATGGTAAGATCTCTTGCATGCGGCAACCAGGTATAAGCCAGAGTTATGTCTGGGGCTCAAGTGACTGTGCTCCAAGCATTTAGTGTGCAATGCTGGGTTCTCAACATGTTTCACCACAGGGGGAACCCTGGAAGTGCGTGGATGATTCAAGAGTCAATGAGGGTGTAATTAGTCACACAGTCTGAAATTCACATCCAAATATACATACTATAGCATTGTGTATAGCTGGTGGTCATATAAAGGAATGACTTCAGATATGCCCCCATGCATTATCCCTGTGGGAAATAGAGGTAGAGGTGACCGAAGGAGAAGAGAACTGGCGACAAGAGATATGAAGGGAGTGAAAAAATACATGGGAAAGACCTTGACAGATGGCACAGAATAGGAAAAGACTGCAATATGTTTGTTGAAGACCTATGCTCCTTACGAAGCTGAAGGGTGATGATGAAATTAATATTCACATTCAGATAGGCTGTGGAAGCAAACATTACCTTCTAGTGTTGTAGACTACAATATCCTGGTGCCCTGGCTCAAGAGTATTGTCATTTTCATCTCCTATTGTAAATCGGTGAGTGTATTTGTGGCAGTCTGTGATAATGACTTTCCATCCATGTCCCACATCACAATGGGCAAGTAGTAATACTTTCTCTCCTCACGGTCCAAATCTAGAACTGGTTTTCTTTACAGTAGCTGCGCCATTGCCTCCATCACCCGCTGCATGAGGAATTTTGATACAATTGCAATTAGCAAGACTGCCATGTTGAAAAACGATTTTTAAATATCACTTTACTGAGTACAAACGTTTACTAATTATACGAGGGGCGTTCAGAAAGTAATGCACCACATCCTTTTTCTCAGCTAATAATGAAGATAGAAGCATGAAATTTTGCACAATTTAAATATGGCATGTGCCAATTGTGTGCACCAAATTGCACCGCAACCTGCCAAATAATACGGCTGCCCTAAACCGTTGAATCGGAGCGTGTTAGCAACTTGCGGTATAAGCACCGAATTGTGATAGAATTTCTCGTTGCGGAGTAGGAAATTGTTGTGAACATTCACAAGCGTCTATGATGATGGTGTATGGAAGTTTTGCAGTCGACAGGAGTACAGTAAAATCGCTGGGTTCAGAGATAATCAAAGAAATCAGGAAGTGGAGATACGGAGCTGCTTGATCGGCCGCGCTGTGGAAGACGTCCTGCCACAGCCACCAATGCAGAAATGTTGAAATGCGCTGAGGGCATTATTCTTACTGATAGGCGAATCACTACTCAACAATTGGCCTTACAGCTGTCAGTCAGCATTGGTAGTGCAAATGCAGTTATAAAAAACTCTCGGATTTTCTAAGGTTTGCGCAAGATGGGTTCCTCGAAGTCTCACAAATGACCACCGATTGCAAAGGAAAGCAATTTCTTCTGAATTGTTGGAGCGTTTCAATGCTGATGGAGAGAACTTTTTGGCTAAGATCGTTACAGGTGACGAAAACCTGGGCACATCATTTTGAACCTGAGACAAAAAGACAGTCAATGGAGTGGCATCATCCGCAATCACCAAGAAGAAAGAAATTCAAGACAATTCCTTCAGCTGGAAAGGTCATGATCACTGTCTTTTGGGACATTGAAGGCGTGATTCTTGTGGACGCTATGGCAAGAGGAGAGACAATCAATTCGCAAGCTTACATTAAGACATTGAAAAAACTCAATCAACGTTTTCGCAGAGTTCGGCCGCACAAGAATCCAGCAGACCTGCTTCTCATTCACGACAATGCGCGCCCTCACACAAGTCTGGCAACACGGGAAGCAATCACCAAATTGGGTTGGACTGTACTACCCCATCCACCCTATAGTCCCGATTTGGCACCCTCTGATTTTCATCTATTTGGTCCACTTAAAGATGCCCTCCGTGGGACAAGGTTTGAAGATGATGAAGGAGTGATTCATGCAGCGAAGAAATGGCTACATGATCAAGACAAAATCTGGTACGGGCTAGGAATACATGCACTTGTTTCGCGCTGGCATAAAGCCGAACAAGTTGATGGGGATTTATGTTGAATAAATACCGATGTTTACAATGACATATCCATGTATATTGATGTATAAAATTTCATGCTTTTTAGATAAACAGCTTCCTGAGAAAAAACGATGTGGTGCATTACTTTCTGAACGCCCCTCGTACATTTTTCAAATATATTCATTTATGCATGTAAAGAACCATTTTTTTTTGCTGATGCATGATTAAACTGATAAAAAAAATGCACAATAAAAGCAATTTTCAGATATGATACAAAGGGGTGCAATGTTTACAACCTTTAGCAACGCTGCATTCTTTGGCGAAAATTTGCGCCTGCAGCTGCATTCTTTTTTCACAACGCCCCATTTTTATAGTGGGCGACTTGTAACGTTTCTGTGTTTCTTGATCAATTGCTATCATTTTTGGAATTTTTATAAATAAATGAATGATGAATCTGATGATATAAAATTTGTTTGTGTACATGTTAGATGTGATAGGAAGAGAAAGATGAAAAAAAACTATAAAAAAAATAAAAAAAAAATAAAATTTTTTTAATTAAAACATTTTTTTTTTAATTTATTAAAAAAAAAAACAACAAACGAAGAGTCAGTCCTTATCCCTTGCATCTCAATGAAAAAGTCATTTGACCAAATACAAATCAAATGACGATCTTTTCGTTACACACACACCCATCATCAGTAGCAAAGCAACAAACGCCCTCTCGTCAGCAGTGACATTCGGTCGGAACCGTAACCCTAAACCTTTCCCATAAACCTAAACCCTAAATTTTAGACATACTAGCAATGACATTCTACTTATCGTTCCCCATCTCAGCCATCACCGATATTCTGAGAACTGATATCAGCGCTAATAAAGACAGAAATATCCTCGTCATCGCATCGGAGTCAGAATCCATTAAAATTTGAGCGAAAATAGCCGCGTGTTTAGATTTTGGCCGATTGATTTCGATTTAAAAAAATTCACAGAAAATAAAACGCGTACTACACCCATCACTAAATAAAGATCGGAAACGGAAGCCTAACTCTCTCGCAAATAACACAATAAAACTTAACATCCGGGTGCCGGGGTGAAATCCCGTGTACACAAATTATAATGCAAGAAACCGACGATGTCCGTAGTCGCAATAAATGAGCCCGCAGCTGTCAGAACATAGCGTAATTTCTGTTGCAATAATGCGCCTGCAGTGTGCTAAAGGTTTTAAGAAATCAAATTAATGGAAATATATATATTAAAAATATAACCAAAAGAAAAACATTTTTTAGTAACTTCTATAGCATTGTCAGAAATCTTCTTCTTTTCGTTCTTCGTCCTGAAAAGGACGGTGGTTGCGTTGTTCTGTTTACTCCTAAGCTGTGATATCTGCACCTTTCGGTCGAACACATCCGACTTCTAATTTGCACTGCATTAAGATTAGGACCGGGGGTTTGCCTTCCCAATTCGATCCACACTTGTTTTTTCAGCCAGACTGCACAGCTGCAGACTGTTTTCCCAGGACCACCACGTGGAGGTGGAGTGCGGTCTTGACCAGCTCTGGTTCGCTGGTCCTGACGCAGGCAATCAAGCTATGAGTCGCTGACTGCGATCTCTATTGCAGCTGCAATCTTGAGGTCCCAAATAACTAGCTACTGTACAAATGTTTTCACAGTTCACTAACCTAAGTACCAAGCTACATTATTATAATTTTTAAAGAGTGACACAAAGAGAATGATGTTAGACTGAAAAACCACTGATAATCCTGTTAATAAAACAAAAAGAAATAGAAATTAAGAACCCACCAGGATCAAATGTAAAGGTTGAAGTAAGTGCAAAGCTGGCACACACGCAGCCTGTTGCAAGCGGAACCCAAAGGGAGGGTCCTATACTGCAGTATCAGGATCAATTGGCATGAATCACCTGTACCAAATAGTTTATTATAGTGATCCTCATTTTCTTCACAACAGTCGGTAATTCTCACGGAATCGTGGGGCATTGTCATTTGTATCGTTGAGCGTTTATAGAAAAGAGTGGCTGTGCCTGTAAGTGGCTTGTTCACCTATTAACAACAAGATAAATATTTTTAACATGATAATTCTCAAAAGATAATCCTATTATATTTTCCAATAATGTTATGCTTTACAACAAGCTGGATAAAAAATTATGTTCAAGGAAAAACTACTATTGAACCATGGTAACATTCCCCCAGCTGTATAATCCTGCTCCAATGTTTTATATCCCATTTTTCCTGTGCTAAAGCTGATTCAGGTTTCAGTTCAAGTTAATAGCACAGTAAAATTATTTTATGCCACTTGTATCTCTGTTTTTTGGTTCATTTTGGAAAGGACTTTGAAAAGCAAGCAAGTTTATGTGTAAACATGCTAAAATGTCTTTCTGCAAGTAAAAATTAAATAAAAATGTATAGTGCCCCAAACATACAAACTGATATTTTTATTTTAGTATGGATTAAAAACATCATATAACCCTGATGGGTTATAGTAGAAAATATATACACTTCTATAGATAATGTATTCAGTTACCATTTGCTTACTGACAGCATCTTTCCTTATCATTATTCCATATTGTATACATTCTTCTTTTCCTTCAGTTAGAAAAAACTGATGATCTGTTCAAGTTCACAGTGTATATGTATATATGTACACACACATAGATGCAAGTACTTGAGAGCACAGACACACACAGTCACCTGTTGGGGACAGCTCCATGGTGCATAATCATCCCGGCTTGGCCCCCAAATGTTGAGAAGGTTTTGATGCTCAGTATTATTATTAAAGAATATTATCCTCAACCGTTTGGGTTCTTGTTATGCCTTATTTAATTATTAATCATTTGTATAAATTCCTAATTTCGTTGCTTCTTCTAATCATCTTGTATAATTCTCTCATCTAGAACCAAATATAATTCTCCAAATGTCTAGGTTCGATTTCAAATTACTGTTTCGTCTGTAACAACTGTCAATGAAGCAATCGAAGCATAACTTCAAATAGTTCAGTAGAACTTAAAAATTTCCCATAACGCTGGCAATGACGACTGAATACATTTATTGACAAATACTTCAAGTGAACATAATCTTCATTCATAGGCGATCCCAGCCTATCTCATAGTGCTAACATGCACTCAATCCATTATAATATAATATCTCGTACGCTCTGGTACACAATATCAGCCATATTTCAGCGTTAAACACGCACACTTCTTTTCGTTTGCTATTCTATAGTCCTGGGTTACCTAGATCCTTATTTCTGTGCCATGCCGCACGCTTAAAATACATATATCAGACAATCATTTGTCTGTACTTCTAGTCACTTTATCAGTTGACAATACCTGCCATATTATGAATTAAATTGTTACTTTTTTATCTTGAACACTTGGTCACAAGAACTACTCACACATCTATAATAAGTGGCACATTCCACTACTCGTTAACGCAGACTCTCAGAAGAACACTTCTATGAGTGGTTATACCACATGGAACACAAGTGGACAAGGTCACACATGCTGACACCTCTGTCCACTCTAGAAGCGTAAAACAGACTCCTTAGAGACCACTCACTCATCATCACAATCATGGGACAAATAGTGAATTACGTATATCGTTGAGGGTGCCACATGGTGCAACCACCTCAACAAAAGCTGAACCAGCCTAGATAATTACGCACCATGGAGTGGTCCCCAACATCTCCATTCCCTCTTGACCCACCTATACAAACACGCATGTGCATTCACCAATGACACTGACTGTTGATTTAAAAGTGACATTCAGTTTGTCAGTTATCAGCATTGCGCACTTACCATTTTGGTGATAAATTTAGCACTTGTTAAACTGCTAACCGCTTGATTTTGTTCCACGTTTGTTCCAATCACTTAAAGTTTTGTTTCTTAGTTGTGTTTAGTAACAACTACAATGGTTGCAAATACAGATCAGAAATAGCCACAAGAAACCTACCAAAGAAAATAACTATTTCTCACAAATTTGCTTTCTCAAACACAAGCGCTCAAGAACTGAAACACTTGCTGCAGGCCAGATATACCAGAGCAAACATTACAAGCAAATATGCTGACTAACATCACAAGGCAGTGAAGCCTTGGAAGCCTCAAAGTAAAAGATTATAGGAAGACAACTGGCGAGAGAAATAAGAAAGATTCAATGGAAAGAGTAGGAAAGCTTTAAGTGATCAACATGAAAATCTGCATTCCACAGTTGGGTGGATGGCAAATAAGTAGAACACTTGTAGTAGCTCTCTGAAAAGAAAAATAGAACTGTAATGCACCTACAATCCACAGAAGTATATTATAAACAGCTAACCTTTATCTGTTGCATGAATGATTATGGTCATTGATTCTTGAATTTCCCTGTCCAGTCTCTTGCGGGTTGTCACCACACCAGTTTTGGGTTCAATGTAAAATTCATACCTTGGGTCTGATGCTCGGAGTATTGAATACCTGATGAAAGTAAAGAATGAAGACATTGTAACAGTGGTCTAAAGTGTCCAGAAAGGAATGTAAGAGATGATGCCAATAAAGAAAAGAAGAAATCACGAAGATAAAGAGAAGACAATCAAAATTTATAGAACATATTCTAAAAAGAGGACAAATGAAACAATGATGATAACAGCAATGATCAGAGGAAGAAGAAACAAAGAAGACAGAGAAGAAAATATAACTGACAGCATAACACGGGATGAGATCACCAAGAGAGATAACCAGATGACGATGCTGAAGCCTAACAAACACTCATCCTACTTCAGTTTTATGAAAAGGTTATCTGACACAGAAGTAGCTAAATGTACAGCAACAACATCAGGTATCAAATTGAGAGCAAAGATATAATGAGGACATATTTTGAATGCACAATGCTACTTGCATATATCACAGAGCTAGAGAAATGCCACGAGAAAGAGGGAAGGGAAGGTCTGAATAAAAATGTAAAGGTGAAAGTCATTGAGATGAGGCTAAGAGAAGTAAGAAAATTTTGACCAAACTGGGCTGTCTCCCACAAAACAGGTCCTAGTAAGACCATTTGTCAACATCTTAGAGATTGAAAGATATCTGACTGAAAGTCAGAAGAAAAATAAATCCAATAATTCTTCTGTAAGAGCAAAAACAGCAACTAATTGTAGTAATAACAATAACAGATTATTGTAACAACAATAGCACAATAAGGATATTGTTAATTATAATAATAAGAGCAGCAGATTATAGTAATAAAAGTAGCACAATATAGATATTGTTAAATATAATAATAACAACAACAATAAATTATAATATGAACAATACTAAGGAATAATACAAGGAAAAACAGTTACACTAAAGACAAGAAGGTCAACAGTTATAAGGTGAACAATGAGAGTAACAGCATGAAGGAACACAACAACAATACACAAAAACCCAACAACAATACACAAAAACCCAACAACAATACACAAAAACCCAACAACAATACACAAAAACCCAACAACAATACACAACCACCCAACAACAATACACAACCACCCAACAACAATACACAAAAACCCAACAACAATACACAAAAACACAACAACAATACACAAAAACACAACAACAATACACAAAAACCCAACAACAATACACAAAAACACAACAACAATACACAAAAACCCAACAACAATACACAAAAACCCAACAACAATACACAAAAACCCAACAACAATACACAAAAACCCAACAACAATACACAAAAACACAACAACAATACACAAAAACCCAACAACAATACACAAAAACACAACAACAATACACAAAAACCCAACAACAATACACAAAAACCCAACAACAATACACAACCACCCAACAACAATACACAAAAACCCAACAACAATACACAAAAACCCAACAACAATACACAACCACCCAACAACAATACACAACCACCCAACAACAATACACAAAAACCCAACAACAATACACAAAAACCCAACAACAATACACAACCACCCAACAACAATACACAACCACCCAACAACAATACACAAAAACCCAACAACAATACACAACCACCCAACAACAATACACAACCACCCAACAACAATACACAACCACCCAACAACAATACACAAAAACCCAACAACAATACACAAAAACCCAACAACAATACACAACCACCCAACAACAATACACAAAAACCCAACAACAATACACAAAAACCCAACAACAATACACAAAAACACAACAACAATACACAAAAACCCAACAACAATAAAAAGAAATACATAAAGATAATGATAAGAAAGTTAGTAAGAAAATTATGAAGAAAAAAAAAAATAAATGTGTGGTCTCAAATTGCACAAACAAGTAATGGAAGCAAGTTTAGGTAATTAAAGCTTCATAGAAGAACACAAATCACAAATGGGAATTAAGGAAAACAGTAAAATTAGTCATGCAGAAAAATTCTTTAAAAATAAGTACACAGCTCAACAAGTAAGTCAAGGTATCAAATGCTCCAACAAATACAAAATATTAGGGATAGATAGTTCTTTCTTTATGCGATATAAGCGTTCACAAGAGATATGTGTAAACAGAAATCATGTAAATAAAACAGGATTTTCTCATTCAAAAATATTTAAACTAAGGGGATGTGTTTCATCAATTCAGTACATAATAGTAAAAATAAATGTAATAATAATATGTTGAAATTAATATACACCATTCATAATATGTACATGTACAGAAAATAACATTGATAAATTATTCAACATTGTAAGGGGCAGCACCATTATCTTCTTCATTTTCATCAACCTCTAATTCAACGAGGGGTGTGTCATCTGAATGAGAAGCACGCTTGAAGCAATTAATTGTTTCCTGAAGGTGTCCAGAGTTTAGTTTTTGACTTTCTCTGCACACTGCGAACTTCTTAGTAGGGAGCAGGAAGCAACCCATTTCATCATTTTCCTCCTGACCATAAAGCTCCTGTCCATGTTAGGATCATCTTGTTGAAAGAACATAAGGCAGGATTCAAGAAGTTGGAAGACCTCCTTTAATCATTTCACTGTAAGTTGTCGGCCTGGTGGTTGCTGCTGGCTGATGCAAGTTGCTGCGTCTTCTTCTTCTTCCATGCTGATCCTCTCCAGCACCAATAACTCTTCATTGCTTAGTTCTAGTTTTTGAGATTCAAGCAAATTTACAATTTCATTTTCTTCACCTCCATCTAAACCAGTTCTTGAGGCAATTCTGACACCATCCTTACCTTTAGCACGCTGCCGTCACATATGTCGACGAAGGCAACCTATGTTCTCCCAGCTGTTGTCGACATATGTCGACAAGCGGATATTGTCGGATAACTAATTTATAATGTGTGTGCACGTGATCTTAACCCCGGATGTCAAAATTGACTCTGCGGTGAAAGAAGTTTAGCTACCTTTTCTGACTTTCAGTTGTAACGGGTGTGTTAGCGAAATTTTTCTGTGCAATTTTCAAATCGAAATCAATCGGCATGGATCAAGCTGCCATTTTAGCTGAAATTTTCATGGATTCTGATTCCGATGAGGACGACATTGCTGGGCCTAGTACTGCTAATGTGGTTCATGCTCAGAATAGGGATGATGAAGGTGATGGGGAAAATAGTGATGTGTCGAGTGTTGATGATGATTTTGAAGAATTGAATATTGTTAGGGCACCTGATGGTTACAAACACGACTGGCTCCGCAACTTTGATCAAGTTGTGGGACCTGTGGGCGTTGACAATGACATTTCTGAGGTAGATGTGTTCTGTTTGTTTATCACAGATGATGTTGTGGACACATTAGTTACAGAAACTAATCGTTATGCCAGCCAGGTTAGCGAAAAGAAAGGGGAAGATGTGGGTGCCTCATCCCGTGTGAAGTTGTGGACCGATGTCACAGCTGACGAGATGAGGGCGTTTCTTGCTTTGCTTATGTTGATGGGTGTAACGAAAAGATCGTCATTTGATTTGTATTGGTCAAATGACCGTTTCCTTGAGATGCCAGGGTTCATGAATGTGATGAGTAGGGACAGGTTTCTTGCTGTCTTATCTTTTCTACACCTCGTGGACAATACAACTGCAGCACCATGAGGGCACCCTGACCACAGCAAAGCCTTCAAAATCAAATCGTTTGTTGACACACTTCTCCCTCAATGGCAAAGCCATTACATACCATCCAAAGAGCTAAGTGTTGATGAAAGTATGATAGCTTTCAAAGGTAGGACCAGCCTTATGCAGTACATGCCCAACAAACCGTCTAAGTGGGGTATGAAAGCCTGGAGCCTAGCTGACTCCAAGACAGGCTACCTCTGGAATTGGCAGCTCTACCTTGGGAAGGAAGACAATGTGGACCCTACTATAGGGGTTGCTCACCGCGTTGTCACCTCCCTTGTTGCTCCCCTGTATGGGCATGGCCATGTTGTGTACATGGACAACTTTTTCTCTTCGCCTGCCCTGTACAAGGAGCTTGGGGATAATCAGACAGGAGCTTGCGGCACACTGCGGACCAACCGCCGAGGGGTCCCCCCAGAACTCAAGTTGGCAAAACCCAAAGCTGGTGACCCTCCCATCACTTTTAGAGATGGCAATATCCTCTATATGTCATGGTTTGACAAGAGGCCAGTGAATCTTATGACAACTGCACACGATACACAGACCTTCAGGAAGGAGGTCAGATCCAAACATCATGCTGGCAATGTGCGGATCGTGGACAAGCCATGCGCTATCCAAGCCTATTCCTGTCACATGGGAGGTATTGATCGTGTGGATAAACAGTTGACATACTACATGGTTCTACACAGGAGCAGCAAATGGTGGAAGAAAATATTCTTCTATCTGTTGGAAGTTTGCTTTGTCAATTCGCTTGTCCTGTGGAGGGCCAAGCATCCGTCTCGTATCAAGGAGGAAACATTCCGTCTGCGGATTGCTCATGGCCTGCTTGAAGGGTACCAGTCTAGGGTCACACAATGCAGAGGAAGAGTATCTGACACTGCCACTGCACCAGCCAGATTGGTTATGGGGGAACACTACATGATTCCTAACCCTAAATGTCAGGCTAATGGCAGGCCTTCCCAGCCAGACTGCGATGTGTGTTCCAGCAGAGATAGTCAGGGGCAAGAAGCGCCACCAGACCCAATTCATGTGCCGTAGGTGTGTGGTACCTTTCTGTCCATATCCCTGCTTTGAACGTTATCACACCCTGCTCAATTATAAGGCAGATTGCTCTCAAGGGCTGCACAAGGAGTGAGGTAAGTCTCTTTTTTGTTGATTTTTTTTTTTTTTTTCACTCTTCTTCTCCTATCAAATCAACAAAATGATGTCATCAGTGACGTCATCCATTTATCTCTAAACAGTCCAAAAATTAGAGAAATTGGCCAAAAAACAAAATAAATATAGAATTTACAAGTCATCCACTATAAAAATGGGGGTTTTGTGAAAAAGAATGCAGCTGCAGGGCAAATTTTCGGGAAAAGAATGCGGCGTGCTAAAGGCTAATAGCTGTGATGCTATTTATCATCGCAAAAGCCTTCAAAGTCATGACAGAATTGAGGGCACAATTTTTTTTTTTATAATCTGTTCACACATCGCCACGGAGCTTCATTCCATGCAGTCTTGATTATTGAAAGTGCAGCTTTAATAGTGAATGCCTTCCAAAAACCCCTCAAAGAAACATTCAAACTGGCATCATCTTGCTCTTGCCGTCCCATTGGTACGCAGAAAAAATGTGTACTGTAAAAATGACTAAATATCGGGTTGCATAACTTCACATTTGGCACGTAAATAAAACAACTTAAAATTGGTGCACCTAAGTTCAAATTCATGTAAATGAAACACACATGAACAGAGATCTACCTGTATTTTAAAATGCCTAAATAAATGTAACATTTAATCCATGATTAAGCAACAGAGACAAAAATTGTTGTTTGTTAATTTCCCTTTTCTGGTCTTTTTGATTACTAATTATCATGTTTTAGGAGAAGCTCATTTTGCCCTAAAATATATATTTGTTCACATGCTATGTTCCATATATACAGCGACACATTTTTTTCTGCATGACTTAAGCTTTAGTAAGAATTTACTTACCCAATTTCAGCATTGATTCCCTCATCTGCATCAGTAGCACTGAAAGTTGCAATAACCTTTCCAGGTGCCTCTTCTTCCACAAGAGTTATTGACTGCACTGGATTACTAAACACTGGCTTATTGTCATTATAATCTAACACAGTTATCTTCACTGTGGTAGTACTGGTATGGCCTGGTGCACCATCAGTCACTTCGAGTGTGAAGGTCATTACATGAGGATCGGTCTCGTAATCTATGGCCTGGAAAACAGTTGGCAAAAATTAAATTTTGTTAACCATGTAGCTATCATTTAACTCTAGTATACGAGCTCAAAAACCACGTTTTTACGAGCTAATTTCAGAGAGTACATTTTTAGACATGACTACCTTTAGGCTACAGATTTTGCATTTCATAATTTATTTATAAAGACAACATAAAGTGTTATATATCAAAATTTGAAGAAATGAAACCCCTAAATCATGCACTTAACTAAATTGTTCAGTGGTTTTAAACATGCATTCACCATATACATTTTCGCTATTGACACAGAAACCGTCTAAACCTTCTCGGCCTTTTAGAAAGGCCGGCCGTAAAACGGGGTCGATCATCGGCCTTTCTAAAAAGCCAGCCGTATACTAAGAGTTAATGTCCAATAGTTTGTCTGAAATAAAAAAATTTTAAAAACACAACTTTATCACGCAATATACTAAACTTACTGATTAAAAGTTATAATAAACATACATGCCAAGTAGTATGAGTTATCCGTAATCTATACAGATTGTTCTCATTTTCAGATATGTACAGCCATACATACTTTCCGTACAGTTTTTGCCTAATTATTAACCCTTTACAATTTGATTCAGGCAAAAATGCCAGTGCGCAAAGTCTACTGTCCAAAATTGAGAGTGGGAACACTGTTTAGCAAGACCTGAGTATTTCTGGCACGAGAGAAGCTTCCATTTTCCGATATAGTCAATATAGCATGCTTTTGTTACAATTTGTGACTCTGTTGGAAACCTGTGACCTAAACACACATTAGATCTAGTTAATCTGGTCACGGACTTGAGACATGATGGGTTCACGGCAAAAGTCTAAGTGGAGATTATTAAAGGGCATAAACACTTGGTTGACAGAGGGAACCCTTATGATGATCAGACCGCCTCTTGTTGTAATGCTCCATATTGAGTTTCCTATAATATCCAATGTGAAGAATTGTACCAAATGTACAAACAAGGAAAAGGCAGTAAACAGTAACTTATGCTTTTCGCTTGAATGAAAAAAATGCTCTTGTGATTTCTCAAAGAAAAAAATGATCGATGTATGGATCTTTCCCCTTTGTAAGGTTCTTTTTTAAATATTTTTTGAAGGTTACAGGTTTTTCGGATTTTTTTTACAGGTTTCTCATCTCCAGGGTGTGGCATGTATGAATAAGAAAACAAATTTGAATGTGACAATTCGCCACTACTGCATAAATCTGCATAATAGCACCCCATGTGCTTTTACATGGTGGCTTCAATACCCATTTATTTTTTATCATGATATTGCCAGCCCCATGCATAACATTAATAAATGTAGACTCGCACACCATTTCTAGATAGGAATAGGCGATATTCTTCCATTAATTCCTCAGAGACACACATGTGTGACACAGGGTTCATTTGTTCTGCATCAATCTTAACTGATAAATGGAACTGTGATGTTTTTTAAGTCACTGTTTATGCAGATGTTTTAAGGTTTATTTAAGTTCTGCGCTAGCTGTTTTCAAGTACAATCTCTTACACTAAAAGACAACGTATATCTTTGATGACAAAGTGGTTGAATCCCTTGCAGATAACATCAGTCTTTGATGACTTTAAGCTACTGTGATGGATAGTCTTTTATGTCCAACTATCTAAGTGTATTCCAGTCGCATAATCAAATTTCCATGCATACTATTGAACAGTCTGAAATGGCTCACATCCTCAAGAAGACTGTTCAATAAATGGAACAGCAACATACCTAAAGCTCTTAAAGAGCTCTTATGCAGCAGAACAACAAAAAAACAACAACCAAAAAGTTACAGACTTATAAATGGGTGTTTGTGTAGACAAGTAGAAATGAAGTGGTACAACAAGATCACCAATGTAGAGATGATGGCAAGAATCAGACAAGCACCAGTGGAGCATGAGGCGAGAAGAAGAACTTGGTGATGGACAGGACTTACATTGAGGAAACTTGTTGATAACATTATGAGACAGACCTTTGAAGTCCCCAGGATACGAGAGGTTGAGGCAGGCCAAAAACACATGGAAACAAACACTGGAGACAGAAATGAAAGGGGTAAAGAAAACATGAAAAGACCTTGAGATGATGTCATGTGACAGGAAGACTTGGTATGGGTTTGTTGAAGACCTCTGCCTCTTGGGGAGCTGAATGGTAATGATGGTGATAATGATGATTAATACAACATTCTAATGTTCTGCTGCAAATATTCAGGCCCTTTACAGTTGTTTTTTTATATTTAATTTTGATCATTCATCATGATAGAGGTCACTGAGGTATTTTGTCCATTTTCTATTAAATTCTCTGCATGCATTATCATTCATTCTTTTGATTTCAAGCATCATGTTTTCCACATACAAACTGATTTTAAAAAAGTAAGGTTTTGTTTTAAATTAAATATATACTACTGGACAAACGTTAAGGGCCGCCATTCAGTTTAGACAAGGTTTATATAATTCTTTGTGAGCAGGGTCGATTTTCCAAATGTCCGGTAGCTTGAAATCTCTCAAGAAGTCTCTGAATGGTAGAGTGGGACACTGCTAAACGTCTTGCAACATGACGAACAGATTGACCATCCTGAATCCATGCCGTGGCTCGACCACAGTCTACTGTGCTGAGACTTCTCCTTGGTGGCATGGCTAATGCAGTGATCATTTCGACCACTTGTCATACTGATTTATTGCATACCAACGGTGAACACTCTTTACCGATGATCATTTTCCACGTGCATTCAAATTCAACTCACTTTTTCACCTTTTGAACTAGTGGGGCATGTTGCAACAATGGCAATTTTCACGTGCGGGTTAAAGTGACCCAGTTTTTGGACATTTAAAAAAATTAACCTAGTGCACACAGAAAGGTATACACATTTCTCTGAGCTCAGTTTTAACTCTTTCCGTCCACAGTGGCGCACCACGCGCCAGATAGGACTTCCGTTTGGACCAATGACGCGTGGCACGCCAGAGCGATATATGTCGAGTTTGAACGAAAAGTTATAAATACCTAGCAACTATCTGGTTTTTAAATCATTTCATTACATCTAGGACATGTTTATGGACGTTTGTGAGCGAAAAACAAATTTGTGAAGCTAAAATTGTGTGTTTTATATCCATTTCTATTCCTTTGTTTACATACAAAATGGATTGAGAATCTTCAGACCAATGACATATGTCGAGTTTGAACGAAAAGTTATAAATACCTAGCAACTAGCTGGTTTTTAAATCATTTCATTACATCTAGGACATGTTTATGGACGTTTGTGAGCGAAAAACAAATTTGTGAAGCTAAAATTGTGTGTTTTATATCCATTTCTATTTCTTTGTTTACATACAAAATGGATCGAGAATCTTGTGCTAAACACCTGCTTCCCGCTGAGCAAGCACGACGCTAATTTCTCAGTGGACAGAAGATAACTCGAGCGACACGGATTTTTAGAAGTTAGGTTTAGTAATTCTAATGAAGACATTGTAAAGACTTTGTGTCAGAATATTCATGAAAGTGATCATTCTGAGGGCGATGTCGATCAGCTGATTGAACATGCATCAGGTAGGGCTGGTATAAAAAGAGCAAAACTTTCAGTCACTAAAGGAGAAGGATAAAGAGGCAAAAACACCATTGTGACCAAAAGTAAAGCTATGAGAACTGCCACAAGTCTAGAGGCAGGTGCATCCTCACAAGATGTCCCAGAGTGGTTAGAAATTGCTGAGGGGATGACACAAAATGCATTTCGATTTTGTCCAAAGAGAACACCAGGTGTGACTGAGGGGTTTGACCTGTCAACCCCATTGAAATGTTTCAGTGTTTTGTTTACAGATGAGGTTCAAGATTTCATGTTCCAGTGCATCAATGATTATACCAGACTCAAATCTATTCAAAATAACCCTGCGAAACAATATTCATTGTATTCTCGGTGGACCAAAGTCACACGCCATGAACTTGATAAGTTTATTGCTGTCCTAATAAATATTGGGATTCAGAAAAGACCATGCATTCGCAACTACTGGTCTACATCTGCAGAATTTTATACTCCTTAGTTTCTTCAAATGTTTTCAAGAAGAAGATTTGAAGCATTATGTCATACAATGCTTCATGCCTCTGATGAAAATTCACAAGGAAAAGAAAAGATTTTATGAACATGTTGTTGCAAAAATTTCAGAGTGCCTTTTATCCATTCCAAAATCTCAGTTTGAATGAAGTGGTAATAGGGTATAAAGGCAGATGGCAATATAAGCAGTATAATCCAAGGTTTTCCTTGTATCTTCTCAGGCCAAAGTGGAAGCACATTGTCAAACCAAAAATTATAGAATATAGTTGGTGTAAATAATATTAGTTATAGTTGTTTGGTATTTACAGAAATTTGTGGTGTAGGAAAAAAATCATATAAATTATATATTTGAAGTGATTGTGGTAAAATGTGTTGTGTTTCAAAATGGATGTGCACTGATATTCTAAGATTTTTCTGCTATGGATTAAACTGGAGCTGACATATGTGAGTACAGTTTATTTATCTTTTTTTCCAGTTATTTTTGATTAGGTCTACACTTCACATAACATGACAGACTCTTTCCCTACATCAAATAATTATCTACAGCATTTCACAAGATTCTTCAGTCAATTTCCCACATGTTGATGTATAACATCAACACCTAGTTAAATAAAATGTGTATCTACTGCCTGTTTTTAAAATATAACCTGAAGAGAAAAATTGCACATATTTTGAGCGGTTGTTTTTACAAACAAATGTGGTTTTGAGAACAAAAATAAAAAAAATTACATCTATGAAGTGATAGTGATAAAAGTTTCTAGATATGTTTCAAACTAATTGTGCACTGATATTCTTAATATTTTATTGCCATATATTAATTGGGAGCTGAAATATTTAAGTTTAAGTATGCAATTTTATTTTATTTTTTAAACATTTTTAAAATCAAGTCTACACTTCACAAGACATAACACACATATTCATATCAATTAATTATATGAATCAATTCATAAGATTCTCCAGTCAATTTCACACATTTAAATGTATAACATAAACACCTAGTTAAATAATATGTGTATCTACTGCCTTGTTTTTTTTAATATAACCTGAAGAGAGAAATTGCACACATTTTGAGCGGTTGTTTTTACAAACATATGTGGTTCTGAGAAAAAAAATCATAAAAATTACATCTATGAAGTGATAGTGATAAAAGTTTCTAGATATGTTTCAAACTAAATGTGCACTGATATTCTTAATATTTTATTGCCATACATTAATTGGGAGCTGAAATATTCAAATTTAAGTATACAATTTTATTTTATTTTTTAAACATTTTTAAAATCAAGTCTACACTTCACAAGACATAACACACATATTCATATCAATTAATTATATGAATCAATTCATAAGATTCTCCAGTCAATTTCACACATTTAAATGTATAACATAAACACCTAGTTAAATAAAATGTGTGACTACTGCAGTTTTTTAAATATAACCTGAAGAGAAAAATTGCACACATTTTGAGCGGTTGTGTTTACAAACATATGTGGCTTTGAGAAAAAAAATCATAAAAATTACATCTATGAAGTGATAGTGATAAAAGTTTCTAGATATGTTTCAAACTAAATGTGCACTGACATTCTGAACATTTTATTGCCATACATTAATTGGGAGCTGAAATATTTAAGTTTAAGTATACAATTAAAAAACAAAATTTTAACACTTTTTTAATCAAGTCTACACTTCACAAGACATAACACACACCTATTCATATTAATTAATTATATGAAGCAATTCATAAGATTCTCCAGTCAATTTCACACATTTAAATGTATAACACAACTACCTACTGAACTTATGTATTTGTCCACTGTCTGTTTTTAAAACCTCACCTGTCTGAAAAAATTGCATCCATTTTCGGGCCTGGGTAAAACCCAAAAACAGCCTGGGGGGGAATGAGTTAATGACATTTTCACTTGTCTTTACAGTTTGCCAATCAATTATATAAACCTTGTCTAAACTGAATGGTGGCCCTTAACTTTTGTCCAGTAGTATATATTCTTAATACTATAATCATCAATGAACTAAAACTTACCTGCGCTAGTGCGATTATAGCTTCACTGCCAGTTGACTGCACTGAAAAGAACTTTGTCTCATTAGAGTTTCCTTGTAGATCAAATAACAACTGTCTGTTCCTGGGGTCACTATCCAGATCTTTGGCTGGAACCTTCAGTACCATGCCTGAAGTTAGATGCTCTGACACACTCGCACTGGAGATGTATGATGTAAAACAACTCATTTAGATCACAGAATAAGAAATGTATCAACTAAAATGCTGCTAGCTGCTACAACTTGAATCATAAACATTAAGTGACTGCAGTATAAATTCTTGATACTGTAAAACACCCAAAGAGAAATTCTATATGTCTCAAAGAAAAAAAAACTCCAACAAATACATAAAGAATGTATCTGTTATCTTCAAATTATCATTTGATAAGTTTAATATCAATAAATAAATTGACTATTATGATTTCAGACATTGTAACAGCTCTAGGAGAGTAAAATAAGATGGGTTTAGCAGGAACATTAAGAAAATAGTAGACTAGCAATACATTTTTTAACTCTTACTATACGTGAGCTAAAACCGTGTTTTTACGCGCTAGTTTTGCTATCGTTACCGCCGCGCGCCAGTTGAACTGGCGAGCCGTAAAATTGGTACTAAACCCGCGCCACTTCACGGGGCTTGCCAGATAGTAAGAGTTAAACCAGCTGTACAAACCTTGGTCTTAAAAATACTGTAACTGTTAGTTTTCAGTTTGTTAGATATCAAATGCATTTTCATGCCTCTAATAAACCAAATAGTTAATAGCAAATCAAATGAATTTTCCTGGAAAATTCAAATACTATTTCTAAATCTAATTACTTTATCATGATTGCTCTGCGCAGCATGCAATTGATTTTTATTTGACATTCACAATTCCTGAAGAAGATAATAAAAATTAAAACTGTTTAAAGTATATGCAACGTTTTCTGAACTGACGATATGACTGCCATTTTGATGTTGCAGAATGGGATAAACATAACAACCTAAGTAACTAAACTTTATAGAACTGACGGAAAGAACCAGACTAAAACGGCGCTGGACAGGACCCACAATGTGGAGACCAGTTTGTAGCATTACGAAGCAGTTCTTGTTTTGGAATTGTTACAGGAATAGAGGGAGATGACAAAGGGATTGCAGACAGGAATAAAGGGGATTAAAAGAAAACATAGAAAGACCTCTTATATGGAATTCTAATTTTTTTTAAATGCTCTGGAGACCAACCATTTCTAGGAGCTACGTTCCTGGACAAATACTGTACATTTAAAATTAGTAGTAACTAATTCCAGGCCAAATACTGTGGTTTAATAGAGCCACCTGTGTCTTGTAGAAGTATATTACACAGCTGACTGTGCTATGTCCAAAAGTTTTATTACACTCTGGTAGTGACATCTATTATTGGTCAAAGCACTCAACACCACTGATACTTTCCCTGCAAAATCGATATGAGTCTTCGTTCCCAGCACTTTTCTTTGCATTATTTGCGGATCCCAACTCTCAATATTTTTTAGTTAGTGGATGCAGAAGAAGATATGGGAGAGATGTGAAAATGCATTAAATAACATGGCTACCATGCATGGTTACTAGTGTTTCTTATTTTTCCCGACTTTAAATTTCCCGGGAGTCGTGAAGAGCTTTGGAGTATTTCCCGGGACCTGGGAATTTTCCACACAAAAAAAAGATGATTTTTTTTTTTATATATCGTCATCACAGTATGGCTTGAAGTAAAGACAATTATACGTTAGGATTTATAAATAACTAAATGTTTTTAATAATTATAAATATGTTTTATTCCAAAATATATTACAATTAACAAAATAATAGTTTTTTTATAATTGTTAACTATTTGATGACTTTGCATTCTTAAAAATGTATCATTTTTTATTTTTGATAAAATAACTTTTCAGGAAAACTAAGGAACTGATATGTTATCTGAAAGTCTGTTACGAATGCTGGTCACAAAATTCCCAGTCAATGAAAAAAATCTTCCATGTTCTGTCGAAGTAAGTTTCGCTTCCGGGTGGCTTAAAAAGTTTGAAATTCTTTTTTCAAGGGTTTTTTAATTTTAACTGACTTGTGTTACCTGGTTATTTTGATTAGTTTTATTACGTTCATTTTTTTCCTTTAATTTAAGAAATAAAAGTATCCTCTTCAACCCCTGATGGGTTATAATTAGGATACGTAGTGTGGCCAATTCAAGATAATTTTGATTGCCGATACTTAATCGTGGTATGATTTCACCTTTCCAGTTAGTTATGAGTAAATTAAAAGTCTCTCTCTCTCTCTCTCTCTCTCTCTCTCATGTGTGCTTGTGTTTACTCTTGGTCCAAAAAGGTAGTCTCTCATACCTGTCATAGTGTGAATAAGTGTGACGATGGTGGGAAAGTGGGGGATGTTTGGGAGGACAGGTTTATTTAATCTTCTACGACCATTTCCATTGACAAATTACCATCATTTTCATTTGTTTATTTCCTTTCTTTATCTTCGGTCGCTATCGTTGTTGCAGATGTCGCTGAAGACTGTTTATTAATTCTTCTGCGAAAGTATATTATGTAGTTTTGAACAGAAAGAAAACTGTTCTCCACTTGTTATGCTTTTTGGAGGGGCATGAATTATTGTTATTGTTAATCAGAATCCTCCTCATTGCACTCTGGGCAAACCCATAGGTGCTCAGTCTCCCTTAGCAAACGTCAAAGAGTATGAAAGCTAATTGTACCTGTAGCACACTGGTTGTACATATGACGGATATATCCTCTCTCACGTCCATATCTGCTAGTCCCACATTTGATGCCAAACTTCAACAATCTCAGCTTTGTTGATTCATTCATTGCAGTGTCATTATCCAGCAGGCGATCATTAATTGCCCTTAGTATCTCTCCCTTATCCATTTCCAGTGTCCCCGCTATGGGTGCTCTCGAGGCCAGACTGTCAGCTCTCTCATTGCCACGTACCCCTGCATGACCAGGACAGTAGATCCACACCAGTTTTTCAAGACTTGTGGATTCTATTGATGTTTTCCATTCCTGCCGCAGCCATCCGTTCTGAACTTTCTGAAGCATGGCTTGAGAGTCTGACAATATAAATGCCCCCCTGGTTGATGGAGTTTCAGACAGCCACCTCAGTGCTGCAGTAACTGCCTCTACCTCCATTCTCATGCTGGATGTTTTACCATAGGAAGGGTAATGATTCTAAGCCAGACAGGGATATCTTTCGTCATTTTAATAAACCTAAGTCAGACTGGACTCCGGCTCCAGGTGCCTCTGCTGCTCTTGATTTATATATTGCTAACACTTTGCATGACATTAATCAACTTTCTCTACCCCGTCTACGTCGATCTAACCTGACAACTTCTGAGTGGCGGTCCTTGTCATCCCTTAAAAAGTGGGATGACATTATCATCAAACCTGCCGACAAAGGTGGTGCAGTGGTAGTTTGGCAAAAGGACTTGTACATTCAAGAAGGAGTTTCACAGCTCGGCAACTCCACCTTTTACTCACCCAGTTCTGGGGATGCCACAGACCGCCATAATCTTACTGTTCATGCTACTATCTGTGAAGGAAACCATCCAAGATAACCTCCTTCCTTCTAGTGCCATGTCTCTCCATATTCTTGATAGTAGTCTAGGTAAACCTTCCTTCTACATGCTTCCTAAGGTTCATAAAATTGACAATCCAGGTCGACCTATTGTTTCAGCCTGCTCTTGTCCCACTGAACGTATCTCTGATTTCCTGGATAGTATTTTGCAACCCTTAGTGGCCAATCTACCTTCCTATCTAAAGGACACCACCCATGCTATCACTACTTTTGATTCCATCCAATTCACACCTGACCACACTTACCGTCTTTTCCTTCTGGATGTTTGTTCGCTTTATACTTCCATTCCACACTCTGATGGCCTTAAAGCACTACAATTTTTTCTCGACAGACGCACTGACCTTACTTTTAGCACCGGCTCTCTTCTTCGCCTTGCGGAATTGGTTCTCACTCTCAACTCTATTGAATTCAATGGCCAGTTCTTTAATCAAATTAGTGGCGTTGCTATGGGCACCAAAATGGGCCCGAGTTATGCCTGCCTCTTCATGGGTCACTTTGAATATTTGGTGCTTCAAAGTTACGATGGACCATTACCTGGGTTTTACTTTCGCTATGTCGACGATGGTATTGGTGTCACAGACATGTCTGAAGTTAACCTCCGTAGATTCAGTGACTATGTTGGCAATTTCCATCCTGCCATCAAATTCACTTCTCAGATTTCTACCACTTCAGTTAACTTCCTTGACCTTACTGTCAATATTACTCCTACTGGCCTTACTACCTCTGTCTTTTATAAACCTACTGATGCTCATGGTTTCCTTCTTTACACCTCTTCTCACCCTCTCAGCTGTAAAAATTCCATTCCCTACTCTCAACTTCTATGCTTACGTCGGATATGTCACGATGAATATGATTTCCGTGAACAAGCTCAAGAAATGCTGGAGTTTTTTCGCTGACGTCACTATCCTGAAAGAGTCTTATCTGATGCCCTTAATCGCATTAGTCCCGTTACTCGTCAGGTTGCACTTACTGCTAAACCTCCTACTACATCTGACAGACTCAAACTTGTCTTAACTTTCCACCCTCACTGTTTGGCAGTGAAAAAAATTCTGTTCCATCATCTCCCTATTCTCCACTCCAATCCTGATACCACAGAGTTGTCTCGTGATACCCCTTTGTTGGCATATCGTAAGGATAAGAATTTTAGGGATATTCTTGTGCATAGTTGCTTGAGACAAACTAGTCCTTCTCACTTTGGTACTAAACCGTGCCAACGCCGCATATGTAAGACATGTCCTTTTGTACTCCAAACGTAGTTAGTCTCCTTTCCGAATGGTAAATTTGCCATTGGGGAGTCTTTCACGTGCGAATCCAGAAACCTGATTTATGCTATCATCTGCAAGAGGTGTGACATGACCTATATTGGTGAAACTGGCAGACGTTTGGCAGACAGGTTTCGGGAGCACTTGAATGACATCCATCATGGCAAACATTTACTGGTGGCCCTTCACTTCAACAGCCCTGACCATTCAGGTAACTCTGACATTCATGTCACTGCCCTCCGTTCATGTATCGGCGACGACCGAACTCGCTTCTCGTTAGAGAATCGTCTCATTTTTCAAATGGGCGTTTTAGCTCCCGCTGGCATTAATGTCCAGCATCATTTTGCATAATTCTGGTGGCTTCTGTCGTTATTTTCCTATCTATCCTGGTTTTTTGCTTTGGTTCGTTTCGTTTCCTCAATTATCTGTTCTTAGCCGTCACTAGCTCCTATGTTACTTCCGCATGACGCCTTATTTTTTCAGCCATTTTGAATGTTTCTTTCTTGGATCCAGCTAAGTGATTTTTTACTCATTTTAATAGTGTTGTTCATTGTCTTTGTTTCGTTGATTATTTACTTTCTTGTTTCGACATGTCTTTTTGGTTTCACAATTTTCTTGCATTATTACTGTTATCGTTTCGCTCATCACCGTGGTTTCATCTGCTTGTATAGCTCATTTGACATTTTCCTCATCATCATAGATCTTTGTAGTACCTATAAGTAGTTCTTGTCCTTGTCACCTGTTCGTAACTGTGGCTGATGAAGGGTAAAACCCGAAACATCCCTTGTCTCATGTGTACCGTTTACTTGTAAAACTGATTTCATACCATGTTATTTTTTAATTTATATTTTTGTCATGTAGGCTCCACTCTGTTCAGCGACGACCCTGCCCTTTATTCTCGCAGAGAAGCCCCATCCTGATTTCTCACCACGCACTACAGACCCATCAGTGTACACAATGGCATCATCATCCCCAGCATGATCACTTACACTGACTAACAAAAAAAAACTTTTTTTTTTCTTTCTCTAACATTTCTATGTTTTTCTGGTCAATTTTAATGCGCTGTTTTTAAATCTGCAAACCGTTTTTCTCTACCAGGTCGGGATCTCTAGAAATACGCAATTGAGGTTTTTTAACAACGCATACAGTATTACAACATCATTCGTACAATAAGTATAACAGTTATGTAGGCTTGAATTTCTTTGCAGTCGACTTTCGTCGGTGAATCGCATTTGATACATCGCGATGAAGCATCCAACAATAATCGGCAAGCATGGTCACACTCCACCGTCATAATTTTCTCGAAGATAAGTGAAAGCTTTGCTCGTTTTATCATGAGCCCCAACTTTATATGTAACAGTGGTAAAATGAAGCTGTCTTTGTTAACTAATGGCTCGTGTATTACATTTTTATGCCCGAGCTGCATACGATCCTGGATAGGCCACACCTTTCTTGCATAATGTTCCTGTCTGTTGCGGCTGTCCCATTCACATCGGAAGCAACCAAATTTAGTATGCCAGTCTGCTGTCCCATTCACATTTATATTTTTGTCCAAATTTAGTATACCCAGTCTGCATGCCCGTGAGAATTGCAATGACCTTTAGGTCTCCACAAATCCGCCATTGGTAGTCATTGTACTTTATTTTTTCCAAACGTATAGCCATATTGTCATAAGTTTCTTTCATATGAACAGAGTAGGCGACTGGAATTGATGAAAATAAATTTCTGTTATGCAATAACACGGCTTTTAGACTAGTCTTGGAAGAATCGATGAAAAATCGCCATTCGTTGACTATGTGCTCATGACCGTTTACTTCTTTGCAATAGCAAATGTCATCATCCATCTCAAAGTATTGAACAAGTTCTCTGTGTCTATGACAAAATTTAGATATCGGAGTATTGGGCGCTAAAAAGATTCCATTCTTTGAGTCGCGAACCGAGTAATTCCGCGTGTCCTTTGGTAAGAGCGAGATCACGTATTAGATCTGAAAGTTCTGAATGGTTAATTAAGTAAACACCATCATTCAACGGTATGTAATCTGAGTAAGAATTAGTTTCTAAAGCAGGTAAACTATCACTTTCTGATGGTTCATTCACGTCCAGCGGATATTGTTCTGGTGGTACTTGGATCAGACACGTGATTGGATCATGAGGCACTGGTTTCGAAACCGATTCAATATTTGGATAAACCACAGACTTTCTAGTTTTAAAAGTGAAACCATGGATATTTGTCAAGCAGAAGTAACAATCAGTAGTGTGATTTGTATGTTCACGCCATATTACTGGCACTCCAAAAGGCATCGACTTATGCTTCGGCGATTTTCGTAACCAACCTGCCAATGTATCGAACAAACTGCATTTGGCTTCCAAGATTTATTTGCATCATCAACTTTCGAATCGAAATAAAGTTCATATGCTTTCTTTAGTAATGGTGTAAAGTTTTTCTGGTCAACACGATCGGTAAAATATCCGCACACGTAACAGAACAGATCAGCCGAATTTCTACAACTTCTAGAAGCCATATTTTGCTCCGAATTATTTCAAAATACAGTAACTATTTGAAAAATCGCGTAACATATGTCATGCATCTTTTAGCAGTATAAAAAGTAGAATTATGTTGCTTTTTATTAATTTTTAATAAGTTATATAGTAAAAATGAAACGGAGCAAATAACGGTTTCCCAAAAATATATTTATTCACAAACATCTTAAGAACCCGACGTGATAGAGATAAACGGATTTCAGATTTGAAATCAGCGCAAGAAACTGACCTAAGAACACTTATTCTTATATAAGAAAGAAAAATGTTGTTTGTCAGTGTTATCAGCTGATTAATCTCCAGCTCTGCTTTTCCATTGCCCCAAGATCTGCACTCTCTGCCAAGGCTAATGATGACCTGCCGGTAGTTTATCCAGTTCTCCCCTGACTTACTCCACTCTTCCCCTCTGGATACATTTTCAACCCTGGTCACCTGACCAATCGTAGCCTTTGCCTGTGTCATCCATGACTTCCCCCTCTTGATTCTTGCTCCTTTGATGTCAGCTATGTTCTCGTGTAGGGGGTGTCTTATGTCAGTGGTTACCCGCACATAGGCTTTTGCCTGGGCCCTTGCATATCTGGATCTAATCGACAGCAATCCGAGCATGTATCTCATTGTCACAATGGGGGTTTCACGCGTTCAGCTCAAAACTAGTCGCATTCCTTCATTCTGAATGCATTCCAGTCGTTCACATTGTGACAATGACAGTGTGAGTATTCCTAGCCCATACTCAATTACTGAAATCACGAGCTGATGATACAGGAGAAACAATAGTCTCTGTACCAAGTGCGCAGCAGCCATTGTTTTTAAGGCTGCCAGTCCTCGCTTGCATTTCTGTATCTTCCTCTTCTTCTTCTTCGTTAGCCCTGAAAAGGACGGTGGTTGCGTTGTGTCTGTTTACGCCGTAGCTGTGATATCTGCACCTTTCGGTCAACACATCCGACTTCTGCACAGCATTTTTTAGGACCGGGTTTGCCTTCCCATTGCGATCCGTGATCGCTCAGCCAGCCTGCACTGCTGCAGACCGTTTCCAGGACCACCACGTGGAGGTGGAGCACGGTCTTGACCAGCTCTGGTTCGCTGGTCCTGATGCAGGCAGTCAAGATATGAGTCGCTGACTGCGGTCTCTATTGCTGCGTCTTCTGGTCCCCGCATTTCTGTATGATCAGTTTGACATGATACTTGAATGATAGCCCATGATCAAACGTTACTCCCAAATACTTAAGCCTGTCTTGCCTTTCAACGCTTTGCCCATTGAAAGTGATATCTAGAAGATCTGCTTTCACTATGGAGTTGTTCAAAGAGCACCACATCACACAGGCCTTGTTGGGATTGACCTTTGATCCATTTTCCTCACATCATTTAGAAACCACCTGTAGTGTCTCTTGTATGTCTTGGACCATTTCCTGTCTGTCTGAGCCAGTTCTGTACATGAGTATGTCATCTGCGAAAGTTAATGTTCATCCCAGTCCTGTTGGTTGAAAGGTTGCTACTTTTGCTGTGTAGATGTTAAACAGCACTGGTGATAGTGGAGAACCCTGAGGTAGTCCCGGGCAAATGCGCACTGGTTCTGATGTCCAAGTTCCCATGCGAAATGCAACTGATCTCTCCATCAAGGCAGCTGCTATCCACCTTGTTATCCAAGGGTTTACACCACATGCCATTATACAGTCTATTAGGGTTGCAAAGTCCAGACTGTTATAAGCATCCTCTAGGTCAATTACGACAGTCACCGATTCTCTTTTACCCTGGAATCCCTCGTACACAAATGTTACAGTGTTACCCCATGTTGTTTTCATAGGCCTATAGCTACCCAGGGTATCAGGAAGGATGTGTGCATTTTCGAGGTGGCTCATTACTTGTCTTGCAACTATCTTTTCAAGTAATTTACCATAGACATTCTGTAGTGCAGGGGCATGAGTTAACTACCTGTAATAATTTTCTTTTCTCTGCATTCTCTGATTCCTTTTAGAAGACCTTCATACGTTTCTTCGGCTAAAAAACTATTTAGAGCGGTATTTTTTTCCATGAAATTATAATTAAAAAACACAGAATGATTGGAAAATATTGAGAGCTAAGTGTAAATAAGAGAGAAAAGATGTGCGTTTCATACACCTATTTGATCGTACGATTTTTATTAACAGAAATTATTTTTAAAATTCCCAGGTCCCATTCAATTTTTGCTCAGGACTCGACACACTCAAAATCCCTGGGAATTTCATCCGAGGAATTCCCGATCCAGAAGCCCTAATGGTTACTGATTCACTGATGGGGATTTTATTTCATGCAAATAGCGAGGAAAAAGTTGAAATAAATGTTGAATTTTCAAATACACACTCCTCTAATAATTAATATACAGATGTGTGATGCCATTGTTATGACAAACAATGCACATAGTTGTAAATGGAACAAAAATAAAAAATTTTCAGTACAGCTAGGGTCACATCGTGCACATGAGTAACTGTTCACTAAAAACTGTAGGTTTTCAGAGCTTTCCAAATTTGAGACTTTGGATAAAAGGTTGCTGAATAGTGCATAAATTTTCCTGCATCATATTAAACATGATGCATCCTAAAATGATTCCCTTATAACCGATGCACATTTAGTAAGCCCTCCAAACATTAGTTTTGATGACACAAATATTTTGAAAATTAATTATTGTTAAATGTCACTTTGTAGACTTCGAGGCCTTTTTGTATACTTCTATGCATAATGCTCCAAATTACAGAATAAAACCCTACCCCACAGAATTCCATGTTGCATACATTCCAGATAAAAAATTGCATACCTGTATTATGAAAACTGGTTACTTATAGCTCATGAAGTTTGATGTACTTAGGATAGAAGTTTTTTGCTTTCCTGAGCTACGCTTTAATATAAACACTCACACACAAAGTTGCCCTATATATAGAGTATTCACAATCACTGGAAGCCATGCTTGTCCCATACTGCTTTTTAACCCCACTATACAGCACTGATAGTTGAAATAACCTGGTGATGTACCAACTAAGCTGTGCACACATCCTACCTGTACAATGAATTTTCAAAGAAAGGTGACTGGTCATTTACATCCAGTACTGTTATGGTCACTGTTTCATTGGCGTCTTTAGAAGTAGGTGTACCCAGATCATAAGCCTGTACTACCAGGAAGACTTGCGAGAGAGTTTCACGATCAAGAAGTGCAACATCAGATGCTGTGCAGACATCTCCATTTTCTGTCACTCTAAATAAGGAAGACAATGTGGCATTCGGCTGGACTGGTGCTGCTCTATATTTCACAGTCTGATTGTTACCCGCATCTTTATCCACTGCAACCACAGTCATCACACATTTATTGACAGAATTTTCCAGAACAGAGCCTTGGAGATACTGTTGGTTAAATTCTGGTTTATTGTCATTAATGTCCATGGGATAAATCAGTACATCAACAAAACTGCTCAATGGGTTCTCTGGTTCATCCTGGGCCTCCACTGTGATGGTATAGAAAAAAGGAGGGATATCTCTGTCTAAAGAGCCTATCAGATAAACATTGTCTTGAATAAATTAACCAATTTGTGGATACATTTATTTAAGTAACAGTACGGGGAAGGTCCAAAAAGTAATGCCTCCTACAGTTTAAAAATGGCAATTTGTAAAGACGTTCGGTTAACACTCTTCTGCACAAACATTACTTATGTCATAGAATTCCTCAATGCTGAAGGCGAGACCCCAATTCGCATCCACGAACGTTTGAAGAATGTTTATGAAGATTCAACAGTGGATGTTAGCACTGTCCGACGTTGGGTACATCGTTGTGGCGAAGCTGAAGTAGGTCAATCCTCAATGGCTGACGCAAAGCGGACTGGCCGTCCGTCTACCGCAGTGACTCCACACAACATTCATCGAGTTGATGGCATCATTCGTGGTGACGTCGGGTAACACTGGATGAACTTTCTTCCATGTTGTCCATTAGTAAAGGCAGTGTCCAGAACATCATTAAAGACCTGGGTTATTCAAAAGTTTGTGCACGGTGGGTACCCAGAATGTTGACAGACAGACATAAAGAAACAAGGAAAACCATAGCCATCAACCTCCTGCACCGTTACAAAAATGAAGGAGAAGAGTTTTTATCGAATATTGTGACAGGTGATGAGACTTGGGTTCTTTTTTTTTGAACCAGAATCCAAGAGGCAGTCAATGGAATGGCATCACACAACATCGCCTGCAAGAAAGAAGTTCAAAAGTTCATCATCTGTAGGGAAAGTTATGGCCTCCAACAAAAGTGTGTCTGTGTATGTTTTACATTTTAGTTTGCTACTAAATGGCACTATAAACTAATGTTGTTCAGTCATTATCATCATCGTCATCATTAACATTTGGCTCCACATGGAGCACAGGTCATCAACAAACTTATGCCAAGTCCTCCAGTCGCATGTTATCTCCTCCAGTCGCATGTTATCTCCTCCAGTCGCATGTCATCAGCTCCAGGTCTTTCCACATTTTCATCATCATTTTCATTTCTGTCTCCAGTTCTCTTCTCCAAGCATTTTTCAGTCTACTTCTCCTCCTCCTAACCTGGAGATTCCAGAACAAAGACCGAATGCTCTCGACAGATTTCCTCAATGTGTGGCCTACCCATTGCTAGCGTAGTCTTCATATCTTATCACTTTTTGTTCCACTGGCACTTGTCTGGTTCTCAACGTCAGTTGCACATAGGTGAACTTGTCATACCATTTCAATCCTGCTATTCTATGCAAGCATTCATTTATGAAAGTCTGCAACTTTGTGGTACAAAAAATATCTAGCGCATATTTGAATATCTGGTTACGATTATGGGATGGAAGCACAAGGTCATCTTCAAAACTGAAATCATCAAGTTGTTTATTCAGAGTCCACTGCATTCCATTTCTGTTGGCTGATGTTCATGTTTACATTACCCAATCAATAACTAATAAAAGAAGAGAAGTGGTGACAAGCAGCATCCCTGCTGCACTCCACTTTTGATCTCAAATGGTTCTGTAAGCTGTCCTTCATGAAGAATTCTACATTTCATGTTTTCTTTATAAGCTATTAAAGGTAATTCAGGTTGGTTTTTATTCCCTGTGGAAACACATAGCCACAGTGTCACAATTGTTGTTTCTTCTATTTCTATCTGGAGCTGTTTAATTCATTTCCACTATAGTAGTTCTGGTTACTGTACATTCCTTTTCTTAAATGTTTCTTATTAAATTGTAAGAAGTATGAACAGCAGAGAACCCCAATATTAGATTATTTACAGTCATCCAATCTGTCCATAACAACAGAGCAGGTGTTGAGATTAGACAAACCTAAGGAACTACATAATATAGTTCATTTAAAATGAACAACAATTAATATATTGTGATTTGTTTTGTTTTTTTCATTGTTTGCTTGGGGTTTTAATTTGTTGTCATTGTTTTATGCCATTTTACAAGTATGAAGATACTACCAATTTAGAGATAAGGAAAAAGGAGCACACAATTTGGAAATGTTAATTTGCTCTATTTGCAGTAATTGGCCAGGACATGATGCCACGTTCACATATTGGCAACTGAACACATTATATGAAAATAGAGACACTATATATCCTAATTATAACCATTCAGGGGTTGAACAGGATATTTTATTCATCAATTTAAAAAAAAAAAATTTGCTGAGATTTTCATAAAATGTTATGTTTACTTCTGACTTAAAAACATGTTCATTTCATTCCTTAGTTCATACATCCGAGCCAACACTTTTCCCCCTGATAACCATTTCACTTCTGAGTGTAAAATTAAACATTCATACTGTGAATTAATAGCTTTACAAAGCTGTTTAAAGAGTCGGGTCTTTAGAGGCCTTGACTTTACAAAATTGACCATTAGGACAGCCTGGTCTAATACAGACTTTAATTCTTTCGCCAGTGTCTTGCCAACAAGGGCTTCCCTATGGAGAAAGCAATGTGTAGAAATCATGTTAGGATTTTGCTCTTTTACAAGTGCAACAAAACCTTTGATAGACCCCATCATGGATGGAGTGTCATCTGTGCAAACACCCACACATGACTTCCAGGAGAGATCACATTTTTTAAGCAGGCAGTCAAAGTATCCAATATATCTTGACCTCTCGTGCGATCTATAAGTTGTCTGCAGCATAAACATTGGTTTTTTATTTCATTTCCATGGGCACCGCTAACAAATGCTAACAATTGTGCTTTGTCTGTATATTTGACAACTTGTAGTGCAAAGTCTGATTTTTTAAGCTCTGTTGAAACATGTTCCTCAATGTTAGAAGACATCTTGATTATTCTTCATCTAATCATATCATTCACGCTGGACGAGATCAAAAAAGCCGTTAAAAGATTAAAAAATTTTAAAGCTGCTGGAGTTGACGAAATTTCAGGCGAAATGATTAAAGCAGTTAATGACAACAACCTCTTGAGAATTTTAGATATTATAAATGAAGTATGGAGAGAAGAACAACCACCACAACAATGGAAAGACAGTATTATTGTAAAGTTACTGAAGAAAGGTGATCTATCAGACTGTAATAACTGGCGTGGTATATCTCTATTATCAGTACCTGGAAAATTATTATGTTGCATGATGTTAGAAAGACTTAAATTGCATGCTGACGAAAAGATCAGAGAAGAACAAGCGGGTTTCAGGCCGAAACGATCATGTATTGATCAAATATTCACACTAAGAACAATTATAGAAGAATCAGTGGAAATGCAATCGCCACTTATTATCACCTTCGTCGATTTTCAAAAAGCCTTTGATAGTCTACACCGCCCATCATTGTGGAAGATACTTACAATCTATGGTTTTCCAACAAAATATGTGAATATAATCAAAGCGCTATATGACAATGCAAGATGTTGTGTTAGAACAAATAAAGGGAATACAGAATGGTTTACAGTAGAAACAGGGGTGAAACAAGGCTGTATTATGTTACCACTACTTTTTGGAATAGCTATTGATTGGGTTATGAGAAACTATACCCACAATGAACAATTAGGTATAAAATGGACAAATGGAAAATTCCTGGGGGACCTGGATTTCGCAGATGATTTAGCATTCTTAAGTTCAACACCCAGACAATCCCAAGAAGCAGTAAATAATTTGTGTCATCTTTCGGTTAAAATAGGTCTCCAAATAAATGCCTCTAAAACTAAAGTTATGAACTTTTCTAACGAGACCTTTAATATCATCCTGAACGGGGAAAAAACTACAGAAAGTTGAAAGTTTCAATTATTTAGGCAGTAAAATGACTCAGGATGGTGACACAACAAGAGAAATTCATACTAGAATTGCTTTGGCAGCTAGCGCCTTCAATAGATTATCTAACATTTGGAAATTACGATCATTGAATATACATACCAAGCTTCGTCTGTTTAATTCAAATGTTATCTCAGTGTTAACATACGGCTGTGAGAGTTGGAAAATAACAAAAAAATCATTGGAGAATAAGCTGAATACATTCGAGAACAAATGTCTTAGAAAACTCATGAACATCAGTTGGAAAGAATTCAAGACTAATCGACAAATAAGAGAAGACTCTAGGCAGAAATATGTCTCCAACTATATAAGGAAAAGACGATGGTCATATATCGGTCATGTCCTACGAATGCAAAACAACAGAATACCATTGCAGGCACTCACTTGGGTTCCTGAGGGTAAGAGGAAAAAAGGAAGACCAAAAGAAACACTCAGAAGAACAATAATAAGAGAAGGAAGAACGTTGGGATTAAACAATGTGCAATAGCTAAGAGGAGTGACGTCACAACGTACAACCTGGAGAGCACTGGTTTCTGCCTTATGCGCCGTGTTTGGTGCTTAAAGAATTTATTATTATTATTAATCATATCATTAGACAACTGAATTTTGGTAATTTCGTTTTCCGCTCTCGACCAAATATTGTTCTAACAATCAAACGTGGGCAAAATAAGTGACTCAGCTGTAGTATACGATTTCATTTGCTGTACTATGATTTTGACTACATGGTAAGAAGCTGTTTGAACTTTATCAGATACTTTAACACTTTGTTCAAAATAGCATTCTTGTTTTGTTTGTTGTTCAACTAACCTTTTGAAATAATTCAAATCTTTATTTCGAGGACTTTTTTTTTATTTTTAATGATGAAAAATATCCTGTTCAACCTCTGATGGGTTAAAATTAGGATATATAATGTTTTTTTTAAATTCCAAATAATATGAATAACTGCCAAAACGGGAAAGGGGTATCACATCCGTCAAATCATTGCAAATATGGCAAACCAAAATTATCAATTTTGTGTATATATTAACAATCTTTCAATTTACTAGGAACCATGGCTTCATTCAAATGTTTGTCACCTCACACAACACATAATGGCTGAGGACCATCTTTCTCTCCAGACCAAGAAAATCTCAGACTTAAATAGCCCTCCATGTACTGTCTACGAACTTTAGATTTAGAAATCTTACGCGGTGTTGGCATGGCCTCGTCCAAACTGATGTTTTCATTATTGCAAATTCTAGCCCTGCTGTCATTGTTACTATTTTCTTTGACAAGTTTTCTTGTAATAAATCTATCCATTTCAGTTAGGGTATCTACTTTTAATAAAGTTTTAAAACGGCAAATCGAATGTACTAAATATTTTACACAGTTTTACAAATCAAACACAAGAAAGAAACAACACGCTGATCACTGTGTAAGCGCATGAGCAGATTCTCATTTTCCTCTACCTTATCGCTCTTTCTGATACAAAATATAATTAGGTCCAAGTGGAAGTACTATGCTTCATCCATGGCCTTTGAACATTGTTTATGCGCCTCTTGCATTTTTGTAATATCATGAAATTTTGAAGTATATTTATTTTTGTTCAAACTAGTGTGCCGCGGCACACTGCTTGAGAAACACTGCCCAAGACTGACCCAGACATTTATAGACTCAGTCACTTATATAACTTCCTTATTACCACATATAAGCCAAATAACACACAAAAGCCAAATAACACACAAAAGCCAAATAACACACAAAAGCCAAATAACACACAAAAGCCAAATAACACATAAAGACTGAAAAACATCAATTAACAGCTGAAAATGAAATTGCTCATTATTTTACCATTTTTTAAGGACATGATGAGAATGACAATGTAAACTGACTCCCCATCGAGGCCAGCTCCTTGACGTGGAGATGGGGCTCAAGTACAGTCATCAGCGGCTGAAAAACCAAGACTGGCCAGGCCCTCCTACACTCGAGCAAGACCACAGTCTGCCCTAGCAAGTCAAGGTGCTGAAGACGGAGGCAACCAGCCAAGAGGTGCACCAAAGCAATCAGGATGCCACGCACATGCGCTATGGAAGTATGCCTATATCTGCAAAACGTTATGGCACTCGCCCTGTGATGGACACCCAGGCAGGCGCAGTGCTGGGCCCTCTGCCTCGAAAGGGCCCAACCCCTACTACTGGGGGTCCTTCTCAATTGCCCCGTGGAGCCAGGAGGCATGAGAATAGAGCTACTGGCCAAGCAAAGAAAAGACCATTTAAAATAATGCACTGGAATGCTGAAGGCGTCAATAGTAAAAAAGACAGCTACAGCAAAAAATTAGAGCTCGAAAATATCTTGAATGAAGAGCAAGTAAATGTATGTTGCTTGCAAGAAACCCACCTCAACAAGGACATAGCCTTCAAAATCAGAGGCTACCAGTGCTACCGATCTGACCGAATAGACAGGCGAAAGGGTGGAATACTGACACTCGTGAGGAATAACATCAGTGCATGTCAGCTTGAAACATATATGGAGGGGGCGGAATACCAGATGCTTCATCTCAGGACAGAAAGTTCAGAATTCCACCTGCTCAACTACTACTGTCCGAGCAACCGCCCACTGGCACTAGATACAATCCCAGCAAAAGAAAGATTGATTGTATGCGGAGACTTCAACAGCCACTCACAGAGCTGGGGCTATGATCACATGGACAGGAGAGGTGAGGAGCTTGAAAACTGGCAGGATGACAATGGGCTTATCCTGATTAACCAGCCAATCGACCCACCAACCTTCTACTCGAGATTATGGCACACCACCTCTACACCAGACCTGGCATTCCACTCACCCAGCCTGGAGTGGAACACCACACGCGTTGTAGGGAAACAACTTGGAGGCAGCGACCACCGGCCAGTCTTCCTAATTGTGGAAAATGAACTTGTCAAGGAGAGCAGCACTCTCTCTAGGTGGAACTACAAGAAGGCAGACTGGACAATGTATCAGCACCGTACTAGTATACTGGCTAGAGATCTGACTGTAGACAAAGACATCAATAAGCTAGTCGATGAATTCAGCAGATGCATATTACAGGCTGCTCGTGAAACAATACCTAGAGGGGCTCGTAAGCACTACAAACCATATTGGAATAGTGAACTAGAGCAGCTGCACAATGACATGGAAACATCTCGAAAGCAGGCAGAGACCAGTCCATGCCAAGAACACCACAATAACTACCAGCAAGCTAAGGCCAAATTTCAAAGGGCCAAGTTGCAGGCCAGGCGAAGAAGCTGGAAGGAGAAAACAGAGTCCTTGAACTTCGAAAGAGATATGAGGAAACTGTGGAGCTGGTAAAACAACTTAACGATGAAGGTACAGAGAGAAACTCAAGGATTGCTCTGTACAAAGATGGAAACATCCTCATGGGAAAACAGGCAGACTCCTTTGCTAAAGACAACAACATCGAAGTTAGCCCAGAGAAGCAACAGGAGACTTGTGAGAAACAACAATACGCAGGACGAGAAGGAACCATACCTGAAGTTATGGAGGCACCAATCACATTCAGAGAACTGGAGCTTGCAATATCCAAATTGAAAATGAGAAAGTCGCCAGGAGTTGATGGAGTGTCCAATGAAATGATTAAGAACTTGGGAACCGCAGCAAAAACAAAGCTGCTGCAGATCTTCAATATCTGTTGGAACTCAGGCAGAGTTCCACAGACCTGGAGGGAAGCAATCACGATACCACTCCTAAAACCAGGAAAAGACAGTTCCACTGCCTCCAGCTACAGACCAATCAGCCTTACAAGCTGCCTCTGCAAAACAATGGAACGTATCATCAACCTCAGGCTACAGTGGTACCTTGAAAGTGAAAACCTTCTTGTACCACAGCAAGCGGGCTTTAGGCAGTGTTATTCCATAGAAGATCAGGCAACTTACCTTTCCCAAGAGATTGAGGATGCGTTCCAAGATAAGAAACTGGTACTAGCAGCATGGATAGATCTAAGGAAAGCATTTGACAAGGTTTGGAAAGAAGGGCTTCTGAAGAAACTGAGAAATTGTAGAGTGAATGGTAAGATGTACAAATGGGCGAAAGCATACTTGCATAACAGAAGAGCCCGAGTACAACTAGATGGCCTCAAGAGTAAGAAAATTCTACTGCGTCATGGCGTCCCTCAGGGAGGGGTTCTGTCCTGTGATGCTGCACTGTAATTCTGTCCTTCAACCGGCCCGATTCTGTGGTTCTATTTTGCATTCTCATCATTTCTTCTTCTCATTTTAATTATACGTGTTTGCCATGTTTCTTTTCATTTGAATATATATCGTGTTTGGTATTTTTGGGAAGGTAATTAAATGGGTGTTTTTAGGATGGTAGGTTTAATTCTTACTCCCACCAGTTTTTCTTTCTTCTGATTTTCCGCTATCATGGTACATTTTCATTGTTTACGAATATCGCCATTTCATGCCCGTCTGTATGACGCAAGGCGGAAACGCACGTGGACGTGACGCAAATTTTGGTCACGCGGGTCTGCGTGTTTTCAATCTGATTTGTGTAGGTCGCTAGTTATGTTATATTTTTCTAGCGTTTCCATTGGTCGGGGTGAAAGCTTAGGATATGCGGGGGAGGAAATCCGCGGGGGCGTTTCTCTTGTATATAATGAGATAGGAAACTGCGGGCAAATCTCTCTGAAGAAATATTGCCTGCCGGTCGACTTCGATTTATCGTCTCCATTGCGGGAAAAAAAAGCGATAATAGCGAGTCCCGGCAAAACAGTGGCGGAGCATAATTTGCCAAGACAAATTATCCACCGCAAAAGGAAATATCTCAGGAGTCAGGGGACTCGAGATATCATCAGAAGCAAAAGGAAAATAACCTATGGTCTCTGGCAGCGAAGTCCCTATGCTTCAGCTGGAACGGGGTTTCTGTATCATACAGCCCAGAGCTTCGCTATTATAGTCTCCAGCAATGACACGTGGCAGCGAGACTGGTTTCAATTGCGTACAGCCAGAAATCAAGGCTGTGTTTTTTTCTCTAACACCGGAGCAGGTTATCAGGGGAAAGTTATAAAAGCTATTCGGCAGCAGAGAAGTTCGACAGTTAATCCAGGACCTCATGCTTGACACCCGAACTTCATCATCATCACCCAGATTCAGGAACAGGTGATAGGGTTACCATACCTGGGTCTTGAAAGTAACGAGAGAAGAGCGTAACGGAGACGCCGCATCATCAGTCGTCGAGTATTAGAGAGACACTGAGACAGAGAGAGAGAGAGAGAGAGAGAGAGAGGGAGAGAAGGAGGGAGAAAATAGACAGGACCAGTAGGGTCTGTTCATCATCCATTTGAAGGATAGACACTGAGCCATTGTGTTACTCCAAGTCTATTATTTTAGCATTTCTAGTGGTGTTAGTTAGCGGCGCATATCGCCTAACAAGTGGAAAGCTGTGTAGACGTTCGTTGAGGAAGAGTCAGCAGGACTGAGACAGTAGAATCTTATTTGTGTTAGAGAAGGAGGCTAAAGTTGACAGCCCCCACAATAGTAGAGTTATTTAAATCACTAATCATTTTATTGTTCCTCAGCAGGGTGAAGAAAGAGTGAATGCGATTTGGGGTTTTTTTTCTAGTGTCTATCAATTTAATTGTTACTTTGTTTTCCAGGCCGTGCAACAGTGCACGCTAATTTTTCGATTTGATGTATGATGAACTTTAATGATTTTTTGTGTGTGTAAATAAATTTATCTATAATATATACTGGATCAGCTTCTACACTCTATACTTACTCTATGTTGTTTGTATAGTGATGTCTGTGGTCGTTTTATACACCTTATCTCCTTGTGTTTAAAGGTAGTCAGAGGAGGGTGAGATTACAGCCATTCTGAAGTCACGAAGCGGCAAGGGGAGAGTCAAATCCTAATTCTATCCCTTGAGCCAATAGTCTCATCTGTCCACAGGCATGTCAATTTTCATCTAAATTCTATTTTCTCAGACTTTCTCATACTAGGGTCTTGCTTTCATTCAGGCAAACTCTATAAACTTAAAACCACTTCGTGACAAGTCCCCAACACTTTTCCTAGTCTACATCAACGACCTGGTTGCTGAACTACCACATGGAATGAAAGTGGCAATGTACGCTGATGACCTGGTAATATGGTGCACAGATGAGCATGCAACAGTGGCCACCAAACTGCTACAAAGAGCTATAGATGCCTTAACCTCATGGGCAAATAGATGGTGTGTCAGCATCAACACAGACAAGTGCAGCACTACGCTCTTCACCCTCTCTCCCAAACAAAAAGCTGGTGTCATCAAGATAAACGAAGAGCTCCTGAGAGAAGATAAACAACCCACCTATCTTGGAGTTACATTCGATGATAGGCTGACATGGAAGCAGCACATCAACAAGGCAGCAACAAAGGCCAGGAGGAAGTTAGCCATCCTGAGAAAACTAAGTGGAACCACATGGGGAGCCAGCGGGAAAATACTTAGTAAAGTTTACCAGCAGGGCATACGACCACACCTGGAATATGGGTCAGCTGTGTGGTGTCCAGCATCAAACACCACATTACAAGAGCTAGATAAGGTGCAAAACCAGGCGCTTAGGGTCATCACGGGGGCAATGAAATCAACGCCTATAGTGGAGATGAAGAAAATGGGGAGAATACAAGCACTGAGAGAACGCAGAGACACGAAAGTGCTAACACAGGCAGAAAAGTTCCTCTGTATGCCGAGCCATCCAATGAAGGACAGATTCCAAAACCTAGCAATGGGGCGACTGAAAAGAAGCAGCTTTATCCACCAGGCCAAACAATTTCATAGACAAACCTCAGACCTGCCTGAAGTTAACAGCCCCCTAAAGTCTGTGCCAGAACAAACCCCTTGGAGAGAGGAGCATGGACTACCAGTACACATCCACACAAAAGTGAAAGGAATATTTGACAGGGATGAACAGAACAGCGTGCAATGTAGGACAGTCACTCTCAGTTTCCTGGATGATGAATACCCACAGGACCTCTGGGTCCGAGTATACACGGATGGGTCAGCACAGAATGCAGTAAAGAATGGAGGAGCAGGAGTGTACATAGAATACCCAAACAACACTAGGGATACGGTCAGAGTACCGACGGGGAAATTCTGTAACAACTATGATGCAGAAGTCCAGGCAATCAAGGTGGCAACTGAGAAACTACTGAACACCAATCTCGGTCCACAGCCTGTAGTATTCCTGACAGATGCAAGATCAGCACTCCAAGCACTTCAGTCCAGAAAATTGCCAGGCATACAAGCCCTACTTTCTGAACTGTGCAACCAGCGCAGGGTCGCCATGCAGTGGATACCGTCTCATTGTGGAATACCAGGAAACGAGAGAGCAGGCGGACTGGCTAAAGAAGGTGCTGCAGACAAGCAACCGGATGTACCAGTTACATACCATCAGAAGAAAAAGATGATCAAATCTATCAGAAAGCCACCAACACCAACGCAGGATGACTACCAAGCTATGAACAGATCAGAACAAATTGTCATTCTGCGCCTCAGAACAGAACACAACCGCCTCCGCAGCCACATGTATACAAAATTCAAGATTGGCAATTCAGCCATGTGTACATGTGGACAGGCACCCCAGACTGCGGAGCACATACTTCAAGATTGCCCCGAATATGATATATTGAGGCAAACCCACTGGCCCAGAGAAACAACACTGGAAGCAAAACTATATGGACCTCTGTATGAACTACAAAAGACAGTGAAGTTTATACAAGAAACAACATTGCAGATATAGACAATATAGTTCAAGCGAACGAAAGAAGAAGAAGAAGTAAACTGACTGTAAAAAGTTGAATACCCTACCTTGACCAAGAATAGAGGGTTCTGGGGTGTAATGCTTTTGTCCTCCTCAGTCACAACATCCTTCAGTAACTGGCTTGTGGAAGAAGAATGTTGAAGTAAAACAACACTGAACAACCTGTAAAAACACTGACGGGGGTAAAATTGAATACCCTACCTAGTTTGAAGTGGTGGAAGAATACAGGGCAGGATTCTTTCTGGGGTGTAATGAGTGGTCCGGTCAATATCTGGTTCAGCATTCTTGTGGGGGGGGGGGGGGGGGGGGGGGGAAAAGGGGGGGATGGGGGGGGGGGCAGGGGGGGTGGGGCGGGGGGGGGCCGGAACAGTAAGGGGGGGGGGGGGGGGGCGGAGGGCGGTTGTCATTTCAAGGGGGGGGAGGGGGAATGTGTTGGGTCCAATAATTTGAATGTGATTTTGAGACTATAGTTTCTGCAAACATGTTGAAGCTGATTCTGGTCTAAGGCTAGAGGTGTCATTTAAAACATCGACATCACTTCAGAGACCCCAGGTGAGGGGGGGGGGGGCATCCCTTGGTGAAAATTCATTTAACAGTAGTGCTCATTAATCTCATCATCATCATTCAATTTTCCCTTTTGTCTCCCTGTGGAGTAGAGGCATTTAATCACAGGTCCCAATGGTTTAAGTAAGGGGGAAGTTCACATGGTGTGGGGAGGGGGGGGGGGGGGGGGAGGCGGGGGGGGGGGGGGGGGGGGGGGAGGGGGGGGGCGGGTGGGGGTCTGGTTCATTTTCATCCAATAATTGAATCCGGGGACTATAGTGTTTCTGCAGTGTGAATGCTGAATTCTGGATCTAAGATGCTATTGTGCTAAGCACCTGCATTCTTTGCAAACAGCTTACGCCACTGTCTCATTTCTTCATCATTCAAGATTTTCCCTTTTTCTGCCCTTTGATTAAGAGGCATTTAATCACATGTCACTTCAAGCCCTCATGCCCTGTGCCATTCATTCAAGTTCTTTTAAAGTCTTTTCTATATTTTTGTTAATGTCTGTCTCCAGTTTTCTTCTCCATCTGTCCTGAGAATGGTTACCTGTTCTTGTCGATACTTTGTGCTGGCACTGCCTTTTTGCAAGAGCTTACCCACGTCTCATTTACATAATTCTGATATGTTGCCAGTGGTTTTCTGCATTTGATTTGTCTTTTAGTTGTTGACGCACATGATATTTCCAGAATATTGTGACAAAGATGGTGATTTGATGTCTCATTTACTCCATTATATACTTTTACGGTAAGGAATTGATGATTTAAACTGCTTTTTTTTCTTTTTGTAAACTTGATCAACCTGATTTTCTGTCCTGGGGTCTGGCGATATACATGTTGTTTTATGTATTCTGTTATGTGCAAATATGCTTCCTCCCATAACAAGATGAAGTGATGCACAGAAGTTTATTCATAATTTGTTTTCATTCATTGATCTTCTTCTTCCTCGTTTGCCTTCAGACTTCATGTGTTTTTGGTCTACCTCTGCTTCTTTTACCATGGGGATTCCACAACAAGAACTGCCTTGTAATGCTGTGAACTGTTTTCTTCAATATGTATAATATCCACTGCCAGTATCTTCTTATCTTTTGTTCCACTGGTTGTTGTCATCAGTTCCACATCAATGATCTACTTTTTTTGTTCTGCAATTTCTTCATAGTCCCTGTTTTTTGTTTCTATCTTTGCATCCATCATGATAAGGTGTGCTTTCTACCTTATGTTCTAACAACAGCACTATTCCTCTTCAGTTCATTTCTCTTTTCCTTTTCTCTTTTACCTTGTTTCACAAAATTCTGAGATATCAATTTATAAAATTTAACACATTAACTACTGCAAGCCGCTGTCAGCGGCTCACAAAATAATCACATTTGGACCGCAAGCCACTCAGAGCGCCAATCTAATTTTAGTAATAAAACGAATGAAAAATGTACTGAAACACTCTCTGATCTGGTTCGAGATTTTAAGTTGCCACCGGAAAACAAATTCCCAAAGCATGGTTGTTGTAGAACACTGGAAAATTGATATTATGTTCATATTTGTCAGCGTTTTGGGTTAGTTACCAAACCGTGTAAAACTGTTTACCGTGGCAACTAGTGATAGGACTACAAAAAATGCGTGTACATTTCGTCTAACGGCTGAATAGGATAGAAACGTGTTTCAACAATTGACTGATAGATCTAGCGGCGAGGACAAGAGTGAAAACGGTGTGCACATTGATTGAAATTGTGATTTTGATAGAGATGGGGCGCAAGCAGTTATAATTGTGAAAATATTGTAAGTCCTCGGCCATCGGAGGGCCGTTAAATAGCAACAACCTCTATTAGAGTTACAACCGGTGTTTATTGTAATAGTACATTCATTTATCTTTAAAATGACGTGTAATTCATAAAAATCTGTAAACAATTACGAAAACTACAGCTTACTTTGTGCAAACACCTACAGGATGAAAATGGGAAAAAAAATTTAATTCGGCCACAGTGTGTTTTTCAATTCGGTAGTTAATGTGTTAAGAATGAAAAACTTAATTTATGTTGCCACCTGTGCAGTTTTTCCTTATTTGTACAATAGAGAAACATTTCTGGTGACAATTCTGAAAATTCTCCAAGGTGAGGGAAGGGGAGTCAGAAACTTGAACTCATTCTAGTTTCCTCTGTATCGCATGAGTTTGTTCCTTAATGAACGGCGCCCTTTCACTCTGGACGCTGAAGTTGAATTACTTGATTTAGATGACATGTTCATATCCTGATTGACACTTTTGTGGCTAAAGCTTCTCTACAGAATTGGGAAACCTGGCCCCATTCTCAAGCCTCTTACCACATACATACATGCCAACTAGTACATAATAATAATAATAATAATAATAATAATAATAATAATAATAATAATAATAATAATAATAGCCCCTTCAGTCATAACTGACTATGGGAATGCGCCCCTGAGGTGACAGCCCTCAGCTGCTTATTTTCCTGGTGCTCCTTTCGACGTTTTCTCCTCACCTCTGCTTCTTGTGTGAGCCTCTCTTCGCCCAGTCTGAGGTGGCGCCGTAAATAGCATCGCCACTTAGTGCGATCGGCAGCTTCATCCTCCCATGTTGCTGGATCCATGTCCAGTGCCCTCATATCTCTCTTGCACACATCTTTGAACCTCAGCTGTGGTCGCCCAACTGTTCTCTTGCCATCTGCTAATTGTCCATAGAAGATATCTTTTGGGATGCGACCATCTTCCATGCGGCGAACATGGCCAAGCCAGCGAAGTCTGCGCTGTCTAAGAAGCGTATACATACTTTGAAGGCCAGCACGTGACAACACCTCGACATTTGTCACTTTATCTTTCCACGAGATGCCGAGGATGCGGCGTAGACACCGCAAATGGAAGGTATTGAGCCTTCTTTCTTGCTTAGCATAGGTCGTCCAGGTCTCGCTGCCATATAGGAGTGTGCTTGTGACGCATGCATTATATACCGCAGCTTTGGTCTTCATTGTGAGTTTAGAGTTTCCCCAAACACGCGATGTGAGGCGGGCAAAGGTAGCTGCAGCTTTGCCAATGCGGCTGTCGATTTCTGTATCCAGTGAGAGTTTGTCATTGATGGTAGACCCTAGGTATGTGAAGTGGTGCACCACTGCCAATTCATAGTTATCGATAGTGATAACTGGTGCAGCACCAACATCCTGACTCAGCACATTCGTTTTCTTTAGACTTATTGTGAGGCCAAAGTCCTTGCATGCTTTAGTGAAGCGATTCATCAAGCTCTGAAGCTCCTGTTGGCTTTGAGTGACGACTGCAGCATCATCAGCGAACAACAAGTCTCTTATAGTGACCCTTCTGATTTTTGTTTTTGCCTTCAGCCTTGAAAGATTAAACAGATGGCCATCTGACCTAGTGTGAAGGCATATTCCTTCAGTTGCATCTCTGAATGCATGTTTCAGGAGTAAGGCAAAGAAGATTCCGAAGAGGGTCGGAGCCAGAACACAGCCTTGTTTAACGCCATTTCGTATATCAAAGGGCTGTGACATGCTTCCAGCATATTGGACTGTTCCCTTCATGCCGTCATGGAATGACTTTATCATTTCCAGCATTTTAGAAGGGCAGCCTATTTTCAGGAGGATTTTAAAGAGTCCATCCCTACTAACCAGGTCGAATGCTTTTGTGAGGTCTATAAAGGCGATATATAATGGTCTTTTCTGCTCTCTTGATTTTTCCTGAAGCTGGCGGAGAGAGAAGATCATGTCTGTTGTTGATCTGCCAGCTCGGAATCCACACTGTGACTCTGGATATATGCGCTCAGCTAACTTGTGTAGTCGCATTAAGATGACTTTGGCAAAAACCTCACCAACAATACTAAGAAGAGAGATGCCTCTGTAGTTATTGCAATCACTTCTGTCTCCTTTATTTTTATACAGTGTTACAATCTTGGCATCTCGCATGTCTTGAGGAATAGTTGTCTCTTCCCAGCACTGGCACAGCATCCTATGCAGGGGATGTAATAGCGTGCTTTTACAGCATTTGATTAAATCAGGAGGAATCCCATCACTGCCTGGTGCTTTGCCAGAGGCCAAGCTATCAATGGCCTTGCTGAGTTCCTCTAATGTTGGTTCGGCATCCAGCTCCTCCATAGTTGGCAGACTGTTGACACCATCAAGGGCTGCAGGCGTAACGGTATTGTCTCTAGCGTAAAGCTCAGAGTAGTGCTCGACCCACCTCTCCATCTGCTTACCCTTATCGGTTAGCTTCTCTCCGCTGATGGTTTTTTAGCGGTGCCGTCTTACTTTTATGGGGGCCAAGTGCTTTCTTTATACCGTCATACATTTGTCTAATGTTGCCTGTTTGCGCTGCAATCTGGATGCTCTCACTGAGCTGGAGCCAGTAGTCATTTGCACAGCGTCGAGCAGTTTGTTGAACTTTGCTTCTCGTAGCCCTCAGGATCTGTAGGGTTCTGGCACTCGGTGAACGTTTGTATTCATTCATAGCACTGCGCTTAGCTTCAATGACAGGTGCCATCACATCTGATGAAGCATCAAACCAGTCATTTGACTTTGCTGTTTTCTTACCAAAGGTGGCAAGTGCAGTACTTTGAATGGTGTTCCGTAGATGCTCCCAGTTCTCTGTAATAGTATCACCATGCTGAGGGCTACTGAGCACTTTCTCGAAGGTCGCAGTGAATTGAGCGATCATGAAAGGGTCTGACATCTTGCTGGTATCAATGCGTGGTTTCCCTTCATGTCTGACACGATAGAGTTTTCTTGGTTGTGCTCTGATTTTGCAGCAAACCAAGGAGTGATCTGTATCACAGTCTGCACTATGGTACGAGCGCGTGGAGAGCACAGACCTGAGGAGTGGCCTTCTGACGAGAATCAGGTCAAGTTGGTGCCAGTGCTTGGATCGTGGGTGTCTCCATGACACCTTATGCTGGGGTTTTGTCTGAAAGTAGGTGTTGGTCACGCAGAGGTCGTGGTGGACGCACAACTCTAAGAGCCGTTGTCCATTTTCATTCATCTTGCCAATACCAAACCTGCCCAGACATGAAGGCCATGAAACATTATCGGCACCCACTCTAGCGTTAAAGTCACCAAGGAGAACAAGCTGTTCTTGCCTAGGTATGCTTTTGATAATTGCTGTTAGATTCTCGTAGAACTCATCTTTAGCTTCTGAGGCAGAGTACAGAGTAGGAGCATACACACTGACAAGGGTGATGGGACCTGTGCTAGTTTGCAGGCGGAGCGTTAACAGGCGTTCTGATCCATTCTCGCCTGGTTCAACCATTTTAGTTAGCGATTTTTTGACCGCAAAACCTACTCCGTGTTTTCTAGCTTTATTAAGATCTTTCCCTTGCCAATAAAATGTGTAGTCCTTCTCGCTCACCGTTCCAGAGCCCGCCAGGCGCGTTTCCTGAAGTGCAGCTATATCCACCTGAAGTCGTTTAAGCTCATCATTAATTATGGCTGTCTTCCTTACATCGTTTACATCCTGTAGGTTTTCGGATAGTCCAGTCAACATAGTCCGGACGTTCCAGCATCCCAATCTGAGAGTTTGCTTGTTTCTATTTTTTCGATAATTGCTTGGTGCAAAATTTTCTGTCCACAGTTCGGGTTTGACCCTAATCCCCATGCACCCAATGGGGAAAGCAGACAGTGGCGGGACAACACCTTATTGACTGGGGGCTGCCCAGCTTGAAGCGGGCGGTAGCTGTCCAGTGAGATCCTAGAACCTCTCCCACTGTCGGAAGTAGCCCCTGGCGCCATGCCCTACGCCAATTGGGCAAAATGCTTTAACCGGTAACTGCTACTTCCCGTGTTTTGCCGACACCTATAGGGTGAAGCTGGAGTGTCCTCTCCAGGGCGCGAGCTTGGGCACAGTTATATGGAGATCAAGCTGTTGCCCATGCAGCATGTTCCCCCCTCTCCACACAGCCGGTAGATCCAAAGGAACGGCAGTAGCCGATACAGTTTGGTACCAGCCATGTCGCAGGAGTTGCCAGAATAATGTCGAATCGACACTAGACTGCCTTAGGGACTCCGACTCCGGATTTATCCTCAGGGTTTACTCCCGAAGCCAATTCCATAAATGGATATTCCCGCAAGGCAGCGGTGGTTTGAATTCAGAGTTCCTTCTCTTAGATAAGCTACCAACCAAGGATCACGAGCCCTATCTACCCGAAGCTGCTGGTTTTAAGGCGCCAGTCGCTCGCCTTTGCCCCTTCTCCCGTCAGTGGAAACAGTTCCGCCGGGCTCAAATTGAGCCACACGTGAAGGCCGGAAGCTGGACTTGGTTGTCAGAGGCTGTTTGAGGCGCGTGCCATAGAAGTATTTTATCTGCAGTGAGAGCTTATCCTCACTACAACTCCCAGCAATAACAACCTTTTGGAACCCAACTAGTACAGGTTACCCATATTCTGTACCATTTTTTTTTCAGATTTTTATAGCGGTACATAATTTCTGTATAGGTTTTTCGCCTAATTATTAAAATATATATACATGGTTGTAATGCCCCGTACTGAGTTTCCTCTAATATCCTACGAGAAGAATTGTACCAAATGTGCTCAACAGAAACAAGGAAAAAGCAGTAAACAATAATTTAATGTGAAAGCATTGGCGAAAAAAACTTCTCTTTTGTTTTCTCAACAACAAAAAAAAGACAGTCGTTGCATTTTTTTTTTCTGCCTTTGTACAGTTTTTTTAATTTTTTTGGTACAGTTTTTAGGATTTGTGTACAGGTTTTTAATTTCTGGGGGTGGTGTTGACATGTATGTGCATGCCAGTTAGGTCACAGTGTTATTATTCTTTGCTCACAATTCTAAGTGTGTAAAGCTAGACCAACTAAATAAATTTCAAACACTGTGCATTCGTGTGTAGAAACATGGCACAGAAACTCTGTATTTGTACAAACATTCTTGCACAGAAAAAATTTTTAACATCATATATTATTACCCTAGGTTCTTGTAAATTTTCGTAGTCTAACTTCTTGGCACATCTTATCTGACCAGTGATCGAGAAGATGTTGAAAGCGTTGTTTGTATTCCCACCAGTGAAGCGATAATCTAGACCTAAACCTTGATCGACTGAAAAAAAAACAGAAAAGACAAGTACAAAATCATTTTTACTATCTTAAGCCACAAACATGCATTTAAGGAATTAAGTCATTTGAGGACTTGAAACTCCTGGTCATTTCACCTTTATTATTACTGATGACACTGATAAAGTTTTCTAATTGGCTTGCATCTCTCAAATGACTAACAATGGCTAAGACTCTTGTCATCGACCATACCATACAGTCTAAGTGAATCACAAGTTTTACTTTAATTTGTTATCAAAAGGACATAAATACTAGGTATGGAGAGCAGAGCTAACAGCAAAAATAAAAAGAAATGATAGCGTTTTAGTCTGGACAAAGCAATGTTGTGTTCTAGTAATGCACAATAATGCTCTTTCAATGTGTTAAAAATGCATAGCTTTACATTTTCAATACGTTTGTTCAGAACAAGTCAAGCTCAATACATTGATTTACAAAAAAAGTATGACTGCAGATATAATCAGTGTGCTGACAATGGACTGATATGCTTATACAGTGTATGACAGGGGTTATTAACCTGTGGGATGTGCCTCCCCAAAGGAAGTGCAGAAGGGATGCAGGGAAGGTATGAGGAACCTCCCAGAAAATTTATCGCTATTGCTTTCTCACTGAATAAAATTCTAAAGTTTAGAATCAAAATATTTAGTTTTTTTTTTTTTTTGTTACTTATATGAAATGAAATTCTCCCAGTGCCACTTCTCAATGGCTTGTACATATGAGGAATTGGCTACATACATAATCCCTGTAGTAACATCTTAATTATGTCAATATTAGATTATTTGCAGACAAGATGGAATGATATCTGGTCAAGGTGCCAATCATGTGAGATTTTAAAAAGTGCACAAAGTACAGTGAAATACTGTTATTATCAATTACAGGAAAATATTTAGGCTTTAGAGATGTGGATATATAGAAGAATGGGGCACGTCTCATGGAAAGAGAAGAAAACAAATAAACAGGTGATAGAAAACCTAGGAATGAAAAGAGAATTAATGAAAGAGATCAAAATTAGCTAAATTTTGGCCATGTAAAAAGACTTAATACCTTACTAAAGACCATAACAGAAGGAAGAGTTGAAGGCAAATGTGCAAGAGGGAGACAGCGCTATAAGAAAGAAGATAACATCAAGAGATGGATAGGAAACAGTCTATCAGAGTGCACCATCAAGACAACAGGCAGAAGATGTTGGAGGTCTATTGTAGCCAACCTTTGAGGTGGAGATGGCAGCTGATGCTGATGATTGTTATTATCAGCATACGCCACATCCTTGGTATTTTGTGGAAGGACAAAGTGACAAATATTGAGCTGCTATCATGTGCTGGATTTCAAAGCATGTATACACTGCTTAGACAGAACAGACTAAGCTGGCTTGGCCATGTCCGTTGCAGGGAAGATAGTAGTATATCTTCTATGGACAACTGGCAAATGGCAAAAGAACAGCCAGGCCACCACAGCTGAGGTTCAAAGATGTGTGCAAGAGACACAGGAAGGCACTGGCCATAAATCCAACAACCCGGGAAGATGAAGCTGCTTATCGCACCAATGCTACCTTTGGCGCCACCTCAGACTGGGCAAAAAGAAGCTCTCACAGCAAGCAGAAGAGAGGAGAAAACATCAGAAGAGAAAAAAACACACCGAAAGGAACACCAGGAAAAAAAGCAGCTGAGGTCTATCACCACTGAGGCGCATTACCATAGTCAGTTATGACTGAAGAGGCTACTACTCACTAGGTCTCTTCAAGTCATATCTGCTGCTTTAATAAGATATCATATTTCCAAGATGTTGAGCTTTCTTTCTTGCTCTTCAATCAAAGTGGATAATCTTAATGCTAAAATGCAATATACTCACTTTCATCTGGATCAGTAGCAGTGACAACACCTACAATACTTGTGACAGCAGCATTCTCTGAGACATTAAATGTGTAAAGGGGTTGAGGGAATACTGGTGGGTTGTCATTGATGTCAGTGACAAAAACGTCGATGAATCGTGTAACTGAAATCAAATGACCAACAAACAAGAAAAAATATTAGTTTATGAAAGAGGAATAGACATTCCTTACCAGACATTTACAGTCCAATGTAATGATACAGTTGATACCTTAACAGACTATCATCCATCTAATGCATTCATGTCTTGGTCAATTCACCATCATCCTAATTTTCATGTTCGCTCTTTTTTGGAGATGTAGCACCCACTGCAGCTGTTCTCTTAAAGGAAACCTGTACCAAGAATTCATATGCTCTGGCAGCTGTAGTTTACCTGTAGTAATTTGTTTTACATGATGACATTGCCAGCCTCATGCGCAATTTCATATTTGTCGCCTTGTACGAAATGCCTGTGGCAGCAGTTACTATTCTTTCTCGGTAGGTATATTTTTTAATGAATCATCTACCATTTCTGGTTCCTTTTGTTTTGAAATTATACGCATGTGCTGCAGCTAACAACTGTTTTACTTGTTTAAATATGTGGTTATATATGTTCTGATTTAGTAACAATACAGTTGGGGTTGGAGTGGCAAAGAGGTATGGTGTCCACTTCTAGATCTACTGGTACCGGGTTCGGTTCCCAGTCAAGTGAATATATTTGGATTTTTTTTTTCAGAACTAGTGGGTCCTAATGATGCCTTACTACTATGTATCCCTAATTTTTTTTTTTTTTAATTTGATAATATTTGTATTTTTATTTCATAACTGCTTTGTTCATTATTTAAATATTATTTGTAAGGGAAATATCCTGTTCAGCTAAGACATACAATATTTAAAGTTTTATTTAGGAGTATTAAGTATTTCATATATATGTAAAACACGGCACGATGATTGACAATGGAATTTGCTATGTTTATGGTCATTAATAATGACACTAATAGCAAAGATTTGGTAAGATTATACTATTTATCAGCTGTCGTTCAGAATGTAATCTAAATAACAGCTGATAAAAGAGGCAAATTCTTACTTAATTAGAACATTTATAAACTCATATTTAAACAAGTAAAACAGGCATCAATAGGACCCACTTGTTCTGGAAAAAAAAACTTTCAATCAAATATATTCCCTGTACTGGGATCCAAACCTGTCACATTTAGATCTTGAGGCAGATGCCATACCTCTATACAAACTACACACAGTGCACAAACTAGAGTTATAATGTTACTACTAGAGCCAGGAAAAATATTAAACAAACAACTGAGAGAAGAACAAGCTGGTGTTCAGCAAAACCGATCCTGTACAGACCAGACAGCCACAATACAAATAATAGCTGAACAGAGCTTGCAACTGCTCTTACTGTTTTACATCACATTTGTGGATTCTGAAAAAGCATTTGACAGTTCAGGGTGAGCATTGCTCTGGAAAATGACACGGGAATATGGAATCTACTTTATAAGTTCATTAACCTGATTAACAACAACAACAAAAAATGGAAGACACTAAAAGCAGCATTCTTCATGAAGGACAATTAATTGGGCCCTTAGAGATAAGAAACTGAGGGTGGCAGGGATGCCTGTTATCATAATTTCTCTTCTTACTGACTGTAGACTGGATTATGAAAAAAATATAATCAACCAACAGAAATGTAATTCAGTGGACTCTGACAAACCAATCTGAAAATCTAGATTTTACTGATGACCTGGCTCTTCCATCTCATAATCATAACCAGATGCAAGACCAAATTATAATACTTGACAAGAGGTCACAGCAATTGTGTTGGAAAATACCGGGAAAAAGAAAAAATTATATGAATAAATGCAGCAAATGGTAGCCAAACTGCACTTGGAGACACATTCCTAGAAGATGTGAGCATATACACAGCAGAAATACAAAGTGGGAAGAATAGACAATATCAAAATTAATATTAAGATCTTCAACTCTTTTGTCAAAGCAGTCCTACTGTTTGGTTATAAAACATGAGGAACAACAAAAACAACTACTAGAAAGTTACAGACTTTCATAATTTTGTGCTTGTGCAGAATAGATTAATTGAAACGGTATGGCCAGGTTACTAATGTGGAACTAATGAAAAGAATCAGATGAACAACGGTGGAAGAACAGGTAAGGAGAAGACCCTGGCATTGGATAGAACATATGAGGAAACAAGACTATAAGGCAGTCCTTGTTCTGATGAATTTGTTAATTTTCATTGGCTATATTAAAAATAATTGGATAGAAGATTGCCACTTTTGCAAATCAGCAATTGAACATACCATTTGGACTTGAAAACACTATATATCTAATTATATCCCTCCAGAGATGGAGTGGGATATTTTATCATCAATTTCTTTTTACAATGTTTCTGGAATCCCCAGGATAAAAGAATTAGAGGAAAACAGAAAGACAAATGGAGAAGGTGATCGGAGACAAGAAAAGGATAGAAAAAAACTTGGAAAGATTTTGAAATGGATGGCACAGGATAGGAAGGCTTCGTAATAAAACGTGTTGAAGGCTTTTGCTCTTAAGAAACTGAAGGGCGATGAATGATGAATCAATCAATCAAGAAGTTACCTCTATTTGGTAAAGTGTTGTTAATCAAATTAGGAGGTGATGCCGGAGCTCCATCTTGTGCAACTATCTCTACAGTGTAGTGAGCAAGTGTCTCTCGATCCAGCTTCAAAAGGTCTGTAGTCACTATGTCTGCCCTGTTACCGCTAAGATTAACAATTCTGAAGAAGTCTTTGTTGGTACCTTCCAAAGCAAATGAAACAATATCATATGATTAAATAATCCAATCAAAATTGTTATATCTACAGCTCATGGTACATTAGTGCGATCAGTAAGTTGTAAATATAATAATCCAATCAAAATTGTTATATCTACAGCTCATGGTACATTAGTGCGATCAGTAACTTGTAAATATAATAATCCAATCAAAATTGTTATACAGGGTGACCCAAAAAAAGTGAGAACATCTCGTAGCAAAGGGTTATTTAATATAATTGAATTAATATAATGTTTTGTCATTTACAGTTGTATGCCAAGTAATTACGCTAATCAGAAAACATGTTCAATGTGTCCCCCCCTGCTTCTCAACGACTTTTTGTAAGCGTTGGCGCCACTCGTTTATGCTTTTGTCAATAAAGCGCTGCCCTAGATTTCTCCATTCCTCGATTATTGCCAACTTGAGCTGCTCAACTGTGGTAAATTTTAGCCGACGGTAGACTTTTTCTTGCAATGCACCCCATATGGCATAATCGACTGGGTTTAAATCAGGACTGTGTGGTGGCCATATGTTTGGCTCGATAAAGGTAACATTCTCCTGATGAAGAAAGTTTATTGTATTTCTGGCTGTGTGTGATGGAGCTCCGTCCTGCTGTAATGTCCAGTTATGGCGACCGGAAATTGTCGTAATAATGTCATATGGTTAAATAGCTAAGTAAGTAAATCAGTAAACTATTTAAGCTATTATGGATACAGTTAAACAAATTTTGATGTAATTATATTACATTGTGCGAGATGTTCTCACTTTTTTTTGGGCCACCCTGTATCTACAGCTCATGGTACATTAGCGTGATCAGTAAGTCGTAAATATAATAATCCAATAAAAATTGTCATTGCTCTTTTGAGCAGAGAATGGTTTTTTTTCTGTGGATCCGTTTATTTTGGCCAATTTATTAGCCTACTCTTTTTGTGTGCACCCCCTTCCCACAAAGAATATCAACTCTGATGCAAGTCAGTGGTGTTGGTAGAAGAAGCTAAAGTTTTAAATTTTTTTTTAAATTTCTTACTTGATTTTTTTTGTTTGTTTTTACCTTACCCAAGTAGACCTAAAAATCTTTTCACAAATTTCTACTCTACTAGATGCTAATGAAATATGTTATGCGCAAGAATGAAAATGGTACTATTATTGTGCACTGCCATTTTGGACTGCTCATCACTGCTCACCACTGCGAGCACTAACATCACCAAACATGCAAGGTTAAAAAAACAACATTTTTTTCAACTACAATCTCTCACGGAACCCCTAGCGACCTCTTGCGGAATTCTAGGGTTCCGTGGAACCCCGGGTTGAGAAACCCTGCTTTAGAAGGTCTCACAGGGCATGAAACCTCCATTTTTGTTCCACACCTGACCCCTCCCCAACCTCCACAATCCTCTAGAGTGATGCCTTCCAAAGTTTGGTACGTGTGCCACCAAAGGAACTCAAAACGGATTCAAGGGGTACACGGCATAATTTTTGTATGTAACTTTACCATACTTTTTTTAGCTGCGGAAAACAATTAAAACTGAATATATGAGAGGGGTACGACTGTAAAACTAAACTCTCATCAGGGGAACATTGTAAGTTTAGGAAAACCTGCCTCTAGAGCAATAATTCAAAATCAGGTTTCAATTACTTTCAGACACAGTGTAGTGACGAAGGATCCTGTTACACACCCATTGAGGCATTTTGGGAATATGGTGTTAGGCCCATATTTTCTTGACCATCGACACACTAGGGGTGATGTGGTCAGCATCATGCCGGCCGCCTTAACCTTCCCAGAATTTGCTTTGGTACCCAATTCATGAGGCTGGGTCGACCCGGAGCTGTTTGCGGTCTAAAAAAATTGAACCATGGACCACCAAGCCAGGAAGCCAGTGCAATAACCACTGTGCCACTGCAGCTCTATACTGTGTAGTGTTTTTATATTAATATTAGTATGCTACAACAGCAAAAAATTTGACGGGGAATAAATAAAACAGGTTCCATCCTTGTGAAAGATTAATTTGAGGCCTTTACAGCTACTGAGAGAAAAAACACTGTGTAGTGTTTTTAACTAGATATTAATATTAATTTCCTGTTTTTTTTTTTTTTCTCTTCCCCGACAAATCTAACTAGTATAAACAGACATGTCCCTGGCTAGAATCTGCAGTAAAAAAAAGAAGAAAGGGGAGGTAAAAGAAAACCTGGAAAAGAACAGCAGTTGAAAATGGCTATCTAAAATACAAATTAATGGCAAACATCTGCTGCAGCCCTACGTTTCACTGGGGGGAAAAAAGTGACAGATGGGGATTTTCGTGTGTCTAATTACTTGTTTAATGTCCAAGAATTTCCTGAGATGATTGCTTTTACAAATAAATTTATTATCTTCTACATGGCTAGCTAATTCCTTGCTTTATTCCTATGAAACAGACAAAAATATTCACTTCTTCTTCTTCTGTTTTTTTTAAATGGCAGCAGCCGCACACTTCACCAAACCAAAGAGAACTTTTCAAAAAACAAAAAAAAAGCAAATTTCTAGACATACCTAGTACTCAAGTGTACCACAATGCACTGGTTGGGAAACTTTGGATTAGAATATCATCATTTTCCTCTGCGCTCCTTACAAAACATGCTCCTTACAAAACATGAAGTCGCCAATGTAGCTGACCCTCTTGAAGGAATGATGCACCAAGCATTTACATGCTCTTGCAGCTGTGGTTTCTGTGACAATTTGTTTTACATGTTGGACTGCCAGTTCTATGCACAACCTCTTGTCTTTTCAGAGAAAACAAGGAACAATACTGGTTGAACTAGAAAATACTCAAACTATATATCATTTACCTACAACAAATTTCTTTATTTTATGGTTTATTCTTGCACGTTAGAAAATTATCATGCTTTCACTATTCTTTGAAGGAAATTTTGACACTGAATTTACTCATTCTGTCCAAACGGGCGTATGGCGCGCAAGATAGGCCTTTCGTTATGCCCAGGGCATATGGCGCGCCAAGGAGACATATGCCACATTTGAGCGAAAAATTATTGAATATGTGGCAATAAGCCAGTTTAAAATTACTTCATTACATCCAGTACATGTGTGTGAACGTTTTTGAGCGGAAAAAAAAAAATTTGAAGTTCCAATTGTGTGCTTTATATTCGTTGCTAGAGTTGCTTTGTATCTAACTGCAGGCCGCGTGTTACGCCCGCTGTATAAGATTCCGAAATTGAACAAAAAATTAGAAAATAATTGACCATAGAGTGTTCATGTCATGTAAACACTTCCTGTGGACATCGTATTTTGAACTGGTAGCGAAATAATTATATTGGTGCTTAGTTTGCGCATACTTTTATCAATCAATGACGTCATAGGGTTATTTGTTTACATGTAGTGTAGTCACATACATAACAATTCATAAACTATTAATGAATCAACCTCAATATATAATTTTGAAATTAATTTTTGCGATATCGGTAGCGATAATAACCTATTTTCGATTCCGATAAGGACGTTGAACAAACGTGACATTTTTAACTAATAAATTAATTAATTTGCATGGGACAGGAATGTGTAAGTGAAATTCCTGTTCAGCAATTTGTGACTTCACAAAAAAATTTATATAAATTACAATTTTCATTTGTTTTCTATCAAACTTCTTGAATTAGTTGTCAACTGGATATACATTTCAATTCGTGTTGTTTTATTACCATGGGATTAAGAACAACTGAAATATTTATGTGTATGTGCATAATTTTTATTCATTTTTTATTTTGTTTTTTATTGTTTCTACACTTCACAAGATATAACAAACAATTATAACATCACATAAGAACTCAACAGTATTTCACAACATTCTGCAGCCAATTTCCTAAAGCTTGATGCATAAGAGCCGCGGTAGCAGAGTGGTTAGTGCACTGGCTTCCTAGCTCAGTGGTCCATGGTTCAATCCCCAGTTGAGGTGGGATATTTTTAGACCGCAAACGGCTCTGGGGTCGACCCAGCCTCATGCACTGGGTACCAGAGCAACTCTGGGAAGGTTAAGGCGGCCGGCGTGATGCTGACCACATCACCCCTAGTGTGCCGATGGTCGAGAAAATATGGGCCTAACACCATATTCCCAATATGCCTCAATGGGCGTGTAAACGGGATCCTTGATGCATAATACATATATCTACTAAATTAATATATGCATCTACTGACTGTTTTTAAAACATCACTTGTAGAAAAAAATTTCTGCATTTTGGGTCCTGGGTAAAACCGAAAAAAGTGAAAAAATGCCTGGGTTAGAATGAGTTTAAAACTTCCTGACAATATAAAATTCTTGTACACTGTTAAACAAAACTTAAGAAAACAATTACGTAATTGAACGCTTCTGTAGTATCCTTGTCACGAGCAGTCACTTGAAGAACTGATTCTCCAGATGGTGCATTCTCAGCAACTGTTCCACGGTAACGTCCATTTGCATCCAAACCTAGGAATTCTGGTACCTCATCATTGGCATCAAGTACATTTATAACTGGAGTAAGCAGTGGTGCACGCAACACCACAGCACCAAAACTCTGAGGAGAAAAATGTCATGTGGAGAATTGTTGGTCAGATTTATGCTAAAAACTGTTCACACTACATTTTATGTTACATCTGTTTACTCAATAAACTCTTTTATCTTATAATACTGCAATATATTGGTTTTATTTTTGTTTTTTTTTAATCACTAGGGAGACAACTATGAAAAGGGGGTAACTGAAGTCTGCTGGATATGTTAGATTGGGGGTGTAAAATTGTTATGGTTTTGCAGGTGAAAATGTATGTCTGAATTGGATGTTCATAAACTTCTCATGGATGTCTGCCAAGTTGATAGTTTGGAGAAGTGTAAAATCTGTGAGGTAATTTTCACTTTAATCAGATGATCAAATGCAGCATTGTGACTGGAACAGAATAAAGGAAGTCAGAAAACTACAGAAGTAAGTCAGTTTGAGATCTGCTTTCACAAAATGCAGAGTCCAAGTTGTTATCTAAGTATGTGAAAACATGAAATAGTTTCAAAATGAGATGTCTGGCATGAGAAGAGAATTCCATATGTTTGAATCTGAAGCAGCTTTATAGCCTGTAATCTACAATCAGTACAGTATATTCAGGTTTTGCACTGTCATGTAGAAGTGAGTTGGAAAGAGTGATGACATACACTTTTGGACACACATTAGATAATGAGTACAAGACATAAGAGTCTTAGGTTTTAGAGATATTTTCATCTGACAGAAAGCTGGACGTAATCTCCTATATACAGCAACTGAACATTACCACATGTGAATAGGAAGTTTGCAGCTGATGAAACTGGACAGCACTTATGTCATAAACTTTTCATCATTAAATTTAATTAATTACAGATTACAGTATTTAATTACATCATTTTCAAGTTTCTTGATCACAAGCTTTGTAGTTTCATTTTATGAAGAGGCCAGGCAACATACTTGTGTTTGGTTCTTTATTATTAGTTAATGTAAAATTACTTAATAACTTTTACAATATTCAAATAGTTTAGAAAAATGTTCCTGTCCACTTTAATTTCTAAACAACTCATTTTTTAATTGAAACTTTTAATGCTTGTTTATTAAAAATTGAAATAAATATATAAGTATGATGACCTCATTTTAAAATATAAAACTAACTGTATACACACATTTTAATTTCATCATTTCATGAGTCAGATCGCTATGACCTGATTTTTTTAGAGAAAAAGAAAAGAAAAAATGAATATAAATAATTGTAAGAATTTGTGGATTTTTTTGTTGTGATTTTTAAAAATATTTATTTATAAAAAAAAATCCTGTTCAATTTCTGATGAATTATAATTACCATATACAGTGTTTCTAATTTCAGATAATATGTTTAATTGCTGATACCTGATTGTGGCATCATTCATCTTCTCCACTTATTGTAAATACAGTAAATTAGAAGTGTGTGGTTTTTCTTTGTCCTAAAATGGTTGTCCCATACATGCCACATGCTACGGTTTACCCATAATCTGTACAAGGTGTTTGCGTTTTCAGATGTGTATGCCCCATACATAATTTCTGTACAGGTTTTTTCGCCTAATTATTAAATATACAGGCATACTATGTCACCAGCCTACTGCTATGGAAACACCTGTTAAAGGTAAATTAGGGAATTCAATACCAACAGAAAAAGAACAAATGAAGAGATGGGCTGAGCACTTCATGGAGGTGCTAAACAGACCACCACCAACAGTAACACCTGATTTTAATAATGAAACATCCACAACCACTTTGCCAATAACTTGCGATGAATTCACGCTGGACGAGATCAAACAAGCCGTTAAAAGATTAAAAAATTTTAAAGCTGCTGGAGTTGACGAAATTTCAGGGGAAATGATTAAAGCAGTTAATGACAACAACCTCTTGAGAATTTTAGATATTATAAATGAAGTATGGAGAGAAGAACAACCACCACAACAATGGAAAGACAGTATTATTGTAAAGTTACCGAAGAAAGGTGATCTATCAGACTGTAATAACTGGCGTGGTATATCTCTATTATCAGTACCTGGAAAATTATTATGTTGCATGATGTTAGAAAGACTTAAATTGCATGCTGACGAAAAGATCAGAGAAGAACAAGCGGGTTTCAGGCCGATACGATCATGTATTGATCAAATATTCACACTAAGAACAATTATAGAAGAATCAGTGGAAAGGCAATCGCCACTTATTATCACCTTCGTCGATTTTCAAAAAGCCTTTGATAGTCTACACCGCCCATCATTGTGGAAGATACTTACAATCTATGGTTTTCCAACAAAATATGTGAATATAATCAAAGCGCTATATGACAATGCAAGATGTTGTGTTAGAACAAATAAAGGGAATACAGAATGGTTTACAGTAGAAACAGGGGTGAAACAAGGCTGTATTATGTCACCACTACTTTTTGGAATAGCTATTGATTGGGTTATGAGAAAAAACTATACCCACAATGAACAATTGGGTATAAAATGGACAAATGGAAAATTCCTGGGGGACCTGGATTTCGCAGATGATGTAGCATTCTTAAGTTCAACACCAAGACAATCCCAAGAAGCAATAAATAATTTGTGTCATCTCTCGGTTAAAATTGGTCTCCAAATAAATGCCTCTAAAACTAAAGCTATGAACTTTTCTAACGAGACCTTTGATATCATCTTGAACGGGGAAAAACTACAGAAAGTTGAAAGTTTCAATTATTTAGGCAGTAAAATGACTCAGGATGGTGACACAACAAGAGAAATCCTTACTAGAATTGCTTTGGCAGCTAGCGCCTTCAATAGATTATCTAACATTTGGAAATTACGATCATTGAATATACATACCAAGCTTCGTCTGTTTAATTCAAATGTTATCTCAGTGTTAACATACGGCTGTGAGAGTTGGAAAATAACAAAATCATCGGAGAACAAGCTGAATACATTCGAGAACAAATGTCTTAGAAAACTCATGAACATCAGTTGGAAAGAATTCAAGACTAATCGACAAATAAGAGAAGACTCTAGGCTGAAATATGTCTCCGACTATATAAGGAAAAGACGATGGTCATATATCGGTCATGTCCTACGAATGCAAAACAACAGAATACCACTACAGGCGCTCACTTGGGTTCCTGAGGGTAAGCGGAAAAAAAGGAAGACCAAAAGAAACACTCAGAAGAACAATAATAAGAGAAGGAAGAACGTTGGGCCTAAATAATGTGCAAGAGCTAAGAGGAGTGGCGTCACAACGAACAACCTGGAGAGCACTGGTTTCTGCCTTATGCGCCGTGTTTGGCGCTTAAAGAATTTATTATTATTATTATACTTCGGAGATATTGCGGGTTCGGTTCCAGGCCACTGCAATAAAGCGAATATCGCAATAAAGCAAGTCACACCTATGTTTTTTGGCTTCCCAGTGCATATAAAAGCCTAAAATCATGTTTACTATTGTCACGGAGTGTTTTGAGGGTATTTTGCATGTATGAATGTTCCCATGCTCCAGCGGGAGTTTATTAGTCATGTGAGTTGTTGTGAGCTGGGAATGCGTGCATTGTAATAATTCAGCTACAGGGTTGTGAGCATTGCTTGAGACAAGCTGTTAGCTTTTGTGATGCGTGAATGAAGATCAGTGGAGCGTGAAAGGGTTTCACGGGTTTTAGTGAATACGCATGAAAGGGGCAGTCAGAGGGAGGAGTGTGTTGGTTGGAGACGTGTGTTGAGTCAGTAGAGAGAGAGCAGACAGTAGACAGGAGACAGCGTAGAGAAGAGAAAGGTGGATGTCTATAGTAGGGCGCGAGTAGAGGGCCGGTGAGTTGTGTTGTAGATGTTTGCAGTAGATATTCATGGAGTAGCCTATTTGTGGCTGTAGTTATTCTGAGAAGCAGAGTGTGTGCGGATACTCAGGATTTGTGATGTATCTAATATTTGTAATGGCCCTACGTCCATTGTGACTTTATTTGTGAATCTAATACATTTGTTGGAGATTGACAGAGCTGTTGGAGTTAGTACTTTATTCCTAGGACAGTGAGCTATACGAGCGGTGTATAAGTGTTGTGTCTAACTTACAATCCACCCACATACACCCTACTCGTCACATTGGGAGCTCGTCTATTTGGTTGTTACAAACGAAACCCAAAGTTGTACAGTACTAAAGTGATCTGAGGTCATTTGGTCAGCAGCCTATGTTTTTCAACGCAGCGAATGAAGTGTGACAACTTTACAGTAACCAGACGATTCGACACTGTTCAAATCTGGGTCAACAGTCAGCTGTGACTGTGTGCTGGCGAGTAAACAGTGTGCTAGGAATGCTGTCTTGCAGGTCTGTTTACATTCATTGCTTGCTGCAGTTGTGAAACAGTGTGTTGTGACCAGGAGAATCTGTGGTGACCAGGAGAAGAGGAACTATTAAGCTGTCGTGTTGCCGTGGTCTACTCGGCAGTGTGAAGTGGAAGACACGAGCCCTGTTTTCCAAAGGTGTGTAGCTTGTGACACTACAGAATCTGAACTGAGTGTATTGTGCCATGCTGTGTGTAGTCTTCATATTTCATCAATCCTTGGGACTGGCTGAAGACATTATAAACATATCTACACGCTTGGAATTTAAGTATTATGTAGTTGTTCTGTGAACAATTAGTGTTTGCCATAATTTTCTTGAAATACAACTTAATTAGATATTATTCTGTTGTTATTCGTTTAAGGAAGTTACGTAACATTCTTTCATGCTCTAGTATACTAATGTTCTAGTAAGTGTTTATTGAGTTTCTAGTTAAAAAGGTAATTGTTGTTTTATATAGCACTAACAGTGTATTTCATAAGAAATCCGAAATCAGTAGTTCTTCTTGTATACTGGAGTACTTACTCTGTTTTCGCATGTAGTTTTTTCTCTTTAGTTTTCTGCTACTTTCTTCTTTCAGTAGTATCATTTTATTTTCTACTTCATCTTTAGTGGTGCTATTCTACTGTCTTTAGTTTTACTCTTTCTTTATGTAATGTAGGTTTAGGTTAAACTTCATTAATAATTAATTGTATATCTACTGTACCTTTAGCTGTGCTATTCCTATCTGCCTTACACATTACTTATATCTACGTTACTTAGAACTGTACGAATCCTAGTGGTCATCTTTCTCTCTAGTTCTTTCGTCCATTTGTGTTAGATTCTAATAGCTTGAATTATATACTAAGTGTGTATTAACATATTTCCTCACAGGAACTGTTGTAGTGTTTTTATTCGCTTCTCAAAGTTACTACTGCAGAGGTGACTTGGAGACAACAGATCAAGATCAGTTTATTGCCATAGCCTACCATTCCAGTACACCAGAAAAAGCTACGTAACCTTAGTTTTGTTTTGGTTCTTCATTCTAAGGCCTTAATTCATTTGTTTTGTCCAAATTGCTCTATAGGCTTCCCTTGGCATTCCATTGTTTCAGTGTTGTTGTTGGACGTGACGATTATGTTATTTATTTGTGTTTTGATTTCATCTATAGGATTTTGCGCTATTTATTCTTAGAAGGGGTCCTATCCTGTGGGCAGGATCAGTTGTATTGCCCTTCACGAAATAAAGTGTGCATTTTTGCATTCGTTGTTTACGTGCAGTTTGTTGTTGGTTGTGTTTTACATTCCCTCTTTAGCGTTCTGTGTATATGGTGTATTCTTCAGTCATTTTCTTCTTACACTATCCTGTAAATACGTTAATTTTTTCTATCTCCTGTTTTCGTGCATTATAGAGGTCATGTACTGTATATTTCAATATTACTTCTGTCACACATCTTTTATTTTTCTTGTTACCGACCTACCAGGTTATTGTTTGTTAAATTAAATTGTACTGTTTATCATCATCATTTATGTCATTGTTTGTTGTGTAGGACTAATAATTTATTTGGGTAAGACAGTGAGTAAGATGTCATCTTAGTTTTTATTTAAGATATTATTTTGGGTTGTGAGCTATTTTGACATTTTGTTTAGAGTATTTGAGGTGCATATAAATCATATATACTTATAATCATGTCAACACTTATGGATTTTATCCTTGTCGGTGAGAAGATAGGAAAGTCGGGAGAAGATCTCTTAGAGTTAGCACAGGCTCAATTTAAAGAGGTGCAGGAAAGACAAGAACGACATGAGGAGCGAGAGAGAAGGAAAGCAGAAGAAGAGACTAAGAGGCTAGAGATACAGAAAGAAATGAAAGAGATAGAAGCACAGAAAGAAATTAAAAAGATAGAAGCGGACAAAGAGGTATCATTGAGAAGACTTGACTTAGAGAAATCAGGTTCAGATGCATCATCAAAAAAAGAGTATGGGAGTATGTACAAGTTGAAACTCCCAATTTTCAACGAATCCATAGATTTTATGGACTGTTTTTTGGAGAGGTTTCAAATGAAGGCAACTGCCTTAAAGATTAATAAAGAACTGTGGGGTTCACTGTTGACAGATTATTTAACAGGGTCAGCATTATAAACAGTTTTCCAATTAACTGTGGAAGATAGATTAAATTATGACATAGTGAAGGAAACTTTGTTACGCAAATACAGGTTAAATGAACAAGGCTATCGGTTAAAGTTCCACAGTGCAATGCCAAGTAGTGAGCAAGATTTTGCGGAGTTTATCGCAGAGATTAAGATGTTATTGAACAGGTGGATTGACCTATCGGGCATTGCTAAAGATTTTGATGGTCTATGTGATTTAATCTTACGTGATAAGGTGATGTCTTCATGTAGTCCCGATTTGTTAGCTTTTTTTCAGGAGAGAAAACCGGAGAATATTTCGGCGATGTCTCAGTTAGGTCAACAGTACGCAACAGCACATCCAGGCAGACCGATTCATAAATCGGCGGTGCCAGAAACATTTACAACATGTGTGGCCAAGCAGAGTTATGAAACACGACCATATCGGAGACAAAATTCTCGTAGTGAGGAGAGACCTTATAATAAGAAGGCAGTAAATAAGAGGTGGACAGAAACAGACTTCCGTACATCCCCCAAGAAACAGCAGAATATGGCAGAGTCAGGTAATAGAAGACCTTCTGGTTGTTTTAAATGTGGATCACCACGCCATGGAGCAAAGTTTTGTGACAAGCCTGAACCCCAGTCTGTGGCCGAGCCTCAGACTAGCACTCAGGGTAGTCCACAGAAGGGCCAGCGTGAGGAGTACAGATGCTTTGTATGTAATGGGATTGGCCACCTTCAATTTGATTGTCCTAATAGGAAGTTTGAACGCGCAAGTTCGGTGGTAGTCTTAGATACATTCAACAACGAGAGTAGTGAAGGGTGCAGACCACTTTTTCATAAAGATGAGACACCAATTCTGATTTGTGGCCACCCACTTCCATGTTTATCAGCAGTTCATACAGATGGGAATATAGTCTTGCATCCAGGGTACGTAGGACATAAAGTTGTATCCGTCTTAAGGGATACAGGATGTACGACAGTTGGGGTGCGGAGATCGTGCATTCAGGGGTCTCGTTGGTTGGGTCAAACTGCGCGGTGTATCACTTTTGGTGGCAGGGTGGAATTTTATCCTCTGGTGTTGATAGATATTGATACGCCATTCTTGTGGGGTAGGGTAAAAGCATGTGTTCTTGATGATAATGCGGTCGCTGATCTGATACTTGGAAATATTCATGGTATCAAAGAATGTACTGATGACGATATCAAACTATGGAAGCACAAACATAGAGACGATACTTATGGAGGAATTACTAGATTGCAAGGAAAACCTAGGGTAATTCCTGTAGATAGCATGTCATCTGGTAATGTCCAAGTTGCTAATACTTCAGTATTAAATTTAATTTCACCCCAACAAGAAGATATATCGTTTCCAAAACAGCTGGGTCAACCAGAAACTAACATTGAGAGGCATATTAAATCAGCAAAGGAATGGGGTGAACGTAAGATGAATATTCAGGAAGGGACAGTAAATGAAACGAAGGTGAACTTTACTTTGCCAGAAGAAAGTGAATGTTATGGATCTGTCAAATATCCTGAGACAGACCGGATGAAAGAAGAGCACAGAAAGCTGATTGAGAAGTATCGCAGAGTAGGTCATGGTGCTCATATGCCACATGAGAAACATTACATAAAAGAAACCAATGACTTAAGAGATTCCAGACACTTTAGAGGAAGCTGCATGAGTAGTAATGATTACTGTGGTAATTTTCAAAGTAAACGTCGGATTGGATTTAGAAACAGGTACAGAGGACAAGATATAAACATAGGATTTTGTTCCAGCAGACCAAGCTGTAGTGAACAAAAAGCTAGAGAAACATACAGAGGTAGTTTCAGAAGAGATTGCTGCTGGGCAGACAAAAGAGAGAATAACCATCTTAACAGTAGGGCACGTCATAGATGGAGTGATGGTGGTGAGAGCTATTGTTGTAGCTGTGGTAGTAGTCGTGGATATCATCATTGTAAATGGAGCAGCTACCCTGAAGAGTATGACCAAGGCTGAGATTAATATGATGCTGAAAGGGGCTTCTGATAGTATAATATTGAAATTACAGAGCCCGAAAACTAACATCACTAGCTCAGAAGGGAAGGCCTAATAGAGTGATCTGTACAAATAAGTGTTAAAGTGACTTAGACCAAATTTGAGAATATTTTTGCAAAGTAAGTCAACTTTTGTTGCTTTCTGATTTAGACAAAATTTTCTTTCTCAGGGCAGATGCTTCGGCATTGGTCATAGGTGGTTACAACGAGTTTTTTGCATTCTGCCAAGTCACCAAGCAGCTGGCTAACCAAGTGTACATTAACCTTACAACAGTTTGATGTTACTAGTAGGACAACATACCAGACGAGAGAATTTTGATTATGATAAAGCATGTTTACTTGTAGTTATATTTGTATAAGTTTGATGACTTTAATGAAGTTTGTAGATTATGCAGGCATTTCTTTGATATGAAAATGAATTTTGTTTAACTTTAGAGATATGGAATGTGATTATTGCTAGAATAATTTGTATGCTTTTAGTGTCGGTTGATGAATTCTGTATGGAAGCATTGTTTACTTTCATGATGTATTTTAGGTTTGATGATGTATAGGACTCCCATCTCTGTCTTCACGGTGAAAACCCCCAGTTTTTCACATGGGAAAGGGGTGGATGTCACGGAGTGTTTTTGAGGGTATTTTGCATGTGTGAATGTTCCCATGCTCCAGCGGGAGTTTATTAGTCATGTGAGTTGTTGTGAGCTGGGAATGCGTGCATTGTAATAATTCAGCTACAGGGTTGTGAGCATTGCTTGAGACAAGCTGTTAGCTTTTGTGATGCGTGAATGAAGATCAGTGGAGCGTGAAAGGGTTTCACAGGTTTTAGTGAATACGCATGAAAGGGGCAGTCAGAGGGAGGAGTGTGTTGGTTGGAGACGTGTGTTGAGTCAGTAGAGAGAGAGCAGACAGTAGACAGGAGACAGCGTAGAGAAGAGAAAGGTGGATGTCTATAGTAGGGCGCGAGTAGAGGGCCGGAGTTGTGTTGTAGATGTTGCAGTAGATATTCATGGAGTAGCCTATTTGTGGCTGTAGTTATTCTGAGAAGCAGAGTGTGTGCGGATACTCGGGATTTGTGATGTATCTAATATTTGTAATGGCCCTACGTCCATTGTGACTTATTTGTGAATCTAATACATTGTTGGAGATTGACAGAGCTGTTGGAGTTAGTACTTTATTCCTAGACAGTGAGCTATACGAGCGGTGTATAAGTGTTGTCTAACTTACATCCACCCACATACACCCTACTCGTCACAACTATGTCTTTTAAGTGCGCAGTAGCGTTAGGTCTAAAATCAAAACAATGTGATGTAAAATTAAAGATACTTTACTGCTAAAAAAAATGTCAGTCTTCATCTCTGAGCCTTGAGCGAATCGTAATCTTTTTGCCAAAATCTATCGGAAGAAGAAGCACGTTCTAATAAATAAACATCAATAATTTGAAGGGAAAAAAAGTGCAATAGGTAAAGATTGCACATTTCTCAGCTGCTACAGAATTATCACAGTGCAGAACGTCTATGGTAAACTACTAGAAAAGATGGTAGCATGGAAAATAATGAATCACCTCGAAAGTGCACAGATCCTACCTGAAACTCTCAGAAGCTATTGAAAGTAACATGGGGTAATGATGAAACTTTTGCTTATAATGTGTATGAGGGGTTCCAGGTTAAATGAGAAATGGTTGGTGTAGCAATTGCCTAGAGGATGCTTATAACAGTGTGAACTTTGCAACATTAATAAACTGTGTAATGGCTTGCGGTGATAACCCTTGACTAACATTTCGGACAAACTTTTGGAATCAGTCCATTCCTTAGTTTAAAAAAAAAAACTTTAAAAGTAATGTAAAAGCATTTTAAGAATTTGTAGCACCTGGAAATTTTCAAATGCTTCATCAACATCGACATTTATCTAACATGAAGCAATGTAGCAAGATAAAAATGAATCTGACAATTTTTGTTTACCTGGCACACAATTGACAGCTTGTACGCATTCTTGACTTCAAAATCCACAGGTGATCTCAATAATAAGTTCATTTTTGACACATCATTCTCAACAAAGGGTGCTGCCATAAAATTGCTGGAGTCTGAATTGATTGAGCTACCAGCATCATATACTCGATACTCTACTTCAGTCTGGTTCGTATTAGACTTACAGCTCAAGGTGGCAATCACGAAACCTCGTGCTACATTTTCTGATATGTTATAAGTAAGATTGTTTGAATTCGCTGGGGGATAGATCCATCTGAAACAGAAAACCTCAGTGATATAAAATACAGAACATCCATCACCAGAACTCTAAGGCAGTCTAGGTCAGTGTTTTTTAAAACCTTTTAGGAAATATGGATCCTTAGTAAAGATTCACTAATTTTATTAACCCTATCATAAAAATTATGTCATCAATAGAGAATTAAGTATAATACAAATAATGTAAATTTGTCATAACTAATTTATTTTATTATTACTGGACCTTTACTTTCCCTGCCATATCCTCACTAATCATTATATACTAGCAATAACCCGTCTACATTGACAGGTTATTAATTATAGTGTGCTATTTTTGTTACATGTATTCGAGACGGTACTATTACTACACTGGTCATTTCATTGCAGGCGAATGTCATTAGATATTTGTAGTGAAAATTATATGGATGTATTAAATATGTTTATCAATCATGTTGTTGGCTTCATTTCCATAATCAAACTGTTCATGCACACCTTCATTTGCGCACTTTTTTTCTTTTCAGGAGAGTACATAAAAGGGGAAACAATACAATTATTGTCTAACTTTCAACCACCTTAGCTGTGGTTGAAAGTTAATGTACTCTCTCAAAAACAGAAAAAGTGCACAAACGACGGTGTGCAAAATGTGACAGACCGACAGACCGAAGTACTTATGGCGGGAATTATGGTATTTAATTATTTTTTGTTTTTGTTAAATGCTGTTTAACTATATTATGCAGTTCCTTATGGTCTGTCTATTCTTTACACCTTTAGTTATGGGTGAATCTGCAGCTGGCAAAAAATCTAATACTTGTATTCTAGGTTGTTCATACCTCTTAAATTTTAATAAGAAATGCTCTATACTATTATCTTAAAGACATTCTGCACAGTAAGGTTCTTCTATTCTGAAACAACCCATTTCCAGCTGCAGTCTGAGAATTTTCTTGTTACTGGGATTTTTTGATTCCCTATATATCTGATGTCGGCGTCTGTGGCCTAATGGATATGAACGCAGTTTCATAATCCAGATATACCAGGTTTGAAACCTGCTGCAGGCGGTTTGGTAGCAAATCGCTTTGTGTGGATTTTTAACAATGGTATAAGCGCCGTACTGTTCAGAAAGCAATGGCAAACTACTGAACGTAAAAATTGCCTAGAAAAATCACAACACAGCCAATAAAAGCTGGGGTTGATTGCCACGTCCTGTAAAGGATAAGCAAGTAACTATATATCTGATACATCCCTTGTTGCAACCTTAAACAGCTTATATGCATATCTTCCTTTCAGATTTTTATCCCACTCTGATGTCCATTTATCTGTTATTATTCTTTTAATGAAGCTTGTAATCTGATCATCGCTATAATTATTTGAATTTTTATCAGATGCACAGTTTGTGGCTTCTTTATGTACCTTTTCATCTCCCTCTATGCCAAAATGTGAAGCCATAAGGCTTCTAAAAGATGGAAAACTGCTGGTCTAGAAGGCACTTAGCAAAGCTCATCAAAATATATTTACACCTCTACAGAGATAATATATAAACAACTCAGTAAATTCTAGGACAGGTAAGAAATTTGTATCAGAAGAATGGAAGGAAGAATATCTGGTCAAGTTGTCTAAGACAAGAGATTATAAGAGTGCACAAATTAGAGAAGTAATGTTACTACAGGTCCACAATCCAGAATCCGTACACCCAAAAACTAAAATATTCCAAAGATCGAAAGTTTTGGAACTGATTTTTGGGTGACTTGGGCTACTGTGGGCAATATTCAATAACCAAAACAAAAATATTTCAAAACACACCCATCCCGAGCATTTCAGATTCTGGGTAACTGTCACGAAGTGGATTTAAGTATAGAGTTATGTCTGAGTGTAAGACAAGACCCTAGTATAAGAAAGACTGAGAAGATAGTTTTTGATTAAGAATGACAGTGACTGTGGAAAGATGAGACTATTGGCTTCGAGAGTGAGAACCTAGATTGACTCTCTCTCACCACTCGTGACTTCTTGCTAGCTATAGACTCACCCCCTCTGACTACCTTTTAAAAAAGGAGATAAGGTTTAACTAAGACCACAGACACACTATACAGACAAATATATACGTACAGTATAGTTAGATATAGCGTGACTGATCCAGTATGAAATTTATAGTTTATTTACACAATACAATAAATTACAAATTTAAAAAAAATAGCTACCGAGCGTGGTCGCACATCTGAAACAGAACCCACAACAAATAAAATAACATACAAATGGTAAACCCACAATGCCACCCTCCCCTCAATCTGCAAGAAAGAAAGTCAAGGATTACAACAACCTGTTTGGTGGGGTCTCTAACCTCAGATCCACCACTCCTAACTAACCTAATATAACTATAACACGTTTTATTTTTCAACAGGCCCATTCTTTTTCTATCTGTAAATTTGTCCTGTAACTACTTGAATTTAGTCTTCTTCTCCTGGTAATTAATTGTGTTTTCAGGAGGGATGACAGTAGGGTTTAATTTTAAGATTTGCACCAGTCTTCCTTTTTATAAAGTAATTGCAATCACGTAGGTTTCGTTGTAAAATAATTGCAATAACTTTTATTGTAGTAAGCGCGTGAGTATTATTTCGGCTGGGTTAAAATTTTCCCACGTTTAATAACCCCATACCCGGTAAATTTGCTCACGCATACGGCAATAACATGAGGTAATGTGATGTAAGAAAAACGCGTGTGGTAGCAGTAATAACATGACTCATGGGTAGCGGGCGTTATTATTGGCGGATTTCAATAGTTATGAAATTCCGGCAAGTTTATTGGTTCCAGAGAGACGCCAAGCTATGATTCATGGCGTGGGGCTAAGCATTGGTTTTTGAGAATAAATAACAGAGACACTCTAGTAGCGTCCTCTTGTGTATCCAGAAATTACAGCCATGAAAACTACGCCTATCAACTGCTCCAATGAGATATTTGGTACCTGGCAGTCAGTTTCACGGCAAATTGGGAGGGAGTAACCTGCCTTCCAATTTTCAACGGAAAGTTGTCATCTCAGGAGCCAAGGGCTCAAGAAACAGAGGTGAAGAGCACTGGTGACGCGGTGGTTACCGGCGCCAAGTACACGTCTGCACCAGTAAAAAGAAGCAGTTCAATTGCAGTGAAGCATCTTTCAGCGTGAACGGATTTCTTAAAATCCTGAGCTCTAAGCTCATATACACACACCGAAACAAAGGCACATGGCCTGGTGTTGTCGTTTAAATTCAGTCATAATAAAACTGACGGCCCTAAACCTAATGAGGGGTAACCGGTTTGTTTATTTATTTAAGAATATTAAACATTAAACGAACAAGGGAAAGTGGCACAAGTAGCAGCAGAAATGAGGGAATATAAAATCGAGGTTCTGGGAATGTGTGAAACAAAGTGGAAGGGGGTAGACAGGAAGAAACTCATCACAGGTGAATTGGTGCTGTCCTCAGGACATGAGGAGCCGCGGTAGCATAGTGGTTAGTGCACTGGCTTCCTAGTGCAGTGGTCTATGGTTCGATCCCCAGATGAGGCGGGAATTTTTTAGGCCACAAACGGCTCCTGGGTCGACCCAGCCCCAAATGGGTACCAGAGCAACTCTGGGAAGGTTAAGGCGGCCGGCGTGATGCCGACCACATCACTCCTCGTGTGCCGACGGTCAAGATAATATGGGCCTAACACCATATTCCCAATATGCCTCAATGGGCGTGTAACGGGTTCCTCCTCAGGACATGAAGACGAAAGTTCACACCACAGTGAAGGGGTAGCTCTTATGTTATCTAAAAAAGCACAGAAAGCACTCATTGAATGGGAAGCCGTTGGACCCAGAATAATAACAGCTAAAAAGAAAATAAATGTAAATGTCATCCAATGTTATGCACCAACTAATGACAAAGAAGAGTCTGTGAAAGAAGCATTTTATACTAGACTACGGGAAATTATGGAAAAAGTAAAAAGAAGAGACATCACAATTTTGATGGGTGACATGAATGCAAAGATTGGTACAGTCAACACTGGCTTTGAAGAAGTCATGGGAATACAGGGGCTAGGAATAATGAATGAAAATGGGGAACTATTCTCAAACTTCTGTGCTTCAAATCAACTGGCTATAGGAGGAAGCATGTTTCCACATAAGAGAATACACAAGGTAACATAGATATCACCAGACCATAGAACAGAAAATCAGATTGATCATATATGCATAAACAAGAAGTTTAGATCATCATTGCAGGATGTAAAGGTATATAGAGGTGCAGATGTGGCATCAGATCACCACCTTCTGATAGCCAAAGTAAAAATGAAACTCAAGAGATATGCAACAATGCAAAATTATAGACAACAATTTAATGTAGGACATCTAAGAAATCAAGAAACAAGAGACAAATTTGCGGTCACAATATCCAACAAATTCCAAGTGCTCCAGCAGCTGGAAGATGTAGAGAATACAGAAGACTATTGGCAGCAAATCAAAACGGTATGGAGTGAGACATGTAAAGAAATACTGGGGAAAGGGGAACGACAACAAAAAGCATGGATAACAACAGAAACCATCAATAAGATAAAAGACAGAAAAAACAAGAATGCAGATTTAAACATAAGCAAAACCAGAAGTTCCAAAGCTAAGGCTCAAGAAGTGTACACAGAAGCAAACAAAGAAGTTAAAAGAAGTATCAAAAGAGACAAGAGGAAGTATATTGAGGAATTGGCAAGAGAGGCAGAAGATGCTGCAGCCAAAGGAAATATGAGAGAACTGTGTAACAGCACAAAAAAGCTGACAGAGAAATACAAGCAAACAAGTTGCCTCATAAAACACAAGAATAGAAAACTGCTCAGCAATATACAAGAGCAAATGAAGAGGTGGACAGAATATTTTGAGGACCTTCTCAATAGACCAGCTCCACAAAACCCCCCGGAAATCCAGCCAGCAGAAGAAGAGCTACAAATTAACGGCAAAAGACCAACGAAGGAAGAAATAAAGAAAGCCATAAAGCTTCTAAGAGATGGAAAAGCGTCTGGACCAGATGGCATTCCAGCAGAGGCCATCAAAGCAGATATCGACATGGCTACAGAGATGTTATATAAATTACTTGGTAAAGTCTGGGAAAAGGAAGAGATACCAGCAGAATGGAAGGAAGGATATCTGGTTAAGTTGCCTAAGAAGGGAAATTTACAAGAGTGCACAAATTACAGAGGAATAATGTTGCTATCAATAACAAAGTCTGGAATGGAATTCACCATTATACATCGGATTTGTGGACTACGAAAAGGCATTTGACAGTGTAGACAGAGAATCACTTTGGAAATTGATGAGGCATTATGGAGTTCCCCTGAAGATCATTAATTTAATAAAGAAAACATATGAAGACATGACATGCAGAGTTCTTCATGAAGGACAGCTTACAGAACCATTTGGGATAAAGAACAGGAGTGCAACAGGGATGCCTCTTGTCTCCATTTCTTTTCTTATTATCAATAGACTGGGTTATGAGAACATCAACAACACACAACAGAAATGGAATCCAGTGGACTCTGACTAAGCAGTTGGATGATCTGGATTTTGCTGATGACTTGGCTCTTCTGTCCTATAACCGTAATCAGATGCAGGACAAAATGAAAACACTCGATGAGAGGTCACAGCAATTGGGTCTGAAAATACACAGAGAAAAGACAAGGATAATGAGAATAAATGCAGGTAATGAAAACAGGGTTGAACTTGAAGAAGCACCAATACAAGATGTAGAATCATACACAGATCTTGGCAGCAATATAGACAATGTTGGAGGGACAGACAGTGATATTAAAATAAGAATACAAAAAGCAAGAGGAGCTTTCATTGCATTGGGAAATATATGGAGATCAAGAGAAATCGAATCCAATATGAAAATAAGAATCTTCAACTCAAATGTGAAGTCAGTCCTATTGTATGGCTCTGAGACATGGAGAACAACAAAGACAACAACCAAAAAGCTACAGACTTTCATAAATGGGTGCTTGCGTAAAATAGAAGGATTAAAATGGTATGACAAGGTTACCATCGTGGAACTGATGACAAGAACTAGACAAGTGCCAGTGGAACAAGAGATGAGAAGAAGACGATGGCGATGGATAGGACACACACTGAGGAAACCTGCTGATAGCATTACAAGGCAGTCCTTGTTCTGGAACCCCCAGGGCAAGAGAAGCAGAGGTAGACCAAGAAGCACATGGAGAAGAGAGCTGGAAACAGAGGTGAAAATGATGAGGAGAACGTGGAAAGAACTTGAGATGATGGCACGTGACAGGAGGACTTGGCATGTGTTTGTTGAAGGCCTATGCTCCTTTGGGAGTGGAGGGTTATGAATGAATGAAAGGCAAGAAGAACTTTCACTGTGTCCAGAAATATGTGAAAATCACAAGAAATCAAGTCCAACAGAAAAATCAGAATCTCAAATGTCAAAACAGTCTTTTGAACGGCTCTAAAACATGCAGAACAACAAAAATAACAACATAGAAGTTACAGAATTTCACAAATGGGTGCTTGCTTAGAATAGAAGAGCAGAAGAGGTATGACAACATCAGCAAAATGAAATGGTATGACAAGAATTTATGACAAGAACCCAGACAGATGCAGCGGAAGAAGAGATGAGAAGATGATGCTGGCAATGGATAAGACACATACTGAGGAAATCTTTTCTACATGGCAGTCCTTTTATTCTGGAATCCCCAAAGTACCAAGGTAAGAGAGGCACAGAGATTTTAAAAAGTTCTGAAGAACAGAACTGCAGACAGAAATTAAATGGACAAAGAAGACAAGAAAAGATCTTGAGATAATAGCATGAGGCGGGAGGGACTTGGCACAAATTTGCTGATGGTCTTCTATGCTTCTTGGGGAGATGAAGGGTAAAGAATTTATGAAACTTCCCTTTGTATTATTTTCCATTATAAAATCACCCCTTTTTTCACTGTTATAAATATACTGATCCATTCTATCTTGTCTTGATTAGACCCTAGAATCTTTTATTGTAGCATCTGTACTGACTGTCTCATTTCATTGGTGGATTAGGTGTAATCCTGAGCACCCTTGGCTTTCCCACTCTCCCCCCTTGTTAACAACATGGCAGTTGTGAGGGACATTTTTTTGGGGGGAACACACACATACATTCACACAATTTTACATTTTTGATTTACTCTATTTGGACTAAGAGAAAAGGGGAGATGATGCCATATTTAGATTTCTGAAATCAAAATAATTACTTTGAATTAACTATGCTATATATCCTAATTATAACCCATCAAGGGTTGAACTGAATAATTTTTTTTTTTTAATCTCATTTTCTTGCCAGCTGTTTTTTAAGTTTCATTTAAAGTTTTCATATTGTCATGTCCTAATTTTTGGTTTTACCGAGAGAACTAGCAATTAAACACACTGTCTATATATATATTTTAATTATTAACCAATCATAGACTGAACAGGGTACTTTTCTTCACAAATTAAAAAAAAAAATATGTCGACTATTACACTTCCAGTATTTAGCTTTTATGGTATCATATATCAATCATATCAACACCCTTTAGCTCCCCAAGGAGCATAGGCCTTCAACAAATACATGACAAATCCTCCTGTCCCGTGCCATCAGCTCATGTTTTTTCCAAGTCTTCCTCATCATTTTCATTTACCTCCAGTTCTCCAGTCCGTGTTTTTTTTTTATCTACCTCTGCCATCCTAGGGATTCTAGAACAAGGACTGCCTTGTAATGTTATTAACTGGTTTCATCATATGTATGTCCTATCCATCACCAGTGTTTTCTTCTCATCTCTTGTTCTACTGGAACTTGTCTGATTCTTGTCAAAAGTTCTATTTCCCAATGCAATGAAAGCTGTTCTTGCCTTTAGTATAATTTTTTCGTATCACTGTCAGTCCTTTTAACTTTGTCTATGTTGTTGCCAAGATATGTGTATGAGTCTACATCTTGTAGGGATGTTTCTTCAAGTTCAATATTGTTATCGTTTTCTGCATTTATTCTAATTATCTTTCTCTTTTCCCTGCATATTTTCAAATCCACTTGCTGTGACCTCTCACTTAGTATTTTCATATTGTCTTGCATCTGATAACAGTCATGGAACAGAAGGACCAAATTGTCTGAAAGATCTAGATCATCAAGTTGTTAAGTCAGATTCCACTTTATTCCATTTTTGTTGGGTGAAGTCGATGTTTTAATAACCCAATCTATAGCCAGTTAGAAGAGAAAAGGTGACAAGAGATATTCTGTCATATTCCAGCTTTTATCCCAAACAGTTCTGTCAGCTGTCTTTCATAAAGAACCCTGCATGTCATGTCTTCAAAAGTTTTCTTTATTCAGTTAATGATCTTCAGGGGGGAATCCATAATGCCTAATCAATTTCCAAAGTGATTCTCTGTCTACACAGTAAAATGCCTTCTCAGTTCACAAATGCAAAGAGAACTGAATTCCTTTCCAGACCTTGTTCATCTGTTATTCTCAATGTGGCTATCTGGCCTGTAAATAAAATGTTTTGTCAAAAACCTGCTTGTTCATTTCTCAGTTGTCTATCTATGTACTCTTTTAATCTCTCAGGGATGATCCTGATTAATATTTTGCCTGGCAGTAATTTGTGCAATCTTGTAAATTTCCCTTCTTAGGCAATTTGACCAGATTACCTTCCTTGCTGGTATTTCTTCTCTCCCCAAGACTTTATCTAGTCTTCTGCTTCTTCTTCTTCGGTCCTTGGTCGCAGACAGACAAAGCAATCAGTGACCATCATGCCTGGTGGCATCTTGTAGGGCAGCAACAAACTCTCTCAACTTTGCTTGGTCAACAGCCACCCTTCGTGTGGTGCCCCAGCTCTGGTTCATGCTTAGCATCTCTGCCTCCACAGCTCTCTGCCAGGTTGCTTTTGGCCGTCCTTACTTTCACTTTGGTGGTCAGGATGTCCACTTCATGTCAGTGGCTTCCTTTTGGCTTTCACCACTGGCAGGCATATAAGCCTCACATTCCAGATGTCCATCCCGCAGCAAAGCTTGTTCACTTGTTGCTGTTTCCGTAACGACTGATTTTTTTACATAGACAAGGCTGTCGGCCCTGTGCTAAAACCCCTAACCTGGGGGACTGGGTACCAGATTTTGTCTAACCCCTGTCCAGCTTGGTAGAACCTTTCCCTCTTTTAGAAGTATTATATTTTTTTTTATTTCTTTCCTATTTGGTCTTTCACGGTTGACATTTAGCTCCTCTTCTGCTGGCTGGATGTCTGGGGGATTTAGTGAAGCTGGTCTATTTACAAGGTCCTCAAAATGTTCAGTCCATTTTTCTTCATTTGCTCTTGTCTGTTAGAAAGCAATTTTCCATTCTTGTCCTTGATGAGGCCATTTGCTTGCTTATATTTCCATGCTAGCTTCTTTATGTTGCAGTACAGGTCCACCTTATTTCCTTTGGCTGCAGCTTCTTCTATTTCCCTTGTCAACTCCTCAGTATATTTCCTTTTATTTTCTTTTGGTGTTTCTTCTGACCTCTTTGCTTGCTCCTTTGTACACCTGGCGCTGGAACTTCTGGTTTTGCTTCTGTTTTCTTCTTTTTCATGTCTTTTATCTTGCTGATGGTGTCTGTTGTTATCAATGCTTTGTGCAGATGTTCTTTTTTTCCCCCAGTGCTTCTTCACATGTCTCATTTCATACATTTTTTATTTATTGCCAGTGATCTTCCCTACTGTGATATCCTTTCATTTTTTTTCATCCATGATATTTAGTTGACTGGTGCAAAATTCTTCTTTCATAGATTCTTCTTTGCCATTCATTGGTGTATAACAAGTGATGATGTTTATTTTAATTTTCTTTTTGGCTGAGGGGTGTTCCACTGCTTCCCATTCTATGAGTGTTTTCTGTGCTTCATTAGACAGCATTACAGCCACCCCTTCAATGTAGTGGGCGCTTTCTTCCTCATGTCGTGAGGATAGAACCATATCATGTGTGATTAGTCTCTTCCTCTCTATGCCTTTCTATCTAGTCTCGCTGAGTCCCAGGATATCAAACTTGTAATTCCACATTTCTGCTGCCACCTGTGCTGCTTTTCCTTGTTCTTTAATGTACGAACATTCCAGATACCAAGCCTAGAGATTTTCCTAGACTAAAAACAAGTTAGTCTGCAACTCAGACTCCTTTTGGGTTTTTCTGGGTTGCATCATAAGTCTCTTTACTAGAGGATCTTCTTCTGTTTTGCATGGCTGAACTAAATTATTTCTTTTAGTTGACCTGCCCATGTTATGTGCTGAAGTTTTTCTGGTGTAAAATTTCTACTGGATGGGGTAACCACCCCAAGCCCAACCCTCTTAGTCACTTTGTTAAGACATGCATGATAGGTTACAGTGTTATTATTCTTTGCTCCCCTTTCTGGCTCGGTAACAAACAAGTGTTTTTTGGTATGCACCTGCTATGTACCACAAACAAAATTCAGCTTATGTACTTACTCTGGAGGCTTCCTATCATCAAGATTGATTATCACGGTAACAGTTGCTGTGCCATATCTGGGCCCTGGGTCTTTTCCATTGTCATCGGCAACCACTATCAGGATATATGACGCCACCTTCAACAAAAAATAAGTAACTGAATCACAAATACTTACACACTTGCAAAATCTAGCTCAGATCCATAATTGAGTTCAGGAGACAGCACAGGCACCAATTAATATAAGTCATTTTCCAAATACATAATTGAATGAAAGTAATGTCAATTTAAAATACATATACATAATCTATGCTGCTTTATGAACTAGCCAGATGGTAATTTATGGCCAAGCACTAATGATTTGGGACACACTTCTATAGGGATCCTTGGCAATAAAATTTACCTTAACTGCAAGTTACATGTTTCTGCTTTTTGTGACACGTTTTAATGGAAAGATATGTTAAAATATTTATATGTAAATGAAGATTGAAAATAACTGCTAATATCTACGTTGCATGCAAATCAAATTAGTTTGGAATGTAAAGTTCTTTGCATCCATAACTAGTTTTACTACTAACTTACACTGGAATCCAGTGCTTTCTTGAGCTGAATCACTCCAGAGAGTGTATTTATAGTGAAGGTATCCAAGGCTGCTGTATCATTCATATCAAATGAGTATGTGACGTTAGCATTTGACCCCACATCCTGGTCTGTTGCCACCATCTGAGTTATAATCTGGAAGATAATGTGTTAGGATCTTTTAAAAGACCAACATGACAAAACTTGTCAATAATTTAAAAAATACTCTGTGTTTGTGAAATTTCATTTACCAACAATGTTTGAAAAATATTAAATTAATATGAAACAAATATAAAGGTATGTTATCAGGCACTCGCAGGAAATAAAGAAGTAGAACACCAGACAACAGAAAAACAACAGACATGAGTGGCTTACCCTTATGTGTAATAAAATGTTTATACTATACACAGGCCTCGGGTTTCCCTTCCTTATGTGTAATAAAATGTTTGAAAAATATTCCATAGTTTAAAAAAAAGTTTCAAATTTGGCATAAAATTTGCAACATTAAAATTAAAAAACATAAAAACATTGGAACACAGTAATTCATATCTGCAGTAGTTCTATTTTTCCTTTGTCTCTTCTGAGACCTCCAGGAACTACTTTGGTGGAGGGTTTTATGCAAACATTGAATCTATAAAGGATCAAGCATTTCTAATCATTGGTTAGACGGGTTTAAGATTTGACAGAGAAAACAAATGCTGGAATTATCTGGCCAATAAAACTTGTGAGGTTTCTAGGTGAGTGACAGATTAAATGGTTGGACGAACGAACGAACAAACTTTATTTTCGAAGGGTAAAGAATTGGGCGTGCAGGTCCGTCTAACATTCTGCCCTTCCACTCTCATTAATCTTGCATACTATATCCTTTCATTCCCACATGATGCTTTAAGCATTAATTTAAAGGCATGCAACATTATAAAGTTACCATAACAGCATTCATTTACATTATGCAATCATAATAAATTAAAAAAATGAGTAGGTTTTTTTTTTTTGAAACAAACAAGCTAGTAATGGGGGGAAAAAAGTAATAATAAAATAAAATAAATAAAACAATAAATAAAAATAAATAAATTCTGTATACCGACATTCACTCATGCGGTCAATCCGTCTACAATTAATCTGTATTTTTGAATGTGTCATCAATCATCAATACAAAAATTACATAAACACATTCTCGCTTATGTCCATACATTCTTGGTGGAAAATGAAATAATAATAATAACGCTTTCTTACGCACTTCTATGGCAGGGAAAGTCTTTGAGCAGTAAAAAAATAAAAAATAAAAATTCACATTTCTAAAGTGCAGTGGTATGCGGGTACATTCTCACGACTCACATTTCTAAAGTACAGTATTATGTGGGTACATTCTCACATCATCATCATCTCAACCCGTAACCCGTCATGGGTCGTAGGGGTGCCATGGTGGAAGCATCAACAGACAGGGTCCTCCACTGCTCTCTGTCCTCAGCAATGCGTACAAGTGTGGAAAAACCGTGTCCTGCCCATTCTTTGACGTTATCAGCCCAGGATTTTCTTTGCCTTCCTCTTCTCCGTTTACCTTCGGCTGTTCCCTGGAGGATCGTTTTCAAAAGGGAGTCATGACGAGTTACATGCCCAAACCAGGCAAGCTTTTGACGTTTCACTACTGACAAAAGTGGTTCTTGGTGGCCTGCATAGGTGTTTATCTTCTCTCTAACATAGACATTTGTTTTGTGTTCTTTATAGCAAATGCGCAAAATTCTTCTATAAAATTTATGCTCGAAAGCCTGAATCCTTCGCTCCGTATCTGCAGTGAGTGTCCAGCCCTCACACCCATACAAGAGAATAGATAATACAAGTGATTTGTATAATTTGATCTTCACAGGAAAACTGATGTTACTTTTCCAGATCACATTCAGTCTTGTCATGGCAGCTGAGGCCATCTCAAGTCTTGTCTTGATTTCTTTACTTGATCTTCCATCACTACATATAGTGGACCTGAGATATTTAAAGGTGATAACTTCTTCTAACGTTTGCCCATTTAACGTAATGTTGGTCGGAACATGTTTCTTATGGCTATTCACCAATATCTTGCTTTTTTCTATATTAATTTCCATCTCATATGTTCTTGTTACTTTCTCTAGTCTAGAGGTAAGGTCTTGAAGTTCTGATTCTGATCCAGCTATCAGATCGATATCATCAGCAAAACGTAGATTGCAAAGAGGTCGGCCTCCAATTGATATGGTTGTTTTATAATCATAAAGAGCCTCCTGCATAATATGTTCTAGATATATATTAAAGAGCACTGGGGACAGGATACATCCCTGGCGAACTCCTACAGTTGTTTTGAAAAATTCTCCAATGTCATTGCTTGCAAAAACAGCACTGCTTGCGTCCTTGTATAGTGCTTCAATGATGTTGGTATCAAAATTGAATTTTCTCATTATCTGCCATAAGCCTTCATGCCAGACTCGATCGAAGGCTTTTGTGAAATCGATGAAGTTATGGTATAAATCGTGTTGATGCTGGAGATGTTTTTCGATCAGTAATCTAATATTGAAGATTTGTTCTGAAGTACTTCTTTTTGGTCTAAAGCAGTGTTTCTCAACCCTGATAGTAGCAACGCCCCCTTTTGACAACTAATATTTTAAAAAAGCCCCCCACCCTTTTAACATCCCCTTGCTCTTTATCGTGTATACACAAACACTCACACAAATACTTATACATATATTCCACCATACTTTTAAAAAAGCAATGCAGTTAATGAGTTATCTTTTCTTACATAATAAAGAAAAAGAGAAAGCACATTTATAAAAGCATAATAATAATAATAGCCCCCTCAGTCATAACTGACTAGGGGAATGTGCCCCTGAGGTGACAGCTCTCAGCTGCTTATTTTCCGTATTATTTCGACGTTTTCTCCTCTCTTCGGCTTGTTGTGTGAGATTTTTTTCGCCCAATCTGAGGTGGCGCCGTAAATAGCATCGCCACTTGGTGCGATCAGCAGCTTCATCATCCCACGTTGCTGGATTTATGTCCAGTGCCCTCATATCTCTCTTGCACACATCTTTGAACCTCAGCTGCGGTCGCCCAACTGTATAAAAGCATAGTTATATTAAATATGTGTTTAAGTACGAAATTATATACACCACAGGTTCATTATCCTTGAATTACAAATTGGCGGAGCAAATGATATAAAATTAGTTCTTACAATATCTATCATAATCTTATCATTTTAAAAGCGCCTAAATGACTGCATATATATCTTCAAATCTGAATATTTAAGCCTCTCCTTACGTAACCACTTTAAACTTGAAAAAATTATTAGTTGATAATAATGATATAATTATATAAAAATTCACTTACAGTTTCACTTACAGCCAGTTTTGTAATATTTGATTCCAAGTTTGTTAAAAGAAGTCTCAAATCTCCTGTTACAAATCTGCAGTCAGTTTCGTTGTTTTTTTTAGTAGCAACACTACTGCACTGAACCCCTTCTCCACCAAATACGACGTTGGGAATGCTGTAATTAGCAATTTAGTTTCACGCCAAAGAACGGGATACGCAAGCCTCTGCTGGATCCAAAATTTCTCGTAATGTGTGTGACTGAATCGTGCTTTTGCCTCAAAGTCATTTTGTAGCTCAATTAATTCTTCTTGTGAATGTTGACTAACTTGTTCCACGTCTGATTCAAACGGATTAATCACCCAGTCCGGTATTATTAGTTCTTGCAAGTCCTTAAATCTTATGCTCATATTATTTTTAATAGCTTCCAAATGACTGCAATAAACCTATAAATCTGAATCTTTAAGCCTGTCCCCACCTAACTGTAGTAAACATGGAAAATGAAAAAGTTCTCGGCGACTAAGATTATATTTATATAGGCCTAATGTCAATTTGTTGATGAACCCCATGATAATTCCTTTCTCTTTAATCAGACTGGTCTCATTTCCTTGTAGCTTAAGAAGAACCTCATTTAACTTTTCAAATATATCTGAAATATAGGCCACATCGTTTCGCAATCCTTCTCTTTCGATGCTAAATTCTTCTTTGATTGAATCCAAAAACTCTACAACAGTATCAAATAATGCCCATAATCTTTTTAAACAGTTACCTTTGGACAGCCATCGTACCTCCATGTGTAGGAGAAGACGTTCAAACTCTTCACCATTAACACAACAACGTTTACAAAATAATCTATCATTCAACGAATGCGCCTTAATTTTGTTAATAACACTGATAACACAGTTCAATGATTTGTGGAGTCTGTCACTAAGATGCTTGGCGACTAAACATTGTCGATGAATAACACAATGAATTATTAAAACACCTGGTGCCACATTTTTTAAGTAGGCCTGAAACCCACGATGACGACACAACAATAGCTGGTGCTCCGTCTGTCGTACATGCGATGACATTGGAAAAAGGAATTTTTTTTTTCCAACAAAAATGTGTTTCCAGAAGAAAATATGTGTCGAGAGTGGAGAGAGAAGGTTAGCTTGGGTGTGTCGAGAGGCTAATGAATGTTTCGAGTGTTGAAGGGACACAAATCTCCGCCTACTGTCTGCTGACAATGGTAACATCCCAGGTACTAAAACTTTGCGTTTGGAATCCTTGAAACACTCTATGGGACGCAAGGCAAATAAAAACTATCGTGTTACAAGCTATGCAAAGGGGAATATCTTTTGTAATTGTTTCATATTTATTCTTGTAAAAATGTACACAACGCCCCCCTGAATGGAAGCAGCGACCCCCAATCGTTGCAATCCATCAGAACGCCCCCAGACATCTTGAAAACGCCCCCCAGGGGGCGGTACCGCCCCCGTTGAGAAACACTGGTCTAAAGCCAGCTTGTTCCTCGGACAAGATTTCTTCTGATTTCTGTTTTATTCTGTTCAAAAGTATCCTTAACATCACTTTACACTTGGATGACTAATAAGGCTAATGGTTCTGTAGTTCTTGCACATTTTCAGATTTCCTTTCTTTGGAAGCGGTATTACTAATGACTGCGTCCACTCTTTTGGCCATTTTTTTGTACTCCATATCTTCTGGCAAATTGTTGTCATGATTTTTACTATATCTGGTCCTCCATATTTCAAGAGCTCTGCTGGGATATTATCCACATCCGGTGACTTTCCTCCTTTCAGCGAACATATAGCCTCTTCCACTTCTTCCCGTAATATTGCTGCATTTCCGAGTTCCCTGTTTTCGCACTTAATGTTGTTTAATATGTTATAGTCAGTGTCGAGTTTACAGTTATATAATTCTTTACAATATTCTGTCCACCTTCTCATTACAGCTGTTTTTTCATTGAGCAGAGCCCCATTGCTATCTTCTATGACAGTTACCCTGGGCTGTTGGGGTTTTGAGTCTTCTTAATGTGTCAAAAGCTGCCTTGCTGTTACCTTTTATTAGCCCCGTATTAATGGACTCACACTGATCAGCTACCCATTTTTCTTTGGCCCGTTTCATTTTCTTTCTAATATTTTTATTCACCATACTGTATTGCCATGCTGCTTCAGGAACCTCTTTCTTAACCTTTTTCATTTCCCGCCGTGCATCACATAACTTCAGAATGTCATCTGTAACCCATGGTTTGTTTATTTTCTTTCTTTTACCAAGTATTTCTGTTGCTGATTCAATGAGCACGTCTTTCATGTTCTCTGTGATTGAGTTGATATCATCCTCTAAAAAGTTGAGAGCTGCGAATTTTCCTCCAACAGTTGCCTCAAAGATTCCCGCGATTTCTGGATCTTTCAGTTTGTCTAAATTGAATCTTAACTGAGAACATCTGTTTTGATTATAATTCTTTTTGAGTTTAAGCTTGAGCGTCATCAATACCATGTCGTGATCACTACCAATGTCGGCGCCAGGAAAAGTCCTAGTCTTGGCTTTATTAATACTGGACTTGAATCTTTTGGATACAAGAATAAAATCAATTTGGCCATGTATCTCAGTTTTCAGGGCATGCCACGTTGTTCTTCTTGATAACTTATGAGGAAATAGTGTATTTGCAAGAGTTAGTTTATAGTTGCTGGCAAATTCTAGTAGCCTTAGTCCTCGATCGTTGGTTTCTCCTGTCCCAAATTTCCCCACTGTGCCAACCCACTGACTGTATGCATCTGGCCCTATTTTAGCATTCCAATCACCTAACACGATGAGAAGATCTTTCTTTGGAATTTTCTTAATTGTCTCATCCAGATTTTCATAAAATGTATCAATTGCCTCATCCTCATAGTCAGTAGTGGGGGCATATACCTGTATGATGGAGATGTTCTTTGGATGTGCTGCAATACGTATGATGATAAGCCTGCTATTTATTGGGGTGCAGCTGATGACAGAGTTCAATCTGTCTTTATGTACAATAAAACCTACTCCATGCTGATGTTTGGACTCATCTCCACTAAACCAAATTTTGTGACCATCATCCGTTATTGTTTCTCCTAATCCTGTCCATCTGACTTGCTAGGCCCAGGATGTCCCACGAGTATCTAACAAGTTCATGTGTTAGTTCTCTGACTTTTCCACACGCATATAGCGTGCGTACATTCCAAGTTCCAACAACAAAACTTTCTCTAGGAAGTTTCAAGACAGGTGTTTGTACCCCATTCACTGACTTATCACTCTCAAGGGGCAATGAGAGCGCGGTCGTTGTTAATCCGGGCCTCGGCCGATCCGGCATATTATTACTGAGTTGACTTTCCATCATAGCATTTCAGTGGGCAAGAGGTTTGCTTGGCGGTGCCCGTCTCCTCTCCAAGTATTCTCACATACATTACATTATATAATAATATTTTAAAGTGAATATAATAATACCTGGATATAAAACAAATTATTCACAAAAAACGAGCGGAGGAGGAAAAGAAATGTTGACTTATGGATGAGATGTTGACAGGCAAATGCTGTTTCTATGGGGGTAGATAATCAGTGTTGAGGAAGTGTTTGAAAAGTGCTTTGTTAAAAGAATATTGTGTAGGTAGGCTTTTTAGGTGGTGTGGAAGGCTGTTCCATAAGTAGGCACCAGAGTAGGCTAGACTCTTTTTGAACAGGTAGATCCTAGGTTTGGGCAGACGTAACTGATGTAATTGTTGTCCCTCTCTTCTACTGGTTTGAAACAATGATCGTAGGTACGACAGGGCATTGTTAGATAGAATTGTGTGAGTCAGCTTGGCTTTGTTGTAGAGAAGACGTTTTTTTGGGTCTGTTGTGAGGTTACTTGGTGAGTGACATTAAATGGTTGGGTCTGCTGTAAGGTTACTAGGTCAGTGACATTAAATGGTTTGGTCTGTTGTGAGGTTATTAGGTGAGTGACATTAAATGGTTGGGTCTGTTGTGAGGTTATTAGGTGAGTGACATTAAATGGTTGGGTCTGTTGTGAGGTTACTAGGTCAGTGACATTAAATGGTTGGGTCTGTTGTGAGGTTACTAGGTCAGTGACATTAAATGGTTGGGTCTGACATGAGGTTCCTAGGTGAGTGACAGATTAAATGGTTGGGTCTGTTGTGAGGTTGTTAGGTCTGTGAAAGATTAAATAGTTGGGTCTGTCGTGAGGTTGCTAGGTCTGTGAAAGATTAAATGACTGGGTCTGTTGTGAGGTTACTAGAACAGTGAAAGACTAAATGGTTGGGTCTGTTCTGAGGTTGCTAGAAAGTGAAAGATTAAATGGCTGTGTCTGTTGTGATGTTGCTAGGTCAGTGACACATTAAATGGTTGGGTCTTTTATGAGCTTGCTAGGTCAATGCTGTCAGGAACTTGCTTTGTCTGTGACAGATAAAAGGTTGGATCTGTCATCAACTTGCTTTGTCATCATCATCATCAGGTACCATCTTCACATAGAAGGTCGGCTGCAATGGATTTTCAATGTCTTGTTTCTTGTCTTGATGGTGCACTCTGATAAACTCTTTCCTGTCCATCTTGATGTTATCAACCTACTTATAGCACTGTCTTCCTCTTGCATTTCTGCCTTCAACTCTGCCTTCTAATATGGTCTTCACTAAGGTGTTATGTCTTTTTACATGGCCAAAATATGTTAGCTGTCTCATTTTGATCTCCTTCATTAATTCTTTCATTCCTAGGTTTTCTAGGACTTCTTTACTTCTTTTCGTCTCTTTCCACATGTCTGCAGAATGGGAGAAGATCGGCTACCACAACAAGCATGGGAAACAAAGAGCCAGGGATCCAGACCCCCAGGATGACCCAGAGTCTGCTGGGAGGACAACATTAGACAATCTTTGAAGGACCGAGGACTAGAATGGAACCAGGCCAGGAGGAAGACAGCCAATAGGATAGTCTGGTGCTCTCTTCCAAACCTCTACACCTCACGGTAGAAGGGGAACGACTAAGTAAGTAAGTCTCTTTCCACATGATATGCAACATGCTTTGTCAGTGACATATAAATGGCTGGGTCTGTAACAAGGCTGCTAGGTCAGTGACAGATTAAATGGTTGCATCTGTCATGAGGTTACTAGGTACACTAAGATACATGTTAGGTATAATTTTCTAATACCTAGAACATTACTGTATCTAGCAATTCTAATTATACAAAACAGAACATGTTAAGAAAAATCTGCAGTCACTATCATTCCTTATTATTGTGGGTTAACCCTATCAAAAGTATACTGTGCTAATGTAAAACCTAAAGTTTTAAAAACTCTTCATAAACATATTTCCTTTTCCTGGCACGTGCCTATAAGCTTTAGGACTTTGACGCCTTCAGGGAAGTACCTAGTTTTAATTTTTATATTTTTTTAGGTTCTTATGTGTCCTATCTAACCTTCACTTTCTTTCCTTTCCCTGACGAAGGCATTGTGGCCGTAACGTTGGCTATTTTCTTATTCTTTTGTCCTCGTAAGACGAATCACCTTTTTTCGATTTTTTTTCACACCCATTCATAAACATATAAAAGCTTTTGCTTTTTTATAAATGCAACCAAGGCTTCATCAAACCTTGCTGGTCTACTAAATTAGTAATCCATTTTTACCCTCTTTAACAGAAATACTTACACTTGGAGGTGAAATGGAGATACTGACTGGTATCTCATAATTAGTCTGGCGAAACGTTGGGTTATGGTCATTGATATCAATAATAGTGACACGAAATGTGCATCTGCCTTCCATCACTGGAAACAATGGTGGGTTACGACCTACGACTGTCACCTGTATGAAATAGTATACTTTTTTAAAATACCTTTATTGGGTCTTCAAATATGTACATAACATTTACAAATGGTTGTTTTACATTAATATCATAATGGATGACTCTGAAGAAACTGATACAATGATGTGCATAGTAAACGAAAAATCTGACTAATTTATTAAGTGATCAGCTCTAATAGCCTCTCCAATGTAACGGAGAGAGTGTCAGTAGAAAGAAGTAACATTATAAGGATGTGAAACTACATACAGTAGCCTCCTTCAGTCATAACTGACTCTGGGAATGTGCCCCAGAGGTGATAGCCTTCAGCTATTTCCTGGTGTTCCTTTCAGCATGTTCTTTTCTATTCTGCTTGTTGAAAGAGCTTCTTTTCACCAAATCTGAGGTGATGCTGCAGGGAGCATCACCACTTGGTGTGATCAGCAGCTTCCACCTCCAAGGTCGCTGGATTTATGTCCGCTGCTTTCATGTCTCTCTTGCACACATCTCTGAACCTCAGCTGCAGTCACCCGGCCGCTCTTTTGCCATCTGGCAGTTGTCCGTAGAAGATATCTTTCAGGATGTGACCATCTACCATGTGGCGGACATGGCCAAGCCAGTGTAATCTGCACTGTCTAAGCGGTGTATACATGCTTTGAAGGCCAGCCTGTGAAAGCACCTACAACAGTAGTTCAGACTACAGCAATAAAATCCTTCACTACTAGCGAAGATGACATCTGGCAGGTACAATTTAACAGCCAACATTTGGTCCTATATCTGATGAACAAGGAGCAATTATCCACTGTGTTTATTACAGGCTAGCATTCATTAAAATTTTATCCTCTTGCAAAGTATTACTCTGGTGGGAAGCTTGAAGGCTAGAACTCACTCCTGGAATTTCTAGAGGAAACTAAAGAAAGTGTAGCATCTGCTCAAACATCTATAATCATATGTCCTTTCAATTACTGACCCATTTATCTCTTGGGAATAAGTGCCTAGTTTGCTAGATATGTTTACATTCCTAGCTGACCTTTCTTTGGTTCAGTTTTTTTCCCTAAACTGCATGTATAGGGTCTTCTAATTTGCACATGATCATATGATTCATGCAGTAATCACAAATCTATATTACATGTTTGACAATATAGAAGCTGATACAATAAGATAAAGAAAAAATTGACAAATCTGACACATTTATTGCACGATAAACTTAAAAGTAAATATTTTTTTCAATAGTATTTTTTGATAAATCTTCTTCAATCCTTAGCTGCCGACCGTCAAAGCAGTCAGTGGCCATCATGCCTGGTGGCATCTTGTAGGGCAGCAACAAACTGCTTCCACTCTGTTCAGTTGGTGGCCATCCTTTGTACAGTGGCCCAGCTCTGGTTCATTCTTTGCATCTCTGCCTCCACAGTTCTCCACCAAGTTGTTTTTGGTTGGCCTCTCATTCGCTTTCCTTCAGGGGTCCATAGCACAGCTGTTCTTGTGAGGGCATCGGGTATACATTTTCATGACAAGCCAGTAATAAAATAAAAGATGTGGTAAAGTTCTTCTTTGTTCTGGAGATTAGCATTAGTACCTGTTTTTTCTTTGTTTATGGGACAAACCTGTGAAGATCTTAAAAAAGGTTCATGTTTCTTTTATGTTAAAACGCTTAGTACTTTTTGCATACTAATTTGTATGAAAGTTAAGGGATCACAGATTATTCCCTATAATACCACCATATCTGACATGTCAGTGTTAAATATCTAAATTTCCTAAAAGAAAGTTCTCGAGTTCTGTTTGTACTGCAAATTTGGGTACAATAATTAAGACTATTATGAGTCTGCAGAACTCAAAACTGTTTTGTGTGTAAGACTAATGTTTTATGCAGAGTTCTTATTGCTATAACGATTATGTTATATTTTTAATGGATATGTGATCTTGTTTCATGTACATTTAAGTTTCAGAATTTGCATTTTGGATACCGAGTAGATATACCTTGTATATGCTGCTTTTTGTATGAGAGTTGTTACACCATACAGTAATGTATGGTTTACTGGTTTTGGGTGCAGTTTTTTAAATTTTATTTCACTGATGGTTTCTGTTATTATCCATGCTTTGTGCTGGCATTCTCTTTTTCCTAGAACTTCTCCATATTTTGATTATCTATTGCCAGTTGCCTTCTGTATCTGCACTGTCCTCTGGTTGATGTGCATATTAAATTTTGATGCTTATAAAATACTGTAACCATAAATTTTTCATTTCTTGATTTCTCAGAAACCCTACATTAAACTGTCATCTTTAGCTGCTGTGCTGTAATTTATCTTCTGAGTTTCATTTGTTTTATTGGAAGACAGTGATTTGATGCCATACCAGCTCATCTAAATATCTTTACGTCATATAATGATGATCTAAACTCCCTGTTTATGCAAATATGATCAATCTGATTTTATTGTCTTGTGATACAAGGGGACCAGCTGCAGTTGTGGCTCCATGCTCCATAAGAAGCTTAAAGGAAAATGATGATGATGATATGACAACAATGATGACAGTGATGATGATGATGATGAGCTTAGTTATGAAATTACAATTTTTAAACTAAAATAGCAAAAGTTAGAAAACTACGAAAAGCTTAACCTGTATAACTTCATAATTTGTTCGTGAGATGCTGCCCTTGACAGTAATGTTACCAGTGCTGCTGTCAATCTGGAATACAGCATCTGGTAAAGAAGGATCGGGGCTCTCAATGCGATAAACGACTACTCCATTCTCTCCCCTGTCTGGATCAATAGCACTAACCTGAGGAGGAACAATGTTATCACCTGTGAGTGTTGTATACAGATTCGGGCGTCTGATTGGCTAAACGGTTAGAGCACTTTTCTCTCGAGGCAGTTACTGGGTTCAGGGATTGAAACCTGGTAGCATCATGATCCAGTCTACCCAGCTGTAAATGGATATCTGACTCTGCTCTTGAGTTAGGCAAAGGCAGTGAGGAAGGAAACTGGTCACCCAACTTCATAAAAAGCTTGACCTGGTTTGGTGAAATCTATAACACATCACTACCCTATGGCAGTATCTAGTATGGAACTAGCTTTCATACAAGTTCACTTATTTTATATGAAAGTATTCCTTCCAAATATACACCTTTCAGAAGGCAACTAATAAATAAGATATATGCCAATAAGGCAGTAAACAGCTTGATAATCTAGATTTTGCCATTGACCTTGCTCTTCTGTTCCCATAACAAAAATCAGATGCAAGACAAAATGAAAATACGAGCTCGTACATTATGAGAAGTCACGGAAAGTAGGTCTGAAAATACACAGGGAGAAAACAAAGACAATGAGAATAAATTCTGGAAAAGATAAAATTGCACTTACAGAAACTTACTTACTTACTTAGTCGTTCCCCTTCTACCGTGAGGTGTAGAGGTTTGGAAGAGAGAGCGCCAGACTATCCTATCGGCTGTCTTCCTCCTGGCCTGGTTCCATTCTAGTTCTCGGTCCTTCAAAGATTGTCTAATGTTGTCCTCCCAGCGGACTCTGGGTCGTCCTGGGGGTCTGGATCCTTGGCTCTTTGTTTCCCATGCTTGTCGTGGTAGCCGATCTTCTCCCATTCTGCAGACATGGCCAAACCCTCTTAGTTGGGACTGTTCTACTTGGGTTTGCAGGGGGTGGGATTTAAGGCCTTGACGTATCGTCTGGTTGCGTACCATGTCTCTTCTTGTTACTTCAACCACCTTCCTCAGATACCTCATTTCTGAGGTTTGGATCTGGCTTTTGTGGGTTGTAGTCATTGCCCATGACTCGCATCCATATGTCAAGACTGGGACATAGGTGGAGCGGTATATAGCCATCTTCGTTTTCTTACCAACCTCTCTCTTGCTGAGGAATCCTCGATTTATGGCCTGAAAAAGTCTCCCAGCTGCTGCTTTTCGAGGGCCAACTCTTCTTTGATGCCTCCCTTTCGGTCAATAATAGCTCCGATGTATTTAAAGGGGTCTACCTGCTCCAGGGCTTGTTCTCCCAGCTTAATCTGATGTCTTCTTTCTTCTCGTGATATCACCATGGATTTTGTTTTAGAGCTGCTTATGACCATCCCTCTCTTCTCCAGCTCTTCCTTCCAGACTTGCAGGTTGAATTGGAGATGTGCCTCTGATTTAGCAACTTACAGAAACACCACTTCAAAATGTAGAATCATATATATACCTTGGCAGCAAAAACACACTGATGGAGGGACAGACAATGAAATAAAAATACAAATACAAACGGCTATGGGAGCTTTCATTGCATTGGGAAATATATGAAGATCAAAGGAAATCCGGTCCAACATAAAAATCAGAATCTTCAATTCAAACGTCATCAGTCCTATTTTATGGCTCTGAATCATGAAGAAAAAAAAACCAGAAAAAATAGACTTTCATCAATTAGCCTTTATTCTTAGAATAAAAGGATTGAAGTAATATGACACAATCACTAATGTGGATCTGATGACAAGAACCAGACAAGTGCCAGTAGAACAAGAGATGAGAAAACAATGAGGGCAATGGAGAGGACACACACTGAAGAAACCTGTTGATAGCATTACAAGGCAGTCCTTGTTCTGGAACCATAGGTACGAGAGGTAAGAGAGACCTTAGACACATGGAGAAAAATATGGAGACAAACATGAAGGGAATAAGGAAGGCATGAAGAAACCTTGAGCTGATGGCTTGTCACAGGAAGACTTGGCATAAATTTGTTGAAGGCCTTTACTCTTTGGTGAGCTGAAGTCTGTTGAAATGAGCAGATAACTCTATAAACACCATTAGTATCACAGGAGAAAATCAGAGCACAAAATACAGACAGCACAAAAATTGATGAATTCTAAAGTGCTCTTTATACTTATCACACAAGCCTTTATAAACTAGCTAAGGTGGAGGGAGGAATAAGGTGCTAGCTACCTTCCCCTTCACCACTAAGACTATACCACTGGTGTCCTAAATTACTTATATCAAAAACTACCCACGGGCTCGTCTTGCCAGAGGTATGACACAACAACAGTGGGTGACATATCACTACCGCTCATGAACAGCTTATATCCCGTTTATTCAATTAAGCACATGGCCTGATGAAAATACAACATTACGACTATATACGTGCCACAACAGGGAATGCATGTACTAATATCAATCTACAGAACAGGTAATCTGGCTACCACAATCCTAAAATGGATACCGCGCCATCACGCGGGAAAAAGCCTACATAGTAACACTGACTATGAAGATTCACGACAGAAACTTAGCATGTACCAAACTCAGCGCTAAGTAAATAACCACTTCCCTGGAATCCTTAATAGCAGAAATAGCTAACACTAGAAATAGGGCTCAAATGGCGGGCTATGCATAACTCTCCTAGATATCACAGACAGCCGAAGCTGGCATACCAAAAACTGCGTCCGCCATGGATCGCAGTCCAATCTCCACTGACTATACTCGCGCCAGACTTGCGCATTCCGTTACTTCCGCTGATCACATGACTATCAGGACAGCTTTCAACCGTCCAACAATCTAGAAATATGGCCTAGAAATACGCCATGACAATACTGTTTAAGCATTTTTAAGAAATGTTGTAAGTGAAGACAAGAAAGTCCCGCTGTATTGTATTTTCATTGCTCTTAATACAAGGATTTGCTGTGCCATAAGCAAATAGTGGCAATTAAATATACTATCTAAAAGTAAGGACACTATGTATCCTACAGGATATTTTTCTTCATTAACTTAAATAAAAATCTTAATATGTGGGAAAAACAACAATAGCAAAAGTAATCGCAAAAAAAAAACAAAAAAAAACACACACACAAATGGAATGAGTGACAGCCACACAAGAGAACCATCTAGTCAGAGGAGAATATGTTCCTCAATTTGTCTGTACAGCAGTCCCTGAAACATAACATTATCAAAATTGAAGCCCTAGTAACCATGGTCTAAAACTTCATTTAGATTATTTACATGAAATTTCTGGCTAACAGCTAAATAGTTCAAAAACAAAAGAAGTTTAAAATTTGTGAATACCTGAATTACAGGTGTCCCAACAGGTGCCTTCTCTTTAACACTAGCTGATGTGTCATATTGCAGGCAGTTATTGAAGCTTGGCTTATTCAAATTAATATCAACAATGTTGACAGTGAATGTTGCAGTTGCTGTTTTAAATCCTGTTTTTACTGTACAGCAGCTGTCATCATCTACTGCAATGACTTTCAGAACATATAAATCTTTGTTCTTAGGAATGGCTGCATTCAAGACAATTTGCCCATTTGTGTCCCTTATTGTGAATATTTCAGATGTATTAACTCTTCCTGTTAAGAAAAACAAAAACAATAACAAAAATGAATGAAAGGTACTGTCTAATTTGCTTTCATCGTTTGTAATCATCATTTTCCTCTGTGCTCCTTTACAGAGTATGGAGCCACCATTGTAGCTGGTTCCCTTGCAGGAAGCCTGCACCAAGCATTCACATTCTCTTGTAGCAGTGGTTTCTGTGACCATTTGTTTTACTTGTTGAGGTTGCTGATGAGGTTGCCAGCCCCATGCACAACCTCATACTAGTTGCCATGTATGACATGCCTGAAGCCTTGTATGACATGCCTGAAGCCTCGTACGACATGCCTGAGTGCGTAGTAGTCCTATTCCTTCTTTGTCTCTTCAGAGACACCCCCGACAGGAAGTGCTGCTGTCAATAACTTTTAAATTTTACCTCTGGGGTATTATATAAACTTTTTCAAATAAAATTTGGAAACTATTAAATAACCAACAAACAGAAATACAACAGAATTCCACTAGGTCGCAAACGATTTTACGGGTAGTACCCATTTTTATTTAGTTTTCTCATGTGTCCTTCTTAGCTCTCACTTTCTTTTGCTTCCCTGACGAAGGCCTCGTGGCCGCAACATTGGCTATTTTCCTTATCTTTTGTCCCAGTAAGATGAATCACCTTTTTTCGTTTTTTTTTTCACATCCATTAACCCTATTCCCCATCTTATAGCAGTTCCCAGCATCGTTCTCAACATCTGTGAATAATATAAAGCATTTATACTATATCTTTTAAAATGTCGAGAGAGCTAGAAGTTACATCCTTGTTTACATTTTAACATAGCTGTTGCTGTGTAAGTGTAGAGGTGTACATGTATGGTGCTCAGAGTGGAATCACAGGAGAGATCATTGATCTGTTCCACTTCCGCAGTTGAGACAATTGGAGGAACATGCTGAAAGGGTCACAGATCCAGTTGTGTTGTTCACAGTCACCTGGGACATGTTTTTCATTCATGACAATAGTTCTGTAGATCAAGATTTCAAATCCACTGTCACCTACACTTCATTTTCTTCCAGAAGTCACTGTAGCTGGGGAAAATTGCAATTTTTTTCCAACCTTTTTTCAATAACGTTTCTTCGACATTGTGAAATATATGGAAATCAAAATAATCAAGTTCAACACAAAAAGTTATAATTTCAACTCAAATATCATTGTATTGATCTGAAATTTTGGAGAACAACAAAAGTGATAACCAGAAAGATATAGGCTTCCATAAATGGGTGCTTGTGCAGAACAGAATGACTGATATGGTACAACTAACGTGGAACTGACGAAAAGAACCATAGAAACACCAACAGAACATGAAGTGAGCAGAAGATACTGGAACTGGATTAGATTAACATTAAGAAAACCAGCTGATAGCATTACATGGTAGTCACTATTTTAAAATCCCCAGGGTAAGAGAAATTGAGGGAGGCCAAACAAACAGATGATAGAGAGAACTGGAGACAGGCAAGAAAGGGTTAAAGAAGATATGGAAAGACCTGGAAAAGAAGTACATGTCAGGAAAGCATGTACAGGAACCATCAATTATCAGCTTCCTCTACATGTCAGGAAAGCATGTACAGGAATCATCAATTATCAGCTTCCTCAAATGCATATTTTCTAACCTGAAATCATTTGGATTTGTCAAACACTACAAAAAAAAGTCTATTCAAGAGCATACTTTTTTGTTGCCAATACTTTGAGGCACAGGAAACGCTGCAGAAATTAGTCTTTATAGATGTGTTAATTGTTTTCATACATTTCTTAAGATTCTTTCACTCAAATGTATCCATTGCAGAACTCACAAATTATCACTACTGGCTTTGATTAAACATACAACACACAGCACTTGAAAAAAATAACAATTGTGAACAAGGAACATTCTAAGCAATATAAGTTGAAATTTCAAATCAGATATGGGGCATAAATACAAGGGTGTGATAAAACCAGTTACTTTTTTTTAATGTGCACTTATGTGAACGTTTCCAGGGAAAGAAAACTAATTAATACTTTCAGTGATAAAACTGTAATAAGCACATACTTTCAGTGATGAAACTGTAATGTGCACAATGGCCTTACCCTCAAAATAAAACCTTACAGCATCGCCATCAATATCTGATGCCTGAACAATCGTGACCACAGAGTTGAGGGGGGAAGTCTCATTCAGTTTGATAGGGCTGGTGCTATTGACAAACGATATTAATAGCATTCAATCTTCAGAAAAAGATGTTTGTAAAAAAAATGATAAATTTATAGCAATCATGTTCACTGAAACAAATATCATTTTCTTTTTCCAGCTAATGAACCATGAGGTTTTGTTTTGTTTTTTCATTGCACACGGACAACTCCATCAGTGGTCCGATCTCCTCCCTTAGATCACACAAGGAGGATCTCAGCACAGTGCACGAACTCTGTAGCACGAGCAAGAATCCCACTGTGAGTATATGTGATGAAGTGGACTGAGATTCTGTCTTTCAAATGGCCCATGTCTTTTTCTGCTTGCAATTTGTTCACTTTTTCTAGGAAGGATTACAGATAATCCTTCTCCATGTTTCTTGTCCTTCTATTATTTACGTTTTCCAGAGTGAGATAACGATGGAGTTGTATCTCATCTGCTTTATGGTTCTTCGTTATGTGTTTAGAGTGTGTGTGTAGGGAATTGTTGCAGTAGTATTCTAGATTAAGACTATAAAGCCTTGATCAGATTTGCACCAGTTTGTTTTTCTTTTAAAGATATGACAGGCGGCTAGACGCATTTTTCGGGATTTTATATATATATATATATATATATATATTTCGGCCATTTTTGCTTCATTAGATAGCAGAGGGCAGAGCTTAATCCCGTTTCTTTGTCTAAATGCACGCAACACGCGCTAGCAGTAACCGGTTGCATCAGTATTGTTTACAATTCTGATTGGCTGAGATATAACGGCATTTGAAATCATTGGATTAAAATCGAAGCCGCGTATATGACGTCACGAGGTCAGCGTGCTGTTAGATGATGATAAATAGGGCCGTAATTTAATTCTCGGTCTCTTTAATGTAAATTGCCAGCCGCGTATAAGAAACAAGTCGGTTCGCCTTCAGTGGGAATTCGAATTTGGTTAGCAGTGAATTTTTGCGTGGTACTTTATTTAATTTTTCTAGTCCTAGGCCTTACAGTTAAGTTTCTTTGGGAAGTTAATTTTAAATTAAATTCGTAATGGCAGAGCCATCAAATACTATCTTAGTGATAGACTTGAGGAACTTAGGAGGTTCATAATAATTCCTTATTGAAGGAATAACGGTATTTAAGATGGTTTGAAAGTTGAGATGTCACCGGCGTGCTTTGTATTATTGCAAAGTAGGTCGGGAGAGAAACCCGCATCTCTGATTTATAACTTTACAGAATGACGGGAGCATGGGTATTTGTGATTTTAGTGAGTTTCATGCTGCTAGGTATTTATATGGTTACACATCTATCTGTGGACGGGAGTGAGAGAGGTGAAATTTGGAAGCACGTGGGTGCGTTCATTACTGTATATTTAATTGATACGATGTTTAGAGGGGAGAGAGGGAGAGAAGCACGTGGGTGCTATCATTATGAATATGCATGCAGGAGCACGTGGTGGTAGAATTGTAAACACGTGGTGGAACTACGGGGTTTTCAATTTGATAACCTGGGGTTACGTATAACTTCTAAAGCAGTATGTATATGCTAGCATCTAACAGGGTTATACATTATTTTTGTGCATAATTGTTCTGTGTACTCAGAAGACGGTAGATGTACTTTTAAAGGAAATTATTTTGTATTACATTTTGAATGTGATTTAATATTACGGTACGGGAAATTTAATGATTCCCAGACAGGCCTATTTTAATTGTGGTAAACATGGGCTGCATTTAGTGTCAGCGATGAAAGTGGGCCACAATATTTTTGAACAGGTAGATAGGCCTCTGTAGAATACTGTTGGTATTGTAACCAGTCATGCAGAACCCTAGGTCTGCGTGTTGTATTATTGGGGTCAGCCAATGTTTATTTTGACTCGGGGAGAGTGAAGAGAGGGGAGTTACGTGTTGAAGAGTAAGGGAGTTAGTTGTTATTCGAAATATATTATTACTGTGTGTTTAGCTGTTGTTTTGTTTTTTTGTCTAAACAGCAGGTACCGGCTTTTGTGGGGAAGAGCAGAATTTTTGATACCACAAAATTTCTCCCACGGCAAAGTTGTGGCATTCGCCGACACGCAAAGTCGTGCGTTAATTGCCAGTGGCGGACGGAGCGAAAGAAAATACGTTTTCCCAGGGCAGGGAAGACATTCTCCAGTTGAAAGGGATTTTGGTGGAAAATCCGGAGCTCTGATGCTCAATCGTCTTACAACCGCAAAGCGTGGTTGTAAATTTATTTTGATTCGTCCCGGCCATAATAACGCCGAAGGCCTGAACCCAGAGTAGGGAGCGGGCAGGTAAATCCAGAGTGGTAGCAGCAAAACCAGCTACCAAATCGTAGTTTTTCCAGAAGCCAGTGGTGAAACCTAGTCATCAATTGCAAGAATTGTGGGGAGCAACAGGGTCAAAATCCTCTCCACAGATTTTAGAGCAGAGGACAGCTGCTGAAGTGTAGTCTACAGGTAGTAGACCAGAAAGACAGAACTGAGACATAGTTTTGTGAAGATCATAGCAGAGAACAGCTGTTGAAGTGTAGAGGTGCAGCAGTGTTTGGTTCAGGAGATTTTCAGGATAGGTTGTGTAGAAACGAAGTCTGTGCAGAGTTGGTGTGGACACTTCAGAGTAGATCCAGCTGATTGTGTACTTAGAGTTTATATTAGAGTTTAGAATAGCTAGTTTGGAGTGGAGGCTCGGCATCTGAGACCCCACCCAGTGCAGTGTAGTTTATTTCATTTAATCTTACCTTCTCTCTCCATACAGGTGAAACTTGTGGGTGACGGGTTGGGTTATGATGATACAACATTTGTAATTTTTCCTGAATTTGTTTGTTTCAGGAGTGCTTACACTGCAATTTTATGTATTTGACATGTATATGAGTTTTGTTTATAGGTGTAAATAAAACTTGTACCTTTAGAGTCTGGATCAGTCATTTCATTTACGTACAGTAGCTATCTGTTGTCTGTATCGTGGTGTATGTGAATCATAATTGAACCTTATCCCCTTAGGGTAGTTAGAGGTAGTCGAGGCCATAGCAATTAAGACGTCCGAAGTGGTGAGGAAAGAATCAACCTCGGTTCTCAACCTCGGAGCCAATGGTCTCACTTTCACATTTGCACTGTCATTTTCATCTGAATCTATCATTTCAGTCTTTCTTCTCACTAATGTCTTGTCACTATATGTAGACAGCCTTTAGCCTTAAATCCATTTCGTGACAAAGTGGTGGCGGTCGTCCGGTGGATCATTCTGTTGAGATCAATTCTGTGATTTTATCTATATTCATAGATTGTCTCTGTAGGAAGTTCTGAAAAATAGATTTCTTAAATATCCCCTAGACTTGAGCTATATTAAGACTGATCCAGCTATAAAGTTTCTTCCACAGGTTGCAGTCAGTTTAGATGTTAGTTATAGTAAGGTTGTTTATGACTTAGAGGTAATTGATGGCTAATTGAATTTTTTTCTTAACAGGAAAGTAAATTCGGGTTTTGGATAGCTGGATAACTATAAAATTTTTTCAGGTAGTTCATCAGACTGGTGCTAGTCTGAGTTCGGGGTCTTGCGACATAATTTTTCCTAGCAGGTAAAAGGTAGTTCCTTCCTTTTTGTTTCTTCTTTCCATCAGTTTTCTGTGTTCTTGAGATTACAGCAGTTCGCAAGTAAGATGGCGGATATGGCCAAGTTACGAGCTGCCTGGCGCGAAGCTGCTCAGGACATGGGAATGGATAAGGAGGAGACTAAGGCCTACCTGATAAGGGAAAATGATAGGCATATTCAGCGAGAGAAAGAGAAAGAGGACAGGGCAGCAGCCGCAGAAGCAGCGAAAGTAGAAAGGGAAGCACAAGAGAAGGCCGCAGAGAGGGAAGCACTGGAGAAGGCAGCAGAAAGACAGCATGAACTTGCCCTGCGTTCTCTGGAACTGCAGTACCGAGCTTCGGAAGGCAGTTCAGCTAACGGAGATTCCCCCGGAGCAGTGGCAGCAGACACCGCAGGAAACGGAGGGCCCCGGATGGCAGCCATGAATTTTCCAATGGACTCTTTTCCTAACGGAAACGAAAAAATTGAGGTGTTTTTAGAAAAATTCGAAAGAATGGCAAAGGCATACGGGCTGGAGGATAGTCTTTGGTGTCTCAAATTATCACAGTCACTCAAAAACCAGGCGTATGATGTCTATAGCAAGATGCTAGTAGATGACCAGAATAACTTTGAGGCACTTCGGAACGCCCTGTTACAGCGATTCCAATGGACCCCTCGTAAGTGCCAAACGATGTTTCGGGAAAGTCGTCTGGAAAAAGGAGAAAGTTTTCCCCAGTTCGCAGAGAGGCTGAGGAATTACCTCACTCGCTGGAGAGAGTTGTCGGGACTGGCGAAATCTTTCGAAGGGCTGGAAGAGTTATTTCTGTGCGAACAAATTAAGGCAAACATGTCCCCAGACTTAAGGAGGTACCTGGCGGAGCAGGGCGCCCAGCAGCTGGACCAGATAATTCTATTTGCAGAAAGGTTCCAGACGGCACAGGCCGAAGTACTGGGCCAGAAATGGAAACACCCAGACCTGCCAGCCCCGGACAAAGGAGCATCTTCATCGCATTCGCCTTCCTCTTCAGCTCACCAGCAGCAAGGGCCGTCTCGAAAGGAGCCCCCTCCCAGTCATAACATGCGCTCCCAGCCGTCTAACAGAACACAGGGGCCGACTTCTCAGGAACCCGTCAGGAACCGGGGAGATAATGAGAGATATTGTAGGAGTTTCATGCTGCTAGGTATTTATATGGTTACACATCTATCTGTGTACGGGAGTGAGAGAGGTGAAATTTGGAAGCACGTGGGTGCGTTCATTACTGTATATTTAATTGATACGATGTTTAGAGGGGAGAGAGGGAGAGAAGCACGTGGGTGCTATCATTATGAATATGCATGCAGGAGCACGTGGTGGTAGAATTGTAAACACGTGGTGGAACTACGGGGTTTTCAATTTGATAACCTGGGGTTACGTATAACTTCTAAAGCAGTATGTATATGCTAGCATCTAACAGGGTTATACATTATTTTTGTGCATAATTGTTCTGTGTACTCAGAAGATAGTAGATGTACTTTTAAAGGAAATTATTTTGTATTACATTTTGAATGTGATTTAATATTACGGTACGGGAAATTTAATGATTCCCGGACAGGCCTATTTTAATTGTGGTAAACATGGGCTGCATTTAGTGTCAGCGTAGAAAGTGGGCCACAGTATTTTTGAACAGGTAGATAGGCCTCTGTAGAATACTGTTGGTATTGTAACCAGTCATGCAGAACCCTAGGTCTGCGTGTTGTATTATCAGGGTCAGCCAATGTTTATTTTGACTCGGGGAGAGTGAAGAGAGGGGAGTTACGTGTTGAAGAGTAAGGGAGTTAGTTGTTAGTTTTTTTGTCTAAACAGCAGGTACCGGCTTTTGTGGGGAAGAGCAGAATTTTTGATAACACAAAATTTCTCCCACGGCAAAGTTGTGACATTCGCCGACACGCAAAGTCGTGCGTTAATTGCCAGTGGCGGACGGAGCGAAAGAAAATACGTTTTCCCAGGGCAGGGAAGACATTCTCCAGTTGAAAGGGATTTTGGTGGAAAATCCGGAGCTCTGATGCTCAATCGTCTTACACCTGCAAATCGGCAAGTTGCCAGCGTGGTTGTAAATTTATTTTGATTCGTCCCGGCCATAATAACGCCGAAGGCCTGAACCCAGAGTAGGGAGCGGGCAGGTAAATCCAGAGTGGTAGCAGCAAAACCAGCTACCAAATCGTAGTTTTTCCAGAAGCCAGTGGTGAAACCTAGTCATCAATTGCAAGAATTGTGGGGAGCAACAGGGTCAAAATCCTCTCCACAGATTTTAGAGCAGAGGACAGATGCTGAAGTGTAGTCTACAGGTAGTAGACCAGAAAGACAGAACTGAGACATAGTTTTGTGAAGATCATAGCAGAGAACAGCTGTTGAAGTGTAGAGGTGCAGCAGTGTTTGGTTCAGGAGATTTTCAGGATAGGTTGTGTAGAAACGAAGTCTGTGCAGAGTTGGTGTGGACACTTCAGAGTAGATCCAGCTGATTGTGTACTTAGAGTTTATATTAGAGTTTAGAATAGCTAGTTTGGAGTGGAGGCTCGGCATCTGAGACCCCACCCAGTGCAGTGTAGTTTATTTCATTTAATCTTACCTTCTCTCTCCATACAGGTGAAACTTGTGGGTGACGGGTTGGGTTATGATGATACAACATTTGTAATTTTTCCTGAATTTGTTTGTTTCAGGAGTGCTTACACTGCAATTTTATGTATTTGACATGTATATGAGTTTTGTTTATAGGTGTAAATAAAACTTGTACCTTTAGAGTCTGGATCAGTCATTTCATTTAGCTATCTGTTGTCTGTATCGTGGTGTATGTGAATCATAATTGAACCTTATCCCCTTAGGGTAGTTAGAGGTAGTCGAGGCCATAGCAATTAAGACGTCCGAAGTGGTGAGGAAAGAATCAACCTCGGTTCTCAACCTCGGAGCCAATGGTCTCACTTTCACATTTGCACTGTCATTTTCATCTGAATCTAGCATTTTAGTCTTTCTTCTCACTAATGTCTTGTCACTATATGTAGATAGCCTTTAGTCTTAAATCCATTTCGTGACAGTATATAGAAATCACACATTCTATAAATATTTTTGTGGTGGGTGGGTTTCTACTTTTTAAATTTTGCCAGGGCTGCGGCCTGATAGGCCTTCTCTTTATGATTTTCAACTGGTGTGGGATTTTTAACATGCGTAACTTGCACATAGGACCTTCTATTTTTTCTTCCTTATCCGAGAAGGCTAGGCATTTGATCTCACTACCAAGGAGACTGGGGGGGGGGGGGGGGGGGGGGGGGGGGGGATGACATCATTAAGACCACTGGTTCTGAGAAAAATTTCCAGAAGTTATATTTTCTCAACTGGGAATCGAACCTGGTACCTCTAGAAATTGAGGCGGACACCATACCTCTTAGCCATTTCGACCTCCATAAGGTAAATAAGGTAAAATTAAATACAAATAACTATTCCACTCATTCATGTAGTTCTCGTGGGTCTCTGAAGAGATAAAGAAAGAATATGACTACTGCACCCTTAGTCAAATTGTACAAGGTGACTAATATGAGGTTGTATAAGGTGACTGATATGAGGTTGTACAAGTGACTAATATGAGGTTGTACAAGTGACTAATATGAGGTTGTACAAGGTGACTAATATGAGGTTGTACAAGTGACTAATATGAGGTTGTACAAGTGACTAATATGAGGTTGTACAAGGTGAATAATATGAGGTTGTACAAGTGACTAATATGAGGTTGTACAAGGTGACTGATATGAGGTTGTACAAGGTGACTGATATGAGGTTGTACAAGTGACTAATATGAAGTTGTACAAGTGACTAATATGAGGTTGTACAAGGTGACTAATATGAGGTTGTACAAGTGACTAATATGAGGTTGTACAAGGTGACTGATATGAGGTTGTACAAGTGACTAATATGAGGTTGTACAAGTGACTAATATGAGGTTGTACAAGGTGACTGATATGAGGTTGTACAAGTGACTAATATGAGGTTGTACAAGTGACTAATATGAGGTTGTAAAGTGACTAATATGAGGTTGTACAAGGTGACTGATGAGGTTGTACAAGGTGACTGATATGAGGTTGTACAAGTGAATAATATGAGGTTGTACAAGTAACTAATATGAGGCTGTACAAGTAACTGATATGAGGCTGTACAAGTGACTAATATGAGGTTGTACAAGGTGACTGATATGAGGTTGTACAAGTGACTAATATGAGGTTGTACAAGGTGACTGATATGAGGTTGTACAAGTGACTAATATGAGGTTGTACAAGAGACTAATATGAGGTTGTACAAGGTGAATAATATGAGGTTGTACAAGTGACTACTATGAGGTTGTACAAGTGACTAATATGAGGTTGTACAAGGTGACTAATACGAGGTTGTACAAGGTGACTAACACGAGGTTGTATAAGGTGACTGATATGAGGTTGTACAAGTGACTAATATGAGGTTGTACAAGTGACTAATATGAGGTTGTACAAGGTGACTAATATGAGGTTGTACAAGTGACTAATATGAGGTTGTACAAGGGACTAATATGAGGTTGTACAAGGTGAATAATATGAGGTTGTACAAGTGACTAATATGAGGTTGTACAAGGTGACTGATATGAGGTTGTACAAGTGACTAATATGAAGTTGTACAAGTGACTAATATGAGGTTTTACAAGGTGACTAATATGAGGTTGTACAAGTGACTAATATGAGGTTGTACAAGGTGACTAATATGAGGTTGTACAAGTGACTAATATGAGGTTGTACAAGTGACTAATATGAGGTTGTACAAGGTGACTGATATGAGGTTGTACAAGTGACTAATATGAGGTTGTACAAGTGACTAATATGAGGTTGTACAAGGTGACTAATATGAGGTTGTACAAGTGACTAATATGAGGTTGTACAAGGTGACTGATATGAGGTTGTACAAGGTGACTGATATGAGGTTGTACAAGTGACTAATATGAAGTTGTACAAGTGACTAACATGAGGTTGTACAAGGTGACTAATATGAGGTTGTACAAGTGACTAATATGAGGTTGTACAAGGTGACTGATATGAGGTTGTACAAGTGACTAATATGAGGTTGTACAAGGTGACTGATATGAGGTTGTACAAGTGACTAATATGAGGTTGTACAAGTGACTAATATGAGGTTGTACAAGGTGACATATGAGGTTGTACAAGATGACTGATATGAGGTTGTACAAGGTGAATAATATGAGGTTGTACAAGTGACTAATATGAGGTTGTACAAGTGACTAATATGAGGTTGTACAAGGTGAATAATATGAGGTTGTACAAGGTGACTGATATGAGGCTGTACAAGTGACTAATATGAGGTTGTACAAGGTGACTGATATGAGGTTGTAAAAGTGACTAATATGAGGTTGTACAAGTGACTAATATGAGGTTGTACAAGTGACTAATATGAGGTTGTACAAGGTGACATATGAGGTTGTACAAGTGACTAATATGAGGTTGTACAAGTGACTAATATGAGGTTGTACAAGGTGACTGATATGAGGTTGTACAAGTGACTAATATGAGGTTGTACAAGGTGACTGGTATGAGGTTGTACAAGTGACTAATATGAGGTTGTACAAGTGACTAATATGAGGTTGTACAAGGTGACACATGAGGTTGTACAAGTGACTAATATGAGGTTGTACAAGAGACTAATATGAGGTTGTACAAGGTGACTGATATGAGGTTGTACAAGTGACTGCTATGAGGTTGTACAAGGTGACTGTTATGAGGTTGTACAAGGTGACTGATATAAGGTTGTACAAGTGACTAATATGAGGTTGTACAAGATGACTGATATGAGGTTGTACAAGGGACTAATATGAGGTTGTACAAGTGACTAATATGAGGTTGTCCAAGGTGACTAATGAGGTTGTACAAGGTGACTGATATGAGGTTGTACAAGTGACTAATATGAGGTTGTACAAGTGACTAATATGAGGTTGTACAAGGTGACTGATATGAGGTTGTACAAGTGACTAATATGAGGTTGTACAAGTGACTAATATGAGGTTGTAAAGTGACTAATATGAGGTTGTACAAGGTGACTGATGAGGTTGTACAAGGTGACTGATATGAGGTTGTACAAGTGAATAATATGAGGTTGTACAAGTAACTAATATGAGGCTGTACAAGTAACTGATATGAGGCTGTACAAGTGACTAATATGAGGTTGTACAAGGTGACTGATATGAGGTTGTACAAGTGACTAATATGAGGTTGTACAAGGTGACTGATATGAGGTTGTAAAGTGACTAATGAGGTTGTACAAGTAACTAATATGAGGTTGTACAAGGTGACTGATATGAGGTTGTACAAGTGACTAATATGAGGTTGTGCAAGTAACTAATAAGAGGTTGTACAAGTAACTGATATGAGGTTGTACAAGTGACTAATATGAGGTTGTACAAGGTGACTAATATGAGGTTGTACAAGTGACTAATATGAGGTTGTACAAGAGACTAATATGAGGTTGTACAAGGTGACTAATGAGGCTGTACAAGGTGACTGATATGAGGTTGTACAAGTGACTAATATGAGGTTGTACAAGTGACTAATATGAGGTTGTACAAGGTGACTGATATGAGGTTGTACAAGTGACTAATATGAGGTTGTACAAGTGACTAATATGAGGTTGTAAAGTGACTAATATGAGGTTGTACAAGGTGACTGATGAGGTTGTACAAGGTGACTGATATGAGGTTGTACAAGTGAATAATATGAGGTTGTACAAGTAACTAATATGAGGCTGTACAAGTAACTGATATGAGGCTGTACAAGTGACTAATATGAGGTTGTACAAGGTGACTGATATGAGGTTGTACAAGTGACTAATATGAGGTTTACAAGTGACTAATGAGGTTGTAAAGTGACTAATGAGGTTGTACATGGTGACTGATATGAGGTTGTACAAGGTGACTGATATGAGGTTGTACAAGTGACTAATATGAGGTTGTGCAAGTAACTAATAAGAGGTTGTACAAGTAACTGATATGAGGTTGTACAAGTGACTAATATGAGGTTGTACAAGTGACTAATATGAAGTTGTACAAGTGACTAATATGAGGTTGTACAAGTGACTAATATGAAGTTGTACAAGTGACTAATATGAGGTTGTACAAGTGACTAATATGAGGCTGTACAAGTGACTAATATGAGGTTGTACAAGGTGACTAATATGAGATTGTGCCAGTGACTAATATGAGGTTGTACAATGTGACTAATATGAGATTGTACAAGTGACTAATATGAGGCTGTACAGGTGACTGACTAATATGAGGTTGTACAAGGTGACTAATATGAGGTTGTACAAGTGACTAATATGAGGCTGTACAAGTGACTAATATGAGGTTGTACAAGGTGACTAATATGAGGTTGTACATGGGGCTGGCAACTTCACCAGGTAAAACAAACTGCCACAGAAACCACCACAGCAGGAGCATGTGAACGACTGGTGGAAGCTTCCTGCCAGGTGACCAGCTACCTTGGTGGCTCCATGCTCCAAAAGGAGTGCAAAAGAAAATGATGATGACTATTTTAGTCATTGCATACCTGACATAAATCGTGATGCCAAACAAAATATACTTTACACAAACAGCTGTCCTAATTCATGTATGTTCTGTTTTAATGACAAATCCTATATTCACTAACCTAATGTCTGAAAGGAATTGGAGAATATGAAAGTTCTCTGTTTTTATTAGCCTGCCACCAATGAATTGCCCACACAAAAAAGTGGCAGTTTTAAATGGTATGTCATTTCATAATAGGTAAACTAAAGAGTAGGAAACAAAATATTTATTATACAGGGCGATTGAAAAGTCCTATTTTTAGATCTTTAAATCCTCACTTGTATCTATTGAATATACATAAAACAAATATCAAAATAACGAGCTGTAACTTTTTTTTTTTTGGTTCGGTTTTTGCCTTCTTCTGGCGAGGCGCGTTCCTTTCAACCTATTTGGTTATATCAGAGTGCATTTTCCATCAAAAACAAAAAAAAGTCAACTCTGTTGACTGCTAACCCGATCAGCATTGATAGATACTAAGTCCTGAAAAGGACTAACATTATCTATCTGCTAGCATAATGCCCTAAAAAAGACTCGCCAGCTACGCCAACGCCCGAGTTAATGGTTTATGAGTTAGTTAAGAGTTGTCTTTGTCCTCTCGAGACTGTGCGTGGTCCCGGCCACCGGGTCTTCCCAGTTTAGTAGAGGCAGTGCTATGTGTCTGTGTCTTCTTCTTCTTCGATCCTTAACCACCGACCGTCAAAGCAGTCAGTGGCCATCACGCCTAGTGGCGTCTTGTAGGGCAACAACAAATTGATTCCACTTTGCACGGTCGGTGGCCATCCTTCGTACAGTGCCCCAACTCTGGTTCATTCTTTGCATCTCAGCCTCCACAGTCCTCCGCCAAGTTGTTTTTGGTCGGCCTCTCTTTCGCTTTCCTTCAGGGGTCCAAAGCATAGCTGTTCTTGTGATGGCATCAGGGTCTCTTCTGAGGACATGACCAACCCAGCTCAGCGTCTGCCAGCTATGATGGTATGCATGTCCTCTTGCTTGCTACGAGTAAGCAGATCTTGGTTGGTGATGGTATTCGGCCAAAAGATTCGGTGAATTTTTCTTAGGCACGTTGTGTGAAAAGAGGACAATTTTGACATTTCCTTCTCTGTGACTCTCCAGCATTCCGCACCATAGAGAAGCACAGAAAGTACGCAACTCTGGTATAATCTTAATTTTGTGCTTGTGCTGTATTGGGAGGACTTCCAGATGTTATTTAGGCTAAAGAAGGCTGTTCTTGCCTTATTCATTCTGATGTTGATGTCTTTGCCTGCCCCACCGTCTGGTGTTACTATGCTTCCTAGGTATGTGAAGGTATCTGTCTGTACCAGTTGCTGATTCCTTACTGATATGGGCTCAGGGTTGCTCACATTGAGCGTCATGACCTCAGACTTCTTTAAACTGATGTTCAAGCCCACCTGCTGGCTGAATTTATTGAGTCTATCCGTTTTTTCCTGGATGTGTTGATGTGAATGTGCCAGCAGTGCAATGTCATATGCATATTCCAGATCTTCCAATGTTGAAAATGTAGTCCATCTTATTCCTCTTGGACTGCCCTCTGTTGTCTGGCACATCACCCAGTCTATGACTGTTAAAAATAGAGTGGTTGATAAGGGGCATCCCTGTCGTACTCCTGTCTTCACCTCGAAGGTTAGGTTGCTCTGCCCAACACTACACATAAAGTTGGCATAGAGGCTTTTTATGATTGACACTATGCAGCTTGGAATTCCATAAGCCCTCAGTATTTTCCATAAACTGTCCCTATGTATGCTGTCAAAAGCCTTTTCAAAATCAACAAAATTTATGTAAAGCTGTCTTTGCCATTCTGAGCACTGCTCTATAATGTTCCTGAGAGTGAATATATGGTCTACACATCTTCTGTTCTTTCTAAATCCTGCTTGTTCTATGTGTCTGTGTCCGTCTAGATAATGTCCTTTGACAGTGGTAGAGGCTCAGTCGCAGCTACGCCATTAATAAACAAGTAAATAGACTTGCCGTGTCCTATCAAGACTGTGAGTGGTCCCAGTTGCCGGGTCTTCCCAGTTCAGGTGGGGCAGAGCTGTGTGTCTTCTTGGTAATGCAGTTCGGCAGTGGTAGAGGCTCAGCGTTGGCTGCGCCTACGCATCGATACGTCCGCTTCGGTGACTGGCTACTCTGCCAGATACTGCATTCTTGTCTCGGAGATATAACCCCCTTTGCAGGGTAGAGAACCTATTTTCTCGTGGCATTGCACCCTCGCTACCTGACAAGAGGTTCCCTGGGGTTGGAACAAAGCCCAAGAACGCTCCTCGTCTCGTAGATATAACCCCCTTTGCAGGGTAGAGAGCCATCAAACCTCGGAACATGGCACACACTCCAAAGTGGGACTGGTGCATTATGCTTCTGAGTCTAGGATGCTCCCTGGGGTTACAAGAAAGCCCACATTTGGCAGCCATATGGTGGCGGTGGCTTCCCCACCACGCCACTATGCTGTCTGGCTGCTCATGCCATGGCCAGTGACTGATTGCTTGTGTCAGTCTTGTCTCGGAGATATAACCCCCCTGCACCGGGCAGAGAGTATCAAACCTCTTGGTATCGCACGCACGCCAAAGTGGGCCTGGTGTACCATACCGCTGAGTCTAGGATGCTCCCTTGGGATTGAAACAAAGCCCACACCTCACCTCCCATAACTAGCTCAAGGGTATGAGTGAATAACTCGTCCCCTAAAGGGCAAAAGAGTGGATAACTTGCGCCCAGGGATTATCAATCAATCAATCAATCAATCAATCAGTTAAGAGTTGTAACTGCCATTTGACAAATAAGTTAGTTTTTTTTTAATTCTCAGAAGCGATAACATAAATTTTAAAATGACCAGTAAACTGATGTTACAAGAGACAGCAAAAATTATCACCCGCTACGAAATTGTGTTGAACAGACCAGGTCTCATGTTCAGCTGAAATGTTGAGTGACATAACATTTTATGTAATACAGTGGCAGTTGTTTTTACTTTGAAATTTGTTTCATATAAATTGGACAAGAATGAAGAAGTAATGTACAAACAGGAAATGACTTTTCAATCACCCTATACATTGTGATTAGTTTAAACACATATGGGTTATACGTTGCAGTTACTTGAAACACAATTGGATAATCAATCAAAATAGTGGTCTGATGTAGAAAAAGCAACTAAGGTTATGTGACAAAGATATAGAAATTATTTTTAAAAATTGTCCTTAGTTGACCAGGATCATCCAATTGATGAATTGGTTAGAGTGTTTGCCTTTCATGGCAAAGTTACCGGGTTCCGAGATTGAAATTTGGAAGCGTCACAGTCCAATCCACTCAGCTGTAAATGGGAACCTTACTCCGCTCTAGAGTTAGGAAAATTAAAGGCAAGGAAGAGAACTGGTCACCCCACCTCACAAAGCTGGACCTAGTATAGTAAAGTCTTAAACACTTTACTCCTCTACAGCAGTATCTGCTGTGGGACTTACTTTACCTTTTAGTTGACTAGAATTTACGTTTACTAGGCTAAACCCAAACATACAGCAATCTACTTCATGATAAATCAATACATCAGTTAACTTCACATCTTTAGATTATCACGACATCTACAGAAAACATCAAATCTGAATAAACACTAAATAAACTGTAATGAAAATTCATACATCTGGTCAGATGTAAAAGAATAAGTGGTAAATGATGGCGACTATATTCCCTTTAGATCAGTGGTTCCCAAGGTGGGTGATACCGCATTATGAGGATCCAAGGGGGTAATAAGGGAAAATTGGGCGGCAGGATGCATCCAGTAGTAAGGGGTTGGCTGAGGATTTGACAGGCTAAATTCAACAATATTACTCAATACAACACTTACATATAAGAGCGTTTTGATTCTACAGAGCCCTGATGTCAGCGCTTAAAAGGAGAGCGTAGCCTGAACAAACTCGATCTAACCGCTCCTCCCTAACGTCGCTCGTCCCAGTTTCTCATACACCTTATAACAAAGATTCCCAACATCAGTGAGTTGAGGACGAGATAGGAAAGATAGATAGCGTAGTAGTTGTATAACTGAGATCATTAAGTAAGGCATAGTTTTGTCTATATTTGCCCTTCTGAGCTCAGGTAACTATAACTGATCATATATTCTAACCAAAATCATCCGCTGAAAGGCGGGTGTAAAGGATAATGAAGCCCCTGTTGTCCAGAAAGAGAAATGAACAAGAAGAAGGATGCAGTCAGCTCACTAAGACTTAATCATCAACATTTGGAAGGTGACAACCAGTGCTAAATAGTGTTTACCAGTTTAACATCGGTGAGTGTCCACTGGCAAGGTGTGACTGAATATACTTTTTGCTGGAAGCTGATGAAATTAGATATCTGCAGGTGTTTCAAAAAGGACCAATTTTGCTCTGTTGCAGATTTGATTGTCTCAGTATCAAGGAAAGCTAGTGATAACAGGATATCCATATTACGTTATTAACCAAGAGGAAAGTTTCAATAGAGCTAAGTGTATAACCAACAGAGCTATGTTTGGTTTTTTTTAATGTAATGTCAGGAAATTGATGGGGGAGGGCACTGGGAATGTGTTCTGGAAACCAAGGGTGCGGAGACTCGAAAAAGTTTGACAAACATTGCCTTAGATGATAATTTTGGTACATTGTCACTTACCACAAATATTTTACATATTAAAAAACACAGTGTACTTACGAATTGTCAATAGTGGGAGGGTTGTCATTAACATTCAGAAGAGTCAAAGTGACCTGTACTGGAGTTGAAAGAGGTGGAGTTCCCTTGTCACTTGCCATCATATTAAACTGTATGGGGCTTGGATTCAAATCATAGTCAAGTGGGCTGTGAAGAACAATAGTGACATAACACAACCACTTCAAGCAGCTGTACAAGTAACAAACTGTAACTCTGTAGGACCCATACATGTGTATTTCCATATTTTTCTTTTAATTTGCCAAATTCATTTATGAGAAATTATATTATTTCTGGGATTTTCTTCTTGCATGTTATTATTTCTGGATAAGAGAGAGGAAGAAGAGTAAAATATAAACACAACGAGTACAGTAAATTTGTTATACAACAGACTAGGATATAACAGACATAATATTCAGTCCTATCAACATTTTACATTAACATAAAATGGAAGACATCACAGACCTATGATCGCAAAGAAAATGGACAAAATGTATAAGAATCGATCAGTTGGAGTTTGAAAGAAAACTTTCAACAGAGAATGGAGAGTCAAGGAACAAAAACAAGGCTGTGCATGCACTAAAAGAAATTTACTGCTAAGAGCACAGTAGAATTAATATTACTCTGCGAAAGTAAAATTTTAAAATATATAAGCTTTGGTTTATGGGACAGCATGGAAGCAATATTATTGTTACAAATCCTTTTATAAAAATGGTGGAAAATTTCAAAGTATTCCCAAAATTACATAAGGACACTGTGAACGTAAAAATGCTCAGGGAATTTTCTACCACTTCTTTATGCAAGGTTTCTTGATTTCTACCAAATTAATCAGCATTTATCATGTCACCTCTTCACTATGGCTGTGCCTGTGTAGGCATTGCTGATGCGCTCAGTTGTCACATTAAAGTATGTACTGTTTGAAATCCAAAAGACCAGTTCGCCATTTAATCCGCTGTCTCGATCACTTGCTGTCACTGAAAATTGGCAACAACAAAATTATTTATGCTTTTACTTCTTCCTCACGTTCTTTCTATGATCATCAACATATACAAACATAATTAATAAGAATTTAACTCTTAATCATTGGTTGGCAGCTAATATTGTTTCTGCATAAAGAAGCATTGCCCGATGTCGTCACTGCGGGTTTCTGAAGATACAAAGAAAGAATAGCACTACTGCACCATCAGGCATGTCATAGAAGGTGACCAATAGGAAGCTGTGAAAAAGGCTGGCAGCTTCTGTGTATTTTTGGTAGAATGTGTACAGAAATGTATAAAGTACTTTATAGTTTTACTGTGAAACTAGAATATGAGAACAGCTATTAAAGGTCACAGCGGTAGTGTTATAAAACAAGACGTTAAAATAACTCATGCATCAATCAAAATTTTGTTATGACGGGGAACAACAAATGAGGAAACAATAGATATTCATTACAAATTGAAAATTAATATAGGAACCAAAACAAAAACTTAGTTCTATAATACAGAGGCATTTAATAACAGCATAAGGTATCAAATCACAATAATAAAATGAGGCATTAAAATACAGTGTAATGTGGGGGCGTTGTTCTGATAAAGGCAATTTTTTTTTTGTTGCAATGATATTAGCTATGAATAAAACTAAAACCACTACACTTCTTGTGTGACTGTTTCTTATGACACTATCATCTCAAAGCTTAAATGAATTCTGTTGTTGCACAACTTGTACCTGGAGATCAGTGACAGTATGGCCTTCACTAACCCCACTTGAGCAAGAAACTATGGCAATTAGAGAGGACAACAAAGACAGAAGATACTGGACAGTTTGATGTCGTGACTTAAACAAGAGGGCAGTGACAGAACTGATAAACAGCACTGAGGCCACAAAAACATCATCACTTGGTTTTTTTGTTTTTTGTTTTGTTTTAAGGACCATCTTCATTGCACACGAACAACTCCGTCAGTGCTCCAATCTCCTCCCTTAGATCACACAAGAAGGATCTCAGTACAGTGCACAAACTCCATAGCCCCGGTGAGGATCCCACAAGAATCACACATTCTATAACTATTTTTGTGGTGGGTAGGTTTAGTAATTTTTAAATTTTGCCAGGTCAGCGGCCGTATGGCCTACTCTTTGCGATGTCCAACTACTGAGGGATTTTTAACGTGCGCAACTTGCACACGGGACCTCCTAATTATTCACCTTTATCCAAGAAGGCTAGGCATCCAATCTCACTACCCAGGAGATCAGGGGTAGTAAGATATCATTAGGAGCCACTGGTTCTCAAAAAAATTTCCATAAATTACATTCCCTGAACTGGGAAGCGGACCTGGTACCTTTAGAATTTGACGCCATACCTCTTAGCCACTTATGCCAGCTGACATAGTAATGAAGAGGAGGAAGTTATTTCTTTGAATGTTAAATCTGTTTTATGTTGCTGAACATTGATCATTTTTAACTTATAAAATACTAAGAGTAACACTTCACAATCTGTGTCAGCTTTTCAAAAGAGTTGTTATTCAGTGGATTCTATCTCACTGCAACATTCCCAGAAGTAAAGAGGCTGGCAGATTGGCAAAAGAAGAGGGAAAGCTACCTCAACTTGACATTAGCATAACTTATGAAGAGGCCAAGAGTTTTATCAAGTGCAGATATAGGAACAAGTGGGAAGCAGAGCATTCAGGCCACTAAACAGATGATGCTTATTACCAGCTTAGCAGAAGTGAACAAGTGGTAATCTACAGACTTCACACAGGTCACAATAGATTTGGATGCCATCTATTCAGCAAGTTAAAGATAAGAATGCATGATGAGAGTAACTGTGGCACCAATAAAATCACTGCTGAACATCTGCTTCAAAGATGCCCAACATATGAGGAACAGAGAAAGCACATATGGCCATCACCAGTACCATTCCTGGAAAAGCTCTACAGAGATATCAACAGCCTCAAACTGACTACTGCTTTCTTTGAAAATATTCAAGTTGATTTCTGAGGGTGAATGAAGAAGGTTTATAAAACTTTCAAAATGACAAACATGAAGCCAAAACATGATTAAGATATAAAATGGTGCTGCCAGCTCATTCATTATAATCTAGAGAAATGTTGAGGAATGCAGAACTATATCAGGTCATCTTCAAGACCTGTAATTTCAGGGTGTGTACCTCCCCCAAGTAGGCTTACTGCCATCTCCCCAGTCATTCACACAATCAAGAATGGTTATTACGCTAATATTTGGTTTGGGATGTGCTTTCCTGCTCTAAGAAAGTGTAAAAAGTTATCATACACTGTCACTGACAAACCTGCCATTTCTGGTCACTAAGAAATGTTTTAAATAATGTTGTTTTCCAAGATAGTTAACAAAAGTTGTTATTTCAGCTGTATCTGTGCTCACCTTTAAAAACTGAGCTGCCAATTGGCAAATCTTCCCTTACTGTTGCACTGTATTGTGGGGCAAAAAAAACTGGACTGTTGTCATTTTCATCTATAATATTCAAAAGTATCTGCCAAAAAAAGAAATCATCATAGTTAGTTTCATCCATAGTTAGAAAAAAAAAACCATAAAATCAATAGTTGGCATGAACCTGTTCTAAGTTGTTAACTGATATCTAGCAAAAGCTGGATGAGTCTTGTCCAACATAATTTTTATCATGTAATTTAGTTTTCATTCCTTTCTCCCAAGTTCCAAAGGGAGGACTCCTAAGACCACCTCCAGTGCACTTCTTGATGCTGATCTAACTGCACTCGCAATTGTACATAATGCTTGGCGCTGAATTATATCCAATTTAATCTTGTGACTGTGTGCTGCAGTCATTTACTATGCTTCCATAATTATAATCAATTTTGCATCTTATGAAAGATTTATAGAACATGATCATTGTTTTAGTGCTTGCACCCCATCCATGACCTTTCAAATATCTTAGCATGCTAGTTAGTCCTCTGCAAGACTCAACCAGTCTATCTATGTGTTTATTCCAGTTCAGTTGGTGGTCTAGTGTCATTCCTAGGTATCATGTGGTTTGGACTACTAACACTGGACAACAGCCAAAATGTATCCGAGACAAAAGTAGCTATTTTTAACTAATTTGGACATGCTGATCACGAATATGAACTTAAAAATCGCGAATTAGCTCTAGGTTTCAAGATCCGAAGGGGGGGGGGGGGGGGGGATCCTAGGAAGAGGGGGGCGGGGGGGGGAGGCAGGCCTTCAAAGATGGGGGGGGGGGGGGGGGGGGGGGGGTCAGTAAGCTGGTGGCTTCACCTTCCTGACGTGAATGACCCAGTCCTTCTCTTTTCTATAGCCCTGGCACGTGATTCCCGACGAGACGGATAGCATTGAGCGCCAATTGGATGACGCAATCTGTAGCAGTCACTGCAACCACATTTCCTCCTTGTCATCATTTGTGTTGTGGATTCTGTGAGTGCAGACGTGTCGTTCAAGATGCCTCGTGAATGTGTAAACAGTGCGGATTATTTTTGCTATATTTGCGGACAAATAACTTTGCTATCACAAAGGCGACATCTGTCACCTGTGAAAGCAACTACATCAAGAGATCCTGATTTTGTGCCTATTGAAGTGTCTGCACAGCCACATAAAATTACCCAGAGTGAATTGAATGATCTAGTGAGAGATCTGGAATTGCCAAAAAAATAAAGCAGAGCTGTTGGGGTCCAGACTGCAGCAATGGAATCTTCTAGAAGAGAATGTGCATGTGTCTGTGTTTCGTGCTCAACAAAAAGATCTGCTTCCATATTTCAAAATGACAGATAACCTCGTTGCTTGCGTTGATATAGTGGGTCTGATGGCAGCACTACACATCAACTACAAAGAAGATGATTGGAGACTGTTCATTGATTCATCCAAGTTGAGCTTAAAAGCTGTGCTGCTCCATAATGGTAACGTTTTACCATCTGTTCCACTCGGGTATGCAGTCCACATGAAAAAAACGTACAACAACATGAAACAACTGTTACACACCATCAACTATGACAAGTATAAGTGGTAGATTTGTGGTGACCTGAAGGTCATTGCCATCTTGATGGGGCTACATCAGGGTTACACAAAGTTTTGCTGTTTCCTCTGTCTGTGGGACAGCCGTGCTAGGACTTCCCACTACAAGAAAAAGGATTGGCCCCAATGACAATCACTTGAACCGGGGAAAAAGAATGTACTTAACGAACCACTTGTAGAATCCCACAAGATCTTGCTCCCTCCTCTCCACATCAAACTTAGACTAATGAAGAATTTTATAAAGGCCATGGATCGAAATAGGGCAGGATTTTTATTCCTTCGTGATACATTTCCAAGACTTAGTGAGGCTAAAATCAAGGAAGGTGTATTTGTCGGTCCACAGATACGTCAGCTCTTCCGAGATCAGCGTTTTGATGATATCCTCACAGGTGATGAAAAGATAGCTTGGAATGCTTTCCAGCAAGTGGCCACAAACTTTCTAGGAAACAATAAGGCTGACAATTACCAGGAGCTTGTAGAAACCCTCTTGCAGTGCTACAAGAGACTATGGTGCAACATGTCTTTGAAATTGCACTTTTTACACTCTCATCTGGATTTCTTCCCTGCTAACTGCGGTGCTGTCAGTGACGAGCATGGGGAACGATTTCATCAGGACATTACTATCCTCGAAAAAAGGTACCAAGGGAAATGGAATGCAGCAATGCTAGCAGACTATTGTTGGACCCTTGAGAGAGATGCTCCAGAAACTCATTACAAGCGACAGGCAAAAAGGCGTCGCTGTGAATCATTTCCGCAATGAGCATTATTATCATATGGTATGTATATACACATGTGTAAAACTTGTTTTATAGATATTTAAGAAACTAGAGCTAAACTGGTGCTTTAACGGCCATTTTCGTATTCAGCAGCCCAAACATAAAGGTAACTTGGTTTAATCTCAGATACACACAAAAAGTCAAAATTTGTTGTCCAGTGTAATTTGTTGCTCCTGTAAGTTTATGTCAAGTTATTTTTAACAATCCTACCTTGACTGAAGATCATTCCTGCTGTCTTATTCACGTTTAAGTGAAATCCCCATTTGTTCATCCATTTATATACTTTATTTATTTGTTTTTGAAGATTATTACATTATTTTGTTAGATTTTTCCTAGATCTCCATATAGCAACATCATCTGCAAACTGTATCAAATTATTTTTGATATCTTTAAATTCTTCACTCAAAACATTTACCATTACAGTAAAAATTGAAGGGGATAAAACTGATCCATGAGGAATGCCATTCTGTTGTTCATACAGTTCTAACTTGTCATTGTTTAGACAAATAAACTGTGGAATATCTATCTTTAAGGAAGTTCTCTAAGTACCTATACATTGTACCTGTATTTTCCGTCTTTTTGATTTTAAAGAGGGCACTTTCTCTCCATCATTCAGCATAGATTCTAGCTACATCTAGGAATACTGCCACTGTATTTTCTTTCTTTTAAAATCCTAATTTGATTTCATGTTCCATTTTGATTATCTGATCCATAGTGCATCTATACCTTCTATATCCTGGTTGAGTCTGGCTATATATTTTATTCTCTTCCAAATAAAACTTTAATCTGTTATTTAGTATGGTTTCTAATATTTTACTTAAATGGGAAGTTAAGGAAATCGGTCTGTATGAACTAGCAGAAGGCGAACAGCAAAGGCACTGAAAATACATACTTTCTGAGAGCTAGAAAGTCAGCACTTCCAAACAAAATAGCAGTTCACCATCTCTTCTTGACTGTGCAGATGGCAGTAGACATACATGGGCTAGGGGCATATCCAGAGAGTATCAGAAGATCTTGAAGACGGCCAGGTATAGTGCTGCATTCCTCATCATTGCACCAGATTATAATGATTGAGCTGACTGTGCCATTTGAATCCAGACTTGCGAGCAACATTCGTTCAAAGTAGTCAAGTATAATGATCTGGCTGCAGATTTGAGACACGATGGGTTCACTGCAAGGGTCGTGGCTGTCAAGGTGGGTGCAAGAGGTCTTGTGTATGATCTACTGAAACTGTTGGGTTTAAGGGGACAGTCAAGAACAAGGGTACTTAAGAGGCTCAGCAAAACTGCGGTAAAGGCATCACGCTGGCTGTGGAACAGCTGTAACAGGCAGTGGAACAACCGCAATGGGCTATGGAACTCGAGACTGTAATTTGGTTTCAACATAGGGGTTACTTTCACAATTGCCTCCAGCTGGCAGGAAATAGGAATGAATTTGAAAGCTGCAACTAAGGTGTAGTTGGTTCAATTCTCTGCACTAGACAACAGGAGGCTGACACTTGGGAGTCATGACCTAAGTGAGCCTGTCCCCATTAGAGTGTAAAAGAGATTAAAGGGCCGAAACACTTAATCGACGGGGGGAACTTTTCTGATGAACAGATCGCCTCCTGTTGTATCGCTCTGTATAGAGTTTCCCATCATATCATCATGATCATCTTTTTCTGGCTTTAGTATTGGAATTACTACTGCCACTTTTCATGTCTTGGGAATTTTCCCCACATTCCAAATTTTGGTAAAAAATTATGTTTTAACAATCAGAACAATCCATATTAAATTAAAGAAACTGTTTATCATCAGCAGTTATCTTATGAATGTAAAAATTTCAAAATATAATGGTTTCTGTAGGAAAGATGATTCCGTAAAACTCATCATAACCGGTTAATGCTTCTGAGAAAAAAAACAGGCCATATTATCCATGGTTAGATACTGCTTTAAAAAAACAAGTCATAATTTTCATTGGCAGAAGAAAAACTTCATTCCACCGTATCTTTAGGTTGATAAAATGTTAATAAAATCCCACATAATCAACAGAAGGAGCTACTGATGGGAGGAGTAAATGGAATTGATAATAGGAGTCTTATAGAAGATGGTCATTTATATACCAGGGCAAAATACCTAACTATGGAAAAAAAAACTAAAGGAAGAGCACAAAATATAATTCATGCTGGTAGCACAGTTTGCTCTCAGTTGCAAGACACGATGACAATCAAATTAAACACTTCAGGAATATACTTTCCCTGGTACCTTTATACAGCAAAGCGTAGGAGAAAGACACAGGATACCTCTGAATTACATCACAAAGTTGAAGAAAAATACTAGTTAGGGATCAAGTCATCATCTTCAGTTGCCATCTCCACAACGAAGGTTGGCTGTAATGGATCTCCAATGTCTTCTGTCTCTTGTCTTGGTGGTGCACTCTGATAGACTCTTTCCTGTCCATCTCTTGATGTTATCTTCCCACTTATAGCACTGTCTTCCCCTTGCACGTTTGCCTTCAACTCTCCCTTCTGTTATGGTCTTCTGCAAGGTGTTATGCCTTTTTATGTGGCCAAAGTATCTTAGCTGCCGAACTTTGACCTCCCTCATTAGTTCTCTTTTCATACCTAGATTTTCTAGGACCTCCTTATTTGTTTTCATCTCTTTCCATGAGATACGCCCCATTCTTCTATATATCCACATTTCAAGAGCCTCAATTCTTTCTTCCAAATACTGTACTTATTCATCGTCCATGTTTCTGCACCATACAGAAATGCAGAATATATATAACACTTTATGATTCTCAGATTTAATTTGTGAGATAGCTGTTTGGATGTCAGTATATGTTTCATGTTGTTGAATGTAACCTTGGCCATTCCTATTCTCTTCTTGATTTCTGTTTCACATCTGCCATCTTCTGTTATTATATGACCAAGATATACGTAGCTCTTGACTTGTTCCAGGATTTTCCCATTTACGCTTATCTTTAATGTGGGTTTATCGTCTGTTTTGCTAATTATCATAGTTTTTGTTTTCTCAATATTAATGTCGAGTCCATATTCATGACTTATACTGTTCACTTGCTTCACTAGTTCTTGTAACTCCTGTTCGCTTTCAGCTAACAACACGGTATCATCTGCATATCTAAGGTTGTTTATTGACCTTCCACTGATGTTCAGTCCTGGTATTTCCTGTATCTGTTTGAACATTTTTTCGGTGTATAAATTAAATAGGCAGGGGGACAGCATACAACCTTGTCTGACACCTCTTTTAATGTCTATGTATGATGAATAATTCCTTCCCGATCTTACTGTGGCAGTTTGCTCCCAATAAAGGTTACTGAGTATTCTTATATCTTTTCCATCAATACCTATGTCTTCGAGGCATTCAATTATTTTCTCATGATGGACTCTGTCAAAAGCCTTCTTATAATCAATGAAGCACAAATACATACTTTTTTGGACCTCTGTAAATTTTTCTGCTAATATTCTTAGGCAAAATATTGCCTCTCTTGTTCCACTGTTCCGTCTAAAACCAAACTGTTCTTCTTGGATTTCGCTGTCTACTTTACTTTTTAGTCTTTCCTGTATGATTTTAAGCAGTATCTTAATTGCATGACTCATCAGGCTGATTGTTTTGAAGTCTGAACATTCTGTTGCATTTGGTTTTTTGGGCAATGTTATGAAAACTGATGTCTTCATGTCGTGTGGTATATATCCTGTATTGTATATATCGTTGCATATTTCTGTGATTGTATCTATACCAAAGCTCTCCAGAGCTTCTATCATTTCAATTTTTATGTTATCCATGCCTGCTGATTTTCCTTTTTGTATCATATGAATGGCATTCTCTACTTCTGATCTGAGAATGTTTGGGCCTTCATTAGAATCTGGTGATGGTTTTTTACCTCTGTTGTCCTCGAATAGTTCTTTTTCGTATTCTGCCCATCTGTTTGATATGTCTTTCTCATCAAGTAATATTACACCATTTTTGTTCTTGATACAGCTTCCTCCTTGTGCAAACCGCAACCGATTTGATAATTTCTTTATTTCTTCATGCATATCTCTTGTCATGTGCTTTGCTTCAAAGTCTTCTATTTCCTTGCATTTTGTTTCTATCCACCGTTCTTTTGCTTCTCTACACATAGTACGTATGTCATTGTTTATTGTTTTATATTCTGGAGTGTTTTTTGCTTTCTTTCTTTCTGCCATTTTATTCAAGATGTCATCTGTCATCCAAATTAGATTTTTCTTAGACTCCTGTTTAGGTAAATTTGCATTTGCTGATTGTATGCTTGTTTTTAAGCATTCCCATTTTGCGGTTGCTTTTTCTTCTGGGTTTTCTCTTCTAAACTGTTCCATGCTTTCTGTCAATAACTGTTGATATTTATTTTTGACGTCGATTAAATATTTCTGTTTTATATCTGGTTGTTTCAGCGCTGATATTTCTATCTAGGGTTCCTCCTGTCTTCTGTTTCCTGCTCTTTTCAGCTTTATATTTACTTTGATGACGACTGGATTGTGATCTGAATTTATGCCGGCGCCAGGATGTGTCTTTGCACTTATGACACTGTTCTTAAATCTATGTTTTATCATGATATAGTCGATTTGATTTCGTGTTACATCTCCTGGGCTTTTCCATGTGTATAATTTCCTTGGGTGGTGTTCAAAAAAGATGTTACATATGACCAGCTGGTTTTCTTCACAGAACTGGATAAGTCTGTCTCCTCTATCATTTCTTGTCCCTAATCCATACTGTCCTACTATTTTCTTGTATTTTCCTTTTCCTACTTTTGCATTCATATCACCCATTACTAACAACACATCTGTAGATTTGACTGGTTTAAGTGTGTGTTGTAGCTCTTCATAGTATTCTTCTATTTCTTCCTGATCCTCGCTGTGATCTTTAATTGGTGCATAAGTTTGTAAGATTGATGTCGAATGGCTTTGCTCTCATCTTTAGTAACATCATTCTGTCATTGTGTGTCCAGTGTCCACATACGTATTTTTCTAACTCCTTCTTTATCAACATTCCTACCCCTCTTTCATGTTTTTCTCCTCCTGAGTGTATAAGCGTGTACTGGTCTCTTGTTATGTAGCCTGTATCCAAAAGTCTTGCCTCTGCAACTCCCAGTATATCGAGTTTCATGTCTGTTGACTCTAATATAAGATTGTCAAGCTTTCCTTCTCCGTTTAGAGTTCTAACATTCCATGTTCCTATTTTTAGGCTTCTCCTACTAGTTTTTAGGTGGTCTTTCTCAGAATGCTCCCTTTCAACAGAATTTAAGGAACACTCGTCATTATGTACTTCCTTACTCATTAGAGGAGTTGCCTCTTCCCTGTTAATTTGTACAGTAGATTCTTCCCCAGGGGACACTCATCAAGTAACACTCATGAAAATGTAGTTGGCAGCCTTTACAACATTTCCTTAAAAATACCATTTCCTTCATTGATACTCCAAGAGGAGCAAGAAAAACAAGTTGGTCAATAATCATACTATCATCATGTATCATCATCCATCATCACCACCACCATCATCCATCATCACCACCATCATCATTATCATCATCACCAAGTTCCATGTTTCATAAGGGGTAAAAGGGAAATGAATGAATGAACTTTGTGCTATTAATAAAGAAATATCTGTTAGATCCTTGTGTTGCAACCTCATGAATTGGGTAGCAGAGCAACTTCTGGGAAGGTTAAAGGCGGACGGTGTGATGCTGACAACATCACCCCTAGTTTGCCGTAAGGTCAAGAAAATACAGGCCTAACACTATATTCCCTATAGCCTCAATGGGCATGTAACAGGATCCTTTACCTTTACCCTTGTTTTATTTGCCTCTGTGAATTGTCTGTTTAAGCCATTGTGAATGAAAAAAGATTACTAAATAGATTACTAACATTGCCTGTCAAAATGTGATACATGTGGGGTGGTCATGAAAACAGTTTAAAAATATCTTTCCTGCTTATTCAATTCTAAAAATAAACATTCTTCTAAAAGGAGAGGGGTCATGCTTTCTTTCCATACACTTAAATACCATCACAAGGTAGTTCTTGTTTTTTAAAGTAAAATAAACACAATATAGCTCAAAAACAGAAAACACACTGTAGACATTTATAAAAAGGATAGAAAAAAATGGAAAGAAATTAAAAGGAAAGTAGAAAACATCTTGGCATGAAATGATTAAGGAATATGCTCCACAGGTGGCTAAAAAAATATAGCAATAATTAATGAAATCAGAAAATGACATCATGTGTGCTGCTGCTTTTGTTCATCCAAAAAAATCGTTTTTCATTTCTCTTCAGATCCCTATGGAACACAGGCCTTCAACAAATACACGCTAAGACTTCCTGCCCTGTCCTGTGTCAGCCTTTCAAGGTCTTTTTTTTATTCCTTTCATATCTGTCTCCAATTCCTTTCTCCATGGGGTGGGGGGAGGGGGCGGTCTTTTCTGGTCTCTCACTACCTATCGCAGCCAAAAAAAAGTAATTTACAAAAGTAAATTTTTTTTAAACTTACTTTAAAAATTTCAAAAAAGAGAACCTATAGAATTATTCATCTTTGTAACATAATTAGTTCTAACGAAGTGAATAGGTCTAAATTGTCTTATTGGAGGATTAGCATGCTTTGAAAACGTTTTTTCTCACTTTATCGGATATGACATGATTTAATACAGTTATTCTCACTACTATAATGGTTTAGGATCCTGTGCCAAATAATTTAACAAACCACATTCCCAGTTAAGACTTATAAAAAGTAAGATTACACAAAAGTACATCAACCTTCAAAAATCTGGATTGAGTCCTTTGTAAAACTGTACCAGGTACTTATAATTTTCTTGACCCCAACTTTATTTTAGAAAGGTTAGCACAGGGCTAAACATCTTCAAAAGCGGTGTCTAAGAGTTGCTGAGGACAAATAATACAATTCTTTAACTAAACTCTTACCGGAACTGAACTTGTTAGACCGGTATTAGCTTCCGTCACTTGAATGGTTAAAGAAACAGCCTGGAATGCCTCATAATCAACAGGCTGTTGGAAAATAAAGATCAAAATCCATCAATTTAATTCGCAATTTCTTCTACCATGCAATTTATAAAATCTATAGTTCATTTAACATTTTTTGAACAATAAAACACAGACATAAAAACTGATGTCTTCAACTAAAAATATACCTACAGATGATCAAGGTATGCATGAATGTTTGTACAAATCTGTAGAACAGACCTAAACAGCAACAAAGCAGATGGAGGTACAAGAAAGAAAGCAGAGATGGATATGACACACTTTCTGGAAACAACAAACCAGTAAAATCAGACATGTCCTTAGCTGAAACCCACAGTGGAAGTGAAGAGTAAGGAAGACAAACAGAACATGAAAAAAGAAGGGATCTCATGGACAGAGTGAGAAGATGGCAAAAAATAGAAATCACTGGTAAGCAAAAATTCCAGCTTTATTGGCCAAATGGAAGAAAAATTAGTGAAATGAATGCTTGTATCTTTCATGTACCTGGAAGTTGGATACAGGAAAGCAAGAAATAGCACTTCTGCACGTAGCAGAGAGTGTCATAAAAAACGACTTAGGAGATGTGCATTTGAGGCTGGCTACCCCATCTTGAAGAACCCTGGCTTCAAAACTAATGCTAATTTAATTCAATCCAGCCACCTATGATGGAAGAAAGGTTCTTTAACAAGAAGACTGTGGCATCAGACAGTGATAGTTAAAAGAAAGCTTAACTGTAAAATTCCCTGTCAGGCAGAAAATAAGATCACAAAAAGACATAAAGAACAGAAAGTGCTAAGGACATTAGAAGGACAATAAATTTTCCACAGGAATGTATGGGCAGAAACTACTTGCCAATAAGATCTGCTGAAAACCATGTTCTCATACATGGGAGGTCCTGGTTCAATAACCAGCTTTTGTTTCCCTTTTTCTTCATTTCTTACTTGAAATTATCCATTGAAGGTAAAATCGTAATGGCAATACTTTATTTCATTCACATAAAAACAAACAAAAAATGCATGAAAATCCCAAATATGTTACATTTTACACAGTTAACAGAATGAAGTAGGTATAGTTTCTGAAGAGGTCACTGCTAGTCCTTACATAAATCTGGCTATAGCTTATTACTTAAAGTAACCTTCAAACACTAATGAATAAAAAAACAGATATTCAGTGCCCTTTAAACATCTGGTTTTGTTCTCACAATTTTGTTTACAATCCTTTGAACACCATCTTCAGCCCGTATGTCAAAAAATCGTGACTGTGTTCCACCTTGTTCAAGGAGCTGGAAAGTGAGTGCATTGCCAGGTTGATACTGTAAGACCTGAATTCCCAGCTTGTTGTTTGTATCTGCTTCCAAGACCCTAAACATATAAAAAAGAATTTGGTTGCAAATGTACAGGAGCCAGAAAAGTCTGAATGAACATTTTAGTCATCATTATTACTAAATGGTTGTTTCAATCATGCCTTCAAGGCCCTAAATAATTAGAAGAGCTGTTAAATCTTTTCTTTCCTTCCTGCAAAATTATCCAAAGATGTCTTAATTTGTTTATCTGTTATTTCGTCTCCCAATTTTCTCTTTTCTTTTTGTCTCTTCCTTTTTATATCTCTATCTTTTCTTTCTGTCTTTCTTTAACTCTGTATTTCGTTCCCTTGTTAATTACTATTTCTTGTCATTCATCCATTTTTACTTTCTCTCAAAATCTCTCAATACAAAAAACTCTAAGAAACGCACCCATTGTTTTATTTACATTACTTAATTCACATGGCCATTGCTAAATTTCTGAATAGTGAGTGTATGTGTGTTTTTTTCCCTTTGCCTTAAAATGGTAGTCTTCAAACTTATTATGGTGTAAAATGGGAGGGGTGTGAAATACAGCGGTGTTTGTGTTAGTAATTCATACTTGATTTGACATCAATAATATGTATTATTCTAGGAACCTCATTAAACATTTACATTCCCACTATACACCCACTAATCATTATATATTAATTTTTATTTTTGTTACATACTGTTTAGCTATATTGTGCAATTTCCTTGGTCTACCTATTCTTAACAACTGTTCTATAGTTACGGATGTGTTGCTTGGTGGCAAATAATCCAACATGGTTGGGCTAAGCAACAGATAAAGACAATGGAGAAAGAATAAACACATACTAAAGAAACTTAAAATTAACAAAACTTGTCAGGTTCAGAAAAATCTACAGGCAATGAAAAAGGACAATAATTCTACTAAAAGATGGATGCTACATTTGAGGCAGATGAAAAAAGTGGCAAAGATATGAATAAAAGGAAGCAAGTGATCACCACTGCAAGAGCATGTGAGTGCTTGGTACAGGCTTCCTACAAGTGGACCACCTACAGTGGTGACTCTGTGCTCCATAATGAGCACCTGGCAAAATTGTGGTGATGAAATGATCATTGGTCTATACCAAAGGGCAGTGACTCACTGACTGACAAATGTAATGTAAGTTGAAAAAACAGTTACGTTTAATTATTGCAGTGTTAATACATTACTACTTTAGTTAAAAGATTTATTTACACCATGTTACATAATTGCCTTTTTAAGTTATTAAGACTTTTCTTTAAAAGTTATAAATAAATTAAACAATGGCCTGTAGTTTTTTTATCTTGGATGTAAAGGTCATAGGTCTCAGCAGGCATCTCTCCTAGGATTAATTTATGTGCCTCTTCACATGTGTCACGGTATGTTTTGTGCTACTGTGCTTGGTTAGGACCTGATACCTTATTTATGCCACAAGTGAAATTTGACATACTGTTCGATTTACAGCATAAACAACGCCATGTGATATCACATGATGGGGTTGAATTTTGGCGGAAAGAGAAGCCATTAGGGTCTTGAATTTTAGGAGCCGTCGGGTATCGAAGTATTTTCAGAAGCCGGTATACTAATACTGTAGTTTTCGGCCAAAAGGTAGGACAGTAATTTTTGCCATTAGTTTTGGTAGTCCTGGAGTGTTTTCTGTGATGTAAAACTATTTTGTTCACCAGTATTTGCAGCAATGTTCGCTGTAGTTTGTTATTCTCCCATTGTGAGTATTTTAGTGACTTCGTGATAATGTTGTACTGTAGCTTGCCTCATTATCCACTATTATGAGTGGTGGTCAGTGGCAACCGTGAGGTTTATTGTGATTGTTTATATATCTTACGGTTCTTATTGGTAGCATGTATTTTGGTATCTCACTATGGCAATATCTGGCCATGTTATTATTGTGTAAATAAAAGGGATAGTTGCTAGCGAAAGTCTTCCCTTTTCTTGTATCACCACTATTCGTATGGCCCTCTAGTTTGTACGAGTCTACTGTTCCTGTTCCGTCTAAGTCCACAACGTTTAGTGGTAGTACGGTGTATTTGTATTATCATCACTGTATCTGTACGCCAGTACTTTGACAACATGAATCCCCCTTTTTTCTCTGCAGTTTCTCAATCTCTCTGCTCCATGAAAACTTAATTCTTGACTTCCCTTTATTTGGAAGTTTGATGGCTGTGACTACTGCTCTTTACTACACCTTGATTTGCTCAATATTTGTACAGTGCACCTCCATTTTCTCTACTAAATTTATGTTAATGTAAGTTCCTGTATTGTTCATCTCCACGCAACTGATCATGTTCTTAAAACCACTAACAGTGTTTTTATGTAATGATTAGTACATTTTTTTCTTTTTTGGTGCCCTGTCTTTGCCACTCCTATAATTCTGAACCACAGAGCAGAATAACTTTACAGGGGTGTCAAAATGTCTTAATTTTGTATTTTTGCCATCCAAATGGTCTTAGCAGCTTCCTGACTTTCTTATTCTAGCTGTGCCAATAATGCTACCCAAATATGTAGTCTTCTATTCCTTTCACTGGGACATTATTTTAATTTGCCAAATATAGATAATATTATTAAATTTCAATTTTTGGCCAGTGTTGATGTCAAGGCTTAGTTAAGCTAGTTCCTATTTAAAAATAATAGTATCTTATTCTACATTTGATATTGGCGATGTACAAGAAAAGTTAACTGGTACAAGTTTTTCTCAGTGTTACTCAACCCTATATTTAATAACATTTTCAGACTGTTAAAGCACACATCATCATCAGCTGCAATCTCCACAACGAAGGTTGGCTGTAATGGATCTCCAACGTCTTCTGTCTCTTGTCTTGGTGGTGCACTCTGATAGACTCTTTCCTGTCCATCTCTTGATGTTATCTTCCCACTTATAGCGCTGTCTTCCCATTGCACGTTTGCCTTCACCTCTCCCTTCTATTATGGTCTTCTGCAGGGTGTTATGCCTTTTTATGTGGTCAAAGTATTTTAGCTGCCGAACTTTGATCTCCCTCATTAGTTCTCTTTTCATACCTAGATTTTTTAAGACCTCCTTATTTGTTGTCTTCTCTTTCCATAAGATACGCCCCATTCTTCTATATATCCACATTTCAAGAGCCTCAATTCTTTCTTCCAAATGCTTATTCATCGTCCATGTTTCTGCACCATACAGAAATGCAGAATATATATAACACTTTATGATTCTCAGTCTTAATTTGTGAGATAACTGTTTAGATGTCAGTATATGTTTCATGTTGTTGAATGTAGCTTTGGCCATTCCTATTCTCTTCTTGATTTCTGTTTCACATCTGCCATCTTCTGTCATTATGACCAAGATATACGTAGCTCTTGACTTGTTCCAGGATTTTCCCATTTACGCTTATCTTTAATGTGGGTTTATCGTCTGTTTTGCTAATTATCATAGTTTTTGTTTTCTAAATATTAATGTCAAGTCCATATTCATGACTTATACTGTTCACTTGCATCACTAGTTCTTGTAACTCCTGTTCGCTTTCAGCTAACAACACGGTATCATCTGCATATCTAAGGTTGTTTATTGACCTTCCACTGATGTTCAGTCCTGGTATTTCCTGTATCTGTTTGAACATTTTTTCGGTGTATAGATTAAATAGGCAGGGGGACAGCACACAACCTTGTCTGACACCTCTTTCAATGTCTATGTATGGTGAATAATTCCTTCCAGATCTTACTGTGGCAGTTTGCTCCCAATAAAGGTTACTGAGTATTCTTATATCTTTTCCATCAATACCTATGTCTTCGAGGCATTCAATTATTTTCTCATGATGGACTCTGTCAAAAGCCTTCTTATAGTCAATGAAGCACATGTACATACTTTTTTGGACCTCTGTATATTTTTCTGCTAATATTCTTAGGCAAAATATTGCCTCTCTTGTTCCACTGTTCTGTCTAAAACCAAACTGTTCTTCTTGGATTTCGCTGTCTACATTACTTTTATTCTTTCCTGTATGATTTTGAGCAGAATCTTAATTGCGTGACTCATCAGGCTGATTGTTCTGAAGTCTGAACATTCTGTTGCATCAGGTTTTTTGGGCAATGTTATAAAAACTGATGTCTTCATGTCGTGTGGTATATATCCTGTATTGTATATATCGTTGCATAGATCTGTGATTGTATCTATGCCAAAGCTCTCCAGGGCTTCTATCATTTCAATTTTTATGTTATCCGTGCCTACTGATTTTCCTTTTTGTATCATATGTATGGCATTCTCTATTTCTGATCTGAGAATGTTTGGGCCTTCATTAGAATCTGGTGATGGTTTTTTACCTCTGTTGTCCTCGAATAGTTCTTTTACGTATTCTGCCCATCTGTTTGATATGTCTTTCTCATCAAGTAATATTACACCATTTTTGTTCTTGATACAGCTTCCTCCTTGTGCAAACCGCGACCTATTTGATAATTTCTTTATTTCCTCATGCATATCTCTTGTCATGTGCTTTGCCTCCAAGTCTTCTATTTCCTTGCATTTTGTTTCTATCCACCGTTCTTTTGCTTGTCTACACATAGTACGTATGTCATTGTCTATTGTTTTATATTCTGGAGTGTTTTTTGCTTTCTTTCTTTCTGCTATTTTACTCAAGATGTCATCTGTAATCCAAATTTGATTTTTCTTAGGCTCCGTTTTAGGTAAATTTGCATTTGCTGATTGTATGCTTGTTTTTAAGCATTCCCATTTTATGGTTACTTTTTCTTCTGGGTTTTCTCTTCTATACTGCTCCATGCTTTCTGTCAGTAACTGTTGATATCTATTTTTGATGTCGATTAGATATTTTTGTTTTATATCTGGTTGTTTCAGCACACATGCTAAAGGTTTAATACACTGTATATACATTCCTTGTCTACTGTGTTGGCAACTAAATGAAATCTAAAATATGGCTCCATGGATTACAGCTTGAGTCTTACCAATTGGTAGTTGAAGTTACTGTGTTTTCATATATCCGACCTTTGTAGGACTGTTCAAAGAACTGTGGTGGCCGGTTGCCAATCCGCACAACAATAGTGTCAGATGTTACTGGTGATCCAGCAGCAGTGTTTTTGTCCTGTGCAGAAATCTGAAATGGAGATTGAAATATGTATAATGTGGAAATTAACTTGAAATTACATCCTTTTACTTGCATCACGCATGCAAAATACAATAAATATATTTGTTATTTAACAAGGTTTAACCAAAATAGTGGTAAATTTGTGAAATAAAATAACTAAAAGAATCAATATTTATGTTTAGTATGCAGCTAAATATTTTTCATCTTGCTGGTAGTATAGCTGCTAGTTTTGCAGATTATGGTTTAAAAAAAAAATTAAAGTTAAAAGCATCATTTGCCCTTGAATAGATGTTTTAAAACTCAGAGATACTGAACTTAAAACATTCATGCAATAAACAACATGGCTTTGTGTAAGGCATTATGGAGCTAGTATAGAGTTCAGACACAATACGTTTTAATCTGTGAAAGCCAGTACAAGTTTTTTTTAGACATTTTGTTGGTTATGTTATTAATATGTTGTTGCGCACATATTTTTGATGCACAGATTACAAAAATACGATATGACTAATTGATATGAAAAAGAGATTACTTTTGTTACAATCAAAGTTATATCACCCATGATTTGATTTATACTTTTGATTATGTGGATGATTTCCCTTGAATATTGATCTGGCGGATTAATACCGAATTTATGTAATTTCTCATTTGTTAGGGCCAGAAAATAGATTGATCTTGTTCAATATGTTTATGGCCTGAATTTATATGTATTACTTGTCTAGTACAAGAAGATTCAGTCTTATATTGTATATCTTTGTATGTTTAGGTCGGACTATATTCTTTGTGCCGAACACTGGGGCAGGTATTCGTTTTCGAGGCATGCGTAGGGAGTCTCGATAATGCCGCCTGATATGGCTGAGTGTGTTTTTCTTGGGCTGGTCCTTTTCAAGGTTGAAAAGTGATTTGTGCATGTTTTTCCAGGAGGAGTTAGTGTCTCTGCAAGAGTCTATTTGTCAGAGATTCTCCTCATGCACTTTGTTATTAATTCGGACTCCAGGTAATACCAGACCCTTCTTTTTGATGATCTCTAAGTGGGTAGACCTAGATGGATTTCGTGCCTCGAACATCGTTGGTCGTTTATATACCATTGAAGATGACAGGTTTCCCAACAGAGCTTAGGTCTACATGTAACAACCTTAGTAATGTGGAACTGTAGGGAAACTCTAGGAAATTATTGATATTCAAATTGTGAATTAACTTTGGCTTATCATTATCCTTCTGCTGGGTGAGTGAGCAAAACTCAGGAAGGCAGCCATCTTGTTTTCTTGTCATCGTTATGAATCACTGTCAAGAGAACAGTCTATCAAACTTATTATCGGACAGTGATATGGAGATCTCACTAACATGAAAACCCCTATCGTGGTTTAACTTTATTACATGAATATTTTGATATATGTCGCTGGAGAACTTAGCCAAGGAAAAGGTTCGGCCAGTGAACTCTTTGTATGTTTACACACCCACACCCACTGATGCATTCAGTCAGTTAGGGGATGTGGCAATAGTCTGCCAGAACATTGAATGATTACCTTATATCTTCCATCATATTTGAATGCTGCATGAAATATGATCTACTGTTCAAATGCCTAATGATATATATGTCAACATGTTCCTATGACTATGTTCCGTGCTGTCCTGATGTGTGCGTCCCTATTAAACGGTGTGAAATGCCCGCTGTAGTTTAAGTCGTCATTGCCTTGCATAAGAGGGTGTGAGAAATATTATCAAGTGGTCGAGTACACAGAACCATTACACCATTCGCGTTACTTGACACTCCCACTCAATGTCAACATGACAGGTTCATTCGATTATGCAGAAGTAACTCGAAGAAGACCTTCTTCAGTGATGACCAGTACACGACTCTAAAACATAACACCCGCATCCAGACATTATCAGTGGTGGCATTTCGGCTTTTATCAGTGGTGGCCAGATCCCTGGGTTTATTGTGCCAGACCATTCTTGACGCCAAATACGACACGCAAACACGGATTTACAGGTTGACAGTACAACTACACAGTCGAAGTCAGCATGACCTGTCTTATCAAGTGAATACAGAATCTAGGTCAGCGCTTGATGACATTTTGCAGTACAGGCAGTAATTAGGCCAGCGTTGTGTAGTCATTCTTTCACAGATCAGCGCTTTGTGACATGTTGTGGTACAGACTTTATTTATGTCAAGTAGACATTGATACACAAGTGAAAAGTTCACCATATTAACAGGAAGGCCATAAACTGTTCGGTTGATGCAGTAATATTGAGAAGTTAATATATTTCATCGGTGGATCTTCTATATACTCATTGTTGAACTTTGTAATAAATTAGTTCAAGAATTTAAGAACTTATTAAAAGTGGAAAATTATTTTGAGTAAAAGCTAAGCCTTCTCCACAACACATCTAATTGATTAATGTATGCATTTATGCTATTGATGTTTACATGTTATTTGTGTATATGTATAGTTTTTTATTTGTCCGTGGGCGGTTGGTGAGGTGACTAGCACAAGAAATACCGAGTAATATTGGTCTTGTACTAGTGTTCCATAGGGAGCAAATTTTTTAATTGAAATTTGCTAGCGACAACCTGTTGCTATTTCTGTTAGTTGTTAAGACACGTTTTTCTTCGTTGTTTTTGTTAATAATTTTGTGTTCCTTAGTTTTGTTTGATTTGTTCATATTTGTAGATCTACTCTGTCCTATAATTTATTTCTATACACCATTTATATTTATACTCTGTGACGTCATTTGTTTTGTTTAGTTCATTGCAGTTATCATCACAGATTCTGTGATTATTTACTTACTTCAGTTCCTTATATTTAATTTAATTTAATTTGATTTCTGCAATTGTTTTCATATTGTCTTTTATGCTTGTCCTTTGTTAATGTCTTTGGTTGACAGATAATAGGAGGTATATTTGAATACACTTATATGATAGTACAGGCCAGTACTTTATTATTATTATTACTGTACAAGGAAGTATACAAGACCTGTTTAAGGCTTGTCTCCCACATTGATTGGGATAGAAAGATATTATTTTCCACAGGTACTCAAGTGATCATTTGTTTCATGATAACCATATAAAGGTCTTTGACTAAGACTAAGAGAGTGAAATAAAATAAAGTGAGTATACAAGTCTATAGTATAGACTTGTCTCCCATTAAAGTGGGATAAGGTAATTTATTTACTTTTTCAGGTTACTGATTTCATAAGACAGGATGGCTAATTTAGATTACTTTATCCAGCAAGGGTTAAACCTTGGTAAGTCTGGTAAAGAATTGGAAGAATATTCATCTGCTCAATTTGCCATTGCATTAAAATCAGAAGAGAAAAAACAAAAAGATGAGAATAAATGGAAAGCAGAAATTGAACAAAAGAAGATAGATGCTGAGAATTTCAGATTGCAGATGCAAGCTGAGGAGAAAAAAGCTGCTGCTGAGGAGAAAAAAGCTGCTGCTGAGGAGAAAAAAGCTGCTGCTGAGGAGAGAAAACTTCTAATAGAAGAAAAAAAATTAGAAGCTGCTGCTGAGGAGAGAAAACTTCAAGCTGCTGCTGAGGAGAGAAAACTTCAAGCTGCTGCTGAGGAGAGAAAACTTCAAGCTGCTACTGAGCAAAAAAGATTAGAAGCTGAGGAGAGAAAAAAAATAAGAGAACATGAACATCAGAAAGAACTTTTAGCATTTGAGTTAGAAAAAATGAAATTGACAAATATGAGTATTGTTAATCAATCATCTGGGTAATGTTAAACCCTTTACTTACAAGGTCAAGGTACCAGCGTTCAACTCTGCCAGTGATGACATAACATTCTGGCTTGATAGATTTGAACATGCTTGTCGAGCTCATAATGTGGATAAATCACAATATGCTAATCAGTTGTCTGAGAATCTAAAAGGTGATTCTCTGACGAGTTTATGTTTGGTTGAAGAAGCTGACAAGGATAATTATGAAGTTATCAGGGCAGCCTTGATAAAGAAGTACCAATTGTCAGAGGAAGGTTATCGTATTTTGTTGGTACCTGAGACAGGGGTAGAATTCTCAGAATTCATTGCAAAAGCATGTCTTACATTTCAACGATGGATTGAATTATCCAAAATAGAGAAAACATATGAAGCTCTTATGGATTTGTTGCTCAGAGACAAGATCATGTCCTCTGTGAACAAACAATTCCTTGAATTTTTACACGAGCGTAAACCTCAAACATTAAGGTAGAAGGATACCTTGATAGGGTAAAAAACTCAAATTTTCCTTTCAGAATCAAACAACCACGGGTATAGTGTTAGTATGGACTTAAAATGTTTGTCCACATAATGACCTCATTAATTATGCAAATTAGCTATCCAATATGGCCGCCGTAGTGAATAAATTATACACCTTTTTTTAAAACATCATAACTATGTTATTTTTATAAGGATCTGACTGAAACTTGGCAAATTGAATCATTATATATAGCGAGAGATCATGAACTAAAATGACAGAGATTGACAGAAAGGTTAATTTTTAATGAATTTTCAAAATTTATATTTCTGGAATGTTTGATATTTTTGCCTCATTATATATGCATGATGGTCATAAAACTAAAACTTTGAATTCAATTGTATCCATTTTAGGTCAGAATCTGTAAGATTATATGACAACCAACTACGTTAATTTTCATGTCAATTGAATGTACAGATCCAGAGATATCTTGTTTCAAAGATCACCAATTATGCTAAAAAGACAATTCCGAGAAAACAAAGAAAAACAGAAAAAGAACTCACAAAATGAAGTTTAATGAGCTCCTGTTGAATAAATGTCCCTTTCTACTGCAGCTGCAGTGTCTATGAATCCCCTTTTGAGTGCTGTCAGGGTCTTTCCATTGCAATGTCCTTACTTGCTGAATAGATCCTGTGCAGCGTTCTCCTGTATGCTTTCTTTGCCATGGGTTGACTTGTGTTCATGTATATCAAAAAATTCTGCAATGCACTGTGGCCTTTCCCAATAGAACGCACAAATGCCACCATTCGCACATTTACTTCTTTGTTTGTGAGTAGCTGAAGATGAAACATCAGAAGTATTGAAATTGGCACAGCTTGTGCACTTGATACTCATTTCATGACAAAAGCCATTCCGAGTCTCGTCGACGATCTCACAGGTCAGTGAGTACTGATAACATTTGTCACATCTAAAGTTAGTGCATAAAAACCCAAACAGTAGTTTTACATCCAAAAGGATAAACCCATTTCCTCTGTTGTCATTTTTAGCTTGTCCTTCACTTTCTTGGACCTTTATTTTCTTTGCTGAGGAGCACAGAGGCTTTATAGCGTCACTATCGACAATAGGTGTCTCATTTTCAGGCAACGGTTTGTTGGTGTACACGCCTCCCAGTCTTTGTCATATTTCCCATTGTGAACAAAAGAAGCTCTGCTAACTACTATTATACAGAATCAGTATAAAACTAGCAATAAATAGAGTTGATGTTGGTGAAAATGCACAATGCATGTAACAAATGTTGAAATTTACGATCAAAGCTTTCTAGACACACACTTTTGAAAAATTAATAAGAAATCATTGAGTGATTCACCGTGGAAAAAATTATAAATATCTTTTTCCTGTTGCCTCAGTATAATTATAATTTCGCAGTTTTACAATTACGCACCTTCATGTTGGGTCATTATTCACATGGTAACCAACTATAAACATTGGTTGCTATGCAAATCACTCAAGGGGGTGTGTGTAGAAAAACACTGATTCCTATCAAACCAGAGTATCTCTAAGCTTCTATGAATTATTTTTAGTACAAGAACATGTTGACGATGATTTAAAGCATGAAAATGAAAATTATTGGATTTTTATTTTTTTAAACATTTTTGGGTATCCTTCTACCTTAAAGCAAATGCAAGAATTTTGTGACCAATATGTCACGGCACACCCTGACGTAACTCTTAGCAACACTAAGATTAAAGAGGGTATGCCAGTTGCGTCAGCAACACAATACAATAATAATTACTCACACAAATTCCAAGGAGCTAAAAATAAATTTGATAAAAAGGTTAGCTGGAATAAGTATCAAAACCAAGGTAACCACTCAAATCAGGGTTCTTCTCCGAAAAACTGGAATCGGGCTGACAGTCCTCGATACTCGAGGGGTGGCCATAATTATAGACATTTCCGCAAAGGAAGTCACTATAGGAACTACCCAAGTTTTCCTTCATGGAAACAACAAAACCAACAATACAGAGACACTCATTATAATGAGCATGATGATTATGATCATGAATATTATGATTCAAACCCAAATAGGGGTTATAACAGAGGAGGCAATAATAACTATAGAGGTTATGATAATCGAGGTAGATCACAATATAAAAGACGTAAATCACAGTACCAGGCTAACTCTGCACAGCAAGAGTTCCATGAAGCCGGTAATCAAGCTAATGATAAGAAAGACTAATAATGTGGGATGTTCTGCTTTCGATTTTGGTAGAGCATCTCAATGTTCCCAATGCAAAACATTATTCGATCCAACCACGGTTTCTACTTTAAGCTGTGGTCATCCTCTTCCTGCTCTCCCTGCGTCAGTCACGCATGATGGAAGAGGTGCTCTTGTCTTGAATAGAGGTCTAGTAGATGGTACTCCGGTCTCAATTCTTTTCGATTCCGGGTGCACAACCATTGGAGTGAGGCAGTCACTCACAGATCCTTCTCGAGCCACTGGTAAATTAATCAAATGCGTAACATTTGGTGGCACATTGGAGAAGTACTCTACTGCCATTGTCAACATTGCTACTCCCTTCTTTACAGGAGATGTACACGCATGTCTTCTCCCAAATCCGATCGCTGATCTTATAATCGGTCGCATTCATGGAGTGAAAGAATGCACTCCGCAACAAATTGTTGATTGGGAAATAAGAATATGCAAACTGCTAATGCTGTAGTCACTAGGGCTCAAGCTCTTAACGTGCCTCAATCTTCACCTTCTGAAGATAACGATACACAGAATAAAGGTGATCCCTTGGAAATTTCTCGTGACTCCTTCATAAAGAAACAGGAAGATGATCCTACTTTAAAAAAATTCTTCACGCTAGCAACAAAAGGTGATCCAAATAAAGATACAAATCGTAAATCTTGGATTACGATGAAGAATGGCGTACTTGTACGTATGGTACAAGACTCCGCTAAGTCTAGTCATTCTCAAATTCTTGTGCCCAAAAATATGAGAGTTAAAATCTTACAGCACGCTCATGATTCTCAGTGTGCTGGGCATATGGGTTTTTCCCGTACTAAATCTAGAGTTCTTGAATCTTTCTTTTGGCCTTTTGTGAACAAGGACATACGAATCTATTGTCGATCTTGTAAGGTATGTCAAGAAGTTAAATCCAAAGGTCCACGCCATGCTGCACCTATTCAGGCTGCAGATATTCCAATTCGACCATTTCAAAAAATGGCGATAGACATCATCGGTCCATTTAAGACAAAGTCTGCTAGAGGACACCAATTTATCTTGACGTGTGTGGATATGTGCACACGTTGGCCAGAGGGTATTCCTCTGAAGAGCATAACTACTGCCGATATTGCAGATGCTCTTTGGCTCATATTTTCTCGTCTGGGATTCCCAGGAGAAATATTATCAGACCATGGTACCCAACTCATATCGGATACCATGTCTCAAGTAATGTCGACTCTTAAGATAGAGAGATCTCTGAGTAGTATTTATCATCCTATGTCTAATGGGATGGTAGAACGTCTGAATAGAACGCTTAAAAACTTGTTAGGTAAGATAACTGAAGATCATCCTCAGGATTGGGACAGGGTTTAGAGAAGGCCACTCTCCAAACCTCCGATGTCTTGCGGGCAGTGTTAGGATGTGCAAGAACATGGACAGGAAGACTCCACAACTTCCACACTGAAGACACGCCCACGACGACCGTTGCCTCAATTGGCTGTGTGTGGTGTACCCGGAAACGGGGCCTCCCAGTACTGAGGCACAGTTAAGTCCCCGATGTCACTTATCGGTGCAGAGTTGAGAGAGATGGCTGAGCATCACAATCCCCCCTGTGTTGCAGCATGATGAGAACCCAGCATTGCACACTGAGCTTGGGGGGATCACTTGGGCACCAGACTTAATACTGGCTCTTGACTGGATGGCCGCATGCAGGAGATTTCTACAATGGAGGGTTGGAAGGTGGTGGGTATCTGGAAGTGGCTCTGTGCAGGACGTGAGGATTCCTTGGGAGAGCCCAGAACCAAAGCACATCATTGTGTAAGCTCTGCATAGTTGGAGAGCCCCCTGGATGACGGGGAATGCACAGTGTGCTACCCCACCTATCCCCAACTGCTAACTTAGAACCAGAAGTGGGGTCCTCTGTATGCGTGCCAGGCCAGGATAAAATGCCTGGGAAAGAGACTGGAGCTCAGAACTCCCTAACTCAAAGTTGCAGGATGGCAGAAAAGCCATGGGAAAGACAGGGCTATTTTGAAGATAACGCAACCATATTTTCACCATACGAGCTCGGACGCCGCCTCGGTAAACAAGGTCCGCGCAGAGCAATGACACCCCCAGGCTGCTTGCGAATAGTCTACTACTGGGAACATAAACAGATTAGGGATGAGCCCACTCTCCCGTTGAACAGGTGCTAAAGTCGTAGATACTGGTCCAGAAGGCGCACCGGAAACCACAGTATCATGCAACTCGCTTTTTTTTTTCTATGGAGAGTACACCGTCAAATAAATCTCGTACTGGTGCTTGCCCTGTGGAGCTCCACCAGGCAGGTGCAGTGCCGGGCTCTGAGCCTCGACAGAGCCCACCCTCAGCTACTGGAGGACCCTCTAGACCGTCTTGTGGAGTCAGCAGACGGCGGAGGAGAACTACTGACCAAAACAAAACAGAAAAAGAGAAACCCAGAGTGCCACTTGTCATGATGCACTGGAATGCAGAGGGAGTGAACAGCAAGCAGGCTGGATACAGCAAAAAGACAGAGCTGGAAAACATCTTGTATGAGAAGCACGTCAGTGTTTGCTGTATCCAAGAGACTCACTTGAAAGCAGATCAAACCTTTAAAATAAGGGGATATCAATGCTTCAGATCCGACAGAAAAGATAGACGAAAAGGAGGAGTACTTACTCTTGTAAGGAATAACATTCCTGCACACGAAAGGAAAACCTTCATGGATGGAGCAGAATATCAGCTGTTGCAGATAAAAGTAGACAAGATGGAAATAGAACTCCTGAACTATTACTGTCCGAACAACAAACCCCTGAGTCTCAGCTCTATACAGGTACCAGCCACCAACTTTATAGCAGTTGGAGACTTTAATAGCCACTCCCAGAGCTGGGGCTATAACCATCTGGATCACAGAGGTGAAGAGGTTGAAACTTGGCAAGATGATCACTCCCTAATCCTAGTCAATAATGCCACAGATACTCCTACCTTCTACTCCAGAGGATGGCACACAACTTCAACACCAGATCTTGCCTTCTCCACACCAGATATAGCTGGATCTATTAGTAGAGAAGTAGGAGACCAACTAGGGGGAAGCGACCATCGCCCAATCTTTCTTACTGTCCAGAGTGCAACTCTCAGTACAGGCCCAGCCATTACAAAATGGCACTACAAAAAAGCCAACTGGGGTTTATTCAGGCAATCAGGTGAACACGCTGCTGTCTACCCTCAAGGTACAGAACAGAGACATTAATGAAGTGGTAAAAGACTTCAACAGATGCATACTACAAGCTGCAAAAGAAACCATTCCCAAAGGATGCCGGCGTAACTACATACCATACTGGTCCAGCACACTCCAAGAACGTCAGGAAGCTATGGACAGGGCTAGAAAGGACGCAGAGTCTCAGCCTTCACTTGAAACTCACAACAAATGGAAAAAGGCTGTAGCAGAGTTTCAGAGAACAAAGCTAGAAGAAAAACGGAAAAGCTGGAGAACTAAAACGGCATCGCTGAACCTTGAGAAAGACGGCAGGAAACTTGGAGATTAGTCAAGTCTCTAAATGAAGAGCGTTCCTCACCTAGGCAGACTATCACATTGGATGAAGGTGGCAAACTTTTCAGAGGAAAACAAGCTGCAGACTTGTTTGCTAGAAGATACAGTTCAGAAAGCAACTTACCCATTAACATAGATCATCAGAGAGAGATAAGAAAAGAATACTGGCAACCATGGGACAGACAGATACTCCTGCCCCAATGAGGGAACCCATCACACTAGGAGAACTACAGAAGGCTATTTCCAAGCTTAAGTTTCAAAAGTCACCCGGCCCAGATAAAATCAGCAACGAAATGCTAGTAAATCTGAGCTCAGCAGCAAAGACAAAACTGCTTGAGATATTCAACCACAGCTGGTTGAAAGGAACGGTACCCCAAGTATGGAGAGAAGCCATCACAATACCCATACTAAAGAAAGGGAAATGTAAGACTGAGGCTGCAAGTTACCGGCCAATCAGTCTCACAAGCTGTGTTGGGAAGACTATGGAGCGAATAATCAACCACAGATTGAAATGGTATTTAGAGTCTGAGCAGATCCTGGTGCCGGAACAAGCTGGATTTAGAGAATGCTACAGTATAGAAGACCAAGTTACTTACTTGTCTCAAGCAATAGAAGATGCCTTCCAGGAGAAGAAAAAGGTCCTAACGATCTGGGTCGACTTCAAGCAGGCCTTTGACAAGGTGTGGAAAGATGGCCTCATTGCAAACTTAGGAGAAGTGGAATCCAAGGCAACATGATGAAATGGATCCAGTCATACTTGCATAACAGGAGAACTAGAGTCACTCTTGACGGTCTGCAGAGCAGAAAAGTGTTGCTCCATCAGGGGGGTACCTCAAGGAGGAGTAATTTCCCCAACACTCTTCCTTGTTTACATCAATGACCTGGTGAAAGATCTCCCTGCAGGAGTTAAAGCTGCCTTATATGCAGATGACCTAGTACTCTGGTGCGCTGATGAAAATGTCACCATAGCAAATTATAGAATGCAGCGGGCAGCAGACATGCTAGTGTCATGGGCAGAGAAATGGCTTATCACAATAAACACAGACAAAACCTCCACAACACTGTTCTCCCTCGCCCCCAAGGACAAATCAGCTAACATACACCTAGGGACAACCGTGATCAAGGAAGAAAGCTACCCCACCTATCTTGGGGGTGACATTTTGACCAAAGGCTTACATGGAATAAGCATATTGAAAATGCAGAAGGAAAGGCCCGAAGACGACTAGGCATACTCAGAAAATTAGCAGGTACCAACTGGGGAGCAAATGAACGAAATCTAAAGAAGATTTATAATGGAGTAATAAGACCACACTTAGAGTTTAGCTCAGCAGCATGGTCATCAGCTGCTAACTCACATCTGCAGTCTTTGGACAAGGTGCAAAATCAAGCTCTCAGGCTCATTACAGGAGCCATGAAAAACTACACCAATAACAGAGATGCAGAAGGTTGCTGGATTACAGACATTGTCCCATAGAAGAGACACAAAAACCATGATCCAGATGGAAAAGTACAACAGTATGCCAATGCACCCAATGAAGCAAGACTAGATGATCTGGCATTGGGACGTCTAAAGCGTAGCAGCTTTGTGCATCGGGGGAAAAGACTTATAAGACAGCATCAAGAAGACCTATCCATGAAGACAACACCACTGAAGCCCACCCTATACCCTGGGAGCAGGCCAGCAGTGCCCTCCAAATTAATACAACAGTCAGTGGTCTCACAAGTGGATGTGAGTATAATGATCTGCAAAAACGAACTGCTACATTGAGTATGATCCAAGAAAGCTATCCCGATCAATCATGGATACATGCCTATACAGATGGATCAGCAACTAATGCTGTTAGGAATGGAGGTGCCGGTATCTTTATCTCATATCCTGACAACCACTATGAGACTAGGCACATTCCCACTGGTAAATTCTGTTCCAACTATACAGCTGAGGTTCAAGCTCTAGAGCAAGCTGCAAATATGATTTATAACACCAACTCTGACTGCCACCAGGTAGTCATCCTCACAGATGCACTGTCTGTCCTGCAAGCTCTCAAGGGTGGTAAACTTCCGCATCTGAGAAAATGAACTAAACAAGGTAGCTGCCAAAAAGAGAACCATACTTCAGTGGGTACCATCTCATTGTGGTGTACCCGGAAATGAAAAGGCAGATAAACTTGCAAAAAAGGGAGGAGAATGTGAACAAGAAGATAATGAAGTCACATACTTAGAGAAAAAGAGAGCTATCCAGACTATCAGAAGAGAACAGAACCAACCCAAAGACGACTATCACACTCTCGACCGGCAGGGACAGACAACTATTTTTCGACTCAGGACAGGGCATAACAAACTGAATAAACACATGCACAAGCTACGATTGTCTGCTTCACCACTGTGCACATGTGGATTAAACGAACAAACTGCTGAGCATGTTCTACAGGACTGTCCTCTGTATGACCAGTTAAGAAAGATATACTGGCCCAATGACTCAACACTAAACTCAAAGCTATATGGAGTTAAAGAGGAACTTCAAACAACAGTCGAATTCATCATGAGAACTCGTCTGACGGTGTAATCATCAAAGATGCGATCGCAAGAAGAAGAAGAAGAAGGGACAGGGTTTTACCCGCGGCTCTCTCTGCATACAGAGAGCTCGCCAACGAACATACAGGATTTTCTCCCTTTGAACTTGTTTTTGGTGTGAAACCGCGAGGTCCTATGTCATTACTTCATGACCTTATAACTGCTGATAATATTGTCAATGACACAAAATCCTCTTACGAATATGTCATTGCACTTAGACACAAGATTATCGAAGCATGCAAATTGGCAACTGCTTCTTCTGAATTTGCAAAACAGAAGGCAAGGCAATTTGCCAATAAGAAGAGATGCTTGCGACAACTTTGTCCAGGTGACAAAGCATTTGTCTTACTACCTTGTAGGGAAAACAGACTTCTTATTTCTTGGAAAGGTCCGTACGATGTAATATCAAAAGTTTCCGATGTTGACTATATCGTTGATATTGACGGGAAGCATAAAACCTTCCACATCAACATGCTCATGGAATTCCATGAACGTCCGGATTATTTACAACCTGTTTTCCAGGCAACGGACGATTCTCCAGTCCCACATGGACATTACTCATCACTGTCAGTAATACAGGATGAGGAAACGAGTTTCTCGGATGTGAATCTCCCTTTTCCGATGATTCCACTTCATTCTAATGAGTCATGGAAAGATGTTACGGTTTCTCCCGAGTTATCTCTAGGAGAACAGAAACAAGTTTCTACTATGTTACAACAATTTCAGGATGTCCTTACTGACATTCCTGGTCAACCTGATGTCATTGAACATGACATTATTCTTACTGACCATAATCCTATAAGAGTCAGACCGTATCCTATCCCGATACATTTTCAAGCTCAGGTTGAGAAAGAGTTGGATGAGATGATAGATCTGAAAATAATTGAACCATCCACATCAGCATATTCTTCGCCGATGGTTATTGTACGGAAAAAAAGACAATAACATACGTCTGTGCGTTGATTATCGCAAATTGAACCAAGTGACGAAATTCGATGCTGAACCTATGCCTTTACTAGAAGAACTACTTACTAGACTATCGAATTCTCATTTCTTCACTAAACTTGATTTGTCTAAGGGATATTGGCAAGTTCCTCTATCCGAACACGCCAAACCATTTACTGCTTTTTCGACACCAAGGGGTCTATTCCAATGGAATTTCATGCCTTTCGGCCTTATGAACGCCCCTGCAACATTCGTACGCATGATGCGTCGAATCCTATCTCATCGCTCAGATGTCATTGCATATCTTGATGACATCTGTCTTTTCAGTGATACTTGGGAAGATCACTATAATGGATTAAATGAACTATTGTCTATCTTACGCAAGCATAACCTGACAGCAAAACCATCTAAAGCTTGTATTGGTTTTAGCGAAATATCTTTCTTAGGTCACCGTGTTGGTCATGGTTTCTTAAAAACAGAGGACCATAATACAAGTAAAATACTTAACATTTCTATTCCTAAGACTAAAAAGCAAGTGCGAAGTCTCTTGGGTCTAATACAATTTTATGGACGATTCATTCCGAATCTGTCCTCAATCATGTCACCTCTTTCTTCCTTGTTAAAGAAAGGGTCTCCTAATATAGTCCATTGGACTCAAGAATGTCAATCCTCTTTGGATAAGGTTAAAACTATGTTTTCTACTTCACCTATTTTAGTGTTACCTACTAAAGATAAGACATTTATTCTTCGTAGTGACGCTTCATCCACAGGGATTGGAGCAGCACTAATGCAAGAGTACTCCGGAACTCTGCATCCTGTGATGTATATTTCTCGGAAACTAAATGCCGCAGAGAAGAATTACTCGGTCCTAGACCGTGAGTTATTGGCTATGGTTTGGTCAATCCTGAAACTTCAAAGATTTCTTCTTGGCGCGCATTTCATTGTGGAAACGGACCAGAAAGCTCTTACGGCTATTCAGAGTAAAAATCTGAAGAGCACAAGATCAACGCGATACGCGATTGCTCTTCAGCCTTTTCATTTTTTGGTGCGAGCTATCCGTGGTTCAGAAAATGTGATGGCAGATATCTTATCTAGATGCCCACATGATTCCACCTAACCGTTAGATCCTGATATTTTTACAGATCTAACTCTACTACACTTTTTTTATACTAAAATATGTACACATATGTAATATATAATATATTGATTGTATCACTACTTAGCGGTTCATTGATGTATATTCACCGCTGATCTTTCGATGGTTTTTTTTCGTCTTTGATAATCATGATGTTAAGATACCTAAGATGAAATTTTTGGATAAACTATTGTAGAAAGTGTGGCATTGCCAGTATTGTAGTATGCGTTGGTGACACCTCTCTGGAAATATTTATACTTAGAGAAATACTTTCTCTGAGATCTTGAGATATATTCTCACTTGTCGTGCCATATGACGACATAGCCTCACATTAGGCGTTACATTTGTTTGGAATGCTTATCATCTGCGCATTGTTATTCGTGCGTTGTGAGCCTGTTGTATGATGCTCCTAGATGTATTTCAAAAAAAAAATGTACCATTTTTTTTCCCGGGGGGTGTGGTAATCTGTTGCGCACATATTTTTGATGCACAGATTACAAAAATACGATATGACTAATTGATATGAAAAAGAGATTACTTTTGTTACAAAGTTATATCACCCATGATTTGATTTATACTTTTGATTATGTGGATGATTTCCCTTGAATATTGATCTGGCGGATTTATACCGAATTTATGTAATTTCTCATTTGTTAGGGCCAGAAAATAGATTGATCTTGTTCAATATGTTTATGGCCTGAATTTATATGTATTACTTGTCTAGTACAAGAAGATTCAGTCTTATATTGTATATCTTTGTATGTTTAGGTCGGACTATATTCTTTGTGCCGAACACTGGGGCAGGTATTCGTTTTCGAGGCATGCGTAGGGAGTCTCGATAATGCCGCCTGATATGGCTGAGTGTGTTTTTCTTGGGCTGGTCCTTTTCAAGGTTGAAAAGTGATTTGTGCATGTTTTTCCAGGAGGAGTTAGTGTCTCTGCAAGAGTCTATTTGTCAGAGATTCTCCTCATGCACTTTGTTATTAATTCGGACTCCAGGTAATACCAGACCCTTCTTTTTGATGATCTCTAAGTGGGTAGACCTAGATGGATTTCGTGCCTCGAACATCGTTGGTCGTTTATATACCATTGAAGATGACAGGTTTCCCAACAGAGCTTAGGTCTACATGTAACAACCTTAGTAATGTGGAACTGTAGGGAAACTCTAGGAAATTATTGATATTTCAAATTGTGAATTAACTTTGGCTTATCATTATCCTTCTGCTGGGTGAGTGAGCAAAACTCAGGAAGGCAGCCATCTTGTTTTCTTGTCATCGTTATGAATCACTGTCAAGAGAACAGTCTATCAAACTTATTATCGGACAGTGATATGGAGATCTCACTAACATGAAAACCCCTATCGTGGTTTAACTTTATTACATGAATATTTTGATATATGTCGCTGGAGAACTTAGCCAAGGAAAAGGTTCGGCCAGTGAACTCTTTGTATGTTTACACACCCACACCCACTGATGCATTCAGTCAGTTAGGGGATGTGGCAATAGTCTGCCAGAACATTGAATGATTACCTTATATCTTCCATCATATTTGAATGCTGCATGAAATATGATCTACTGTTCAAATGCCTAATGATATATAAGTCAACATGTTCCTATGACTATGTTCCGTGCTGTCCTGATGTGTGCGTCCCTATTAAACGGTGTGAAATGCCCGCTGTAGTTCAAGTCGTCATTGCCTTGCATAAGAGGGTGTGAGAAATATTATCAAGTGGTCGAGTACACAGAACCATTACACCATTCGCGTTACTTGACACTCCCACTCAATGTCAAATGACAGGTTCATTCGATTATGCAGAAGTAACTCGAAGAAGACCTTCTTCAGTGATGACCAGTACACGACTCTAAAACATAACACCCGCATCCAGACATTATCAGTGGTGGCATTTCGGCTTTTATCATATGTGGTCTCCAGATTAAAGAATAGTCTATGATAACACCTAGCAAGCTATGCTCAGAAATTTGAACAATGGGCTTCAGTCCAGGGATAATGAAAACATTCTTGGCAGAAAATTTTGAATCTTGTGACATGGGGATACAATTAATAATTTGGTTTTTGCTTATATTCATGGACTAATTGTTCACATTCTACCATGATTGTAGACAGCCCAAAAGATGTAAAAGCAACTCAATATTGCATACCTGTGCCTGCTACTATCAAAGCTGAATTATCAGCAAACATGAGATCATCATTACAGGGCAATTACAAGGATATATCATTAATAAAAGTGCTCCACAACAGAGAACCTAGCGTGTGTGTGTGTGTCAAAATTGATGTCCAAATTTCAGGAAATTTAGTAAATAAAGACTGGAAAAGTTTGACTGATCTTCAGGTTATTGCTACTGTTGATCAGAATCGACATCACTGCACTCTGGACAAACCTATAGGTGCTCAATCTGCCCCAGAAAATGTTAAAGGGTATAAATGCTAATTGTTCCTTGAGTGAGCTGGTTGTATACATGCTAGATGCACCATCATCCTGATTTTCATGTAGGAGATTGCGGCTGCTGCGTGAGATAAGAATATTGTTTTAGGGGCGGTACTCTGGAGGTTTTGGTGATGATATAATTGTGTTACCATAAGCTTCTTTGTTAAAAACAAAAAATCAGCATTTTAAATAATGAAAATGCGCACGAGTTCTTTGGCAAATATTTTTTGGAAGATTAACAAGATCTTCAGTGTTAAGATATTTCCTAAATGCATTTCCTAAAAATACTGTTTCTTCCAAAAACCTTTCTATGTTTAACTTTTTTCCATAAAATGGTTTTGATTGCAGTCCCAGTAATAATAAGGTGCTTTAATGCAAACAGGCAAGTGCAGTATCATTAACTAAATGTTACCTTAATTGTATAGTCTGCTCCTGACTGAAAAGAGCCAGAACCAACTGTGTTGATGCTGTACACTTTTTGAGATGCACTTCCACTGGAGGGTTGTGCGACCTGGAACCTCGAAGTCACAACTGTCTGATCTGACAGTGTAACTAACAAAAATATATATAAAATGTGTATTTATGCATGTCAGAATGTGTTTCATTTATTATGCAAACTGTGAGATACAAAGAAACATATCCAATTTATGGAACAGAAGCAGATACAACTGTAAGTGGAAAAAGAAAGGAAATGTGAAACTAGTCAGCTTTTTTTTTTTAAACACACTTTTAAGTTTTCCGTTAACTGTATTCCATGTCATTTCATAGTGGTTGATCCTTGGTGTTTTTTCAGTCCTGTATTTGAAATTTCTGTGTCAAATTTTCAAACAGTTTTCTCTTCTTCCAAAAATTTTTCCTGCTGCCACAAAGTGCTTTATCTTTCCTCTTCTCATGACATGGTTAGTGGAAATAGCCTGCCTTCACTAATGTATGCACCAACTGTAAAACCAGTGCCAATATTTTGGTTGTGCACAAGTTGTGAAACTAGAAATAATAAAACGTTATATTTTGTTCTTTTTTAACCTGAGCAATAAATTTGTCTCATGGCATTCAAATTAGCTTCATCAATGGTAAATGAAGTACTGCGTGTGTTTCATTATCTGAATAATCATAAAATCAATTTTTGCTTTAAATATTTAGCCAAACAATATAACTAGACACAAGAAACTAGACCCTTGGTCAGATAATTCATTTTTGTACTGCGACCTGTAATCGTTTAAGACTTTTAATTTCCAATGCTCGTAATAAAATTGTTTTGCAAGCCAAACAGGTCACAAATGTTTTGTGAAGGTGGTGTGATGTAAGAGAGTTAATAAGTTAAGAATTAAAGGGAAATAACTGAAACAGAATTAGTGTGCTTTTTAAGAGAGTGAATTACTGTAATATGAGTAAATATTTATAAGAGCAACTGGGTGAATTTAAAGCTGTTTACTTCACAGTCTGCTTTATGATGAAGCTATAGGCAAACAAATAAACACATGGACAAATAAATATATATATACAACTGTTGGTTTTCGAGACATCTCACACTGAACCACTACATACAATCATCAACTCAACCCATAACCCGTCATTGGTCTTAGGGGTGCCATGGTGGAAGCATCAGCAGACAGGGTCCTCCACTGCTCTCTATCATCAGCAGTGCGTACAAGTGTGGAAAAACCGTGTCCTGCCTATTCTTTGATGTTATCAGCCCAGGATTTTCTTTGCCTTCCTCTTCTCCGTTTACCTTCAACTGTTCCCTGGAGGATCGTTTTCGAAAGGGAGTCATGACGAGTTACATTCCCAAACCAGGCAAGCTTTTGACGTTTCACTACTGACAAAAGTGGTTCTTGGTGGCCTGCATACATGTTTATTTTCTCTCTAACATAGACATTTGTTTTGTGCTCTTTATAGCAAATGCACAAAATTCTTCTCTAACATTTATACTCGAAAGCCTGAATCCTTCGCTCCGTATCTGCAGTGAGTGTCACACCCATCCCCTCAGATCTGCCGCTCTCTGAGGGAGAGTGCTCTGTTCTCAGTAAGGGCCTACAATTTGTTCCTCTTCATCCGACCCTAGACCCATATAATCTCCTCCAGGATGTTCATCGGTTTCACCGTCGCATGAGGTTCCATTTTAGACAGGAAGACATCACTCCGCAGTCTCAGGCTGAATCCGACATCTTCGCACGTTTTTCTGACTCCATGAAACCTCCCTTTACACCTAAACCTGGGGCTTCTCATGCCCTGGACCTGTATATCAAGAAACCATCCATGACATTCAGCAGCTCTGCCCTCGTAGATTGCATTATTCCAATTTCACTTCTGCAGAGTCCCGTGCTCTCTCCCTTCTTCGCCGTAGAGACGACATTGTCATCAAACCGGCTGACAAGGGAGGAGCCATTGTCTTCTGGCAGAAGGACTTATACCTGACTGAAGGTAAAAACCAGTTGACCAATGGCTCTTTTTACAGGCCCAGGACCAGCGATGCAACTGTATCCAACAATCGCATTGTACACAGTACCATTAAACAGCTCATCACCAGTAAAGCTCTTCCTCCCCACGAATCTCATCGTAGGATTCACGATAGTTCTTTGGGCAAGCCTGTATTCTACATGCTCCCCAAAATTCATAAGATCGACAACCCTGGCAGACCTATTGTCTCGACCTGTTCCTGTCCTACTGAACACATATCTGACTTCCTCGACAGCATTTTCCAGCCTATCGTTGAGAATCTTCCCTCCTTTGTTAAAGACACTAATCATGCTCTTATAACTTTCTCCTCTATCCGACTCTCAGCAGACCGCTCCTACCGTCTTTTCTTGTTAGACGTCTGTTCTCTGTGTACCTCAATTCCCCACTCTGATGGTCTCCGAGCTCTTTGGTTTTTTTCTTGACCAGCGCACTTGTCCTTCTATATCCACTGACACTCTTCTTCGTCTTGCTGAACTGGTCCTTTAACTGAATTCCTTTGAATTCAACGGTCAGTTTTTTGACCAAATTAGTGGTGTTGCCATGGGAACGAAGATGGGTCCTAGCTATGCCTGCCTGTTCATGGGCCACTTGGAGCATCAGATATGGCAACAATACTCCGGTCCTTTCGCTGGGTTTTACCGCAGGTATCGATGATGGCATAGGTCTCACAGATATGTCCGAGACTGATTTATCCCGCTTCATCGACTTTGTCAACCACTTCCACCCCACCATCAAGTTCACCTCCCTCATCTCCACAGTATCTGTCAACTTTCTTGACATTACTATCACGCCCTCCGGCCTTAATACCTCAGTATACTACAAGCCGACAGATGCCCATAGCTACCTTCTGTATACCTCATCTCATCCTCGGGCTTGTCGTGACTCCCTTCCATTTTCACAACTTCTCCGCCATCCGTCGTTTGTGCCTAGACGACGATGACTTCCACTTCCGAGCCAAAGAGATGTTGGATTTCTTCCGTAGCAGACTTTATCCGGAACATGTTCTCACCTCTGCCCTCCAACGTGTTCTCCCCATCTCTCGTCAGGAGGCCCTCAAACCTCACTATAAATCCACTTCGGATAGAGTCAAATTAATCTTGACCTATCACACTCACAGTACTGCAGTCAAACAGATCCTTTTCCGCCACCTACCTATCCTCCAAGCAGAGTCTGTGAACCAAGAAATATTCGGTGAAGCACCTTTGGTGGCATATAGACGCGACAAGAACCTAAAGGATCTTCTTGTTCACAGCCGTGTCCAAAAGGAGAATGCCACTCACTTTGGCACACTACCCTGTGGTCGGACACGATGCAACATGTGCAAGTATGTCATCTCAACCCACAAGGTGTCTTTTCCAGAGGCTACGTACACCATCTCCAGAAACTTCACGTGTGAGTCGCACAATGTCATTTATACGATCATATGTAAACATTGCTGCAAAACCTATATTGGCCAAACAGGCTAACGACTTGGGGACAGATTCAGCCAGCACTTGAATGACATCTCTCAGCAAAAATCCACACCAGTTGCCATACACTTTAGTGGTCCTGACCACCATGGTCCCATCGACATCTAGGTCACGGCGATCAGATCCTGCTCCTCTGACACTGCTAGCCGAGAACAGCTTGAGAACTGTCTTATCCACCGCATGGGGTGTCTAAAACCAGCTGGTCTTAACACTCTACACACCTTTGTCTGAGGTCACCCTTTCCTCTCTTGTTCTATTTTGACTCTTTCCACTCTTATCCTATTTTTCTATTTTTCTGCCGCCCTCTAATAATATGTATGAATATATAATACACTGTTTTTAATTTATGTCTATATTTCTTATTTTATATTTATTTATCTCCAACTCATTCTGTCCTCTTCTATTTCCAGTCCCCACTAATATTACGTTTGGGTAGCTTATTGTTCAGTTTCGTTTTTTAGTTTCTTAGTATGTATTGTGTACATCCGGTGGTGGCAGTCATTTCCTTTTCCGGGCACGCACGTCCGTTCGCGGGCAGCAAAAGCGTTAGGATTTCGATGCCTTCAGGGAAGTACCTAGTTTTAATTTTAATTTTTATATTTATTTAGGTTCTTATGTGTCCTATCTAGCCTTCACTTTCTTTCCTTTCCCTGACGAAGGCCTTGTGGCCGTAACGTTGGCTATTTTCTTTGTCTTTTGTCCTCGTAAGACGAATCACCTTTTTTCGAACTTTTTTCACACCCATCAATTGTTTTATAATCGTAGAGAGCCTCCTGCATAATATGTTCTAGATATATATTAAAAAGCACTGGGGACATGATATATCCCTGACGAACTCCTACAGTTGTTTTGAAAAATTCTACAATGTCATTGCTTGCAAAAATAGCACTGCTTGCGTCCTTGTATAGTGAGTGCTTCAATGATATCTATGATGTTGGTATCAAAATTGAATTTCCTCATTATCTGCCATAAGCCTTCATGCCAGGCTTGATCGAAGGCTTTTGTGAAATCGATGAAGTTATGGTATAAATCGCGTTGATTCTGGAGATGTTTTTCGATCAGTAATCTAATATTAAAGATTTGTTCTGAGGTACTTAAGGTGACCAGACGTCCCGGTTTTTCCGGGACAGTCCCGGTTTTTGACCATTTTTGATAATTTGTCCCGACTTTTTTTCGATGCAATCCGGGACGCCAATTTGTCCCGGTTTTGGACGAATTTGCCAATTTGGCATAAATCTCACAGATAAAAAAAAAATTATTATTCCGTGGCTGACTTGAGGGAATTTTTAATTATTAGTGAACTGGCACCGAAACAGCACAAGAGGTTGTCAGGACCGTGAATTAGTTTTGTAGTTCCAATGTGATATTCGCAGTTATTTGAAATTTTAGGTAGTGGTAAAGTACCAAGATTTTGCGTACGGTATACGTTTATTTAATTTAAACGGTGAACTATTTGTGCATATTTGTTATTGTTGTAAGAAAATGGTACCAAAGCGTAAATGCAGTTTCAATGAAGATTTACAAAAGGAATATCCGTTTATTAAAAAGAGTACATCAAACTTCAGTGTACGATGCAATATATGTGCCTCCGGGTTTTCGATAAGCCATAGTGGACGTGGTGATATTAAGAACCACATAAGCAGTGAGAAACATAAGAGAGCCGTCGTTACAGCTGCATCAAGCTCGTCGTTAACCACTTTCTTCAGAGCTGATAAAATTGGTGACCAAGAAGAGCAATTAGCTGCTATAGAAGGCGCCTTTGCATACCATACAGTGCTACACAATCATACTTTCAGGTCTATGGATTGCACATCAAAATTAATTCAGGTTACTTTAGAGCCAAAATTTGCATGTGCTCGTACGAAAACAGAAGCCATTATTCGAAATGTCTTGGCATCCCATACTCTAAATGAGTTAAAGTGTGACCTAGAAAAGTCTACATTTATTTCTGTACTGACAGATGCATCCAACCACAAATAATTCAAGATTTTTCCTTTGCTTGTCAGATACTTTGATCAAAGTAATGGAGTGAAAATTAAAGTATTAGAGTTAAAGTCATTGCTAGGTGAAACATCTGATATTGTAAGTAGTTTTCTTAATGACTGCATAACTGAAAAAGGTTTAGACATGAAAGTAGTTGGATTATGCGCAGACAACACAAATTCCAATTTTGGAGGTGCTGAAAGGAAAGGACAGAACAATGTTTTCAAAAAACTGCAAGAAAACCTTGGACATGGTCTTATAGGAGTTGGGTGTGCAGGTCATATTTTCCACAACACTGTTCGAACAGCTGCAGATGTACTGCCTGTTAATGTCGAGCTGATTATTGCTAAAATTTATCTACTCTTCAAATCATACACAGTACGAGTTGAAAGTCTCAAGGAGTTTTGCCAGTTTGTGGAAATAGACTTCCAGATGATCTTAGGTTATGATCACGCTAGGTGGCTTGCTCTGCTGCCTGCTGTTGAAAGGGTTCTTCAGATGTTCCTGCCTCTAAAATCATATTTTCAATCTCAAGACAGATGCCCAGTTTTTATACAGACATTCTTTGAAAATCCTCTATCTGAGGCATGGCTTGTTTTTGTTCACAGTCAGGCCTCTCCAATCCACGAAGCAGTGCAAAAAATAGAGGTACAGACGGTCACTGTGTTTGAAGTCATTGACAGCATCAACAGGTTGAAAACTATTTTGAAGTCCAAACTGGAAGACTGTTTCTTGCCATCAAGAGTTAAGCTAATCCTTGAAAAGCTGGAAATGGAAGGACTTCCAAAGGAGGATGTGAAAAAGTTTCATGCTAGCGTTTCTTCGTTCTATGAAACAGCTGTCAATTATTTGAATAAATGGGCTTCAAAAAATTTTCAAGACCTGGAATCCTACAGCTGGGTAACGCTGAACAGAATACCAATTTGGGCAGATATTGAGATATCATCATCACTAGTGATTCAAATATTGCCTTCAGCCCACTTTACAGAAACTGAAATTTATGACGAATATGTCTATATGAAGCAGTTTGTTACTTCTCAGAAAATTAGTGAATGGAGTGCCAAAAAAACAGTGCCACCACAACGTTGGATTGAAATGGTTTCCCACTTCAAAAACAATAATGTGACATTTTCAAATATTTTGAAGTTGGCAGAGTTTTTTTTTTTTTCTGTCTACCTGGAACAAATGCTGCCACAAAAAGAGTGTTTTCTTTGATGAACAGCTTATGGGCAAGTGATAAAACACAGCCAGGTGTTGAAACTTTGAAAGCTATGTTGACAACCAAAGTGAACTGTGAGGAAACATGTGTCGAGTTTTTTAAGATGCTGCTAGCAAAGAAGGACCTATTGATAAAAATCCACTCATCTGAAAAGTACAGTAACTCAGCTTCACCTTAAGTAAGGATTATTGAAGTTTTTCTCTCTTATTAGTTTAAGTAGTTAAACTTATACAGTAAAATGTATGTTATTCAATGTTATTCAAATGTATGTATAAAATGTACATTATTGTAAATTGACATCAACTTGATTTTTCCGGGACATGTCCCGACTTTTGACCTTTTCTTTATCCTTTTGTCCCGATTTTTTGCATTGAAATAGGTCAAATCTACTATTTTGTCCCGGATTAGGGTTTTGAAAATATGGTCACCTTAGAGGTACTTCCTTTTGGTCTAAAGACAGCCTGTTCCTCGGACAAGATTTCTTCTGATTTCTGTTTTATTCTGTTCAAAAGTATCCTTACCATCACTTTACTTGTTTAATGACTAATAAGGCTAATGGTTCTGTAATTCTTGCACACTTATAGATTTCCTTTCCTTGGAAGCGTTATTACTAATGACTGCATCCACTTTTTTTTTACTCCATATCTTCTGGCAAATTGTTGTCATGATTTTTACTATATCTGGTCCTCCATATTTCAAGAGCTGGAATATTATCCACACCCGGTGTCTTCCCTCCTTTCAAACATATAGCTTCTTCCACTTCTTCCCGTAATATTGCTGCATTTCCGAGTTCCCTGTTTTCACACTTCTTCTTCTTCTTCCATCCTTAGCCACCAACCGTCAAAGCAGTCAGTGGCCAGCACGCCTAGTGGCGTCTTAAGGGCAACAGCAAACTGATTCCTTTGCCATTGTTTCCCATCACGCCTAGTGGCATCTTTAGGGCAACAACAAATTAATGTTTTCACACTTAATGTTGTTCAATATGCTATTGTCAGGGTCGAATTTACAGTTATATAATTCTTTGGGACCCAAAGATGCAGCAATAGAGAATACAGTCAGCGACCCATAGCTTGACTGCTTGCGTCAGGGTCAGCGAAGCAGAGCTGACCAAGACCCTACTCCACCTCCACGTTGTGGTCCTGAAAACAGTCTGTATCACTGCAGTCTGGCTGAGAGAGTAGGGATCGAAGAGGGAAGGCAAACCTGGTCCCAAAAAATGCCATGCTGAAGTCGGATGTGTTGGCCGAAAGGCGCAGATATTTCAGCTCCGGCGTAAACACACACAACGCAACCAACGTCCTTTTCAGGACGAACGAGGAAGAAGAAAAATATAATTCTTTACAATATTCTGTCCACCTTCTCATTACAGCTGTTTTTTCATTGAGCAGAGCCCCATTGCTATCTTCTATGACAGTTACCCTGGGCTGGTGGGGTTTTGATATAGTCTTCTTAATGTGTCGAAAGCTGCCTTGCTGCTACCTTTTATTAGCCCTGTATTAATGGACTCACATTGATCATCTAGCCATTTTTCTTTGGCCTGTTTTATTTTCTTTCTAATATTTTTATTCACCATACTGTATTGCCATGCTGCTTCAAGAACCTCTTTCTTAACCTTTTTCATTTCCTGCCATGTATCACATAACCAGAATGTCATCTGTAACCCATGGTTTGTTTATTTTCTTTCTTTTACCAAGTATTTCTGTTGCTGATTCAATGAGCACGTCTTTCATGTTCTCTGTGATTGAGTTGATATCATCCTCCAAAAAGTTGAGAGCTGAAAATTTTCCTCCAACAGTTGCTTCAAAGATTTTGGTGATTTCTGGAACTTTTAGTTTGTCTAAATTGAATCTTAATTGAGAACATCTGTTTTGATTACAATTCTTTTTGAGTTTAAGCTTGAGCGTCATCAATACCATGTCGTGATCACTACCAATGTTGGCACCAGGAAAAGTCCTAGTCTTGACTTTATTAATACTGGACTTGAATCTTTTGGATACTTACTTACTCAGTCGTTCCCCTTCTACCGTGAGGCTGTCTTCCTCCTGGCCTGGTTCCATTCTAGTCCCGGTCCTTCAAAGATTGTCTAATGTTGTCCTCCCAGCGGACTCTGGGTCGTCCTGGGGGTCTGGATCCCTGGCTCTTTGTTTCCCATGCTTGTCGTGGTAGCTATCTTCTCCCATTCTGCAGACATGGCCAAACCATCTTAGTTGGGACTGTTCTACTTGGGTCTGCAGCTGGTGGCATTTTAGGCCTTGACGTATCGTCTGGTTGCGGACCATGTCTCTTCTTGTTACTTCAACCACCTTCCTCAGATACCTCATTTCTGAGGTTTGGATCTGGCTTTTGTGGGTTGTAGTCATTGCCCATGACTCGCATCCATATGTCAAGACTGGGACATAGGTGGAGCGGTATACAGCCATCTTCGTTTTCTTACCAACCTCTCTCTTGCTGAGGAATCCTCGATTTATGGCCTGAAAAAGTCTCCCAGCTGCTGCTTTTCGAGTGGCCAACTCTTGTTTGATGCCTCCCTTTCGGTCTATAATAGCTCCGAGATATTTAAAGTGGTCGACCTGCTCCAGGACCTGTTCTCCCAACTTAATCTGATGTCTTCTTTCTTCTCGTGATATCACCATGGATTTTGTTTTAGAGCTGCTTATGACCACCCTCTCTTCTCCAGCTCTTCCTTCCAGACTTGCAGATTGGATTGGAGATGTGTCTCTGATTTAGCAATCAGGACAACATCATCAGCAAATGCTAGCTCTGAAATACAGACCTGTCTCATCTTCCAGTACCCCACTGAATACTTTCTTGTTCTCTCCTTACATGCCTTGATGACATCGTCCATGAGGAGTATGAAAAGATAAGGTGACAGGATATCACCTTGACTTACACCAGTGGTGGTCCTGAACTCTTCTGACTTATAGTTTGCTGTCCTCACATAATTTCTGCAAGACTTGTAGAAGCTCTGTATAGCATGAATCAGAGGTGCTGGAATGTTCTTCCTTGCCAAACAGTCCCAAAGTTTGCTCCAGGGGACCCCGTCAAACGCCTTTTCCAGATCTATGAAACAAAGATGGATCTCACTCTTGTACTCAAGGGCCTTTTCACTCAGCTGCCTGAGTGTGAAGATTAGGTCTTGAGTACTTCAGTTTGCTCGGAATCCGCACTAGACTTCATCCAATTGTGGCTCAGCTAGGCATCGGAGTCTCTGCTCTAGGATTCTAGAGTAGATTTTACCAGGGACACTGAGAAGGGATATGCCTCTGTGGTTTCCACATTGTCGATTGTCACCCTTTTTGAAAATCGGTGTTATGATGGCAATCTCCCAATCCTTTGGTATGGCCTTGTTGCACCATGCTGCCTGTAGGACCCTTAGGAGTAATAGGTTGCCTGATGCTCCCATGTACTTAACCATTTCTGGTGTTATACCATCATGCCCTGCTGCTTTGCCCATCTTGATTTTCTCCAGTGCTGCCTTCAGTTCTTCCATCTTTATGTCATCTTCACTATCATTGGTTTTCTCTTCTGTGCTAGCGGTTATCATTTCTGATGCTTGACCTTGCTCATCATCAAGGAGTTCTGAGAATTATTCTTTCCATTACCTCCTTTGGGGCAGTAAGCAATTTGCCTTGCTTGTCCTTTATAAATTTGAAAGGGCCTTGTTTTTCCTTCCTCGTGTTCTTTAGGGTCTTATAGAACAATTTCTGGTTTTCTTGTGCATCTTTTTCTAGCTTTTCTCCAAATTCTTCCCAGGACTTTTGTTTTGCTGCTAACACCTTGTTCTTTGCTTCTGTTCTGAGTGTCACATATTCTCTATATTTCTCTATTTGTCCTGCTGTGTTTTTAGCTCCTAAGTATTGTTTCCATGCCATTTTCTTGTCTCTTATTTTCTCTTTGACTTCCTCTGTCCACCAAGATGTCCTCTTTCTCTTGTTCCCAAGTCGGACTTCACCACATGCTTCTGCATCAGCTGTCTTTATGATGTCCTTGAATTTGAGCCAGAGGGTTTCCAAGTCATCAGGTTGTTCTTCTGTGTTTCTCACCGCTGTAGCTATAAGCCCCTGATATCTGGTCTTAATTTCTGGCTCTCTCAGCTTGTAGGTCTTAATGCTCATTTCTCCCTTTCGTTTACTTGGTTTCTTGCATGATGTTGGGCATTTCCTAGGCTGTGCAATTCTTTCAGTTGTTCTCTTGATTGTAAGCAGGTAGTGATCACTTCCAATCTCTGGCCCCCTCCAGACTCTAGCATCCCGGACATATTTGAATGAGCTCCTCCTAACTATGGCATAGTCGATCACTGACTTCTCATTCTTTGTTGGTTCACATCTAGTGTATGCATGTATGCGCTTATGGGGGAACTTTGTGTTTGTAATGATCAGATTCTGCTCACTGCTGAATCTAAGGAGTCGCTTTCCATTGTCACTGAGAGTATCTTCTCCATATCTTCCGATTACTCCACCCCATCTAGCATGGTCATTTCCAACTCTGGCATTGAAATCTCCGAGCATGATAATTTCATCTAGGCAGTCATCCACTGTCTTTTGAAGCAGCTCGAAGAATTCCTCCTTGACCTCTGCTCTCTCATCCTCATTTGGCCCATACACTATGACCAGGTTGACTATGGTTTCTCCTTCTTTTAGTTGTACAACCATAATGCGCTCCAAGACAGATTTCCATCCCTTGATACTATCTTTTTGATTTTTGGCCACAATGCAACCCACGCCCCCTTTAGCTCTTTCAGATATGGGTACACCACTGTAGAGCAGCGTGTCGCCATCGAGATCCATGACTCCTTGTCCTTTTTTCTTCGTTTCAGTTATAGCCAGGATTTCTAGTTTTGCTTTCCTCATCTCTTCCACCAGCTCCTCTTCCTTCCCATTTATACTTCTTGTGTTCCATGTTCCATAAGTCGTAGTCCGTAGTCCGTTCCAGTTCGTCGCCTTTAGAATCCATCCGGTTTTCTCTCTTATATTTCGCTTAATCGTGATTTAAAGCAAACAGGTGATTGGCCTGTTGTGCCTTTGCATGGTGGAGGGGCTGCCTCCTTACGGCCTCCATGCAGGCCGCCCTCCTCCTTTTTCATCCGGGCTTGGGACCGGCATAGGCGGAGTTATCTTTTGGATACAAGAATAAAATCAATTTGGCTTTGTATCTCAGTTTTCGGGGCATGCCACGTTGTTCTTCTTGATAACTTATGTAGAAATAGTGTATTTGCAAGGGTTAGTTTATAGTTGCTGGCAAATTCTAGTAGCCTTAGTCCTCGATTGTTGGTTTCTCCTGTCCCAAATTTCCACACTGTCACCAGTCCACTGACCGTATGCATCTGGCCCTATTTTAGCATTCCAATCACCTAGCACGATGAGAAGATCTTTCTTTGGAATTTTCTTAATTGTTTCATCCAGATTTTCATAAAATGTATCAATTGCATCATCCTCATAGTCAGTAGTGGGGGCACATACCTGTATGATGGAGATGCTCTTTGGATGTGTTGCAATACGTATGGTGATAAACCTGATATTTACTGGGGTGCAGCTGATGACAGAGTTCAATCCATCTTTATGTACAATAAAACCTACTCCATGCTGATGTTTGGACTCATCTCCATTAAACCAAATTTTGTGACCATCATCCGTTATTGATTCACCTAATCCTGTCCATCTGACTTCTGCTAGGCCCAGGATGTCCCACAAGTATCTAATAAGTTCACGTGTTAGTTCTCTGACTTTTCTACACACATTTAGCATACAATCATAAATAAGTTTATAAACCCGTTCACAAAAATGTGCATACACACATTCATTCTAAAAAAATTAAGTATATAATTATTCCACCAGAAAAAAAAAAAAACGATAAAAATGCAATCACAGAAAATTACATACATAGTTTCACAGAAAGTAAATAAATGCATTCATACAAAAGTTCACAAACTCATTCACAGAAAAGACACACATATTCACATAAAAGTATACATTCAAGTTCACAGAAAAGTATGTAAATATTTTAACAGAAAAGTACATATACACATTCACAGAAACTAACATTCACATGTTCACAACAAAGTACACAAACATGCTTCACAGAAAAGTATATAAATACATCCACAGAAAACAACACACACAAAATATATGTATGGAAAAGTTCACACATGCATATTCACAGAAAAGTACATTCACAGAAAATTATATACACAATCTTTACATAAAATTACATAAATACATTCACAGAAAAATACACATACGAATTCACAGAAAAGCAAATATACACATATTCAGAAATGTACTGGAATGCATTTGCAGAATGGTACATACACACATTCACAGAAAAGTGCATGAACAGTCTTCACAGAAAAGTGCATGTACAGTCTTCACAGAAAAGGGCATGTATAGTCTTCACAGAAAAGTGCATGTACAGTCTTCACAGAAAAGTGCATGTAGTCTTCACAGAAAAGTGCATGTACAGTCTTCACAGAAAAGTGCACATACAGTCTTCACAGAAAAGTGCATGTGCAGTCTTCACAGAAAAGTGCATGTGCAGTCTTCACAGAAAAGTGCATGTACAGTCTTCACAGAAAAGGGCATGTACAGTCTTCACAGAAAAGTGCATGTACAGTCTTCACAGAAAAGTGCATGTACAGTTTTCACAGAAAAGCACACATAAACATTAATGACAGACTAGACCTCTACTGACCTTGATCTATATTGAAGTCAAGATCAGGATTTGAATCTGCATCAGTAACTGTCATGGTATATACCACAGTGCCCGGTGATGCATTCTGGGACAGTGTGGCATAAAAAGGTTTAGGTTTATTGCTGAACACAGGAGGCTCATCATTGACATCAGATAGCGGAATTCTGACAGTCAGAATGACAACATCTGGTTTGAAACAAGATATTAAAGCATGTAGCGCAAGAGAACAATTTAATTTATAGTTTGTGTATACAAAAAAATGCTTTGCAATTGGAAAAAAAAAAAGGAACAAAGAATGTAATATTTATGCAAGTTTGGATCTCAATGAACAGTTTTACATGAGAGACCTATACATATACTGTAATGGTCAGTATTACAGTAAGCAATCAAATGGCCTTATCCATCACAGAAATAGAAAATTGTTGAGCAACATAAAGATGAAGAGATGGATGAAACATTTTGAGGAACTTCTAAACAGACCTAACTCCACAAGATTCCCTCAAATATCCAACCAGCAGAAAAAGATAAGTTACAAGTTAACTGCACAAAAAAATAAAGAAATAAAGAAGAAATAAAGACTGCCATAAAGCTTCTACTAGACAGGGAAGTAGTGAGTTCAATTCCAAGCTATTTTCAACTATTATGTGCAATGTGGCTATCTGGTCTGTACAGGATCCATTTTGTCAAAAACTTGCTTAGTTTTTTTCAGTTGTCTATGATCTCTTCTAATCTCTCAAAGATGATCATGTTTAACATATTTTCTGCACTGTATAGCATGTGATATAGGTGCAAAAAGAACTAAGTAAAAGTACAAATATAAGTGGCAATAAAGGGTGGAAGAATGGGCAAACAGAAGAAAGGGAACAAGATAAAATGGAGAATGGAAAACAACAGAGAAGACAAATTACAGGCAATTTAATAAGCTTGCCTGACTGACTGACAGAAAATAAGATATTTTTTTTAAACCTTGATTTTCATATTACCTTTGGGATCTGTCTGATTCGTAGCACTTATCATCACTTCAAAAGTCTTGAATTTTTCATAGTCAAACACCTTTCTTTGGTCAGATGAAAGACCTGATGCCAAGGCCAGCTTGCCATTGGTCACTTGAAACATGCCTTGAGCACCAGCAGAGTTGTTAGTGACAACATAAGTCCTACTTGGGACACGGACGGTCAAGTCATACAGTGTAACAGTAGCGTTGACATTTTCTGGGACAACATTTGGAGCTGTCACAGAGTCTGTCACAACAGCTCGCCTGTGTCTGTCAAGGAGATCAGCTTCTGGATCAGCCCCTGACTCATCTAGAGCAATTACCAAATGTGACAAGAGTAGAAAATTTATTAAAATTTTAGTCAGTGAGAGTGTGTAAGTGCCTGAAAACACTGCCATTTTGGTGTTCACATCAGCTGGAATGTTTCATACAAGCATAATGTGGAGCTGCCACGTTGATAAGTGTGGAGACTACTCTGGACCGAGTTGAACGCTAAGAGTTTGTTCTTGAAAGTTCTGAAATGTCTTCGAGTATCTTAGGTCATCATCTGCCTCCTGTAAGAAAAGAATAATTCATCATAACAACATCATGTATGGAACTCCCACAAGTATTTTAAGAAGTCTCTGACTCAGCAGTTTATTAAAATATATATGTTAAGAGCTACATTAAACACATACTGTTAACATGTTATCTGGCTAGTTCTCTACATAATCACAACACTTAGTGAGGCATTTATCTATAATTATCTATATCTTCTATCAGTGCTAGTGGTATTAGAAAAGACTTCAGAGTCACATTTCAGTTTGACCATCAACAATTCATTTTCATTTTTTCAATCGTGTTCAGTCAACCTTGACTGTAAAAAAATAGAATCAACTCCCATGGCGCCAATGTCTTCTTTTTCAACCACCATGCCAAATGGCACAATCAATCATGTCCCTCAACAACTTCTTGTGCTAGTATTATTTATTGAATTTTCCTGTTGACTTTTTTCATGATATGATAAAAGACTGCCCTGTGTAGTTCTACACAGCTCCTGGGTCGACCCAGCCCCAACTGGGTACCAGAGCAACTCTGGGAAGGTTAAGGCGGCCGGTGTGATGTTGACCACGTCACTCCTAGTGTGCCGATGGTCAAGAAAATATGGGCCTAACACCATATTCCCAATATGCCTCAATGGGCGTGTAACGGGATCCTTTACCCTTTTCCTGTACCTGTGTAGTTCTACAGGTCTCTGAGCAGACAACTAAAGAATAGGTCTACTGTTCCCTCAGGCATGTCGTAAAAGGCGACCAATACAAGGCTGTCAATGAGGCTGGCAACCTCATCATGTTAAACAAATAACTACAGAAATCAGCACTGTAAGAGTTTGTGCTGTCATGTAGGCTTTCTCAAGGGAGTCATATTCAGTGGTCGCTACATGCTCCATATTGAATGACAATGAAGTTGATGATGGTATTAAACTGTCCAGTATCTATTCTATTTGTAATTCTCTCTATTAATCTATTAGGTCTACCTTTTGTCACAGTTACCCTTCTCACATCACCCCCAAAGCATGGATTGTCATCAGCTGCTTCATGCTGATGTGCAGTTAACTTCCTTTGTTCACTGACCATTTCATGACATCCTCGTTAGTCTTTATAGCTGTTCATAACATTCAGAAAATTCTAGTGCCAACAACATCTCTGTGGGTTTCTAGTATCTATCTTTTGTTTATTTATTGATTCTTCGTGATTCCCCTTCATTTGGCATGATCAGTCCTGCCCAATACTCAATAATTTTTTTTCTTACTTCCACGGACAAACAAACACAATGCGTTACACGGGATACTTGTCATATTATAAAATTGCTTTCTTTTTTTTCTTTCTCTCATTTTTTTTTTTTTTAAATTAATTTTTTTTCTTGGTTCGAAAAAAAATGTCAGCTCCAAATGTTGTCCCAGAAAATGTCAACTTGCATCTTATGTTATTTGTGCATGGGTATTAAAATATGAAAGAAGGAAGGAAAGAAAGCAAGAAAGAGAAAGGAAGATAAAAAGAGAAAGAAAGAAAAAGAAAGAGAAGGAAAGAAAGACAAAGAAAGATAAAGGAATATAAAGAAAGAAAGAAAGAAAGAAAGAAAGAAAGAAAGAAAGAGAAAAGAGAAGACAAAGAAAGAAAGAAAGAGAAAAGAGAAGACAAAGAAAGAAAGAAAGAAAGAAAGAAAGAAAGAAAGAAAGAAAGAAAGAAAGAAAGAAAGAAAGAAAAGACAAAGAAAGAAAGAAAGAAAGAAAGAAAGAAAGAAAGAAAGAAAGAAAGAAAGAGAAAAGAGAAGACAAAGAAAGAAAGAAAGAGAAAAGAGAAGACAAAGAAAGAAAGAAAGAGAAAAGAGAAGACAAAGAAAGAAAGAAAGAAAGAAAGAAAGAAAGAAAGAAAGAAAGAAAGAAAGAAAGAAAAGACAAAGAAAGAAAGAAAGAGAAAAGAGAAGACAAAGAAAGAAAGAAAGAAAGAAAGAAAGAAAGAAAAAAAGAAAGAAAGAAAGAAAGAAAGAAAGAAAGAAAGAAAAGACAAAGAAAGAAAGAAAGAAAGAGAAAAGAGAAGACAAACAAAGAAAGAAAGAAAGAAAGAAAGAAAGAAAGAGAAAAGAGAAAAGAAAGAAAGAAAGAAAGAAAGAAAGAAAGAAAGAAAGAAAGAAAGAAAGAAAGAGAAAAGAGAAGACAAAGAAAGAAAGAAAGAAAGAAAGAGAAGACAAAGAAAGAAAGAAAGAAAGAAAGAGAAAAGAAAGAAAGAAAGAAAGAAAGAAAGAAAGAAAGAAAGAAAGAAAGAAAGAAAGAAAGAAAGAGAAAAGAGAAAGAAAGAAAGAAAGAAAGAAAGAAAGAAAGAAAGAAAGAAAGAAGATAAGACAAAGAAAGAAAGAAAGAAAGAAAGAAAGAAAGAAAGAAAGAAAGAAAGAAAGAAAGAAAGAAAGAAAGAAAGAAACAGAAAAAAGGAAGGAAGGAATGCATCTTTAAATCAATTAATCAAAGAGCCCCTGCGAGGAATAAGGGACAGTAGCTACAGCATTTCCATGGACGAAATGTACAAAATCATGGCTTAGACCTACTTTTACTAATAGTGTTGATGACTGGGGAGAGAACAGTTATATCGCTTCTTCTTAGCCTTTAAAACGAAGTATCATTCAAATTCCGTGGTCACGAAATGTTTTAATGTGTGCGTTTTAATTCACAAAAATGTACAGCCCTACTTGATTTGAAAGTCTTCTTCTTCTTTGATCCTTAGCCGCCGACCGTCAAAGCAGTCAGTGGCCATTTACAATAATACAATGCTACGCACCAACGAATGATTTGAAAGTACTGAATTTAATTCAAGTGTTACAATTTAACAGCACTATCAAATTTATATCATGGGTATGTATTATAATTTATTATTAGGATGAAAACAGCGAAATGTGCATACTCCGTCAAGTATAACACTAATGTCGAATCACAGTGGATCCCATCTCATTGTAACATCGCCGGCAATGAAGAGGCTGACAGAATGGCAAAAGAAGGTTCACATCTACCTCAGCCTGATGCAAGCATAACTTTTGAGGAGGCAAAGAGTTTTATCAGAATCAGTTACAGAAACAAATGGAATGTTGAACATCCAGGGCACACACAGAATGATGCTTACTACCAGCTCCACAGAAGAGAACAAGTGGTAATCTTCAGACTCCGCACTGGCCACAACAGATTGAGATACCATCTATTCAACAAGCTAAAGATAGGAACTACCGATCAGTGTAACTGTGGCACTGATAAAATGACTGCTGAACATCTGCTTCAAAGTTGCCCCTTATATGTGGTACAGAGAAAGTGCATATGGCCGACGCCAGCTCCTTTCGTGGAAAAGCTTTACGGGGATTCAAATAGCCTCAAACTGACTACTGCTTTCTTTGAGAACATTCAAGTGGACGTCTGAGAGTGTACGAAGAAGAAGAAGAATCACAATCGCACCGGATAAACTTAATCATGACATCATCAAGTGTCCCGCCGACTGTCGAAGGCGGTCATGCCTCATCACTACTTTCTATCCCTAATGCAGTTTATCAATTCCGTTGTTGACTTCTGTCATACCACAGTGCTAAACTACCGCAATGCAGGCTTTAAACGTGACAACGTCGGCGATAACACGCATAATTATCCAGTCTACGAATAAAACAAAATACGAGCCTTGCTATGAACAAGCTCATTACCTGGCCTATCGACCCAAGTGGTGACAATCGCTAAGCTGAATACTGTCGGATGACAAGACAAGAAGAATTACTGAGTTTCTGTAGCTGCCTCCAATGGAAAAAAAAAAATGACGTGAAGTAATAAACCCAGCAAAAAATAAAAGAAAATCTAAGAAGGAACAACAAATAAAATCAAAACATTAGTTTTAATTCGTTGCGTACTTTCAGCATTTCTGTACGGTGCGGAATGGTGGAGAGTAATAGACGGGAAAAGTCCAAATTGCCTACACAACCTGCCTAAGGAAAATTCTCCTAATGTTTTTACCGAGTCCTACATAACCAACCAAAATCAAAAAGATCTGCACACCATCATTACGGACAGACGCTGGAACTGGGTTGGTCATGTCCTCAGAAGAGACCCCGTCACCACCAAATGAACTTTTATGCTGTGAATTCCAGAATCAAGACTTCTTCTTCCTCGTTCGTCCTGAAAAGGACGGTGGTTGCGTTGTGTCTGTTTACGCCTAAGCTGTGATATCTGCACCTTTCGGTTGACACATCCGACTTCTACACGGCATTTTTTAGGACCGGGTTTGCCTTCCCATTTCGATCCACACTCGCTCAGCCAGACTGCACAGCTGCAGACTGTTTCCAGGACCACCACGTGGAGGTGGAGTGCGGTCTTGACCAGCTCTGGTTCGCTGGTCCTGATGCAGGCAGTCAAGCTATGAGTCGCTGACTGCGGTCTCTATTGCTGCGTCTTGAGGTCCCAGAATCAAGACGAAAGAGAGGCCGATCAAAAACAGCTTGGTGGAAAACAGTGGAAGCCAAGATGAAAAGCAAGAACCAGAGTTGGGCTGGGCACTGCAAGAAGGATGGTCATCGAGCGAGCAAAGTGGAAATAGTTTGTTGCTGTCCCACAAGACGCCACTAGGCGTGATAACCACTGACAGGCGCTTTGTCAGTCGGCGGCTAAGGATCTTAGAAGGTGAGATTAGTTTTAATTTCATATCCTGTTCTCGTAAAACGCTTTTCAGACCTTCAGGACGATCTCACAAAACAGGCCTTATGACAGGCCTTATATTCAACTTAAATAGGTATGCCTACGTCGTTTTCCATCTTTTTTTGCTTAAGGTGTCGTCTGCACTTGTTTGTTTTGTTTACCGCCTTTTTGTTTCTAGTCATTGTTTGCGGCTAAAGAAAGGGTTTTCCCCCAAAATTTCCGTGTTGATATTTTTTTTTTTTATGTAAAACTTTTGGCGAGGCGCGTCCCGTTCAACCTAGTCGGTTATATTAGGGCGCATGTCCAAATATAAAAGACCCTTACGTCTGGGAAGTGAATTACCGTGTTGATATTGTATTGTTCTTATGTAAAACTTTTACCACTATCCATTTTACCTCCTACCTTTTTATTATTTATATTATGAGCGTTCGATTAGCAGAATGGTTAAGAGCATTAGTAACACATAAGGAAGGGAAACCCGAGGCCTGTAAACAGTAAATTAGTATGAGACAAACATAAAGGTATGTTATCAGGCACTCGTAGGAAATAAAGAAGTAGAATACTAGACAGTCTACCCAGCTGTAAATGGGTATATGACGGCTCTTGAGTTAGGGAAGGAAAAGGCAGCAAGGAAGGGAACTAGTCTACCCACCTCTTGAAGCTGGGCCTGATATAGCGAAATCTGTGTAACACTACTTCCTACGGCAGTATCTGTATCTGCTTTACCTTTTTATTTATATTAGACGCTGAGAAGTAACAAACACTAAAAAGAAAGAAAGAGGTATATATGGTGCCAGTGAATGGAATGCACACTGGTATCGCTTGATCTGGCTGTACATGGTAGTTGTTCTCAGCACGTTCATTTCTCGCAGCGAGGTGATGGTATCACCTGCATGAAGGGCCGACCGTAGGGAATTTTTCAAGGTGGTACGAGGTCTCGAGATGCCCCTCCTCCCCCCCCCCTCCCTTCTGCCGAACTGCATTACGGTCCCGCAGCGAGGAGTTGGTTCACACCGTAATCACCTGCATGAAGGGCCGACCGTAGGGAATTTTTCAAGGTGGTACGAGGTCTCGAGATGCCCCTCTTCTCCCCCCCCCCTCCCTTCTGCCGAACTGCATGTACGGTACCCGTAAAGACAGTCAGTTTCATGCTACTGAGTTGGTTCACACCGTAATTTTCGCAAAAGACGTTCATTGTAGTATTTTACAAAATCATAATACTCGTACATTTATGTTTTTAAAATCTTATTGAAGGTTAATTTTTTTTTGTCTTTATTCATGTTGAATTACAGATGGGCGTCCAAGGCGCTGTTTTTGAAAAGGGAATAATATAGACAAATATGAATACAATCAGTTTCATTTGAGCAGATAATGTTTTATTTGGAAATTTTCAGTTTCATTCTTCTTATTCTTTTAAAATTTTAAGGTTGTTACTTTTTTTGTTTTTTTAAATAAATATCGGCGCCTCCCCCAGATCGACGCCTGGTGCGATGGCACCTCCCAAGAGTAGGCCCTGCCTGGATGTACCTGGGTCGAATCTCCGAAGTACCTATTAGTTCTATTTCTTTTCCGTTGCAAAGTGTGATTTCTTTCGACTGCCTATAATTTACCTATGTTCGTTATTTGTTTACGATCGCACTACTCACTGTAAAAACTAGCGAACCGCCTTCTGCAATTATGACAGCAGGGCCTGATAAGCAAGGAACATGTAGACAAGTTGGAGGGGTAAATTCAACGTCCTGTGTGGTTATTTTTAGACGCTGCAAGGTACGTCACATTTATCGTTCGTGCTTCACACATCTCTTCTAGCTTATTGATCTAAAGGACACATATTCAACTGGTTCAAGTAGGGTCTCTAAACCACTGCAAATATGCATACTCGGTACCACTTTCCTTTCACAGGTTATTTTTTTTTTTTTCGCCTTTACCGTAAGCGGTTTGAGCGCTTTCCTCTCGCAGCAGTTACCAGATTCCGGTTATCAAAACATGGTAGCGTCACGCTCCACTCTACCCAGCTGTAAATGAGTATCCGACTGCTCTTGAGTTAGGGAAGGCAGAAGGCAACGAGGAGGGGTACTAATCACCCCACCTCATAAAAATAAGGCTGAACCTATTATGGTGAAGTCTCTAACACTTCACTCCTCTAAGGTAGTATCTGCAGCAGTGCTCCGGAAACGTGTTCACTTCGCGGTACACTAAATATTTATAAAATATTAAATAGGTGGGGATGGCAAATATTTTAAAATGTGATGCAATCGTAAGACAACGCTCCCTATTTGTTTGTGATGGATTGGTAGATGATGATAACTCCACTTCTTATTTGTAATATTTTACGTGAGATTCTTTAGTAATATTTTACCATGAAATATAATTTTGTATGCCATTATATGGTGTTTTCTGTCTGGTGTCAGTGCACACCAGGCAGACATCAGTGGGCCGTCGCACATCGGTTGCGGAGCACTGTGCTATGAGACTACATTTACCTTTCACCTTAACCATTATGGACCCATAAAGTACCTCGGTATGTCATATCCACAATCAAGATAAGGCCAGACATGCGATCTCGCGTCTGTATGTGCAGATACGGTGTGTTCTGTTTTCGACCTGCATTCACCGCCCGTGTCAAGTTTGCGTCAAGTGATATCGAACCGTAGCTCTAAACATATCCTTTCTTTAATAACAATAGGAATTATTTTCCCTTTAAAATGCGACGACTTCATTGTGTTTCCCCCCAAACGGCAACAGTAATACGGTGGTTTATCATCATCATCATCATCAGTTGCCATCTCCACAACGGAGGTTGGCTGTAATGGATCTCCAACGTCTTCTGTCTCTTGTCTTGGTGGTACACTCTGATAGACTCTTTCCCGTCCATCTCTTGATGTTATCTTCCCACTTATAGCGCTGTCTTCCCCTTGCACGTTTACCTTCAACTCTCCCTTCTGTTATGGTCTTCTGCAAGGTGTTATGCCTTTTTATGTGGCCAAAGTATTTTAGCTGCCGAACTTTGACCTCTCTCATTAGTTCTCTTTTCATACCTAGATTTTCTAGGACCTCCTTATTTGTTTTCATCTCTTTCCATGAGATACGCCCCATTCTTCTATATATCCACATTTCAAGAGCCTCAATTCTTTCTTCCAAATGCTTATTCATCGTCCATGTTTCTGCACCATACAGAAATGCAGAATATATATAACACTTTATGATTCTCAGTTTTAATTTATGAGATAACTGTTTTGGATGTCAGTATATGTTTCATGTTGTTGAATGTAGCTTTGGCCATTCCTATTCTCTTCTTGATTTCTGTTTCACATCTGCCATCTTCTGTTATTATATGACCAAGATATACGTAGCTCTTGACTTGTTCCAGCATTTTCCCATTTACGCTTATCTTTAATGTGGGTTTATCATCTGTTTTGCTAATTATCATAGTTTTAGTTTTCTCAATATTAATGTCGAGTCCATATTCATGACTTATACTGTTCACTTGCTTCACTAGTTCTTGTAACTCCTGTTCGCTTTCAGCTAACAACACGGTATCATCTGCATATCTAAGGTTGTTTATTGATCTTCCACTGATGTTCAGTCCTGGTATTTCCTGTATCTGTTTGAAAATTTTTTCGGTGTATAAATTAAATAGGCAGGGGGACAGCACACAACCTTGTCTGACACCTCTTTTTATGTCTATGTATGGTGAATAATTCCTTCCCGATCTTACTGTGGCAGTTTGCTCCCAATAAAGGTTACTGAGTATTCTTATATCTTTTCCATCAATACCTATGTCTTTGAGGCATTCAATTATTTTCTCATGATGGATTCTGTCAAAAGCCTTCTTATAGTCAATGAAGCACATATACATACTTTTTTGGACCTCTGTATATTTTTCTGCTAATCTTCTTAGGCAAAATATGCCTCTCTTGTTCCACTGTTCCGTCTAAAACCAAACTGTTCTTCTTGGATTTCGCTGTCTACTTTACTTTTTATTCTTTCCTGTATGATTTTGAGCAGTATCTTAATTGCATGACTCATCAGGCTGATTGTTCTGAAGTCTGAAATTCTGTTGCATTTGGTTTTTTGGGCAATGTTATAAAAACTGATGTCTTCATGTCGTGTGGTAAATATCCTGTATTGTATATATCATTGCATATTTCTGTGATTGTATCTATACCAAAGCTCTCCAGAGCTTCTATCATTTCAATGTTTATGTTATCCATGCCTGCTGATCTTCCTTTTTGTATCATATGAATGGCATTCTCTACTTCTGATCTGAGAATGTGTGGGCCTTCATTAGAATCTGGTGATGGTTTTTTACCTCTGTTGTCCTCGAAACGGTGGTTTAATGTTCGTGTAACTATCTTAATACATTGTAACTTGATACTTTCACAGTGGAATTCTGTTTCCGCTTCAGATTTGGCCAAAATCAATGTTGAAGAATCCAAAGAAAATTTCAGATGAATTGTATTCAGTGGCAGCTCATGAATAATTCTGCATACGATTGAAAATTCTGAATAATTATTCGACATACACAATTATTTATAACATAGATGGCGACAAACCCCACTTGGCAAAATTAGCCTGTATTACAACAAAGCAAAATTATCACACACACACATTTCAGTCAATAATAATAACACAAGTAACGATGTAGGTCTACCACAAGATACGAATAACAAATAAACACAACCACGCACACACAATAAGTCGATCGAGTCACGTGTTTAAAACGCTGGGAACAGATTTCATTGATCACTTGGACAGAAGTAGAATGATCCACAAGACCACGAAAACACTTTTTTTTTCCTTTTTAATTAATTGAGAGAGAAAATAATTCCCTTCAATCCCTGATAATAAGGATACAAAATGCCTTCATAGTATATCTATCTATCTTCCCTTTCAGTCATTAGTGACTATAGAAGCGTACCTCCCGAATCAAGTTTCGGTGGCACGAGGTTGGGCTATTGAAGGAAGAGGTCAAGCTGTTGCCCATGCAGCATGCCTCCGGCTGGAGTCAGATGAACGGTCTGGCCGTTACAGTCTGACTCCAGTAGCAACGCCCTGTCATTAGTATGATTACGTTAGGAACGTACCCTCCAATCCATCTTCCCTTCCAGTCATTTCTGACTTTAGAAGGGACACAGACACCTCAAGACCCGAGGGGAATGCCGGACAGTGTGAGTAATATCTGGAAAATGGACACAACACTCTGTCTTGGTGGCAAATACTGGGATGGCCAGAAGGCACCACACACAGTCGATGGTGGATAGTATATTCAATTACCGATAATCTGTTATAGCATTATCCACCCTGGCCATTCACAGTTCATAGGGTACGGTACATGAAAATTTCCTGTTTGTGTGTAAGTTTTTCCGCCTTTAAAATGGTAGATTCATCATACTCATGTTGTATATTTTTGGTATTAAACTGATGTAGAAGCTGAGGATCACCATCAGCTGCAATGGATCTCCAACGTTTTCTGTCTCTTGTCTTGATGGTGTACTCTGATACTCTGTCCTGTCCACTTCTTGGTGTTATCTTATCACCGTCTTCCTCTTGAACGTTTGCTTTCAACTGTGCCTTCTGTTATGGTCTTCGGTAAAGTGTTATGTCTTTTTATATGGCCAAAATATTTTAGCTGACTAACTTTGACCTTCATTAATTCTCTTTTCATTCCTAGGTTTCTATGACCAATTTATTTGTTTTCTTCTCTTTCCATGAGACGTGCCCCATTTTTCTATATGTGCACATCTCAAGGTCCTCGATTCTTTCTTCTAATTGCTTGTTCATTTTCCATGTTTCTACACCAAACAGTAAAGAAGAATATATATGTATATGTAGGTAGGTATATATATATATATATATATATATATATATATATATATATATATATATATATATATATATATATATATAGCATCTGATGATTCTCAGTTTGAATTTGTGACTTAGTTGTTTAGATGTTAGTATCCGTCTCATGTTGCTGAATGTAGCTTTGGCCATTCATATTCTCTTCTTGATTTCTGTTTCGCATCTGCCATCTTCCGTTATATGAGAAACTCTTGATTTGTTCCAGGTTTTTCCCATTTATTCATATCTTAAATGTTGCCTTATCGACTGTTTTGCTAATTATCATAGTTTTCTTTTTCTCAGTTTTAACGTCCAATCCATGTTCATCACCTATGCTGTTTACTTGCTTCACTAGTTCTTGTAAGTCCTGTTCACTTTGAGCTAACAAAACGGTATCATCTGCATATATAAGGTTGCTTATGCTAGGGATAAATGGGTTTATATTTAACTTACTTAATTTGATATTAGTGATACTTGCCTGCCTGCAAATATTCTAATATTAACTTTCTCTGTTACTTATACCTTTTACATTATAGCAGGAAGTGCTCTACATTATTGCCCTGTAGACATTCTACACAGCATACCTTTATTCTAAAACACATATAGTTCTTTAGTGAGCAGAACAGAATCAGACATCTGAAATATGCAGCTTCGTGTCCGATATCAAAGAAGAGACATCAAGCTCGAAGGAAGCGGAAAAGAGCCCACCTGCCCCCGCATCGCTACTGTCAATAGGTCGAATTTGTTAGATTTTGTCAGTGTGTCTCTCAGTAATAAACTGCAGCAGACATTTCGCTACAATTCACTGAGCACATCTTCACGTGGAGATAAGCTAGCCATACGTAAAAGTGAGAACCTCTGTGGTCGCCTCTACGACATTTCTTAGTGACAGTCTCTTAATCAGCCGGTGTTCGCTAAACACTGATGGGGTGTGGGCTGCGCTGGCGTACCTGGCAGTCCTTTTAAGGTCATGTCCTTGTCATGACCTCACAATGCTATTAGTTCTAAAGGACTTAGTATCACTAGTAGCCCCCTTCAGTTATAACTGACCACGGGAATGCACCCCCGAAGTGATAGCCCTCGGATTTTTCGGCGTGTTCTTGTCTCTTCTGCTTGTTGTGAGAGCGTCTTTTCGACCAATTAGTGGTGGCGCCAAGGGAGGATCGCCACTTGGTGCGATTGGCACCTTAATCCTCCCATGTTGCTGGATTTATGTCTAGTGCCTTCATGTCTTTCTTGCACACATCTCTGACCTTCAGCTGCGGCCGGCCGGCTGTTCTTTTGCCATCTGCTAGTTGTCCGTAGAAAATGTCTCTAGAAATGCGGCCATTCCATGCGGCGGACATGGTCAAGCCAGCGTAGTCTGAGCTGTCTAAGCAGTGTAGACATGCTTTGAAGACCAGCACGTGACAGCATCTCGACATGTGTCACTTTGTCTTTATGACTTAGTATCTATCAACGCTGTAATTCAGTAAACAGAGATCTCTTATTTTTCATTGGAAATTGCACTCTGATATAACCAACGTACTTAAGCTAGACTGAAATGAACGTGCCTCGTCACAAGAAGGCAAAGTGTGTGTTATGTATTTTATTATATCGGTCTTTTCTTGCATGCATCTCTATTCTCTCAGCGTTGTCAGTGCACGAGTTTAATTAAGCATGTGTTACTCTGATCCTGAGCCACCGTTGTTGTAGAAGTCACTCTTGGATAGGTGCCAGGTGGTAATGCCAAACTGGCACTTTCATTGCTAATACTTAACGTCACTTGAGTGTTACCGGGGCCCGAAAGGGCAGAACAGATTAGTACACTGTAACCTACCAGGCAAGTCATAAAAAGCGACTACGAGGGTTGAGCATGGGTTCAGCTATCCGATCTGGTAGAAGTTTTAGGCCATAAAACACTTCAACAAAATAGTCTGGGCTGCTGGCTAAACCTCTTCTCTTCTACGAAAATGCCAAGAACCCGGTCTGGAATGTTCGCACATTAAACGAACAAGGAAGGGAAAGATGCACAAGAGGCAGCAGCAATGGAATTACAACTACAAAAACAACAACCGAAATGCTACAAACTTTCACAAATGGCTGCTTGCGTATAACAGAAGGATTGAAATGGCGCTACAAGGTCATCAATGCGGAACTGATGACAAGAACCAAACAACTGCCAGTGGACCAAGAGATGTGCAGAAGACGCTGGTGATAGATAGGAAACACATCGAGGAAACCTGCTGAGAACATTACAAAGCAATTCTTGTTCTTAAATCGCCAGGGTAAGGAGGAAGAGAAAGATCAATGAACACACAGCGAAGAGAGCTGGGAGACAGATTTGAAGGGATTGATGAAGACGTTGAATGACCTTGAGCTGATGGCACGGGACAGGAACACCTGGCATAAGTTGTAGAACGTCTACGGCCCTTGGGGAGCTGCAGTGTGCTGACGTTGATGACTTAACAGCACTTAAAGACAATTGTCTTCTGATATAAATAACAATAGTATGTCCTCGTTTATAAAATAATCGTTTATCGCATAAATTTTCCGAACTAAAATTAGATAACACAAACAATAGTAACGTACTCGATCCTAGGTACCCTAATTAAGAATGATAGTTCTCACAATCCAGCGCGAAATATCTATTTCTGTAACCGTGATAGCAACATTTGGACAGTACGAGGTTTGTTGCTGTACCTTTAGGTCATGGTGTGTGTATAAGGCAACCGACTGGCGGAGTGGTTAGAGCGCTGGCCTCTCGCGGCACAGGTGCCGGATTCGATTCACGGCATCGACACGCTCCGGTCTACCCAGCTGTAAATGTGTACCTGACTTTGTTCTCGAGTTAGGGAATGAAAAGGCAGCGAGGAAGGAAACTGGTCACCCCAGCTCTTGATGCTAGACCTAGTAAAGTGAAGTCTCTAACACTTCACTCCTCTACGGCAGAATCTGCTATCATTACCTTTATATGCACAAGGCCATTACATGTTATAGGAGGCACTAAGATCTACGTGTACAACACAATTATCAAGAACATACAAACGCTATACATAAAAAAGTTAGTTGCTTATCCTTTACAGGACGTGGCAATCAACCACAGCTTTTATTGGCTGTCTGTGATTTTTCTAGGCAATTTTTTTCATTCAGTAGTTTGCCATTGCTTTCTGAACGGTACGGCGCTTATACCATTGTTAAAAATCCACACAAAGCGATCTGCTACCAAACCGCCTGATCCATTAGGCCACAGACGCCTAAATAACACCATTAAAATTACGTACATTATAAGCATCCCTAATAGACAACAAAACCAAAAAGCTACAGACTTTCATAAATGGGTGCCTGCGTAGAATAGAAGGACTGAAATGCTATGATAAGGTCACCAATGCGGAGCTAATGACAAGAACCAGACACGCGCCAGTGTAACAAGAGATGAGAAGACGCAGGCGATGAAAAGGACACGCACTGCGGAAACCTGTTGCTAGCATTACAAGGCAGACCGTGTTTTGGAATCCTCAGTGTACGAGAAGCAGAGGTACACTAAAAAAAAACCACACGGAGACGAGAACTGGAGACATAAATGAAACTTTGGAAGATGTATAAAGAACTTGGGCGGATGGCACGTGACAGGAGGACTTGGCATGTATTTGTTGAATGCCTATGCTCCTTGTGGAGCTAAAAGGGAATTGATTGATTTGCAGACAACGAAAACCGCGAAACACTCCTGTCGCACGGAAGGTCCTGGGTTCGAGTCCTGGGTAAGCCACTCACGTCTGTTGTTTTTCTGTTGTCTAGTTTTCTACTTCTTTATTTCTTACGAGTGCCTGAAAACATACCTTTATGTTTGTCTAATATTTATTTACTGTTTACAGGCCTCGGGTTTCCCTTCCTTATGTGTTATAAATGTTTAAACGAGCCGATCAACTCGAGATGTCACCTTTTGGGTGGTTACAAAATAGAGAATGCGAAAGATGTAAGCTGAAATTGTTGGGTTCCTGTCTCAGAGAAGTCAATCTGTCTCTAGGCCATTTTTTTTTCATTTGCTTGATGTTCTATTTTTTTCCCACTGGAATCATTATGTATTTGTAGTGTATCTTTAGGGCGCTGATAATTTACATTTCTGTCACTAATTTCATTATGATTCGCAACGCTTAGTGTCATACTATCTTACTTTGCACCGTTGTAAACATTACTTTGCACCGTTGTAAACATTACTTTGCACAACTATATAAACATAGAAAAAGCCGCTTCCCTTCTTCGACTTGAAGTACCTGATAGAAGCATCGCTTATGAAGATGCCAAGAAGTTTATCAGAAGCATATAAAAGTGGAAAATAAGTGAATAGATGATAATCTTCAGACTCCGTACAGGCCACAGCAGATTGAGATTCCACTTACTCAATAAGATAAAGATAGAGGAACTATTGATGAGTGTACATGTGGTGCTAAACTTTAAACATCTGCTGCAAAAGTAGCTAACATATGAGGAACAGAGAAAGCACATATGGCCGTCATCAGTACCATTCCCGAGCAAACGCTATGGCGATACCAAAAGCCTCAGACAGACTTCTGCTTTCTTTAAGTTGACGTCGGAAAGTGTTTGGTTTTGGTTTTAAGGACTGTCTTCATTGCACACGGATAATTGCATCAGTACTCCCATCTCCTCCCTTAGATCACACAAGGAGGATCTCAGCACAGTGCACGAACTCCGTAGCACCGGCGAGAATCCCAATGTGTGTATAAAGGAATCATACATTCTATAAATATTTTTGTGGTGGGTAGGTTTCTATTTTGTTTTTAATTTTGCCAGGGCAGCGACGTATTGCCTACTCTTTAACATTTCCAACTGCCGTGTGATTTTTAACGTGCGCAACTTACACACGGGACCTCCTATTTTTTCGCATTTATCCAAGAAGGCTAGGCATCCGATCTCACTACCCAGGAGACCAGGGAGGAGTATGACATCATTAGGACCCACTGGTTCTTAAAAACATTTCCATAAATGATATTCCCTCTACTGTGAATCGAACCCGGTACCTTTAGAATTTGAGACGGACGCCAAACCTCCGACCCCCCCCCCCCCCCCCCCACCCCCCCGCCCCCCAAAAATGTGTACGAAGTCTGAAAGTGTACGAAGAAGTTCAGTGCAGAGCATGGACCCCCCCAACCAGAACTCTACAGGTCATCCTGATTTAGGAATCTGTAAACATCATTCCATGTACCTTTTTTTTAATCATGTAGAAAACTAGCGAAACTTATTTCCTTAGGAGGATACAGTATCATTAGGATCTTTATTACTAACCTTTTGATCCATTTTCAGCATATGCATTTAATCCAGGCACGTCAACCTCTTCTATTTCGTGCCATCCGTTCAAGTTCTTTCGATGTCTTCTTCATCATTGTGAAGTCTCTAAAACTCCCGTCTGGGTGTGGTTGTGTAGGTTGCCCTCTATTTCCTTACCATTAAGATTGTCACAAAACGGATTCTGTGGTTGTGTAGGTTGCCCTCTATTTCCTTACTATTAAGATTGTCACAAAACGGATTCTGTGGTTGTGTAGGTTGCCCTCTATTTCCTTACCATTAAGATTGTCACAAAACGGATTCTCTGGTTGTGTAGGTTGCCCTCTATTTCCTTACCATTAAGATTGTCACAAAACGGATTCTCTGGTTGTGTAGGTTGCCCTCTATTTCCTTACCATTAAGATTATCACAAAACGGATTCTGTCATTTTATTTTCCTTGTTGGCCGTTCTACCATTTCCTCTCCATTTTCATCTTCGTCATTTTAGAGGTAGATCACAATCTACTTGTAGATCGCTGAGAATAATTTGATAAATCTCTAGGTGACGGAGGAGGAATACAGCAAGAATGTTGAAGCTGAGGAGGAATACAGAAAGAATGTTCAAGCTAAAGAAATGTCGAACTTACTCTCTCCCGCCGGCATTGAAAAACACCGCATCCCCACGATTATAAGGCAAATGGAGCCCCAAAGCTGATACTGTCTAAGGGAATTATGTGTTACATACTTCATTATATTAGGACCAGCTTTATGACGTAAGGTGACCAGTTCCCGTCCTCTCCGCCTTTGCATTCCCTAACTCAAGAGCAGAGTCAGGCACCAATTTACAGCTAGGTAGACTGGAGCGTAACTCTACCAGTTTTCTAATCCGGAATTCAGTAACTTTGCTAGCTTTAAATCAGTGATTCTTAACCAGGGGTGCATGCACTCCTTGGGGGTGCGAGACTCACTTTCCGGGGGTGCAAGACATGCACACATTTTAGAGCATGAATCATTATAAACAATATACAGGGTGTCCATAAAGTCTCTTTACAATTTAACAAATTTATTACAAAGGCAATTGATGAGATATCTTAATCAGATTTGTTCTATGTACTCAGTGGTTATCAAAGTTTTTAATCACATACCTTTATCGTATTTCAAGTACCCTGTTGATGAAAGAGGTACTGTTAAATGAACCCCTAAAAAAATGGCTACTCCTCAAGAGAAGGCACAATGTGTATCATGGTTTATTGAAACAAAATCGGATAGGCAGACTCAGCGAAACTACAGAACTAAGTATGGAAGAGATCCACCGTCACGTCCGTCAATTCGTGCATGGCACAAGAAATTTATGGAGACAGGGACAGTGTTGGATAAAGGGAGGAGTGGACGACCAAGAACATCTGAGGAAAACATCGAGCGTGTAAGACAAGCCTTTTATCATTCTCCCACAAAGTCCATCCGTACTGCTGCCAGACAGTTAGAGCTAACAAGTTCAACAGTGCACAAAGTCCTACACAAGAACTTGCGATTGTACGCTTACAAAGTGCAACTCTTACAGGCACTCGAGCCAAATGATAAACCAAGACGAAAAGAGTTTGCAGTTAACATGCTGGAACGAATTTCTGAGGATAAAACGTTCCTTACCCGAGTTTGTTTTAGTGATGAGGCAACCTTTCATGTTTCAGGGAAACTGAACACACATAATGTGAGAATCTGGGGATCAGAACACCCTCATGTGACTAGGGAACTTCACCGAGATAGTCCAAAGGTGAATGATACCATTGACACCATTGATGAGGCTATGCTACTGCGAACATGGCAAGAAATCGAGTACCGTCTTGATGTGCTTCGTGCAACTAATGGTGCCTATATAGAGGTGTATTAAATGAAGCAAAAAAAACTTCAATATCTACTTCTCATTTTGTAATAATTTCCACATATTTGTCTTTTCATTTGCCTTTGTAATAAATTTGTTAAATTGTAAAGAGACTTTATGGACACCCTGTATAATACACTGAACTCAAATGTATTTGTACAAAATATATATATATAATCGAGGAAGTGGAGGGGAACTGCGGTAAGACGTGGAATACAATGGATGGGTTTGGAAAAAAATCGAAAAAAGGTGATTCGTCTTACGAGGACAAAAGACAAAGTCTTTTGTATTTTGTCCTCGTAAGACGAATCACCTTTTTTCGATTTTTTTTCAAACCCATCCATTGTACAAAATATAACATTGACAACATGAATTAGATACCGAACTGTTGTCACATTTTGTAAATAACATTTTCTCAAAATAAACGTATCTCTCTTTTAAGCATTTAAAGATAAAGGGGTGTGAAGCTTCTTAAGGTGCTTTAAAGGTTTGGTTTGGTTTTTGAGCCCCGCATTTGAAAACTGGTGTTTTTTGTGTGCAAGGGATAACCGGTTCAACACCATGTGGGTTATAATTTGGGTATATAGTGTTCATCATTCCTTATAATGTACTTCTTTGTTGTTTTTCTTGTGTGTTGGCTCTTCCAGGCTGTAATTTATCTGCCGTTTGTTGTGGTAATGTTTAATGTCTATGGTGTTTGTAATGTTTTTCTTGTGTGTTGGCTCTTCCAGGCTGTAATTTATCTGCCGTTTGTTGTGGCAATGTTTAATGTCTATGGTGTTTGTAATGTATCTTCTTCCATGATAGCATATTGCTCTCTCCTGCTATTGACATCTTTTTATCTGCTGGTCTTTTGTTGGTTTTGGATTGGTGGTTTTTGTTTGTTGGTTTTGTTTTGTTTTGTTTATTTAATTCTTCTACTGATATTGAATGGACTTTTTGGTTTGTTTTTTGTTTGTTTTGTTTTTCCTTGTCATTCTAATTTGTTCTAGTTGTTATATGTTGGTTCTTGTTTTGATAATATAAAATGTTATTATGTTGTGTAGCTCCCTGGGTAGGTCAACTTTCAGTACATTTTCTAGTCACAGTGATGTCGAGTTTTGGATTCTCAAGTATTCCATTAGTGGTTTTCTGTGATGTTCGTATTTTTTGCATGTTAACACATAATGTGCTATGGTGTTTTTCTCCAGACATGTAGCACAGTAGGGTTCCTCCACCATGAAATAGCCTGTTCCTAATTGAAGTCTAATCAGTTTTCTGTTGCATTGTATTTTTGGTTCTCTAGATATATGGCATGTCCGGGTTGGATCTTTTAGCAGTTTATAGGCGTGTCTACCTTTCTGGCTCTCTTTCAATTTCCTTTCCATTCCTTTGTTATAATATTTCTAATTATACTTTTGATCTCTGTTGTGCCTAACCCTGAGTTTACGTGGTTTGGGCTGCTTCTTCCTGTTTTTGCTTCCCTGTCGGCCACCTCGTTTCCTTCTATTCCCACGTGACAGGGTATCCATGCTAATAATACTGAGCAGCCCCTATTATTTAGGTGTGTACTAAGTTGCAACACTTCTTCTGCTATGTCTGGTCGGCTACATTCATGTGGGTTTCTTTGTGCTTGAAGAGCTGACAGTGAGTCAGTTAGGATTGTTAGCTTTTTTTTTGGGGGGGGGGGGGGGCCTTGTCAGTAATTAATTTCAAGTGCTTTTGCTATTGCTACAATTTCTGCCGTGAATATTGATGCGTTTTCAGTTAAACTAAACATTTTCTTCAGCTTCAAGGCTGGTATGTGTATTCCTATTCCAAGTTCTTCATTTTCTATCTTAGATCCATCAGTGTATACTTTCAAGATACCCTTAGTTATCTGATCTATATATTCTCTGGCTATGATTTTAATGTCGTGTGTTTCTGCTTTTTTATTTATTATATCTGAAAGATGAGAGTCAATGTTTGCTTTCTTAAGCTCCCATGGAGGAATCACTGTAAAGGTGCGCGATGCTAACTAAGATGCTTTAAAGGGGTGCGAGGCTTCTTAAGATGCTTTAAAGGGGTGCGAGGCTTCTTAAGATGCTTTAAAGGGGTGCGAGGATTCTTAAGATACTTTAAAGGAGTGAGAGGCTTCTTCTGGTGCTGTAAAGGGGTGCAGGGGCTCTAAAATAGTAAGAAACACTGCTCTAAATACTCTGCCAAGGGCTACCGGTAGTTCTTCCACGTTCCTTGTGAAACTCATGAACTAGCTTACAAAAATTTCGCTTCATTTGTGAACTGCATAAAACAGGGGACGCGATCTGTTTCTGTGATGTGTAGTTAACATCTATAGCACGTTTCACTAGCTTTGCCCTCAAACAAATGTAATTATCTGATTAACCGTCGAACGTATTAATACCATTTTTTGCATACGATGTTATATTGGGTTATACCCAACAAATATATACTTTATATCTGTGCATCTTGTCCAGTTCCCATAAACGGATGAAATCCTTTGATCTTTGTCGGCATACTAATTATTGTGTATCGAAAAAAGAAATTTTACCACTTCATGCACAGATTCTGTGAATTGATTAGGCATAGGCGTGTCTACTATTACAATAATGTGGCCATCACGTTTGCATATGAATACCTGTTGAAGATGATTTCTTAAATGATCTGCATGCGAGATACTCATGACATTGTTTGTCTTACTTACTTACTTAGTCGTTCCCCTTCTACCGTGAGGTGTAGAGGTTTGTCATTGACATTTAATGCGCTACCAAACTGGACCTTCCTTGATCTAATTATTTCAATGGGTATCACCTCTTTGCGGTTCATAAATATCATAATGGAACGTTGCTCCTCTAATGTGCTTGTAAATAACGGTAAGGTCATCTTTAAAGAAATTAAACTTCATCCGAATCATAATCAGATGTCTCTGAGAAATTGATAATCAATCTCGGCTGAATGAAGGACAAACCATCATTCTTCCAATATTCCTCTTCCTCTTGTAACACATGGTTCTCACATTTCTTCCAATAATCCCTGGCTATATTGGAGATGGCGGCTTTTATAAGTATTTCAACATCTTTTAATTTGAACGTTCTATTTTATGTTGCTACCTGTTCCTTAGGTGAATTAGGAACTTTATCTTCTGGTGCCACAACGTTGTGATATGAAGCATTGTCCATTATCAAACACGACGGTCTATCCAAGGAAGGAAGTACATGATTCACAATCCAATCTTGAAATATCTTGCCATTCATCTCTGTATGGTAATCACTATTATCTGTGGATTTTGAAACAAATATGAGTTCAGTATTATTTAGAAGCCCATGATGGCTGCTTCCTGGATGTGCAATTATTAGGCGCTGTCCTTTGCTGCTTGGTACTAGTCTCTTAGTTGTCCCAACAGATGATTGCCATTCTCTTTCATTAATGTGGTGCGCATTGATCTAAGTTTCATCTAAATACACAAAATCATAACAATCTCTTCTCATTTCTCTGACCTCGCGTAAATATTTGCTTCTCATTGCAACTATATGAGGCTACTCACAAACAAGGTTTCTACCACCAACATATTTTCTAAAAGTGAATCCCAAACTCATAATAGTCCTCCATAGCATAGATTTGGAAATACAAGGGGATTGACATAAGTCTTGGGCCTGACCATGAAGGAGTCACAGGAGGAAGATGAAACTTGGCACATTTAAAGTTCATCATATTTGCACTGAATGTGTGAAATGCGCGTTTGTTTCTTCATTGGGTTTTCCCGCTACGGTGCACGGCGCAATGTACCCTATTGACCGGATCTGCTGCTCCAAAGATTTGACAAAACAATGGAAAAGAAGGAGGCCAGAGCTGTGATAAATTTCTGATGTTTCAGGGAAAAACACCTACAGAAATACACAGGGAGATCGAACCAGTGTTTCTTGATTCTTGTCCTTCATATATTTCGGTAAAAAACTAGTGTCAACAGTTTAAGTGCGGCCGCTCAAATGTTGCTGATCTGCCAAGATCTGGTAGACCAACCTCAGAGTGCAACGATGAAAATGCAACAAGAGTGAAGAAAATCATTGACCAGGATCGAAAAATGACAATTGTGGAGATAGCTAGTAGAGTAAAATTAAATGAAAGAACAGTTTATAGAATTTTACACAACAGACTGAACATGAGAAAAGTGTGTGCACGCTGGGTTCCACGACTGTTGCATGTGAACAGAAGCAAACGAGGGTAAATTGCTGTCAACAGTTGCTCAAAAAGTGTCAGTCAAAAAATTTTTTTGTGACCATGGTGACAGTATATGAGACTTGGGTACACCATTATGACCCCGAATCCAAAATTGCCAGCATGCAATGGAAAACCCCGGGCTCCCCAACATATGTCAAGCGAGAGCGCAGAAATCTGCAGGAAAAGTGATGCTGACTGTTTTTTGGGACGGCAAAGGTGTCCTTTTGAAAGATTATCTGTCTCGTGGCAACACAGTTAATGGACAGTACTATGCAGATCTTCTCACCAAACTTAGAAAGGTTGTGACCAGGAAACGAGGGATAACTCTCTGTGACATGTCCTTCATGGTCAGGCCCAAGACTTATGTCAATCCATTTGTATCAATGTCATTACTCTTTCTTAACCAAATTTTCAATTTCCTTAAAGTCACTGCCTCATTATTGTGAAACATATTGCAAATTTCTCACCTGATCAATTCTGTCAAAATATCCACCACTCTTGGCCTAATTTTCGTGTGTAAAACATTAGAATTAGAAATTTCAGATGTCGCTATCCAGCAGTGCAATGATCGTTTGATTATCCCCAAGGCATGAATAGTCCTCTTTTGTGGGTTTGAAATAGAATGATATAGTTTTCCACGAGTAGCTTCATTGCAGAAATACTTAAAAATCCTATTTGTGATTAGCTGTAATGTCATAAAATGTACTCGCAGACTCATTTTCCTACGTAACCACACAATACTTTTTGTAGATACGCCACTGATTGACAATGTGTGAGTAGCACCGGATATAAACTGTTTTGTGTTCAAGAAGTGCAATTTCATGCAATTTCACGCTAAAATCATGCCAATTGTTTGATAAACCAATTATGTGCAAACGATGTATAATTTACTGTAGACATTTCAAAATGTGTGTGTGTGATGTGTGTTGGCAAGTAGACTTTTGATATTATATCGCAAAGAAACGAAAATTGAAACCAATGGCTGCATTTTAATGAAAAATGTAATTCATAGGGTCTATACCATTTCAAATTCACACACAAAATTTCACTTATATGCGTTATATATTCGCTGAGATATAGCATTTTGAAGTTGGGCAAAGCTAGTGAAACGTGCTTTAGTTTGAATTCCCACTGCTCTGTTCACGGAATTACAGGAAACATATCGGTGGGTAGAGATAACATGTTTATATATACACATACAGACATATTTAGTGGCCAGAGTGGCTAAGAGGTGTGGGGTCCGTCTCGAATTCTAGAAGTACCGGGTTCGATTCCCGGTTGAAGGGACATAATTTATGGAAATTTTTTTCAGAACTAGTGGTCCTAATGATGTCATACTCCCCCCTGGTCTACTGGCTAGTGAGATCGGATACCTATCCTTCTTGGATAAGAGCGAAAAAAAAATAGATCTCGCGTGCAATTTGTGCACGTTAAAAATCACACGGCAGTTGGAAATCATAAAGAGTAGGCTGTAAGGCTGCTGCACTGGCAACATTTAAAAATTAGAAACCTACCCAACACAAAAATATTTATAGAATGTGTGATTCCTATACACACACAGTGGGATTCTCACCGGTGCTATGGAGTTCGTGCGCAGTGCTGAGATCCTCCTTGTGTGATCTAATGGAGGAGATCGGATCACTGATGGAGTTGTCCGTGCGCAATGAAGATAGTCCTTAAAACCAAACTAAAAAAAAATGCAGACATATAAACTGCACTAATTCCAAATATTCTGAACACTAGAAACAGGCACGATTTTATCAAGGTAGATCTTTACACAGCTCAGTGTTTCTAACGTGTAAACCCGCCCCCCCGCCCCCCCGGCCCCCCCCCCCCCCCGGTTGCCTACGGCTGGTATATGCACATATGGATTCTTGATACTTACGGCTCAGGTTGGGAACCAGCTACTTTACAATAGAGGAACCCGTCTGTGAAGAATGTTATGAACCTAATACCATTAAACACTTCTTGCTGGAATGCAAGAAATACGACCAACGCAGACAAAATATCAAAGATTACTGCGCTGGTGTAGTGGTTACCAAACTGCGCTGGCGACCGGATGACTCAAGATCAAACCCGGGCGAGACATTTGAAGAGTTTTCGTCGACCGGGATTTGGACTGGATTAACTCGAGCCCTGGCGAGGACTTTTGAAGAAGTGTCGTCGACCAGGGACTGGCGGCTCCTGAGCCGACCCAGCTCTAATGGGTACCTCCGAAATCGGCGAGTATCTGCCTGAATGGCGAGGGACACTTGTCTCTGTACAAGAAAAAAAAGGGATACTCATGTAAAAATCAGTCTCAGGTTAGACATACTAACCTGAGATTTCGCCTCGAGTAATAGCGGGCGTACGCAAAACAAACTCTACAAACTGTCTAATAGAACAAAATGTAGACAATTTAATGGGCACTAAGTCCATATAAGCACTACCAAAATTAGTAAAACAATATATCACAAAAACAAAAGCAACAATTTAAAAGACGACAGGATGAATGAAAAAATATATATAGACTATACTCTGAAGGTAAATTCGTAATTATCTTTACAACACCAACAGTAGTAACAAAGCAACGTCATCAGAAAGGATTAACACAACACAGTAGAAAAAGTACATAACTTACTTACTTAGTCGTTCCCCTTCTACAGTGAGGCGTAGAGGTTTGGAAGAGAAAGCGTCAGACCATCCTATCTGCTGTCTTCCTCCTGACCTGGTTCCATTCTAGTCCTCGGTCCTTCAAATATTGTCTAATGTTGTCCTCCCAGCGGACTCTGGGTCGTCCTGGGGGTCTGGATCCCTGGCTAAGTTTGCCATGCTTGTCGTGGTAGCCGATCTTCTCCCATTCTGCAGACCTGGCCAAACCATCTTAGTTGGGACTGTTCTACTTGGGTCTGCGTGGGGTGGAATTTTAGGCCTTGACGTATCGTCTGGCTGCGGACCATGTCTCTTCTTGTTTCTTCAACCACCTTCCTCAGATACCTCATTTCTGAGGTTTGGATCTGGCCTTTGTGGGTTATAGTCATTGCTCATCACGCGGCAGTCTTTTATTTTACTTTACTTAAAAGTACATAAATGAACCCCAAACCAATATTAAATTAACGCCGTTATAGACACAAGTGTGATAAACGAGCGCCAAGGCCTTATCGCTCTACCTTTTCCTACATCTTTCTTATTTTATTTTCTCCCACCTGCTCTTTCATCCCACATTTACTATTTCATCGTTTTTGATTACTCGCGACTGGTATCAAGAGAACCACATTTGTTCTTTCAGCGGTGGTAAAAGAAATTCTTTTGATTGAGTCCCCCACATGGCATTATCTTTTGAAGTCCACATTGCCTCGTGATAAATCTAGTGAAACACATCTGGTTTCATCAAAATCAGACACATGGGCATGGTACAATTTCTGTGGACTATTGTTAACTTTGAAGCGAGCGCGGCTGACACAAAAGATTAGTCTCTTTATTGCTCGGCCGCTGTCCATACAAACGACTGGTCACCACACTGGTAAAATGGCGCTGGAGAGGCCACATTACACAAAGGTTGGTTACGTCGAAAGACGCCCAGCTTGGTCAGGTGAAGATGTCTTCTCATGCTGTTTAAACAAACCGCCATGTAATACAATAGGCGGCGCGACAAAGGAACTTGTTAGCATGCTGGCGACAATGGACAGCGAGTTTTGTTACAGTTAGCGGACAGGTGAGTTTGTCCAGCTGGCCAATCAGCAAACACCGTGCAGTCTGACAAAGACTGATAGGTAATGCAAACAAACGTTGGTGGCGGATAGCCCAACCCACTTCAGTCCGTGACTCGCGCTGACAGGAGGAGCAACCAGATGGTCTCTTAGCTATTGGGGAGAGGTGGAGTTCACGTCCCAGGCAAGATTTTGTAACATATGGGCGTCTTAGGAATATATGTACCGCACAGTTCGTTAGATCAGATGAGTCCAGTTTTTTTTCAACATTGTGGATAGAAATCCCTAAAGCTTAGCCTTATTCAATATTCAGTGTGGATAAAATAATTCATATCTGTGATGTATTGTGTTCTTAAATGATTTTGCGAAGGAAAAAGAAGGTTAGTAGATTTTATACAGATTTTAAATTATTTTTTTCTTATTCTTTATTCATTTTAACCTCAAAGCTAAATGTGCAAAAGATAGTTTTTCAATTATTCTTTTCATAAATGATTAATAAAATCAGAAGATTTTCCTATAAGATGATAGGCTGATAGGAAGTAATTAATAGTACATACTTCATCTTCATCTAGCTTGTTGAATCATCATCACAGTCTTCCATGCGCACACACTCTCGTTTAACATCATTAGAAACGAACTCATAGAGATCAATAGTGAGAAGTAGAATAAATGAAAGTCAACCAGTGATATTAAGTGTGAAAACTTACAAAGAATTTTATGTGTCTTCAGTCCATCAGAAGTCTGTACACACTACGTGTCTGACGTCTAACCAGAAAAAAGTTATCAAAACGGACATTTGGCTAGCAGAATTCGCTATAGGACATCCTTCATTCCTCAATTAAAAATGAATATTTCTCGCCCACGATTAAGACGGCGGGCGCAGCATTTTTCGTCACCTTATATAACGTGCGCACAAATTCAATACATAGTTATATCAAGTTCAGATCAATCAAAAGCTACTACATGAGTCAATCTAAAGCTCAAAGTTGATTGCTTATTCAAAAATCAAGTTCAGCTCCATCGAAAGCTTACTACATGAGTCAATCTATAGCTCACATTTGATTACTTGTCCAAATATCAAGTTCAGCTCCATGGGAAGCTTACCATCTGAAGTCACGATAGAGAGCTCAAAAGTTGAATCTCATATTTATATCAAGTGCAACACACTCATAAGCGCACTCTATGAAGCAGACTTTAAAGTATATTTTATGAATCACGATTACATACTCAAGGTAATGAGTCTACATATCAAGAACATTTCGTGAAGATATCCAGTCTAGCCAGTACCCTTCAGCGATTAGACAACAGACATTTTTCATACGACAACTGTTAACCGTTGATCAATGCTACAGAGATATTGTCAAACAGTGAATGACTATATCGTGAAAGTTCTCAGTACAACAAAAGTTTTCACCAGAACGTCCTCGACTTAAGAGATACCCCACTCGACATAACTTATAACAACTTGGGAATTCTATGCATACATGTGAATCATCCTATCCGGGTGAAGCATTTAGAGACACATGGACTGTGTAGATTACTCACCATTGTGGTAACACGTATCATATCACATCATGATCATTTCACTTTACACAAGCTCATTCTTAATTAACTACTACTTAATTAACTACAATATTATCTCATTTGTGTGTTTTGTGTGAATCGTCTTTTACCCTCATCACGTTCTAACCACTACTAACCCTTTTTGTGTAGATATTTACTTAATAAACCCAATAATCGTTTGATCATTATCTAGTTTGTTAATGTATCACTCGTGCTGTCGGTGTTAAATATTTACATATAGGGGAATTTCTACACTCAGATGAGGTTGGGGGCTTTTTCTGTTACGGGATCTAAGGGCAGAAGTTAAGGTCGTGGGGAAACAGAACTCTTTCCATAATTTACTAGAAAACACTGTTCAGTGGAAAGCACTCGCATTCTCTTCTTCGTGTCCTTATCTCGGATAGGTCTCTATCATCTCTTAACGAGCCAATTTCTGGAGACCTTCTACCTAATTAGCATAGTAGTTAGTGCACTGGCTTCCTAGCTCAGTGGTCTATGGTTCGATCACCAGATGAGGTGGGATTTTTTTAGGCCGCAAACGGCTCCTGGGTCGACCCAGCCCCAATTGGGTACCAGAGCAACTCTGGGAAGGTTAAGGCGGCCGGCGCGGTGCTGACCACATCACCCCTAGTGTGCCGATGGTCAAGAAAATATGGGATAACACCATATTCCCAGTATGCCTCAATTGGCGTATAACGGGATCCTTTTCTACCTAATATCTTATAGGCTATTCCTGGCGAAAACTTCTGTCGTAGTTGCCCCAATACTCACCACACGACATCAACTATACCTCTGAACAACACAACAAACAGAACTATTAACTAAAAAGCCTCATCGTGAGGAATAATATAGTGCAGAACGTATAATAAACACAGTTAAGAAAATAGCACACTAAATGAAAAAAACGTCCTGATATAACCAACAGTTCCATGTATATGGTAAAGTGACGTGCTACACAAAAGAAAGTAGCAAACATCTTTAACAAAATACTCCCTAAAACAAATGTCATTTTGTATGTACGTTGTATGTACGTTGTATGTACGAACCAGAGCCCATTAAATGACTCGTACTTTTTTTTTAAATTTAAAACAAAAATTAAAAACGTAACCCTAGGCGACATATGCAGAAGCGGATAAAGGGGTTGAAGGGATGTAAGGCATGATTTAATATGTTACTTGACCATATACTTTTTAGCTGCAGAAATGACATCATTAAAATTTAATATATGAGAGGGCTCCGCTGGTAAGACTAAACTCTCAAATGGGGTACGCGGTTATTTTAATTTTGGGGAACACTGTATTAGGCGATACACAAACATGGGGACGAAGAAAAACTCAAATAAGTCACGGTTGATGGCGCACGGATAGGACGTTTCATTGCAGGCAATGGAGTGGAAAATCGTGTTGCGTTGTGATGACTCCTTTCCCTCCACTCCTCAGATTTAAACAGGCTATGACACTGTTTCTCAACACTGGTCTCATACCTTCTCGTTGAGTCCACAAATTATACCTAACGGATCAGAGCGGAGTCGTTGTTACTTTCGATAGAATATGGTTTTGTAGCTAACTTTTCTGTTTATACATTCTCTTATGAGCTAACCTAATCAACCAAAACATAAAAGTAATTACGTTGTTCTCTTTCTGCGCTGCATGTTCAGATGACGGCACGAACTTTGATGTGACCATTTCATTCTGCCCCAGTCTTTTTCAACTTCATTGGATCTGTGTAGTCAAACGTATCGTGACTTCGTCAATGGTCTATACTCTAAGCACCTTGAAAAAACTGAAAACGGCCAGCGTTCTCTTTTAACGGGTTTTCAATGTAGCTTTCACTGGGTATTGCGCGACTTTTCCGTATTTTCCCGAAAAGGCACTATGGAAATACAGCAAGGCATGCGAGTTCTTTTTAACGGGGTTCAATTCATTGTTCACTGTGCAGTGCGTACTGTTTCATTATTTTTCCTAAAATCTGGCAGGAATGGTTCAAAGTACGTTACAGTAAGTCAGTAAATAGAAGAGTTTGCTGTTTTCACCATCCCTTCAACTTATTGCTTCGATGGATACATAATAGAGAAAACGCGCTGATAGCATTACAAGGCAGCTCTCGTTCTGGGACCCCCATCGTAAGAGAGTTAGAAGGAGAAGACAAACATATGGAGGAGAGAACTGGAGACAGAAATGAAAGGTATGAGGAAGGCATCAAAAGAAGTGGGACTGATGGCACGAGACAGGAGGACCCAGCATGAGTTTGTTGAAGGCCCCTTTTTCTTTGGGAAACCGAATGGCAATGATTATGAACGTACGACACGTTTTCCCGCTGTCTCTGACAGCTTGCAATTTTATTTGTAGAATCCTCAGGAGAAGGTGGTGATCACGTTCTGCATAACACAGACGTGGTCCAGATGCTGTTATAACTGTGAGTGGAGTTAAGAACAAGCTCTCAACTCCGTTTAAATTTTCCCGCGCAACCTATACCATCTGACAGCATGACACGGTATTCTCTCCCCTGCTTCATAGTAGTGGTCAAACAATGCCATACTTAGAGTGAAAGATGGGGGTATTCAAATGTATCAACCTTCGCTCAAGATTACTCTGTCATGAACTTATTATTCTCCAGCCACTTCTGTGAGGTAATATATTTTCGATCGTATTTCTGAGCCCCCAGCTGAAGGTGATCCAGCAACTATTAATCTAATGGCTCTATCTGGTTATGTATTTAAACATATGAGTAATACGGGTGCAGACACACACTTCACTCAAAAGTGATTAAACAAAATGTAGCTTTAAAACAGGTTTAATAATCACTTAAAGTTTAACAATGTAAAATAAATAAAGTTGTTTATTAAAAAAAAAAAAAAAAAGATGATATTTATCATCATCGGATGATTCCCCGTGGTGGGAAGTTTGGAAAATTGTAAAAGGTTCGTTGGTTGCGCTGTTATAGTACTTATCTTCTGGTTTGGGGTGGGTTGGCGTCTGCTTCAGCCGCTGTTGGTTCCCACGGGTGCCTTGGACTGTACTTCTCTACAATAGTCAAGTCTAGTGGCGGTAGCACGCCTCATGAATTAAGTCTGAGGTAACTACAAAGGTTGTCAAGCGTCTTCAAGACTCGTCTGATGTTGGTGGCTAACGTCGACTTGCACAGGAAATGCTCGAATATTGTTGGGAAACTGTTTAAGATGCCGTACCTTTCAGGTGAGTTAGGTGTCTCAGTGAGTGCATTTAAAGTTGGATCCTAGAACTTAAGACGCAGATGACATCTCTGGGGTTACTCTCTTCTAATCTTAGAATTCACGCCCAGTCCTATGGCATGTCCTATATTTGGGTCCTAATATTTCGTGTTCCTGGCTGACTATGGCTTCTTCTTGATCGATTTGGAAGTCAGTGAAGTATATTAATCACTGAGCTGACGTTACGTCTGAGAATCCCGTCAGGCAGAAAAAAATACCAGACCCCAAGCCTCGGTGGGGTCCACCGTTGGATTCCCAAGAAATCAGAAGACGAGGAGGATCAGAATAACAGCATGGCCTTCAACAACTCCATTGAGGGACAAACTGTATGGGACAGAAGTCTGAGACAACTACCAACTTTAACAGAAACATGGTTATAAGAGAGCAAACACTAAAGAAGAAGAAGATACATATGTTAAATCAGGTCCATCCTCTGGTTTGGAAGGATGGCATTTTATCAATAACATTCGTCCAAACAATACACGTTCACGTACAGATGCACATCTTACGTATGAGAAGACCAGAAATAATAACAAACACAGACATACGGATGGGAACCAAACCATAACCACATAGTACTGATAATTATAATGATAGAAAGTGGTGACAGATAAGACACCATTTGGAAACAACCAGCCAGTATAGCCATAAATTTCCTAGACTGGAAGTAACAAGGGAGAATTTTTCAAAGCGGAAAGACTAAAGAGAATGAAGAAGAGGCAGCCAAGGCAGCAGGAGCTTAAAGGGCAGAGCTGGCAGCAGGAGCTTAAAGGGCAAAGCTGAAAAAAGGTAAATGGTAAAGGTAGTCCCCTAGCAGGTTCTGCCGGAGGGGATTGAAGTGTAATACTAGGTCTCAGCTTTTTTAGATGGTGTGACCAATTCCCTTCCTAGCTGCCTTTGATTTCCCTAACTCAGGAGCAGGCTCAGGTATCCACTGACAGCTGGGTGGACTGGAGCGTAACGATACCAGGTTGTGGTCCCAGAACCTGGTAACTTGGCCGGGAGAAACCAGTGTTCTACCCATTCTTCCAATCGGAAGCTCTATAAAAATCGATGGTGCGCAACAAGTGCCATGTTTTCCGCTTGGAACGAAAAGGATGGACGAATTTTGGTGATATAATTTTGGACAAGTAGTATAGAGAATCCAGTTCCCAGCAAAATACTAGGCAGGATAATTATACAGTGAATTTCAAAGGCAGTAGACTACAAACTGAGGAAAGAACAAGCAGGATTTAGAAAGAACAGAAGATGTGTAGACCATATATTCACTCTCAGGAACATTATAGAGCAGTGCTCAGAATGGCAAAGACAGCTTTACATAAATTTTGTTGATTTTGAAAAGGCTTTTGACAGCATACATAGGGACAGTTTATGGAAAATACTGAGGGCTTATGGAATTCCAAGCTGCATAGTATCAATCATAAAAAGCCTCTATGCCAACTTTACGTGTAGTGTTGGGCAGAGCAACCTAACCTTCGAGGTGAAGACAGGAGTACGACAGGGATGCCCCTTATCAACCACTCTGTTTTTAACAGTCATAGACTGGGTGATGCGCCAGACAACAGAGGGCAGTCCAAGAGGAATAAGATGGACTACATTTTCAACATTGGAAGATCTGGAATATGCAGATGACATTGCACTGCTGGCACATTCACATCAACACATCCAGGAAAAAAACGGATAGACTTAATAAATTTAGCCAGCAGGTGGGCTTGAACATCAATTTAAAGAAGTCTGAGGTCATGACGCTCAATGTGAGCAACCCTGAGCCCATATCAGTAAGGAATCAGCAACTGGTACAGACAGATACCTTCACATACCTAGGAAGCATAGTAACACGAGACGGTGGGGCAGGCAAAGACATCAACATCAGAATGAATAAGGCAAGAACAGCCTTCTTTAGCCTAAATAAGATCTGGAAGTCCTCCCAATACAGCACAAGCACAAAATTAAGATTATACCAGAGTTGCGTGCTTTCTGTGCTTCTCTATGGTGCGGAATGCTGGAGAGTCACAGAGAAGGAAATGTCAAAATTGTCCTCTTTTCACACAACATGCCTAAGAAAAATGCACCGAATCTTTTGGCCGAATACCATCACCAACCATGATCTGCTTACTCGTAGCAAGCAAGAGGACATGCATACCATCATAGCTGGCAGACGCTGGAGCTGGGTTGGTCATGTCCTCAGAAGAGACCCCGATGCCATCACAAGAACAGCTATGCTTTGGACCCCTGAAGGAAAGCGAAAGAGAGGCCGACCAAAAACAACTTGGCGGAGGACTGTGGAGGCTGAGATGCAAAGAATGAACACTGCTTTGACGGTCGGTGGTTAAGGATCGAAGAAGAAGTATAGAGAATCAGCCCTACGTTTTAATAGTGGTGTATTCAGAGGCCCAAGAGAAAAGATTTCGGGCTTCACTCACCCTTTTCCTCTTATTTTTTCTAATATGTACTGTGTGGCTCGGGAGCCGCGGTAGCATAGTGGTTAGTGCACTGGCTTCCTAGCTCGGTGGTCTATGGTTCGATCCCCAGATGAGATGGGATTTTTTTTTAGGCCGCAAACGGCTCCTGGGTTGACCCAGCCCCAAATGGGTACCAGAGCAACTCTGGGAAGGTTAAGGCGGCTGGCGTGATGCTGACCACATCACCCCTAGTGTGCCGATGGTCAAGAAAATATGGGCCTAACACCATATTCCCAATATGCCTCAATGGGCGTGTAACGGGATCCTTTACCTTTTTTACTGTGTGGCTCACGTTTTTTTGTTTTATTTTATTGTACCTACAAACGTTACACAGCATACGTGCTGTGAAGAGTGTTTATTCCCCCTTTAAATAATATATTCTGTATCATTAGTAATGTAAGGGGTAAAGGATTCCGTTACACGCCCATTGAAGCATATTGGGAATATGGTGTTTGACTCGCCTTAACCTCCCAGAGTTGCTCTGGCACCCAATTTATGAGGCTGGGTCGACCCCGGAGCCGTTAGCGGTCTAAAAAATCCCACCTCAACTGGGGATCGAACCATGGACCACCGAGCTAGGAAGCCAGTGTACTAACCACTGCGCTACCGCGACTCCTATCATAAATAATGTATCATAACAAAACGGCAAAACGGGGCGGTGAGTGGTCTCTCAAATTGATCCCCCGAACAGACCCCGTCAAACCGAATATTCCATCCAAATTAATCTCAAATACGCTACTACGTTCCAGCGGCTTCTACAATGTTGAGAAACACTGGGCTAATAAGAATTTTGATAGTCTAAGGAATGTCAGTACGATGGCGCAGGTGAAACCTTAAGAGTGTTGTACAGTATATGACTCACCGAAACATAAACATATGGGGGAGGGGGGTTCGACGGTCGTTAATACATAACAAAGACTGCATTCACTTCGGACTTGAAAAACTACATGCGACTGCCCTCCAATTTCTCCTTTTCACCTGAAATTTCTCACGGGCAACAGCAAAAGTGCAGTGAATACCGTGCTCGGCATTATTAGCACGGTGGTTGCAGGCACCCGGATAAAAAGAGAAGCCGTGAAGTCAAAAACACGCTTCTAAAGTGAAATGCTAATTCAAGCAGTATACGGTCCTTTGTTGCTGGTAATACCAACAGTGAAATAAGAAAGATTAGAAGCCTAAATACATCTGAATACTGGAAAAACCAGAAGAGCAGGAAATGATTTTGACTTTCATGAAACAGTTTAAACATACAATACACATTTTGTAGATTATATACAAACATTTTTGACGTATTCCCTAAAGTTTCAAAATAACGTTCCCCATCCAGTATTTCATTTTTTTTTAAAATCAACGTAAAGAAATTAAATTTAAGCAAATTTGTTTTTTGTGTGACAACAACGCCGGTGCTGGAAGACTATCTTATAATCATTAAGTAACTGATGCTGTAATTGAGAAGAAGACAACAATTCAAAGCGATGACCATCATCATCAGCTGCCATTTCCGCAACGAAGGTCTGCTGCAATGGATCTTCAATGTCTTCTGTCTCTTGTCTTAAGGTACACTCTGACTCTTTCTTGTCCATCTCTTGTCTTGATGGTACACTCTGACTGACTCTTTCTTGTCCATCTCTTGTCTTGATGGTACACTCTGAATGACTCTTTCTTGTCCATCTCTTGTCTTGATGGTACACTCTGACTGACTCTTTCTTGTCCATCTCTTGATGTTATCTTCCCACTTACAGCGCTGTCTTCCCGTTGCACGTTTGTCTTCTATTATCGTCGTCTGCAGTGTGTTATGTCGTTTAATAAGGCCAAAATATTGTACCTATGGTTTAAATATTTAAGTGGTGATAAACACGACAAATCTAATACCTATTAACATAGCATGGGCACACCCAAATCAAGATTTGTTTTGCCGACTCCACAAATTCTGGCATTAAAAGCAAACCTTTTTTTCTAAATTTGGGTCACTTTTCAGCGGAAGTGTCCCAAGTTTGAAAGCTGAACTACGTGATATCTGTCTAAGCCGGTGTTTACTGAACGCTGAGGAGATACAGGTAGCGTTGTTCTGGGCTTCATCACGCTAGCAGGTAGATATGTTTGAAATGAAGAACAGTGGACCGCATGTTTGATACGACCTTACAAAGACGGAGTAAAAATAGGTATGGGTTATGTTTAGGAATCCTAAGCCTAACCCTAATGAAGTAGGCGACTTATTTGGATGACACCGAAGAATACGTCCCTCTGTTCTTCATTTCAGCCGACAGATACTATTAGCCCTTTTCAGGACTTAGTATATAGGCCTACATCAACGCTGTACTTCGGTTAATATACTAGTTACTTTTAAATGGTAAACGACGCTACGATATAACCAACCGACTTCAACCTAGATTGAAAGCCACGTGCCTCGTCACAAGAAGACAAAACTCGCAAGGGGGGAAAACGTGACTATAGTACTAGCCATGACACAACGACGATAGTCAATAATAAAACAAGCACGAATAGAAAGATGAAGAATACGGCGGTCTGGCTTGTCATGCTTCAGCGCGTTTAATATGTATCACCCCTTGCAGCAAACTTGCTCTAAAAGTCTAAAGCAAGCATGCGTTATCGCTGCGGTGGTTTCTCAAGCAATTTGTTTCACACGATGAATTCGCCAGCCCCATCATTAGTATAATAAATATGACAGAGTAAAAAGTTATGCTTAAGTACTAGTGTTGATGACAATGACGTAGACAAGCAGCAGTATTATATTTAATACTCTTTAACTGTCCTTCGTTATTTCGTATAATTCTTTCTTAGACTCATGTGAAATAAATATGCCTGGGAAGCCCACAACTTCTAGGTTTTTTTCTTCTCTGTTGTCTAGTATTCTACTTCTTACAATTGCCTGCAACATAGCCTACCCTTTTATGTGTATTATTTACCTAGACTCGTGTGTATGTGTGTGGCTATTTAATTTTCACTTTATTCTACAAGTTTATGCTGTTCTTTTTAGAAGGAAGCTGGGAATTGTGGACGGAATTCTGGGAATGGTGGACGCAATTTACCACTGACATGTCTTTGGGCACAGAAGGAAAAGGATTACTACTTCCTCAACCATGTCGTAACGGGCAACTAATATGAGATTGTGGATGTGGTTAGTAACTTCATCATGTCAAACAGATTGCTACAGAAATTACCCCTGCAAGAGCATTTGAATGCTTTAGTTCAGGTTCGTACAAGGGGATCACGTGTGGTGGTGGTGGCTCTATGTTTCATATGGAGGAATGATGATGGTGTCTTGGGGACATGTTATAGTAAGTAAAATCGAGCTACCATAGATGGTCTTTTATTTTGTCCTTCCTTTTTTCACTCCTTATGGAGCATGGGGTCACCACTGCAGTAGCTGCCAGCAGGAAGCCTGCATCAAGGAACACACGCGCTTTTGCAGAGGTGGTCTGTAGGCCTACATACATTTGTTTTACATGTTATATTTAAAAGTCCCGTATAGACAGTCATAATAGCAGGTAATTTAGGCTTCATTCATCCCGGGTAATTTTTCCAGGAGAGTCCAACTTTCTTTTTTTTTTAAATTAAATCATGGGCACAAAATTAGTAAATTTATGGATCAGATTCACTCTTTCAAAAAGTAGGCCTTCTAGAAAACGGCATGTGAAAAAATGCAGCTAATCTAAATTAAATTAGGTCTATGATTCCTAAACCTAACCCCTTATTACTGCGTCTCTGAATGCACTTTTTGGGGCCGTATCGAGCACATGCCCCACTATTTTTCATTTCAACCAAATGAACAACTTTAAATTACATTTTGCTAACAAAACAGACGTAGCCTTTGTCATGTTATTGTTCGTACATTTATCTGCGTATTGTGCAGAACATAACAATGACTCTCAAGACGGAACAGTACTGAAAAAAGACCCCGTTTTATTTTTCTAGCCTACATAAAATGGGGCCTCTAAGCCTACGCGTAATAAACAGTCTAAAAAAATACGTAATAACCACCCTAGAGCTCAGGTGTGATAGAAAGATACTTAACCATTGGAGAAATACTCTTCAAACAAAGACTGAAAGAGAGCTTCGTCTTACACTAAATTACATAGGCTAGGCCTATAGGCCTACAGTTTGAATTAGGTCTAAATACACATTTTGAATACGGTCTGTGTCGATGCCATTTCATTTATTTCTCTGAATCACCCTATAGTCATTCAAAAACTACTTTCTCTGGCTATTCACTAAACTGCATACGTTTACTTGGACAACTGTGTGAGAACAATGTGAATGAACTAACACATGGTAACGACGGTAATACTGTTACTGACACGATGAACACAAACCTGTTACGTGCAGTACACATACACACTCGAACGGTGTAACAATACAATTATAACGGTTTTAAAAAAATGATTAAACAAACACAAACAGGTAAGTGCCTACTATCTAACATGTACCATTATTTAATAGCTAGCTACCATATTTTCCCACCAACTTTCACTCTCGGCTATCACAGGTAAGCAAAAAATGACAGCCATCTTTTACCTCTACGGGTAGTCCTCAACATGTCGACCACTTCCGCGTTCTTGAAACTGCCAAAAAACTACACAAACACACTGAATTCAAAAGTACTTACACATGTCCAGAAGAAGGTCTGAATTTGGTTTCTAAATAACAAAATATACTGTGCAAAACGTATCTTCCTTAGTAAGCCGTGTCACGTTTGAATCGGTCAACTCTAACCATTAGTAACTCCCACCATCTTTTGTATAACCGTTTCAGTTTTTAATGTCCTGTGCGGGGGCTAGGTTATCTGCCCTGACTGTGACATGAGATCACAAATTCAAAAAGGTCCCAAGCAGAAGTGTTTACCTGATCAGGTGAACGGCGGGCTAAACGAAAATAAGCGAAACAAGGTGTGGCAGGTGTGCTATTCTCAAGATTTGTGGTATATTAACGTGGTGACTGCGTTGACTGTCGCGTTGTTTCACGATATATTTTTCTCAAGATTTGGTAACAAGCTCATACATTGTTTTTATATATTTTAAATACTACCAACGGCTTTAAATATATTTTGGTTGAATCACAGTTTACTGTGCTGTTGGCCATGTTGTCTTGTTGCAAACAGGGTTGGGGTTAGGGTTAAGGTTAGTGGTAGTGTAGTAAATTAAGAATGCCGTTAAGTATTTATTTACAGAGAATACAGTTGGGGGGTTTAGAGTTGGAATTAAGGTCAGAGTTAGAAAGAAACATTGTTACTAATAATAACATTAACCCTAACGATGTTTGTGTTAAAAAAAAGAGAAGGAGACGCTGGCTATGGATAGGACACACATTGAGGAAACCTGTTGATAGCATTACAAGGCAGTCCTTGTTCTGGAATCCCCGGGGAAAGAGAAGCAGAAGTAGACGAAAAAAAAAAAACACATGGAGAAGAGAACTGGATACAGAAGTGAAAATGATGAGGAAGACGTGGAAAGAACTTGAGCTGATGGCACGTGACATGAAGACTTAGCACGTGACATGAAGACTTAGCACGTGTTATTTGAAGGCCTATGATCTTTGGGGAGCTAAAGGGTATTGAATGATTTAAAGTGTAAAGACTTCCGAGAGAACACTGTTATTCATCCTATATTTAAACAAAATAAATTCAAACCATTAAAATAATAAAGTTTATGTGCATGTGTTTTTAAAAAGTAAGACCAAAGGAAAGAACAAACAAAGAATGTGAAGAAAAGCGGATATTTTGGCAGACAATAAGCTCTTTACATAAATGCTGACATACGTGATTCCACTAGTCAGACACTGCGCCTTTTGTTTGGTGCGGGTGGGGGGGGGGGGGGGGGATGGGGGGGGGGGGGGGTAGTGTTTCACTTTTGAAAAATAGAACTCTTATGGGAAGGGATCAGGGCTTTTGGGTATTTGCTGCCATAGGCAAACAGCTCACTTGCCGCCCCAAATAAGTATGATGCTCTCGACAACGCCACCTCAGATTGGGCGAAAAGAAGCTCTCCCGGCAAGCAGAAGAGATGAGAAAACGTCGAAAGGAAAACCAGGAAAATAAGCAGCTGAGGACTGTCACCTCAAGGGCGCATTCCCATAATCAATTATGACTGAAGGGGCTATTAATATTATTATATTATATATGTGTGTGTGTGTGCTTCTGGAAAACGCGAAATCCGGCCCTGTACTAGCTGGTAGAAACTAGTAGCTATTTTTAGGTTTCAGCAACGTTACACTTGAGTTGCTAAAGCTTACTTATTTTTTTATAATGCCTAGTTCGCCTATTGGTAAATCTGATCCTGGTACGGATACATGCGGTAAGATATAATAAAGTGATTCGCGAGAAAATTGTGCCCTAACGAACGAACACTTAGGTAGGAAACAAAGGAGGGAGGGGTACAGACAAATATATTGTCACAAAACGATTTGTGCATGTACATTTGCGCCGTTATTTCTCTCCCTCATCGTCCTATTATTTGACATATTTTATGCCCTTACATTTTTTGCTCTGAGCCGCTCCCAGCCTTGTTTACATTTCACTATGTGAATCATAGCATGACAAAGCTAATTAGACAGGTCAGCGGTTAATACGTTTATCACCTAAGTCTTCTAGCCACCTTTGATAGAGACGATCTGTGTTGATCCAAGGTGGTCCAAACCACTCCTCGTAACAATAAGACCCGGCAGAGTACGGAAAGAAAGCAATATTGTTTGTCTGAGCTGCCGGCGATCCGTATTTGACCGTCTGGTGAATGCAAGAAAACACAGGTGATAATACGTAATTGTTTCCGCTGGGCCATCTTTGTATCAATATTACCGATAATCTGTCTGGGGAGACAATATTGTGGGAAAGCATCTAGACACGAAATAAGTTCACATATTTGTTTGTGTGTTTGCATAAAGATGCAATCAGAAGTATTACTGCCTTATTAGAAAGAGGTCACGCGTTGGAATTTTTTTTTTTTTTTTTTTTTTTTACGAAATACTCGAGGTCTCAGGTTACGCGTGAGTATCCCTTTATTTCTTGTACAGAACAGGTGTCCCTCGCCATTTGCAAATACTTTTCGGAGGTAATTGCAGCTGGGTCGGCTCATACGCCAGTCACGGGGGCCAGGTCTCGATCCAGTCCAAGTCGACCGAAAAAATCCTTAACCACCCGAGTTAATCCAGTCCGGTTACGATCCTGAATCATCAAAGCCGTCGCCCGGGTTTGTCGCCAGAGCGGTGTTGTAATCACTACGCTAGCGCGGCTCCCACGTTGGAATTTTAAAATTTGATATTTTAAAATACGCGGGGGATATTATGATTTAACACCCCGACCCATATAGTTGTAAAGAGCTTACCATTGGCTTGATTTGAGAGCAGGAATAGACTTTAACTTTCATTGGCAAGTTGGTCTAAAATTACACCCTGGGACTTGACCTGATAATGGAAATATAATCTAGCGAACTCGGAGACACAGATCATACTGCATTGCCACGTCAAGCTAGCAATTCACCACAGCCAGAGAGAACGATCAGACAAAAGATTTCAAAATTGTAAATGACAGATCGAAGTATTTGGGCAACTTTGAAACTTAAAAGTAAACCCGCATTTTTAAATACAAAGACTGGAGACGTAAGGAATCACATCACCCGTCAATAGAGGAATACTAAAATTTCCCAGACCAAGTGATTCGAAAGCATCTAACCTAAGTTGCTGTGTCCATTCTAACTGTGCCAGGAGATTGTAGATCCCATTTGGGGTAAGTTGTGAACCTATATTTTACAAATATGAATTTGACACATTTTCTTGCTAAGTGGTTATATTTATTGTCTTTACTGTCACAATCATCAACACATTTTTGTCTTTACTGTCACAACCGTCAACACAACCATCATTATTGTCTTTACTGTTACAACCATCAACACAACAATCATTATTGTCTTTACTATCATAGCCATCAGCACAACTATCATCATTATGAAATGCTGAAAAAGTCTCTACTTGAACGTTTTGAGGTAAGTTGTGAACCTATATTTTACAAATATGAATTTGACACGTTTTCTTGCTATGTGGTTATATATTTGAGGTTGGCAACCTCAACATATGAAAATAGTGTATTCATAAACCACCATAGCAAGCGCTGGTGACTGCTTCTTGGTAGTCATACGGAAAACCGACAGCAGAGGTGACCCCATACTCCGAATGGAGCAGTGATGAGTGGTGATTAGATCCCATGTGCATCAAGTGTATTGTATCATTTTGTGAGATAGTTGTACCTTGTTAATTGTAGTTCAGGCATAAACCATTGCATTCGCGCTGTCCAAGCACATATTTTCCCAGTTTAATACGCAGAAGAATATTGGGGATTTCTAATCATCTTCCCCGAGTTACACTGTGTATACTTAAGAATTTAATTATTCAGAGAGGCTAACATCGGTCGGTGGAGAGCGAGATAATGCGCCTGGTAATCTTCCAACCCAGTGCACTTAGTGTAGCATAATGTCTGAACCAATACCTAATGGCAATTAACGAGAGCCTGCCTTGCCTAACTATATCGGAATGTGTAACACAAATTTCGACCAATCCCTGCACCGATCGTTGTAATCATGAAACCGTGAGCTGGGGCAGGAAGGCAAGATGAAATTTGTTTTAACGTGTGTGTTAATTTGTGACTCCTGGGAAAAGGATAATGGATTTCATCCTGTACGATGATCACAGTACGAGACTAGATGTCATAACCTTTTAGTAGATACTTGGATCTAGGCTGTAGGAGCAGTGGTACGGGAGTTATGTGTGCATTAAGGCCATATTAACAAGGATCGTAAGTAGTTTTATCATGTTTGGACGGCGATAGCACAAGATACAGGGGATGGAGAAAAAAGACAGTTCATTAGAACGATAGCGACCAATCGGCCGGTTAAAACGAGACCTCGATGGAGGAAATCAGTTGGATAACACCGGAGTAAGGAATTATGGAGATTTTTATAGAGTGACAGATTGGTCAGAAGGCTTCATCTTCGAAGAAAAATTTAGTACACAAGATAGGCCAAAACCAGCCAATGGAATCGTTTGTCTTCTCGTCATCCGCTGTGAGGAATAAAAAGGGAAGGTAATCGTGAAGAAATTCGCTCTCGCCGCCAAAATCAAACGACAGAACATAGATAACAGCATGCTGCCACGAAGCCACCTTCGGCATCTGCATGTGTGAGCAGACTGTTTGGCATTTAAAGCCCTGTGTTGCTGATAATTGAGGGTCGTATCATACATATCCTGTCAAAACCTTATCAGCTAGGCAGAGAATGGTTGATATATCCGTGCCATTGTGAGAAGAACTGAGGCACTAAAGATTATCTTCACATCTGAGGTGGAACCCCGTAGTGTTGGGGTGTTCCATCCACTGCTGCTGAGATAAACCAGGAGGGTTGTGACTGCAAAGTTAAGTGCATACAAGCTAGGCTGCCTCGCCCTACATGTATCCCACACTATAGAGAATATGTAATGATGAAAGACAGTGGATTGGTACAATCTCCTGGCAAAGGGGCGACCGACCCCAACCAGGCGCGTCCACGGGTGGCGGATAGTGGAACGACCTCCAGATATGGTGTGTCAACTGCGAATTAAGTCAGCATTGCTGGACGAATAAGCAGTTGCGGACCAAACGGCGATGTCCTCCCAGCAGGACGGGGAGGGGTAACAGGTGGCACTGATACCCCCACTGAAATCCCCCATATGTCCTACGACCGGTGCATCAAGCGAGTAAGAGCCGCTATAAGCTCTAGCCACGGGGAAGGTAAACCTCGGTAAACAAACCAATCTGCTGCCTTGCAGCTACCACCGGGAGATGGAAAGGCTATGGGAGACAACCCTGAACAACAAACACAACCCGGCCTGCCGAAGACAGAGTGTGTTAGCTACGGCGCAGACACCGGGAAAAATTAGGACACACACGCTTTTGCGGTATGGAGTCATGCGACAATCTCGACTTACGTCATGGCGTCGCTCCTATCAGCTACAACCGGGGAGGAGCGGAGCCGGGCCCCTAGCCTCGAAAGGGCCCACCCAAGCAACCGGTGCCTTTGCCAACCAAATGGTCGGGGGAAGGCAAAGTAGAGCAACTGACCAACTAACCCACTATCTTACAGTGGCACAATGGAATGCAGAAGGAGTGAGGAACAAGAAACCGGAGTTACAAGAATTCCTCAGGGAAAATAACATTGATATAATCTGCATCCAAGAAACTCACCTAAAAGATACCCAACGATTCTTTGTACGTGGATACCAATCCTTCCGCCAAGACAGGGCAAAAAGAACTAAGGGAGGAATCCTCACACTGATTAAAACCTCAATCCCAGCAGTAGAGACACACAGATCTGGTGAGGACGAATTTGAATACATAACAGTCCAACTACTGCTGCCCAGTGGAGATTTAATGATCACAAACTGCTACAACCCTCCAACCACAACTCTGGAGCTACACAAAGTGAAGCTTGCAGCATCGAGGCACCTCATTATGGGTGACTTCAATAGCCACTCACCCAGCTGGGGCTATGACGCAACAGATCCAAGAGGAGAAGAGGTGGAAGATTGGATGGTAGAGAATAAACTAATTCTAATAAACCAACCAGAGGATAAGCCCACCTCCTATTCCAGAGTATGGAAAACAACGAGCACACCAGATCTTGCTATGGCTACAGATGACATACATCGACTCACCACCAGAACAGTAAATACTCAACTTGGGGGAAGTGACCATGTACCAGTCACATTACAGATATCTGAGATAAGAAGTGCAGGACAAATCAATATGTCTCCTAGCTGGAATTTCAAAAAAGCAAACTGGGGATTTTTTAAAGAACAAGCCGACAATTTCTGTCAGAACATTGCCCACTCAAATAACATCAATAAAAACATCTCCATCATCAGTGAGGCAATCATCCAAGCAGCAAAGAAGTCAATTCCACGAGGTAAACGACGAGACTACAAACCATACTGGAGTGACAACCTGGGAAAACTACATAGTGAATTAAATAAAGCACGGGAAACTAGGGAGCAAAATCCCACATTAGAAAACACACAGAGGCACAACAGCATAAAACAAGCTTTCAATGAACAAAAGAAAGCTGAAATCCAAAGGAGCTGGCACCAGAAGACCAGCAGTCTCAACATGGAAAAGGACTCAAGCAAGCTATGGAATCTGACAAGAGTGCTAAATGAAGAAACAACAACCAGCTACTGTAAGACTGTCATCAAGGAAAATGAAAAATACCACACAGGAAAGATGGCAGCAAACATCCTGGCAGATTTCTACAAGGAAGAAAGCACCACATCACTTTCACATGCACGGATCCAAGAAGTACGTAAGGAAGTAAAAGAAAAACTGAAGCACCAAATACCAGATATCTGCATGAAGTCACCCCTTACTATGAGAGAACTCAGTGCTGCCATAACAAAACTAAAGAACAGAAAAGCTCCAGGAAAAGATGGCATCACAAATGATATGATCAAGAACCTTGGACCTGTAGCCAGGCACAAGCTCCTCCTAATCTTCAATCAGTCATGGAGTACTGGAAAATTTCCAGATCAATGGCGAGAAGCAATCATTGTTCCCATCAGAAAGAAACAAAAGGAGAAAACAAGCAAGTCCAGCTACCGACCAGTTAGCCTACTGAGCTGTCTGGGTAAGGTAATGGAAAGAATGGTGAACTCAAGATTACTGAAACATCTGGAAAAAAACCATCTGCTTGATAACACACAGTCAGCGGAAAAATCGCAGCACCGAAGACCAACTAGTATATCTAGCCCAGGAAGTAGAAAATGCCTTTCAGGAGAAAAAGAAAGTACTGGCGGTTTTTGTAGACTTGACAAAAGCCTTTGATAAGGTATGGAAAGAAGGACTCCTCCTTAAGATGCTCAACAGCAAAATTGAAGGGAGAATGTTCAACTGGATACGGGACTTTCTTCGATACCGCACAGCAAGAGTAAAACTTGACGGGAAACTGAGCCATCGCGTCACTCTACAACAGGGTGTGCCACAAGGAGGAGTTATCTCCCCCACACTTTTTATCATATATATAAATGATATTGCAGAGAAACTGTCCGGGCATATCTCCAGGGCTCTTCATGCTGACGATTTTGCTGCCTGGTGTGCTGCTGAACATTTGCCTACTGCGAAGTTCAGGATGCAAGCAGCGCTAAATACCATTGGTAAATGGGCATCAGATTGGGGAGTACAGATAAACCTCTCCAAGACAGTAGCAACCTGCTTCTCTCTGTCAAATCGCCGAGAAACGATCAAACTGCAGCTAAATGGAAGTGAACTTCCAATCGAGGAAAACCCAACATACCTAGGAGTCAAGTTGGATAAGAGACTCACCTGGAAGCCGCACATAAAAGCAGTAGAACAGAGAGCAATAAGAAAGCTCTCTATTATGAAGAAACTGGCTGGCACAAGTTGGGGGGCAAATACCAACATACTTAAAAAAGTCTATACAGGCACAGTCAGACCTGTACTTGAATATGGCATGTCAGCCTGGGCCACAGCATCTAAAACAAACACAGAATGTCTAGGGAAAGTGCAAAATTCAGGCCTTAGACTAATCACTGGAGGGATGAAGACTTCTCCAATCCAGGCAATGGAGCGATACACCAACATCCGCTCTCTTGATGACAGACGTGAGGAAAAGGTATTCACTCACAGTGAGAAGCTTCTACGAATGCCAAGTCATCCAATGCATGCCAAACTCCATAGTGTGACAAAGAACAGGCTGAAAAGAACCAGCTTCCTAAACATCTCCAAACATCTGCATCGATGCCATGAAGACCTCCCAAATCGATCTACTGAGATTGAAATGTTAATTGATTACGAGGAGCCAGACGACTGCCATGGAAATATATCTATCATCACAGAAGACCCTAAAATAAAAAAGAAAGGCCACCTGACCCCTCAACAACTAAAAACTTTGGCTCAAGAAATGATTGAAGAAAAGTACAACCCGAAGGAGTGGACACATGCATACACAGATGGATCTGCTGAGGGGGCAGTAAAGAACGGTGGAGGAGGCATTTTTATAAGATTCCTAAATGGAAAGATCATCCGAAAGGCCTTCCCAACTGGAAAGATCTCCTCCAATTTTAGGGCAGAAGCTATGGCATTACTGCAAGCCCTGAAGATCCTCACCAGAACTGAACAGCAGCCACAAGCTAAGATAGTAATCTTCACTGACTGCAGATCATTACTTGAATCAATACAAAACACCAGAAATGATAACATGATGAATGAGATCAGATCTGAGCTTAACATCATACAAAGGTCATCAACCATTGTCCTTCAGTGGTTACCTGCCCATTGTGGAATCGCTGGTAATGAGAAAGCAGATGCTCTATCAAGAAGTGGCAGTAAAATGGAACAATACAGCCACCCATTACCCTATCGGGAAGCAAAAACCATCATCCACAACAAGTACACAAATCAGTGGAAGGGGGAAAGGGATATATACATCAGAGATGACCCAATCCACCACCTAAACAGACACCAACAGACGACAATTTTCCGCCTGAGAACTGGTCACTGCAGATTACTTGGACATCTCTATCGCCTCAAGATATCCCACACGAATGAATGCCCATGTGGAACTGATATCCAGACTCCAGAACACATTCTCCAGAACTGTCCAACCTATGATAAATTGCGACGTGCGACCTGGCCAAAAGGTGATGAGCTCCAGCAGAAGCTATGGGGCTGCCGCGCCGACCTGGAAAAGACTGTGGACTTCGTCCTGGCGACAGGCCTGCAGATTTAGCATGACTACAAACCGAACGCAGCAGAAGAAGAAAGTACAATCTAATTGTGTGTTCAAGACAAAAGAAAAGTCACAGTGACAGTTTTAACCATTAAACACACTGAATATATACTTAAAGTACTAGTACCAAATCCAAAGAAAGTTATTGACATTTTTCACTGACAGTGTAAATATCCAGTGTTCAAGTCACTTCACAAGACAGCAACATGAACTCTTTTAATTAATATAAAATTTTGTGTAACATAAATTTTGAGTGTGAACCACCATCAACAAATATATATATTATTATGATTTTTGAATTCTCAAGATTGACAAACAAACAAAAAAGAAATCAATGTATATTAATAAATTAAGCAATTGTAAACCCCAGTCCTGAGTAAATTATTTCAGTTGGCTAAAGTTACTTTGATTTATAAAGTATCCCTAGATATAATAACCGTCTCATATGTTGGTCTTGGAGAGGTGGCGATTTAGATTTTTAGTACTGTATATTACCATCTCGACTAGAAATCTTTACAGCCTGACTCAAACCTATGACTTCGATACACCATTACTCTTTTCAGAGAATGGGGTATTACTTATAAGCCCATTCTCTTATCTGGCAACTATCCTGGTATCATCGGATACACTTATTTGTCCAGATCATCTATATTATCTAACCTCTCATCACAGATGCATTTCTTTTTTTTAAATTGTGTCTAAAGTTCGTGGAACGAAGCTATCAGACTGTTCGTGGTACGAAGCTGCCAGACTAAAGTTTCGACGTCACTAGTTGTGAGCTAAAAGCAGGGAATCAACACTAACTGCCTACATTGGAAGAGTTGTGTGGAGAAGTGCCCTCATCACAGAAGAATGGTCGAAACCATGGCTGCGGGACTCACTTAGACCCGCTAAGCTCTTGTAAAAGGAACCAGCAAAAGGACAATTGTTTTTATCAATGCTCAAACCAAGTCTCAGTGAAGACAATTTTATTTACATCTACAATTCACCATCATTCCATCGCTATTTTAACCTGTTAAGACTAATTGATTATTAAATGTGTTACATATTATTTGAAAAAAAACAATCATAGTTGATTCAGTTATTATAGGTATGAAAACAAACGTATGAGCGAGACTCATTAATATATATATACATCTAGCCATATATTTATATCTATAGAGCAAATACTTATAAAAAGAATTTCGCTGGATTTACACAAGCTGGGGGCTTGAACGGGCTAAAACCATTACTTAATTCTTCACAAAAGGCGACGGATTAGATATAAGTTAATAGTGCTCTGCCCTTTGCAGCATTGTTCTTGACTTCTGAAAACATCTTGGGAGAACTACCTTGAGATAGAAGCGCCATTATCCTTCTATCAACAACTCTGCCAAGACTAATCTTGTGCGAAGGTAGACACCTTTGAAGACCCAGATTAGATACACTTGAGTGTTGGCACCTGGTGGAACACTCATCATCATCATCTCAGCCCGTAACCCGTCATGGGTCGTAGGGGTGCCATGGTGGAAGCATCAGCAGACAGGGTCCTCCACTGCTCTCTATCCTCAGCAATGCGTACAAGTGTGGAAAAAACCGTGTCCTGCCCATTCTTTGATGTTATCAGCCCAGGATTTTCTTTGCCTTCCTCTTCTCCGTTTACCTTCGACTGTCCCCTGAAGGATCGTTTTCGAAAGGGAGTCATGACGAGTTACATGCCCAAACCAGGCAAGCTTTCGATGTTTCACTATTGACAAAAGTGGTTCTTGGTGGCCTGCATAGGTGTTTATCTTCTCTCTAACATAGACATTTGTTTTGTGCTCTTTATAGCAAATGCGCAAAATTCTTCTATAACATTTATGCTCGAAAGCCTGAATCCTTCGCTCCGTATCTGCAGTGAGTGTCCAGCTCTCACACCCATACAAGAGAATAGATAATACAAGTGATTTGTATAATTTGATCTTCACAGGAAAACTGATGTTACTTTTCCAGATCACATTCAACTTTGTCATGGCAGCTGAGGCCATCTCAAGTCTTGTCTTGATTTCTTTACTTGATCTTCCATCACTACATATAGTGGACCCGAGATATTTAAAGGTGTTAACTTCTTCTAAATTTGCCCATTTAACGTAATGTTGGTCGGAACATGTTTCTTATGGCTATTCACCAATATCTTGCTTTTTTCTATATTAATTTCCATCCCATACGTTCTTGTTACTTTCTCCAGTCTAGAGGTAAGGTCTTGAAGTTCTGATTCTGATCCAGCTATCAGATCAATATCATCAGCAAAACGTAGGTTGCACAGAGGTCGGCCTCCAATCGATATGGTTGATTTATAATCGTAGAGAGCCTCCTGCATAATATGTTCTAGATAAATATTAAAGAGCACTGGGGACAGGATACATCCCTGCCGAACTCCTACAGTTGTTTTGAAAAATTCTCCAATGTTGCTTGCAAAAACAGCACTGCTTGCGTCCTTGTATAGTGCTTCAATGATATCTATGATGTTGGTATCAAAATTGAATTTTCTCATTACTTGCCATAAGCCTTCATGCCAGACTCGATCGAAGGCTTTTGTGAAATCGATGAAGTTATGGTATAAATCGTGTTGATGTTGGAGATGTTTTTTTCGATAAGTACTCTAATATTGAAGATTTGTTCTGAGGTACTTCTTTTTGGTCTAAAGCCAGCCTGTTCCTCTGACAAGATTTCTTCTGATTTCTGTTTTATTCTGTTCAAAAGTATCCTTAACATCACCTTACTTGGATGACTAATAAGGCTAATGGTTCTGTAGTTCTTGCACATTTTTAGATTTCCTTTCTTTGGAAGCGGTATTACTAATGACTGCGTCCATTCTTTTGGCCATTTTTTTGTACTCCATATCTTCTGGCAAATTGTTGTCATGATTTTTACTATATCTGGTCCTCCATATTTCAAGAGCTCTGCTGGGATATTATCCACACCCGGTGACTTCCCTCCTTTCATCGAACATATAGCCTCTTCCACTTCTTCCCGTAATATTGCTGCATTTCCGAGTTCCCTGTTTTCGCACTTAATGTTGTTTAATATGCCTAAGTCAGTATCAAGTTTACAGTTATATAATTCTTTACAATATTCTGTCCACCTTCTCATTACAGCTGTTTTTTCATTGAGCAGAGCCCCATTGCTATCTTCTATGACAGTTACCCTGGGCTGTTGGGGTTTTGATAGTTTTCTTAATGTGTCAAAAGCTGCCTTGCTGTTACCTTTTATTAGCCCCGTATTAATGGACTCACATTGATCAGCTACCCATTTTTCTTTGGCCTGTTTCATTTTCTTCCTAATATTTTTATTCACTATACTGTATTGCCATGCTGCTTCAGGAACCTCTTTCTTAACCTTTTTCATTTCCCGCCGTGTATCACATAACTTCAGAATGTCATCTGTAACCCATGGTTTGTTTATTTTCTTTCTTTTACCAAGTATTTCTGTTGCTGATTCAATGAGCACGTCTTTCATGTTCTCTGTGATTGAGTTGATATCATCCTCCAAAAAATTGAGAGCTGCGAATTTTCCTCCAACAGTTGCCTCAAAGATTCCCGCGATTTCTGGATCTTTCAGTTTGTCTAAATTGAATCTTAACTGAGAACATCTGTTTTGATTATAGTTCTTTTTAAAACACTACTGCAGAGCTAAGGGGAGGCAATCCGTGACATATATGCAAACATATATATGTACAAGTATATAAAGAAAAAGAATAAAAGACATAATCTTATTACCAACAATGTTTACATTCAACATAAATGTAATACAAAGAAAATAAAACAGACTCGATGTTTTTTATTTATACAAATATCAAATAGAATTTCCAACAGAGATATAATCTAAAAGAAAACCCAGTCTATTAAGAAAATAGAGAAAACGAAAAAGGACTGGGAGAGATTTAAACAGAGGCTCTGTTTAAGTTATAGATAGCGTTAGAATTGAAGAAAATTCGTCTCACCAAGTAAATGAATTAAATTGGTAGAGCAAATTTAAAAACATAAAATGTAGATAGGCGAATCGTTAAGCGGCAAATATATATATATATATACACACACACACACACACACATCCATACAGACACACACACATATATATATATACACCGTGAGGCAATGAAATCCATGACCTTTAAATATTTTTTAAAAACTCTGCCGAAAATGACCCGATTAGTATGAAATTTGGTGACAATTATAATAACAATATCCCTTTTCGAATTTCGAGTCTCAAATTTCGAATGTCAAATTTTACGCAACGAATTGTACGCCTTGCAGGTGGCGCTGCATACAACTGTAATTCCTCTGCTGCAAAATGGCGTTCTCTGAAGAAGAAAAAACGTCAATCAAATTTTTTCGACAAAATAAAAATTATGGGGCGAAACGACTTCTTAAGGAGTTTCCAAACAAAGGATGGACTTTATGCGGACTGACATATCTTTTGCTAAAGAAAGACCAAACCGGCACTGTTGAACGTCGTAAAGGCACTGGCCGAACACGCACTGCGCTCACCGATGACAACATCAATGCTGTTAACGAGCTTGTGCAAAGTCAAGAAGGACGTCCACAAACACATCTTTCCCAACGTCAAACTGCTCGTTAGATAGGCGCTTCTCAAAGATTCATGGGCAGAATCATCAAAAAGGAACTTAAGTTAAAATGTTTGAAGAAACATCGGGCGACAGAGTTGACCGAACGCAACAGTCACGGCTTTCCAGGTGCCAACATCTTTTGCGTCGCTTCCCAGAGCATAGTGAGTTTCATATTTTTCACGGATGAAAAACATTTTACTGTTGCTCGGCCTACCAATAGTCAGAACGATCGGATGTATGCACCGGTTGTCACCAGAAAAAGAAACATATCTGCTAATCGGTTGCTGCGAGCAAAACTAACGTTCAGTAAATCAGTAATGGTTTCTGTTGGTGTCTCATCACTGGGCCGCACTGGAATTCATTTTGTTCAACCTGGTATCAAGATAGATGGCGATTACTACCGCAACGAACTGTTGATGAAGTGCCTTCTTCCTGACATGAGGGAAATGTCAGAATTCTTCATCTTCCAGTAAGACGGCGCGCCTGCTCATCGTGCTAGGGATACATTTGCGCTGCTCACTCGAGAGACACATGAATTCATCGAACCGAATTTTTGTCCACCAAATAGTCCAGATCTTAACCCCGTGGACTATGGGATTTGGGGCGTTCTGCAAGAGAGTGGCTATCGAAAGAAAATTGGCAACGTGGATGAGCTAAGAGAGCGGATAAAGCAGGCATGAACAGCGCACAATTGACGCGTCAGTGAGAAAGTGGCGCACCCGACTTCGCGCATGTGTTGCAGCTGGCGGCGGACATTTTGAGCACCAACTGAAATAGGCAAAATGTAGGTAAACATTTTTTCACCATTTGTACCAAATTTCAAAATAATCGGGTCATTTTCAGCCAAGTTTTAAAAAAAATTTAAAGGTCATGGGTTTCTTAGCCTCACGGTATATATATATATATATATATATATATATATATATATATATATATATATATATATATATATATATATATATATATATATATATATATATATATATATATATATATATACACACACACACACACACGAGTAAACACCTTGCCAATAACTTGCGATGAATTCACGCTGAACGAGATCAAACAAGCCGTTAAAAGATTAAAAAATTTTAAAGCTGCTGGAGTTGACGAAATTTCAGGGGAAATGATTAAAGCAGTTAATGACAACAACCTCTTGAGAATTTTAGATATTATAAATGAAGTATGGAGAGAAGAACAACCACCACAACAATGGAAAGACTATTATTGTAAAGTTACCGAAGAAAGGTGATCTATCAGACTGTAATAACTGGCGTGGTATATCTCTATTATCAGTACCTGGAAAATTATTATTATGTTGCATGATGTTAGAAAGACTTAAATTGCATGCTGACGAAAAGATCAGAGAAGAACAAGCGGGTTTCAGGCCGAAACGATCATGTATTGATCAAATATTCACACTAAGAACAATTATAGAAGAATCAGTGGAAATGCAATCGCCACTTATCATCACCTTCGTCGATTTTCAAAAAAGCCTTTGATAGTCTACACCGCCCATCATTGTGGAAGATACTTACAATCTATGGTTTTCCAACAAAATATGTGAATATAATCAAAGCACTATATGACAATGCAAGATGTTGTGTTAGAACAAATAAAGGGAATACAGAATGGTTTACAGTAGAAACAGGGGTGAAACAAGGCTGTATTATGTCACCACTACTTTTTGGAATAGCTATTGATTGGGTTATGAGAAACTATACCCACAATGAACAATTAGGTATAAAATTTTCAAATGGAAAATTCCTGGGGGACCTGGATTTCGCAGATGATTTAGCATTCTTAAGTTCAACACCCAGACAATCCCAAGAAGCAGTAAATAATTTGTGTCATCTCTCGGTTAAAATAGGTCTCCAAATAAATGCCTCTAAAACTAAAGCTATGAACTTTTCTAACGAGACCTTTGATATCATCTTGAACGGGGAAAAACTACAGAAAGTTGAAAGTTTCAATTATTTAGGCAGTAAAATGACTCAGGATGGTGACACAACAAGAGAAATCCATACTAGAATTGCTTTGGCAGCTAGCGCCTTCAATAGATTATCTAACATTTGGAAATTACGATCATTGAATATACATACCAAGCTTCGTCTGTTTAATTCAAATGTTATCTCAGTGTTAACATACGGCTGTGAGAGTTGGAAAATAACAAAATCATTGGAGAACAAGCTGAATACATTCGAGAACAAATGTCTTAGAAAACTCATGAACATCAGTTGGAAAGAATTCAAGACTAATCGACAAATAAGAGAAGACTCTAGGCAGAAATATGTCTCCGACTATATAAGGAAAAGACGATGGTCATATATCGGTCATGTCCTACGAATGCAAAACAACAGAATACCACTACAGGCGCTCACTTGGGTTCCTGGGGGTAAGAGGAAAAAAGGAAGACCAAAAGAAACACTCAGAAGAACAATAATAAGAAAAGGAAGAACGTTGGGCCTAAATAATGTGCAAGAGCTAAGAGGAGTGGCGTCACAACGAACAACCTGGAGAGCACTGGTTTCTGCCTTATGCGCCGTGTTTGGTGCTTAAAGAATTTATTATTATTATTATTAAACAGTGATTTTGTGTGACGGTACGCACTGGTACGTAGTACCGGCACCTTTTTTTAATGACAGCAAACAATTCTAATATTATTTTTCATAAGTTATTTATAACAACTATTTATTTTATTTACAGTTTTTATTTTATCAAACTTTATTATCAAAGATATCATATATGACGTTTAACCATAGATTTTATATGTTAAATGCACGCGGGTTGCATATCTACACCATAAATTGGTGTTATAAAATACCGGCACATTTTCTTTACAAAAAAAGCACTGTATATATATATATATATATATATATATATATATATATATATATATATATATATATATATATATATATATTTATATATATATATATATATATAGATATATATATATATATATATATATATATATATATATACATATCATCATCATCATGTGACGTATTCTTTCCAGAACGTTGTCTCCATTACAGCTGCTCTGAACGCATCACGATTCTGGGCAAGTCGACCTGCATCAGCCAAAGACAAGTTCAGACTCTCTGTGATGTCCTGGGTCCACCGTCGTCTAGGTCGACCCCTTCCCCTTTTTCCAGGGACCATGCCTTCCATCACTGTTTTTTTTCCAGACTATTATGTCTTTTTATATGACCGAAAAATTTCAGCTTCCTTATTGCGATGGTATTTAGGAGCCAATGTTCCTGTACATTTAGTGAGTGCAGTACTTCTCTGTTGGTCTTTATATATATATATATATATATATATATATATATATATATATATATATATATATATATACACACACACACACACACACACGCATATGAGTGTGTGTGTGAAGTCTTGAAAGTCGATGTGTGACCTTCTTGCAACACAGCGAAAAAAATAGCTAAGCATTTAAATTAGTTTGATATATATGTAAGTAGACGCTTGAAAGAAATGGTGCAGGTTCAAACTCATCTCACCTTTACCTTAAAAAAAAAACAACAACAACAAACAAACAAAGAAGAGTGATGCTTCGGGGCCGTTGACTCATTCACCCTTAGTGTCACGACGATAAAGAGACCGTACGCTCGCCAAAATGTAATAGATCTGGTTGGATCATTCCTTGCTGTGTCACTTAGCTTTAGGCAGGATTTCCTCCAAGATAGATTAACAGTTTACATGTATCATGATGTATGTAATTTTGATATGTGGAGACTAAACATTTGAATACTATTTATGTATATATATGTATGTATGTATATGTATGTATGTATATCCTAAAGTGTTCACAACAATTCTGTACTGACCAGAAAACTGAAAATTGGCCCACTGATAGCTTTGGCGCTGATCTTAGATAGAAAAAATTGTTAAACACCCACAATTTCATACGCAAATATGTTTAATATTTGAAATTTCTGTGTTTTCCTCTGTGACACATAGAAGAATGCGATACATAACCACATCATTATTAGTGGCTTCCTTTTATTTATATATTAATTTATTACTGAAGCTCGTCGCGCACTTTAGCAAAGTTGATAAGAGGTCGGACTGGAGTCCTAATTTGAAAAATAAAATAATTGCTTTGGCTGCCTACCACTTCTGAGTGTTTTTTCTTGGTAACTTCGTATATGCGCCTTACCACCCTATTTATTCCTTTCAAATTTACAGCGACTACAAAAGGAGAACAAAAACTTTTTATTTATTTTTTTTGCGGTTTGTTGTAGTTTTTAATTTTTTTTTAAATGATACGGTATGTCACATTGACTAACATTAACAAAGCAGCCGTTGATTAAAAACATTTCATGCAAACACATAATTATAATTGGAAATATGCTTTGTTTATAATAATTATTTATGACCAAATGACCTGGGAAGAAAGAAGTAGCCTCAACTTCCATAATGGGGACATACCAGAGACTACCGGTGACCACACATTCAAGCGCCGTGCTCCAGAAGAGAGTGGATTATTGGTGGAGACGAGTAACTGGTCAGAAGTATTCATAATTTATAACGGATCCTACCTTTGGCACCCCTTCCCATAAATAAAAAATACATAATAATATATCATGTTTCCAAGTAGATTTTTAACAATACAGTACTGTCATATTAATGTCCGATGACACCGCCTCCACTGGCTTTCACCATGGGTGGACCCCTTTCCGTGCTTTTTAAATATATCTCTTTACACTTGAGCGTTCGATGGATTTACAGGCTTTGGTTTACATACACGGATACCGATAGCGATTGGTTACTTCCCTTTTGAATTCAGGTGTCTTTTGACTGAGTCATGTACACTATCTGTTTCTGCTATAGAAAACGTTTAACTACGCCACATACAAGAAAGTTTTCCGCCACATATATCTTACGTTTGACTAAGGTATATACACTAACGTTTTCTGCCACATATATCTTACGTTTCACTAAGTCATATATACTAAAGTTTTCTGCCACAAATATCTTAAGTTTGACTAAGTCATATATACTAAAGTTTTCTGCCACATATATCTTACGTTTGACCAGTGGTGGTTCCAGGGGGTTGTCATTGGGGGTGCTGCACTGTTCATTCATTTAAAATACTATACATAATACTCACAAATTGTGACCACCATGTGAAATATCAACCCAGACACAAATGATTAGTGTCTTATTTCATCTAAAATCTGTCAAGAAGTTCTGAAAAGTTATTTTAAAAGTTTACTGCAACTTGGAGTAATCATTGTCAGTCGTAGCAGCTTCCCGAGTCTCAAACCGGTTACACGGACATGTATGCTGCTATTTCTCGTGTTTAAAATTGTCATTGTAACTTCCCTTTAATTTGCTCATTGCACTTGAGCTGTGGTTGGCTGCAGCTCTGGTTAAAAAATTCAAAAAATTAATATGAAACAAATATAAAGGTATGTTATCAGGCACTCGCAGGAAATAAAGAAGTAGAACACCAGGCAACAGAAAAACAACAGACATGAGTGGCTTACCCAGGATTTGAACACTGGACCTTCCGTGCGACAACCCCCGCCTAGCCATGCAAGCGAATCACACTATCCGCCCTGCCATCTTCGCATCATCAAAAAAATGATGTTTCAATGGCAGGTCAACAGTGCGAACCACAATACATGACACCAGAAGTCCGCCATGGGCAGTTCAGCCTATAAATGACGCAATCACTTGTTGTAATTCTATCAAGCAGTATAGGCCGAATCCAACAAGACAAGGACCTTAATACTGTGTCCAGTAAATGATAGTAGACTAGAACAGTGAGAACAGGATAGTGGGTAGGTTAGGTATTGTATAAACATTTATTACACATAAAGGAGGGAAACCCGAGGCCTGCAAACAGTAAATTAATATGAAACAAATATAAAGGTATGTTATCAGGCACTCGAAGGAAATAAAGAAGTAGAACATCAGACAACAGAAAAACAACAGACATGAGTGGCTTACCCAGGATTTGAACACTGGACCTTCCGTGCGACAACCCCGCCTAGCCATGCAAGCGAATCACACTATCCGTCCTGCCATCTTCGCATCATCAAAAAAATGATGTTTCAATGGCAGGTCAACAGTGCGAACCACAATACATGACACCAGAAGTCCGCCATGGGCAGTTCAGCCTATAAATGACGCAATCACTTCTGTTGTAATTCTATCAAGCAGTATAGGCCGAATCCAACAAGACAAGGACCTTAATACTGTGTCCAGTAAATGATAGTAGACTAGAACAGTGAGAACAGGATAGTGGGTAGGTTAGGTATTGTATAAACATTTATTACACATAAAGGAGGGAAACCCGAGGCCTGCAAACAGTAAATTAATATGAAAAAATATAAAGGTATGTTATCAGGCACTCGCATGAAATAAAGAAGTAGAACACCAGACAACAGAAAAACAACAGACATGAGTGGCTTACCCAGGATTTGAACACTGGACCTTCCGTGCGACAACCCCGCCTAGCCATGCAAGCGAATCACACTATCCGTCCTGCCATCTTCGCATCATCAAAAAAAAATGATGTTTCAATGGCAGGTCAACAGTGCGAACCACAATACATGACACCAGAAGTCCGCCATGGGCAGTTCAGCCTATAAATGACGCAATCACTTCTGTTGTAATTCTATCAAGCAGTATAGTACACTCCTTTATGTGTAATAAATGTTTAAAAAATTCAAACCAATCGTAGTTCGCCTCTAGCTGTGTGTATGACAAGCATTCGCTTATAAGAGGTCAAGGTCACTTGAGCTGTAATCGTTTGCAGCACTTTCCCCAATACGGTGTTAGATAATATATATTTTTTTTTGGTATTTAACCCTTCCGGTGTAACCTCAATTTTTTGGTCTGTCCGTATTATGTATTATAATGTAGTAGAGACAGCAGTATGCAGTCCTTTTCTTAGGGAGTGCTGCAGCTCAACAGCTCATTAAAGAAAGCCGCCACTGCGTTTGACTAAGTCACATATGCTCAAGTTTTCTGCCACATTTATCTTATGTTTGACTAAGTCATATACACTTCAGTTTTCTGCCACATATATCTTACATTTGACTAAGTCATATACACTACAGTTTTCTGCAACATATGTCTTACGTTTGACTAAGTCATATACACTAAAGTTTTCTGCCACATATACCTTACGTTTGACTAAGTCACTTACACTAAAGTTTTCTGCCACATACGAGGGGCATTCATAAAGTAATGCATCACATCGTTTTTCTCAGCTAATAATGAAGATAGAAGTATGAAATTTTGCACACTTCAAATATGGCATGTGCCAATTGTGTGCACTAAATTGCACCGCAACCGGCCAAATAATACGGCTGCCCTAAACCGTTGAAATGGAGCGTGTTAGCAACTTGCGTTATTAGCATCGAATTGTGATAGAATTTCTCGTTGCAGAGAAGGAAACTGTTGTGAACATTCACAAGCGTCTATGTGATGTGTATGGAAGTTTTGCAATTGACAGGAGTACAGTCAGTCGCTGGGTTCAGAGAATCAAAGAATCAGGAAGTGGAGATACGGAGCTGCTTGATCGGCCGCGCTGTGGACGTCCTGCCACAGCCACCAACGCAGAAATGTTGAAATGCGCTGAGGGCATTATTCTTACTGATAGGCGAATCACTACTCAACAAGTGGCCTTACAGCTGTCAGTCAGCATTGGTAGTGCAAATGCAGTTATAAAAACTCTCGGATTTTCTAAGGTTTGCGCAAGATGGGTTCCTCGAAGTCTCACAAATGACCACCGATTGCAAAGGAACGCAATTTCTTCTGAATTGTTGGAGCGTTTCAATGCTGATGGAGATAACTTTTTGGCTAAGATCGTTACAGGTGACGAAACCTGGGCACATCATTTTGAACCTGAGACAAAAAGACAGTCAATGGAGTGGCATCATCCGCAATCACCAGGAAGAAAAAAAATTCAAGACAATTCCTTCAGCTGGAAAGGTCATGATCATTGTCTTTTGGGACATTGAAGGTGTGATTCTTGTGGACGTTATGCCAAGAGGAGAGACAATCAATTCGCAAGCTTACATTAAGACGTTGAAAAAACTCAATCAACGTTTTCGCAGAGTTCGGCCGCACAAGAATCCAGCAGACATGCTTCTCCTTCATGACAATGCAGGACCTCACACAAGTCTGGCAACACGAGAAGCAATCACCAAATTGGGTTGGACTGTACTACCCCATCCACCCTATAGTCCCGATTTGGCCCCATCTGATTTTCATCTATTTGGTCCACTTAAAGATGCACTCCGTGGGACAAGGTTTGAAGATGATGAAGGAGTGATTCATGCAGCAAAGAAATGGCTACACGATCAAAACAAAATCTGGTACGGGCTAGGAATACATGCACTTGTTTCGCGCTGGCATAAAGCCGTACAAGTTGATGGGGATTATGTTGAATAATACCGATGTTTACATGACATATTCATGTATATTGTGTATAAATTTCATGCTTTTTTAATAAACAACTCCTGAGAAAAACGATGTGGTGCATTACTTTCTGAACCCCCCTCGTACATCTTTCATTGTAGTCCAAATATCTGAATCTGTGTGACGGTATTGCCTCCCCTGCTTTGCAGTAGTGGTCCAACAGTGGCCAAAACTCAAGAGTATCTATTATAGGTTTCAATGGAGTCTATCTTTACACAAGATTACTCTTGGCAGAAATGTAGATAGAAGAGTAGTAAAGCTTCCATCACATGGGAGTCTTCACATGATATTCAGATAAGCGAAAACAAGGCTGGCTGTTGCTGAGCACGTTAATTCTGTAATCTACCGACAACTTTTGTGAAGGATTTAAGCAATGGTTTATTCCAGCTCGTTAAGCTCACACCGCTGAGTTAATCAGTGGAATTATTATTATTATATAGCTCTGTTTAGAGTGTGTGTTAAGTAACTTTGACTGAGACAAACATGTAGTACATTTAAAATTATTTAATCGAAGTTAAATTGGTATAATTACAAATACGTTGTATAATTACGCTCTTAATTAATTGTATAATATAATTACAAAATTACGTTGTGGCCGCAACGTAGGTTTTTCTTGTCCTTCTCCTTGTAAGACGTATTACTGGGTGTGTGTGTGTTTTTTTGTTGTGTTTTTTTCAACATAATTACAAATAACAAAATTTAATAATCACTTTAAGTTTAACAGTTAAAAAAAAGGGAATAATAGTTAATTACAAAATAAAGTTTTCATCACTCGAGTGATGGTTTTTTATAAGAGGTTCAAGTAGCAGCATATGTGTTAACTTAGCTGCAGGTGACGATTCTGATCCTCCTCCTGATGGGTTGGTTTTCTGTACACTGCGTTCACTCGTCTCTGGTCAAGGTTCGTAGGATGAAGCTCGTTTCCCAGGAAAGTCTAGGAGAGTCTTCAAAGCTGGTCTTCCTTCTTAAAGCGTAACCACTCGTCCCTTCTTGTCCCAGAAATGGTCCTTTTTGCTGGTACAACCAATAACTGGTAATAGAAATAGAATCGAAAGGCTCTTCTGAGTATGGCGTTTTCCAGACACATAGTTATGTGACCCCTCTTCTATTCTACCATTCCATGTCAGAATTTACCCACGATGAGAATTACATTTAATCCCTCGGGATAAAACTTCCTTTACATTTAAACTGAATAGCTTTATCTTTACATTACATTTAAATGAAAAGGTTAAATGTACAGATATAATATGTTTTACATTTACATCTCCACTGTTTGAAAAGTGTTCACAATATAAATTCATTTATGTTTCCTTTATATGTACACTTGTTGAAAACTTTGAAACTTCTATTAATTTTAACATGAATATGTTTTTTTTTCGTTTACATTTACACTGAGTGAAAAGCTTTGAAACTGTAAGTATTTGTCTTAGAATGTACATCATTTCTTTCATCTTTCCCTCCCTGCTCCATAGGGAACCTGGAACTACTTTATGCTTTTAGTTCTCTTTACGAAACTATCAATAAAGCAATCACTGGTCCAGGCAGTGGTGGTTCATGAATCCTCATTCTAGAAACTGAGTTTGCCAGCCTCAAATGACTTGGGCGTCCTGTAGCAATTTTCACACATTAAAATTCACATGGTTATATATATATATATATATATATATATATATATATATATATATATATATATATATATATATATATATATATATATATATATATATATATATATATATATATATATATATATATATATATATATATATATATGTTAGTTCACATATTAGTAATAAAATTTAGAATGAAAAATGCACTACTTACGCCAATCTTGGCTCACAGACGTTTTTTCTCAGAGGACTTAAAAAAAAGCACTGGTAGCAGCTTTCTTTCACGTGTACTGGGGGTCGTTAATTTTAACTTCAATTCCTTCTGACTCCGTGTCTTTATTCAGTTTCCTAGTCCCTGAGTTCCTTATTAAAATGTAGAGATTTCCTGTGCTTTGTAAGTCTTATTTAGTTCTCCGATAAAAGGTCCGGTTAAAAAAAGGAATTATGAATCTAGTCTTCACTCTGATGTTGTCTTGGCGAGCGTGAAATTCACAGTGAAATAAAACTGCAAAATGGTCAGACTATATTTTACCTGCCTTCGTTTGTTATGGAGTTAAATAAACGCTCCAATCATATTCAAACAGGTTGGGTGTGGTACTTTCAAAATATTTCCGACATGGAAAATGTTTGCAAAGGTCGTCTCCCATATATAGTAATATGATGTCCGATGCCCATGTATACAAACTTACAGACAGATCGGGGAACTCACATGACAACATGTGTAAGCTGTAATACGTATTACTTTATTTAGAAAGTAATGTTGTCATAACAAGTCGGCCCGGAAGCGATTATGTCACCTTTGTCTGCCCATATGTGTCACACAGACAGTAATCTCGTCTTATCAGCGGTTCCTTCTAAACGCGCTGGCGACTATCTTATCTCAGTTGCTCACCGCAAGCTAGGATAAACATTATCTGCAAGGAGTGTTACAAATGTTTGAACATACTGTACAAACTACTTGCTCCTTATCCGATAATGAAAAGAAATTTGTACTTTTAAAAGTACACAAATAAAAATAGTACTACAAATGTACCGATACTGCCGAAGAGAAGCAAAGATCGTGAAGAGGTCATCCATTTCGTCACAATCTGAATAATGGTTCTAAAGGAGACGATAACAAATCAGGGATAAGAATTTACATTCCAGCGTGTAAAATGGTAAAAGGATGTAGTATCACAGAAAATACATATATTTTCACAGCAGACAAGTTACATATGTGAAAGCACTAGAAATCATCTCAAACAACCTTCACCAGAAACAGAGAACTTTAACTAACTCACCTTCAGCAATTCCAGCTCTAAGAAACATATGATAATGCAGTAAACCTGATACTTCTGGCAAATACTTAACTATACTCTAGAACAGCAGCGGGCAACATAGGAGGTATATGATCTACTTTAGAAGCACTGAGCTCTCTAAAGATCTACTATGGTAAAATCGTGCATGTTTGCAGGTTTCAGAGTATGTGGAATTTGAAATAAGTGCAGCCTATATGTTAACTTTTATCTCTGCCGGGCGACCTGCCTTCTCCAATTATATGGATAGAGTGGCGGACAAATCAAACTACATAATGTGCTACCGAATGTTAACTCCGATTAAAGAAAATATATTGTGATGCAGTTCAAGAATTAGGTTTTTTAATATTTATGCACCTTCATTCATTTTTGTTGCGGTGTCCACTCCCAGACTTGTTTAGGTCTTTTATATTTGGACATGCGCCCTAGTATAACCGACTAGGTTGAACGGGACGCGCCTCGCCAAAACGAGGCAAAACTTTATTATTTTTTTTTTTAAAACTTGTTTACGTTTCGCTAGGTGAACCGTAATAATACCAGGTTAATTAGACCGGTCAGCGGATAATACGTTTATCACGTAAGCCGTCTAGCCACCTTTTGATTCAGACAGCAAACGTGAAGAGGGATAGCGACTTGACGTAATTCATTTCCGGGGCCAGTGAAAAACAGGCAAGTGACCACATGGGTTCGCGGTCTGTCTGTCTGGGAAAGCCGTCTGAGATGGGCGAAGGCCCAGGTGATATTAGATAATCGTTTCCGCTGGCCCGTCTTGGTATCAATATTACCGATAAGCTGTCTGGGGAAATTATGTTGGGGCAGGAATAAGTTCACAGATTTGTTTGTGAGTTTGCATAAAGATGCAACAGGAAGTATTACAGCCTTATTAGAAAGAGGTCACGCGTTGGAATTTTTTAAAAAGTAATATTTTAAAATACGCGGGGGATATTATGATTTAACACTCTGACCCATTTAATTCTAAAGAGCTTACCATTGGCTTAATTTGAGAGCCGGAATAGACTTGGACTTCCATTGGCAAATTCGTTGGAAGTACATACTGGGATTTGAACTGAGAACTGGAAATATAATCTAGCGAAATCGGAGTCAGAGATCAGACTACATCGCCACGTCAAGCTAGCAATTCACCAGCGCCAGAAAGAGAAGGATCGGACAAAGAATTTCAAAATTATAAGTGACAGATCGAAGTATTTGGGCAACTTTAAAAATTAAAAGTAAACCCGCATTTTTAAAATACAAAGACTACAAACTTAAAGGACCAGTATCGAAGCATTTTGGCAACTTTAAAACTTAACAAGTAAACCCGCATTTATAAATACAAAGACTGGAGACCTAAGGAATTAGATCACCCGTCATAAGAGGAATACTAAAATTTCCAGACCAAGTGATTCGAAAGCATCAACGTGCTGTGTCCATTCTAAACTGTGCCAGGAGATTATGTTCCCAAAAGTTACTTTGGGGTAAGTGTAAACATTTGTTTTACAAATGTGAATTTGACATGTTTTTGTTGCTAAGTGGTTATATATGAGGCTGGCAACCTCAACATATGAAAAAAGTATATCATAAACCACTACAGAAACCGCTGGTGTTTGTTTTATGCTAATTCGCTCAGAAACACGAAAGCAGCAGCAACCCCAGACTCCGAACGGAGCAATGATGAGTGATGATTACATCACATGTGCATCAAGTGTATAATATCATTTTGTGAGATATATGTACCTTGTTAATTGTAATTCAGGCAAATCATTTCATTTCGCACTGTCCAAGCACATATTTTCCCAGTTTAATACCCAGAAGAATATTGGTGATTTCTAATCATCTGCCCTGAGCTACGCTGTGTATACTCAAGAATATAATTATTCAAAGAGGCTAACATCGGTGGGTGGACTGCGAGACAATGCGCTTTTTAATCTTCCAACCAAGTGTACTTAGCAGGGGCATTTGTTCTTATTATTTTGTCAAAAGTTCGTGGAACGAAGCTATCAGACAGTTCGTGGTATGAAGCCGCAAGACGAAAGTTCGACGTCACTAGTTGTGAAGTAAAAGCAGGGAATCAACATCAACCGCCTAAATTGGACAAGTTCTGTGAAGAAGTGCCTTCATCACAGAAGAATTGACGAAACCACGGCTGCATGACTCACTTAGACCAGCTAATTTTTTTGTACAAGGAAACAGCAAAAGGACAACATTTTTTTTAAAATATCAATCCTCAAACCAAAGTCTCAGTGAAGACAATTTCATTTAGTCTACACCTAAACTTCTCCATTATTTCATCGTTATTTTAACCTGTTAAAACTAATTGATTATTAAATTTGTTACATGTTATTTTAAAACTAAACAACATTGTTTATTCAGTTATTATCAGTATGACTGCAAACGTATGAGCAAGACTATTTTTTTTTAAAATATACACTTAGACATATCATCATCATCTCAACCCGTAACCCGTCATGGGTCGTAGGGGTGCCATGGTGGAAGCATCAGCAGACAGGGTCCTCCACTGCTCTCTATCCTCAGTAATGCGTACAAGTGTGGAAAAACCGTGCCCTGTTGTCGTAATTTTTGATGAGATAGGTCTGAGAAATTTATGGTCCCGTCCGAGCAGAGGTGATAATGATAACTCTGTGAGAATAAGGGGTAAGAAATAGATTGTTGTTCCACGAGAATGATAAGGTAAGAGGAAGGACAGTCTATGAATCGAGTAGTTGCTCTAATCCAGCCTATCTTACGACATTAATTTAACTTCAGACGCACTTACTCTCCTTGTTAAACAATTTTTACAAGTTACCCTACACTCATGTACACACACCAATTTGGTGACACAAATGCACAAACGAGAATACAAACTACGTATAACATATATTGGAAAATGGAGTTGACCAACACGGTAAGTAAAGGTTTATTATGTTTATTTATCACTAAACAAAAAAAAGCACAACATCAATCATGTTACATGTATAAAGCATAGTTACAGACAAGGTGGGAAAATAGTATCTCAATAGGCCCTCCCCTCTTGTAAAGGAAACAAACCAAAGAAAATTACTATCAGAGGTAATTGACCCAAAGAGAGATCAATTTTAGCAATTGGGATATGCAATAATCAGTACGGGGTATAGGAACAGGTTCTTAATTTTTTAATCTATCCCGTGACTAAGCAGATTAGGGAGGGAAAGAAAAAAACACCGAAAAAGAACTTAAGTATACTGATGTTAGCAAGAAAAAAGAATTAAGATTATCTAATTTCGTTCATTCAATGCACGCATACAGTGGCCACTTTCATCCGCACTTACCCATCGTTGAAGCAGGCATTCCATGGAATAAAAAACTCTAGCAAGTACTAAAACACAATCAGAGTCTTTTGCTTTGTCTATTTCAGCCCCAGACTAACGGAGTTTGCTGTCGGCTATTTTTCCGTAGTCGATGAAATCGAGGCGTTATTTTTGTTCCAGGATATTCCTCTTTTCACTGCAGTTAGTGTTTGGGATAAGGGTTCTATGGGGTGGCACTGTCCTCAGAATTATATATATATATATATATATATATATATATATATATATATATATATATATATATATATATATATATATATATATATATATATATATATATATATATATATATACATACATACATACATACATATATATAATATACATACATACATACATATATATATATATATATATATATATATATATATATATATATATATATATATATATATATATATATATGTGTGTGTGTGTGTCCGGTGGGGTCTCGCCACTGGTGGTAAGACACTCTATGGCGTGATGAAAAAAGAACTTTAAGAAAATGATACTCCTCGGCTGTTCAATGAAGTGATGGCAGAGTATGACCAGTGAGTTTTCTTTAGGGGAGTAATCCAGTAGGAAAACGTTTACTGTCATGTGTAAAATAGTGATATAAATTCTGCCACAGCAGATCAGTACTATATTATGGAAATGACTTCTGGCAATAGTTCTTCTCCAGTTATACTTTAAACTTGCTTATTGTTAAAGTTCTTGGTTTTACTACTCTCATGGATGGAGAGGTGGACCACATAGGGGTCACAACACGAAGATTTAACCACAATAATCGCTGAATTGTGTAAGAACCAAAGTCAGTAAGACCATAAGAAACGCTAGGACGCAAAGGTATGACCAGCCTATATGTAGAAAATAGATAAACATATAATCATAACATAAATCATATCCTGACACGCGTTATTTTTATTAGGTAAGACTATTTTAACCACCCCGGTATTTAATTATATATATTTAAAAAACGCGAGTGTCTAGCTTATCTTAACGGTTTAAACACGAGATATGAACGCTAGTCGTTTAGAAAATTTACACACGTATGAATAGAATTAAATTGCGTTACATCAATTATCAATCGCCTAGCGGCTTATAAATTATTTGAAGCATCTCTCACATGGGAAATAGCGAGTAATTAAATTTACGTTACAGCTGGAGAATTTTGCTATATGTTTATTTAATACGTTTCAATTAACACAAAAATCCCAGTGAAATATAATGAAACTCAAACAATTAAACGCTTTGATGCTAATAACTATATATTTACCGCAACACAAGAAACTGAAATAAATCTCCACGTATTTCTATAGGAAATCCCGATAAATAAGACTCCAAAAATGCGCGCTAGACCATTCAAGAAATCTTGATAGCAAACTGATAACTGAGTTAGATGAGCATGACTATATATATAAATGGCGGATTTTTGTCTCGCGTATGAGGAAATTCACACCTTTCGTAGATTCTTCGTTCAATTCCTGAATCAAAGTCCAAAATCACTCCAAAGCCTACCGTAGATTCGTTTCCCTTGCGAGCGAGCTTTTTAGGTTCGTTTCCCTAGGTGAGCAAATCTGCGTCTCGTGGAACATGATCAAAGGGCTTGCAGTCGGTGAGTGGTTAACGCCCCTTGATACTGCAATTAACGAACCGTTCTCTCTTTAGAAACTACAAAACCCGTGGCCTCGCCCTCCCCGTGTTTCAGGGATCAAGCGCTGACGTGATGGCGTAATCTGACAGCAGGTAAAACGTCCTTTTTTAACGAGAAGGCAGTTAATTATGAATAGATTGATTATAGTGCTTGAAACAAAGACAGGGGGCGTGGCTAAACTAAGAATCGGACAGTTGGCAATAGAGAGACCTGGCTTCCACTTGTTTAACTGTGCATGCTTAATTAGCCAGCGAGGAAAATCCACGTTCGATCGTTGCTTGAACCCAAATAATGAGGGGCCCCGATGAGAATAAAGTGGATCGATCAGAGTTGCTAAATTTTCATGTCACACCTGTCCATTCTTTGATGTTATCAGCCCAGGATTTTCTTTGCCTTCCTCTTCTCCGTTTACCTTCGACTGTTCCCTGGAGGATCGTTTTCGAAAGGGAGTCATGACGAGCTACATGCCCAAACCAGGCAAGCTTTCGACGTTTCACTACTGACAAAAGTGGTTCTTGGTGGCCTGCATACGTGTTTATTTTCTCTCTAACATAGACATTTGTTTTGTGCTCTTTATAGCAAATGCGCAAAATTCTTCTATAACATGTATACTCGAAAGCCTGAATCCTTCGCTCCGTATCTGCAGTGAGAGTCCATCCCTCACACCCATACAAGAGAATAGATAATATAAGTGATTTGTATAATTTGATCTTCACAGGAAAACTGATGTTACTTTTCCAGATCACATTCAGCCTTGTCATGGCAGCTGAGGCCATCTCAAGTCTTGTCCTGATTTCTTTACTTGATCTTCCATCACTACATATAGTGGACCCCAGATATTTAAAGGTGTTAAGTTCTTCTAACGTTTGCCCATTTAACGTAATGTTGGTCGGAACATGTTTCTTATGGCTATTCACCAATATCAAGCTTTTTTCTATATTAATTTCCATCCCATGTGCTCTTGTTACTTTCTCCAGTCTAGAGGTAAGGTCTTGAAGTTCTGATTCTGTTCCAGCTATAAGATCGATATCATCAGCAAAACGTAGATTGCAAAGCGGTCGGCCTCCAATCGATATGATACTTAAACATATATCTTCATGTAAAGAGCTAATTCTTAGAAAATAATTTCGCTGGATTTACACCAGCTGGGGGATTGAACAGTCTAAAACAATTGCTTAGTTCCTCTTAAAAGGCGTCGGACCGATATAAGTTAACAATACACTGCCAATGCAGCATTGTTCTTGACTTTGGAAATATCTTATGTATACTCAAACAAAAGCATGCGAAAACTTACCAGGCCCATATGAGTTTTACCTGCATTAATCTCCTCAAAGCTGGGAAGCGCCAAGCAAATGTGATGAATTATCACCAAAAATGAGTGTCAAGTGATTACAAAGCAGAGAAAGAAAAAGGGTGCCGACCACTGAAAAGCACGTAATAAAGTCAGTACAGCAACTCTCACAGGATACTACCGTAGTGGACAAGACAGCGACCCAAAAATTATGTGACACCGGACTTTTCCATCTTCTTCTCCCCCACACCCTTGTTATCAACATGACGTATGAAAGACTACCATTTTTGGGACAAGGAAAAACGCGCGCGCGCACACACACACGCACATTCACATAATTTGGCACTCTTAATTTACTCCATTTACACTACCGGAAAGGTGAAATGAAACTATGATCAGGTATCGGCACTCAAAATTATTATCTTGAATTAGCACACTATATATCCTAATTATAACACATCAGAGGTTGAGAGGAGTATTTTTCTTCATAGCATAAATAAAAAATCAATATAATTGAATATCAAGATAAATGAAGAGCTCCTGAGAGAAGATAAACAACCCACCTATCTCGGAGTTACATTCGATGATAGGCTGACATGGAAGCAACACATCAACAAAGCAGCAACAAAGGCCAGGAGGAAGTTAGCCATCCTGAGATAACTAAGTGGAACCACATGGGGAGCCAGCGGGAAAATACTTAGTAAAGTTTACTAGCAGGGCATACGACCACACCTGGAATATGGGTCAGCTGCGTGGTGTCCAGCATCAAACACCACATTACAAGAGCTAGATAAGGTGCAAAACCAGGCGCTTAGGGTCATCACGGGGGCAATTAAATCAACGCCTATAGTGGAGATGGAGAAAATGGGGAGGATACAAGCACTGCGAGAACGCAGAGACACGAAAGTGCTAACATAAGCTGAAAAGTTCCTATGTATGCCAAGCCATCCAATGAAGGACAGATTCCAAAACCTAGCAATGGGACGATTGAAAAGAAGCAGCTTTATCCACCAGGCCAAACGATTTCGTAGACAAACCTCAGACCTGCCTGAAGTTGACAGCCCCCTAAAGTCTGTGCCAGAACAAACCCCTTGGAGAGAAGAGCCTGGACTACCAATTCACATCCAGACAAAAGTGAAAGGAATATTCGACAGGGATGAACAGAACAGCGTGCAACGTAGGACAGTCACTCTCAGTTTCCTGGATGATGAATACCCACAGGACCTCTGGGTCCGAGTATACACAGATGGGTCAGCACAGAATGTAGTCAAGAATGGAGTAGCAGGAGTGTACATAGAATACCCAAACACCACTAGGGATACGGTCAGAGTACCAACGGGGAAATTCTGTAACAACTATGATGCAGAAATCCAGGCAATCAAGGTGGCAACTGAGAAACTGTTGAACACCAATCTCGGTCCACAGCCTGTGGTATTCCTGACAGATGCAAGATCAGCACTCCAAGCACTTCAGTCCAGAAAATTGCCAGGTATACAAGCCCTACTTTCTGAACTGTGCAACCAGCTCAGGGTCGCCATGCAATGGATACCGTCTCATTGTGGAATACCAGGAAACGAGAGAGCGGACCGACTGGCTAAAGAAGGTGCTGCAGACGAGCAACCGGATGTACCAGTTACGTACCATCAGAAGAAAAAGATGATCAAATCATCCAGAAAGCCACCAACACCAACGCAGGATGACTACCAAGCTATGAACAGATCAGAACAAATTGTCATTCTGCGCCTCAGAACAGGACACAACCGACTCCGCAGCCACATGTATACAAAATTCAAGATTGGCAATTCAGCCATGTGTACATGTGGACAAGCACCCCAGACTGTGGAGCAAGTACTTCAAGATTGCCCCGAATATGATATATTGAGGCAAACCCATTGGCCCAGAGAAACAACACTGAAAGCAAAACTATACGGACCTCTGTATGAACTAGAAAAGACAGTGAAGTTTATACAAGAAACAACATTGCAGATATAGACAATATATTTCAAGCGAACGAAAGAAGAAGAAGAAGAATATAATTGAATAATGTAATATCTTCTTCTTTTTCGAACCATCTCAGAAGCCTACATGATAATTTTCAAAGAAAGTAGTGGTCATCTTGCGGCTATTTGTATCTCCATAGCATTTTTCCAGGAATGGTTCTGGTGACGACCATATGCGCTTTCTCTGTTGCTCATATGTTGGGCATCTTTGAAGCAGATGTTTAGTAGTCTAATAATATAATATGGCTCGAATGTTTTATAATGTCAAATAAAGTACCAGGTCGGGTTACAGAGTTTGGAAATATTAATGTTCAGTTCTGTTAATCTGGCCTATTGAAATAATTAAAGCAAAAGTTGATTGTGGATAGGACTGGTTTAGATTCCATAGCTGTCAGTTCTGGCGTGTGAGAGAGTAAGGTAAAAGTTATAGGAATCCTAAAGCAGATATTGCCGTATGGTGTGAGGTGTTAGAGACTTCGCTATACTATGTCTAGCATCGAGAGGTGGGGGTGGGGCAAAGTCTTTTACAGACAGGGGGTATGATGTGCTGGTGTTGTGGGTAGTGGGTTTCCCCCCTTGCTTCACCCTAGGCCTAGTGAATTCTTGTTCATGAAAGGAGCGACCATTGCGGTGTTAGTCTCTTGGCCTAGCAAAACCTCTCATACCCCAAGATCGTTGTGCGTGGTGAAGAGCCACACCCTCCTCGAGGTAGTCCTGGTAACTGAGGGTGCGAATCCTCAGGCTAAACACAACGGATCTAGAGGAGCAAACCTCGATAATAAAACCGGTGCACTACACCGTACACGCCCTCTGTGGGTGGGAAGGAGCCAGATGGATACTGAACAAGTCTTGGGAGTGGGAACGAGTGTGGACTGCTCCCTGAAGATCGGAACCCATCGTACAGGCACAGAGACTCAGGACTTGACGATCCTATTGCCTTCAACTCTTGGTCACATGCCTAGAGCCTCGGAGAACTCGGCGTAACCAGCAGGCAATTTGGTGGCGGGGAAAGAGCACTGTGAGCCCTACCTTGGCTACGTATCACAAGGAGACGCAGAAACACCCCCTTTATCTCCCCCAGAGCTGGCACAGTACACTTCTGGCTTCTACCCGGGGCGGTAGGAAATCCACATCAAACCTGGCAGAGCAAGTCCTCCATCAGATGCGGCCGATGCTGGGCCCACTGGCGCGTGGACACGTCCCGATCCCCATCGAGACTTGCTCGGGGAGCCCACCCCGGCTCAAAAAAAGCAGAGAAGGCCACTCTCCAAACCTCCGATGTCTTGCGGGCAGTGTTAGGATGTGCAAGAACATGGACAGGAAGACTCCACAACTTCCCCACTGAAGACACGCCCACGGCGACCGTTGCCTCAATTGGCTGTGTGTGGTGTACCCGGAAACGGGGCCTCCCAGTACTGAGGCACAGATAAGTCCCCGATGTCACTTATCGGTGCAGAGTTGAGAGAGATGGCTGAGCATCACAATCCCCCCTGTGTTGCAGCATGATGAGAACCCAGCATTGCACACTGAGCTTGGGGGGGATCACTTGGGCACCAGACTTAATACTGGCTCTTGACTGGATGGCCGCATGAAGGAGATTTCTACAATGGGGGGTTGGCAGGTGATGGGTATCTGGAAGTGGCTCTGTGCAGGACGTGAGGATTCCTTGGGAGAGCCCAGAACCACAGCACAGCATTGTGCAAGCTCTGCATAGTTGGAGAGCCCCTTGGATGACGGGGAATGCACAGTGTGCTACCCCACCTATCCCCAACTGCTAACTTAGAACCAGAAGTGGGGTCCTCTGTATGCGTGCCAGGCCAGGATAAAATGCCTGGGAAAGAGACTGGAGCTCAGAACTCCCTAACTCAAAGTTGCAGGATGGCAGAAAAGCCATGGGAAAGACAGGGCTATTTTGAAGATAACACAACCATATTTTCACCATACGAGCTCGGACGCCGCCTCGGTAAACAAGGTCCGCGCAGAGCAGTGACACCCCCAGGCTGCTTGCGAATAGTCTACTACTGGGAACATAAACAGATTAGGGATGAGCCCACTCTCCCGTTGAACAGGTGCTAAAGTCATAGATACTGGGCCAGAAGGCGCACCGGAAACCACAGTATCACGCAACTCGCTTTTTTTTTTCTATGGAGAGTACACCGTCAAATAGATCTCGTACTGGTGCTCGCCCTGTGGAGCTCCACCGGGCGGGTGCAGTGCCGGGCTCTGAGCCTCGACAGAGCCCACCCTCAGCTGCTGGAGGGCCCTCTGTACCGTCTTGTGGGGTCGGCGGACGGCGGAGGAGAACTGCTGACCAAGACAAAACAGAAAAAGAGAAGCCCAGAGTGCCACTTGTCATGATGCACTGGAATGCAGAGGGAGTGAACAGCGGGCAGGCTGGATACAGCAAAAAGACAGAGCTGGAAAACATCTTGTATGAGAAGCAAGTCAGTGTTTGCTGTATCCAAGAGACTCACTTGAAAGCAGATCAAACCTTTAAAATAAGGGGATATCAATGCTTCAGATCCGACAGAAAAGATAGACGAAAAGGAGGAGTACTTACTCTTGTAGGGAATAACATTTCTGCACACGAAGGGAGGGCCTTCGTGGATGGAGCAGAATATCGGCTGTTGCAGATAGGGGTGGACAGGATGGAAGTGGAACTCCTGGGCTGTTGCTGTCCGGGCAACAAACCCCTGGGTCTCAGCTCTGTGCAGGTACCGGCCACCAACTTTATAGCAGTTGGAGACTTTGATGGCCACTCCCAGAGCTGGGGCTATGGCCATCTGGATCGCGGGGGTGAAGAGGTTGAGGCTTGGCAAGGTGATCACTCCCTGATCCTAGTCAATGGTGCCACAGATACTCCTACCTTCTACTCCAGAGGATGGCACACAACTTCAACACCAGATCTTGCCTTCTCCACACCAGATATGGCTGGATCTGTTGGTAGAGAGGTAGGAGACCAACTGGGGGGAGGCGACCATCGCCCAATCTTTCTTACTGTCCAGGGTGCAACTCTCAGTGCAGGCCCAGCCATTACAAGATGGAACTACGGGAAAGCCAACTGGGGTTTATTCGGGCATCGGGTGAGCACGCTGCTGTCTACCCTCAAGGTACGGAACAGAGACATTAATGAAGTGGTGAAAGACTTCAGCGGATGCATACTACAGGCTGCAAAAGAGGCCATTCCCAGGGGATGCCGGCGTAACTACATACCATGCTGGTCCAGCACGCTCCAAGAACGTCAGGAGGCTATGGACAGGGCTGGAGGGGACGCAGAGTCTCAGCCTTCACTTGAAACTCACGGCAAATGGAAAAGGGCTGTAGCAGGGTTTCAGAGGGCAAAGCTAGAAGAGAAACGGAAAAGCTGGAGAACTAAAACGGCATCGCTGAACCTTGAGAAGGACGGCAGGAAACTTTGGAGATTAGTCAAGTCTCTAAATGAAGAGCGTTCCTCACCTAGGCGGACTATCACATTGGATGAAGGTGGCGGACTTTTCAGAGGAAGACGGGCTGCAGACTTGTTTGCTAGAGGATACAGTTCAGAGGGCAACTTGCCCATTGACATAGATCATCAGAGAGAGATGGGAAAGGAAGTACTGGCAACCATGGGACAGACAGATACTCCTGCCCCGGTGAGGGAACCCATCGCACTGGGGGAGCTGCAGAGGGCTATTTCCAAGCTTGGGTTTCAAAGGTCGCCCAATGGGCTGATCACCCGTTGGCTTGTCACACCGATTACGGAAACAACGGCAGATGGATCTATTTGTTGTTGCCCTAAAGACGCCGCTAGGCGTGATGGGAAACTACAACAGAGAAAATCAATCTGCTGTTGCCCTTAAGACGCCACAAGGCGTGATGGCCTCTGACTGCTTGGTCGGTCTTTGGCTAAGGACGGAAGAAGAAGAAGAAGAAGAAGTTTCAAAGGTCACCCGGCCCAGACAGGGTCAGCAACGGAGTGCTAGTAAATCTGAGCTCAGCAGCAAAGACAGAACTGCTTGAGATATTCAACCACAGCTGGTTGAAAGGAACGGTGCCCCAAGTATGGAGAGAAGCCATCACAATACCCATATTAAAGAAAGGGAAATGTAAGACCGAGGCTGCAAGTTACCGGCCAATCAGTCTCACAAGCTGTGTTGGGAAGACTATGGAGCGAATAGTCAACCACAGATTGAAATGGTATTTAGAGTCTGAGCAGATCCTGGTGCCGGAACAAGCTAGATTTAGAGAATGCTACAGTATAGAAGACCAAGTTACTTACTTGTCTCAAGTAGTAGAAGATGCCTTCCAGGAGAAGAAAAAGGTCCTAACGATCTGGGTCGACTTCAAGCAGGCCTTCGACAAGGTGTGGAAAGATGGCCTTATTGCAAAACTTAGGAGAAGTGGAATCCGGGGCGGCATGATGAGATGGGTCCGGTCATGCTTGCATAACAGGAGAGCTGGAGTCACTCTTGACGGTCTGCGGAGCAGAAGAGTGTTGCTCCATCGGGGGGTGCCTCAGGGAGGAGTAATTTCCCCAGCGCTCTTCCTTGTTTGCATCGGTGGCCTGGTGGGGGATATCCCTGCGGGAGTTGGGGCTGCCTTGTATGCGGATGACCTAGTGCTCTGGTGCGCTGGTGAAGATGTCACCACAGCAAATTATAGAGTGCAGCGGGCAGCAGACATGCTAGTGTCATGGGCAGAGAAATGGCTTATCACAATAAACACAGACAAAACCTCCACAACACTGTTCTCCCTCGCCCCCAAGGACAAATCAGCTAACATACACCTAGGGACAACCGTGATCGGGGAAGAGAGCTACCCCACCTGTCTTGGGGTGACATTTGACCAAAGGCTTACATGGAATGGGCATATTGAAAGTGCGGAGGGAGGGGCCCGGGGACGACTGGGCATGCTCAGAGAATTGGCAGGTGCCGGCTGGGGAGCAGGTGAACGAAATCTGGAGAGGATTTGTAATGGAGTAGTGGGACCACACTTGGAGTTTGGCTCGGCGGCGTGGTCATCGGCTGCTGGCTCGCGTCTGCAGTCTTTGGGCGGGGTGCGGAATCGGGCTCTCGGGCTCATTACGGGAGCCATGAAAGCTACACCAGTGGCGGAGATGCAGAGGGTTGCTGGATTGCAGACATTGTCCCATAGGGGAGACACAAGGGCCATGATCCGGGTGGAAGAGTGCTACAGTATGCCAATGCACCCAGTGAGGGCAAGACTGGATGATCTGGCATTGGGACGTCTAAAGCGTAGCAGCTTTGTGCATCGGGGAAAAAGACTTATAAGACGGCATCAGGAGGACCTATCCATGAGGACAGCACCACTGGGGCCCACCCTATGCCCTGTGCCATGGGAGCGGGCCAGCAGTGCCCTCCAAATTAATACATCAGTCAGTGGTCTCACAAGTGGATATGAGTATAATGATCTGCAAAAACGAACTGCTACATTGAGTGTGATCCAAGAGGGCTATCCCGGTCAATCATGGGTGCATGCCTATGCAGATTGGTCGGCAACTAGTGCTGTTAGGAATGGAGGTGCCGGTATCTTTATCTCATATCCTGACAACCACTATGAGACTAGGCACATTCCCACTGGTAAATTCTGTTCCAGCTGTACAGCTGAGGTTCAGGCTCTGGAGCAGGCTGCAAATATGATTTATAACACCAGCTCTGACTGCCACCAGGTAGTCATCCTCACAGATGCACTGTCTGTCCTGCAAGCTCTCAAGGGTGGTAAACTCCCGCATCTGAGAAATGGGCTAAACAAGGTGGCTGCCAAAGAGAGAACCATACTTCAGTGGGTACCATCTCATTGTGGTGTACTGTCGCATGAAAATATAATTAATAGTAGATAAAGCTTGACAGCTGTATATGTTGAGGAACAATAGTGCACACGGAAGTGTGATAGTGATGCGCAAGAGAGATAGGCAGAAGGCACAGGCTGAGTCAGTGAGTTCTTCACTAAGAAAACCACACACACAGCTCTTCTTGTTTTCTCTGGCGACAATATTACTCTTTTGCACACACTGTGTCACTCACAAATAGTAGGGTAAAGAAGTAAAGTTAGATTGAGGATTTGGTAGTCTGAACTGAACGAACAATCCTATCGAGGTTAACTCAATTTATTTCAATTTAGAAATGTAAATAAATCAATAAGGATTTTACAGCACATAATAATAAAGATTATCACGAGAAAACAAACTCACAACAATTTGATGATTTTAAAGAAGAAAAAATTATTACACAAATAGTGAAAACACGGATTATGAATGAATTGTGTTAGTAACGTTCCCGGCAGGCCTGATAAGCTTTTGCTGGAAAATATGTGAAATACTGTTTGTGTGTAAATGAATGTTTGTTCCTTTGTTCCTTTCGTGTGAATGTTGGAAACAACTTATATCCTGAGGTTCTCTTGGAAAAATATAACGTAATCCAATGCTTGAAATTAACTTCACTGTTCGAATAAGGTATCCACAAAGGGGCACAGAATCTGAACACGATTTTATAAATCCAAGATTGGGGTAACGACTTCACTGTTCGAATAAGGTATCCACAATGGGCACATAATCTGAACACGATTTTTATAAATCCAAGATAGGTGTAACGTATCCACAGTTGATGCGATATCCACAGATAACGAATTTGCTTCCAAAGGTGGGATGGAGGGTTAAAATGGGTGGAGTATGGTACGGGTGATGGTTGTTAAGGGTAGTATCTGGTGTTGAGAATCGTTGCAATAATTTCAGTAATTGAAGTAATTGAAATGATTGAAATAATTGAAATAATTGAAATAATTATTGTGACTGGTGGACGAGGACTATATGGCCACTGGCCAAAGGTAACCTCTTTTCAGCAATACGAGACAAGACTTTGCACTGCGTAAATCCGCTCCGGGATTTTAGTCTGTTAAGTTTAAACGAGAGGGCACTTGGTGTGTTTAACTCAAGTCTCCCTATGTACAGTTTTACTTTACAAGACTACGAAATGCGTCTTTCTCTTACAGTTGCTTAACACCAAGTGAAGTCTAAAAAACTAGTTTGTTAAAGAAAGAATTAATTTCGATTTACCCGCTACATTTTAAACGTTCCCACGATAGCCAAAAGTTAATTATGTCCCGTCTCATGCTAAGACACGTAAAAGATTTATCGTGCCGGTCTCCAGTTGACCACTGCACACTGAAATTAGATACTCTGGGAACCACTGTCGTTTCCACTAAGCGAATAAATCGTATAGACATCTTTAAAGAAATGCTTTTAAGTGCCTTGATAGAATTTGGGATCGTATGACAGGACCTTTAATGAAGACTTGAAAAACAGCTAAAGCACAGATCGCAGGTGCAAATATTTCCGTAGAGAACACAGACAAATGTGAAGGAAAAGAAAAGTAAGGAATTTTAACATAATCTAGACAAAATCTTCGAGCACTGCGTGACATGTACCCGGAAATGAAAAGGCAGATAGACTTGCAAGGAAGGGAGGAGAGTGTGAACGGGAAGATAATGAGGTCACGTGCTTTGAGAGAAGGAGAGCTGTCCAGACTATCAGAAGAGAACAGAACCAACCCAAAGACGACTGTCGCACTCTCGACCGGCAGGGACAGACAGCTATTTTCCGAATCAGGACAGGGCATAACAGACTGAGTAAACACATGCACAGGCTGCGATTGTCTGCTTCACCACTGTGCACATGTGGATTAAGCGAACAAACTGCTGAGCATGTTCTACAGGACTGTCCTCTGTATGACCAGTTAAGAAAGATATACTGGCCCAATGGCTCAACACTAGACTCAAAGCTATGTGGAGTTAAGGAGGAACTTCGGGCGGCAGTCGAATTCGTCATGAGAACTCGTCTGACGGTGTAATCATCAAAGATGCGATCGCAAGAAGAAGAAGAAGAAGAAGAGAGGTGGGGGTGACCAGTTCCCTTTCTTGCTGCCTTTTCCTTTCCTAACTCAAGAGCAGAGTCGGGTACCCATTTACAGATGGGTAGACTGGCGCTTGACGCCAGTGTTTCGAACCCGGTACATTTGCCGCGACAGGTCAGCTATCTAACCACGTGTTGGAGTGCTGTTCTCCAGAAATGTTAGCTCTACAAGATACAGATGAACAGTCCGGTGATCATCAACTTTTTTATTGGCGTCGTGGAAGTGGGGGGGGGGGGGGGGGGGGGGGGGGAGGTATTGTATGACTATAAGAGAAGCCTATGACAGACAGACCTCCAACATTATGAGAGAGTTAGGTGTGGTTGTATGTGAGCAGGCGATGAAGAAATTAGAGGTTTGCCGCCTTCCTTAAAGCATTGTTTTCTTGCAGCAATAAATAAGAATACAAAAAGCAAGAGGAGCTTTCATTACATTGGGAAACATATGGAGAACAAGAGAAATCAAGTCCAACACAAAAATAAGAATCTTCAAGTCAGTCCTATTGTATGGCTCTGAGACATGGAGAGCAACAAAAACAACAACCAAAAAGCTATAGACTTTTATAAACAGGTGCTTGCGTAGAATAGAAGGACTGAAATGGTATGACAAAGTCACAAATGTGGAATTGATGACAAGAACCAGACAAGTGCCAGTGGAACAAGAGTTGAGGAGAAGACGCTGGCGATGGATAGGACACACATTGAGGAAACCTGTTGATAGCATTACAAGGCAGTCCTTGTTCTGGAATCCACAGGGAAAGAGAGGCAGAGGTAGACCAAAAAACACATGGAGAAGAGAACTGGAAACAGAGGTGAAAATGATGAGGAAAACATGGAAAGAACTTGAGCGGATGGCACGGGACAGGAAGACTTGGCATGTGTTTGTTGAAGGCCTATGCTCTTTGGTGAGCTAAAGGGTATTGATTGAATTGAATGTGATGGCTGCATCTGATGAGCCAAGATCGAATCTCCTGGGTGCCTAATACTTGTTTTCTTTTCAATCGTCTAGCGCGCTCCATCCTGTTATTTATTTTGTTTTGTTTTTCACTCTTTCTTTCTTACTTGTGAGTGCCTTCAATTTACTTTTTTTTTCCCTTTTCTTCGGATTCATGAGCATTGAATCACCATTCTCCTGCCTTTAATATAACTGTGTGAGAGGGTCACCAATGTTGAAAGTGGGTAACACACATAATCAGGAAGCTTTAGGTTAGCTACGGGATTTCTTTGTTCTTGAACCAACATAAATAAAAACATCAAAGCGTATGAAGAAGTGAGCTGGAGATGTGTTGTTCGTCCATCACGGGTGATGAAGACCACTCTGTTCATCCAATTATTTAAGAATATGTTAGGTTAGTCTATGGGTACGAAGGTGACTGAAGAGCCCGATGCGGGCCTGGAAAGATCTTGGACAGTGTGGGCAGGGAATGTTTGCTTCATGTGAAGGTTTTATTTCACGGTCCTTTCTAGCTTGTCTCCGCTGTTCTGCTGCTGCTCTTCTGGATGATTCGCATGCTGCTGCACCTTTACGAAGAGATGTGCGCCAAGCAGTTCGGTCTTGCGCAGCAGCTTCCCATGTGTCTGGGTTTATGTCAAAGGTTTTCAATGACGTCTTTAACGTGTCTTTGAAGCGCTTCTTTTGGCCACCATGGGAGCGTTTACCCTTCTGCATCTCACCATAAAAGAGTATCTTTGGCAGTCGATGGTCTGGCATGCGGACTACATGACCTGCCCAGCGAATTTGTGACTGCATCAGAATAGTATCAATACTAGGGATACCAGCTCTGTCAAGAACGGCGGTATCCGGGATCTTGTCTTGCCATTTGATGTTCATTATCTTCCTGAGACAGACTGTATGGAAGTGGTTTAGCTTCTTTACGTGGCGCCTGTATACAGTCCATGTTTCACATGCATATAGCAGCACTGGAAGCACCGCAGCTCTGTATACCTTCAGCTTTGTCTGTAGACTAATGCCACTTCGATGCCAAACGTTGGTGTATAGTCTGCCAAATGTGCTGCTGGCTTTGGAGATCCTGGTGTTCACCTCATCATCAATGACAATGTTCTGGGATAGTGTGCTACCAAGGTATGTGAATCTGTTCACAACATTCAGTTTCTCACCATTAACCTTGATGACTGGCTCAGTATAAACTGTGCCAGGAGCTGGTTGGTACATGATTTCTGTTTTCTTCGTGTTGATGGTAAGCCCAAAGTTGGCGCAGGCTTCGGAGAATCTATCCACACTATGCTGCAGATCAGCCTCTGAGAAGGAATTGAGGGCACAATCATCAGCAAACAGAAGATCTCTGATGGTGTGTGATTTGACCTTGGTTTTTGCTTGAAGCCTCCTAAGGTTAAACAATTTTCCATCAATACGATAACTAATGTCGATTCCTGTGTCCCCGTCTCTAAAAGCATCAGTCAGCATAGCAGAAAACATGATACTGAACAGAGTCGGTGCAAGTACGCACCCTTGTTTAAACTCCATTTGAGACGGGGAAAGGCTCTGATAGCTCACCGTTTTCCTGAACTCTAGCCTGCATTCCATCATGCAGTTGCTGCACTATTGTGATAAATTTCTTTGGGCAGCCGTATTTTGCCATGATCTTCCATAGACCCTCTCTACTGACCGTGTCGAACGCCTTTGTCAAGTCGATGAAAGCTGTGTACAGGTCACAGTGCTGTTCTTGGCATTTTTCTTGTAGCTGTCTTGCAGCGAACACCATATCGGTGGTTCCACGTTCTTTCCGGAATCCACACTGACTTTCAGGTAAAAGACCTTTGTCAAGATGAGCCGTAAAGGCGATTCAAAAGGATTCTGGCGAATATCTTCCCAGCGATTGATAAAAGAGAGATGCCTCGATGATTGTTGCAGTCTTGGCGATTACCTTTACGTTTATATAGATGTATAATTGAGGCATCTTTGAGATCGTGTGGGATGGTTTCACTCTGCCACATTTGCTGGAAGATCATATGAAGTTTCTCTATCAGAACTGCACCGCCATCTTTATAAACCTCAACAGGAATTGAATCGGAGCCAGGGGCCTTTCCACTAGACAGTTGACGAATCGCTTTTTTAGTTTCCTCCAGAGTTGGTACATCATCTAATGCTTCATTTATAGGAATTTGGGGCAGGCGGATGATGGCTTCGTCGTTAATAGATGATGGCTGGTTCAAGATATTATTAAAATGTTCAGTCCAGCGTTGGAGAATTTTTTCCTTGTCTGTAATTAGTGTTTTTCCATCTGCATTAAGGAGGGGAAATGATCCTGATGATGTTGGACCATAGACCGCTTTGAGTGCAAGGTAAAAGTTTTTCAAGTCATGGCTGTCAGCAAAGCCTTGGATCTCATCTGCTTTATTACTCAGCCATGAATCCCGCATCTGGCGTAGTTTATGTTGGACGATTCTACGCATGTTGTTGAAAGCGTCTTTCTTGGATGTAGATTTTGGATCATTTAAATATGCTTTATGGAGATGGTGTTTCTCAGCCAACATCTGCTTTATATCATCTGAGTTCTCATCAAACCAGTCATTTTGTTTCTTGATGGAAGGACCCAGGACCTCTGTAGCAGTGTTGTAGATCTGCTCACTTAGGGCTGCCCAATTTGTTTCCACACTTTGGCCGTCTAGCGAGATAGATTTGAGCTGGAGATATAAATAAAGACAATGAATACACAGAAATAATTGCAGCAGAATGTCCAGAACAGAATAGTATGAATAGATTTGGTTGCTCCACAGGGAGCATGAAAGTGAAAAATGAAAGTAGTTCTCAAACTGCACATCAGCAAAGGGTCAGCTTTCAATTAAGGGCATTAAATGCAGCAGTCACTAGGGCAGCATACCACGGAATAGCGTTCAGTCTTAAAGTAAAAGTTTCTATGCGGTGAACACAAAAATATTGCAAATGCCCAACTATTATATTGTAAGTCATACTTTTCACAAACATTAATAACGCCCCCCTCCACCCACTTCGTCAAACACTCTGCGGGCAGTCCTATCTCGTGTTATCACATTCTTGATATGGAGTTTAAGGTTATGGTATCATACGTTTTATTCTGCTCTTCTCACTGGCACTTAGTCTAGCAGACCTGTGTGGGAATGGGTTGCGTGCTAGGCATAACATGTCACGATAAACAAACAGAAACTTTGGGTAAACAGAAATTCAATAATATTATGACAAACAGGGGGGCTAATGTTCGTGAAAGGAAGTTAAGAGATAAGTAGATTCTTGGCAAATGTTTTTACGAGCCATTCGCTCAGCGCCGTGTATAGACTAGATGAGGCCATATCTACATCGCTACCGAGCGGCCATTGACAGGAAAATTCTATACACAGCATTACAACTGGAGAGAATCTGATCATCAGAAATGGTCCCCTAGTCAGACAGACAAGTGTTTCGACCTTCAGAGTATCTGTCTAAGTACCATCTCCACGACAAAGGTCGATTGTAATGAATTTTAAAATTGTCTGCCATTTGTACGCTCAAATAAACTACACCCCGACCACGACTTAATAAAAAATGAGAAAGTAGAAGACTTTGCAGTGCCGAGGGCCCCGGATGTAATTTCACAAATAACCATAAGAAATCCTATCGCCGAGGAAGTCGGGAGGGGGAAGAGAGTACCCAGGTTCCGTTTCCTCCGCTACTAGCTTTCTCGTTTACATCATCACCATAATTTACCTTGTCGTTTCTGGTAGAACATACAGCCACAACTGCAGCTGGTGTAGGTTTACTTACAGGAAACCTGCATCAAAACATTCATGTGCTATTGTAGCGGTGGTTTCTGTAGCAATATTTTACATGACAGGGTTGGCAGCCCCTTGCACCAGTGTTGTCGACTCCAGCCGATCAGTTTGACTTAAGTATGGACTCAAGACTCGACTCGAGATTTTTTAACATCAGCGACTCGACTCGAGACTTGCCACATTTTGGATAACCAATTTCGTCGTCTTTATTCATAACGCACTCTTCGGAGAAACCCTAAACGGTTCCGTCTGAATCGATAAAATAAAAGCAGTCAGTATATACAAAGGTCCTGGAGCAGGTCAACCACTTTAAATACCTTGGAGTTGGAAGGGAGGCAGCAAAGAAGAATTGGCTACCTGAAGACCATTTTCAGGCCATAAATGGGGAATTCCTCAGCAAAAATAATGGCAAGAAGAAGAAGATGGCTGTATAAAGCTCCAACAATTTCCCTGTTTTACGGATGCGAGTTATGGGCTATGACTACAACCCACAAAAGCCAGCTCAGAAACGAGGTATATGAGCAAGGCGGTTAACCGCTAAAGTAATAAGAAGAGACATGGTCCGCAACCAGACGATACGTCTTGGCCTCAAAACCCAGCCCCTGCAGTAGAACAGTCCCAATTACGATGGTTTGACCTGTCTACGGAATGGGAGAAGACTGGCTACCACGCCAAATACAGGAAAACAAGAGCCATGACCTCCAGAGTTCGCTGTGAGGACAACATTAGACCCTTAGGCCTTCAGCACCAAGGACTAGATTTGAACCAGGCCAGGAGGGAGACAACTGATGTGATAGTAAGGCGCTCTCTCAGGCAAATCTCTACACCCCAGAGTAGAAGAGGAACTACCAAGTAAGTAAATAAAATGTTATGAATAGAGATTCTTATTTTTCATTATTATTTATAGTGACTGGTGTGATTGTTCGAATAAAAGCTATTTGAACTATAAACAGTTGTATATCACACATGCTACTCGGACTTGAAACTACTGTTAAAGACTTATGAGACTTGCACTAACAGACTTGAGACTTGTTATGAAAAACTTGGAGGCACCTCTTACGACTAATCTGAGAAAACAGCAGACATATTCTTTCTTTGTCTCATGAAAGCCCCCCCCCCCCCCCCCCCCCCCCCCCCCAAAACACCCCCCCCCCACGGGAACTACAAGGGTACAGTTTACTTGAAACATAAAACCTGTTTTTCAATAACGTGTTGCAGCCTTTATATTTCCAAAACATTTTCCTAGGTTCTGATATCTTTCAGCATGTTTCTTTTCGTTCCTATGTTCCCGGAGGATCTCTATCATCTTAACTGAGTGCCGTGCCGACTGCTACTGATGATTTCTCTTTTTCTTTCTTCTTCAGACGTGATCTTGATTATGTTCAAAGAAAGCATTGTCAGCTTGAGCTTATTTCTATCTCCGTAGAGCTTTTCGAGGAATGGTAATGGTGACGGCCACATGTGCTTTCTCTGTTCCTCATATGTTGGGCATCTTTGCAGTAGTCGTAGATGTTCAGCAGTCATTTTATCGGTGCCACAGTTACACTCATCAGTAGTTCCTATCTTTAGCTTGCCTGCGGTTTCTGGTAACTTCAGTCACCAATTGCACCTCGGAAGGGAAAGAACCTAGTAAAATCACAGGATCTCTACAGTGAATACTTGTTACCTTACCCACGAGAAAAAAACAACTACTATTCTTAGCCAAATGAATATCGCGCCTAAACTCATGACAGTCACCAACAGTTCCCACGTGATATTTATTAAAACTGAACCTTTTATATTTTCTCAAACATTTTGTTTACGTTTGGTACTTTGTGGAGGATTTCTATTTAAATTTACTGATTATGTAAAAGTCTTCTTTATCACGCATTTATTTTCCATTCTACACTAGGATGACCAGAATTTGGATGAGGAAGGGAAGACACTGTACCAAGGGCAGATTTAGAAGTATTCACTAAACTACCATAAACTCTTTGAGAAAAAACTTATAACAACTGGCATTTCACTAATGCCAAATCATGAACACGAGTTTGCAGACTATTTTCATTTTTGGCACTGAAAAAAAAAATCATGTGTGATGTTTCTGCATTTCGTAATGTTCTCCATACCAATAAAGACCTCTTGAATCTCTGTTCTTAGACCTCATGTTTTGAAAATTCATTGAGAGCATGCTTATAGTAAAGGTAAATGTCGTCTCATAGCAGATACTGCTGTGTTAGAGACTTCACTATACTAGGTCTCAGATTTATGACACAGTTCACTTTTTTCGCTGTCTCTGCCTTGCCCTTACAAGGCCAGGTACCCACTTACAGCTTGGTAGACTGAAGCATGATGCTACCAGGTTTCAAACCCTTGCCTTGAGAAGCAAGCTCTCTATCCACTCTGTTTCTCTATCCACTCTGTTAAGTGACGCCCATGCTTATAGTACATGCACTATGAACAACATCAGATTAAACCAGATTATTGTTAATAAATGATCTAATGTTGCGCCACACGGGAAACAGCAATACACACACATCATAAATGAATATTCTGGAAGCATTGTCTTTTTACATATGTGCATTTTAATATGAGAACAATGTCATCAAAATGAATGTTTCGCATACGAGTATGTCAAAGCTTATGTTTACACAATCTCATGATATAACCCCCATAGATTATATTGTAACATTTTCTGATACATGATGTTCTTATAAACTTCCATCTCAAGCTCTTCACATTTACATTCAGTGAAACCAAAAATCCACATAAAGTTAAAAAAAAAAGTAAAACAAGGAATGAATTTGTGACACTCATCAACCAATTCAAATCTTGAGAAAAGGTTAATAGGGGCTGGAAAAAGGGGGAAGGGAGTGAGAGAGAAAGAAGCAGCTGAAGTTTCACAAGGGAAAATATGGAAGAAATTGTCATACATCCAAAAAAAAAAAAAAAAAAAGCAGTGTTGCCCATTATTGATTCAGATAATCAAATAATGTATGACTTTTTTCTTAACAAAATTATTAGAACTGTAAAACAAATGTAAACACTCTCAGGCAGTTAGCAACATACAGACAAGTAAAAATTCTATCTTCTGGTGCTAGTTAGAGTGGTGTACTATCACATCACCATTTCCTTTACAGCTTCATTAACAGCAGTATACAAAATTCTGTTTTTTAAAGTAAGAACACACAAAAAATAATAATCAAAACCCATGCAACAAGACATCTGAAGATTAAAAAAAAACAAAAACAGTCAACTCATAAAAACTCTGGAACTGTCTACTACTGCTATTGAGCAAATACTGTCTACTACTGCTATTGAGGAAATACTGTCTACTACTGCTATTGAGGAAATACTGTCTACCACTGCTATTGAGGAAATACATTAAAGCTGAAGCGATTAAAAAAAGTAAAACACTGAGTGAGGTGAATCAAAAGACTTTTAGGTAACAAGCAGAAATAAAGGACTATCAAAAACGGGCAGTATTAAACAGTGCCACCGGACACTAATATGAGAGTACCGTAAAGTTTAAAAACTGACTTCCAAGCATAACTCATTTTTCTATATGTTTACTTGGGGGGGGGGGGGGGGGGGGGGGTGTTGCCAAACATAAATGGGCCCTGGGTGTGCCAAATACTTTAAGTACGCTACTGGTGAAAATCCCAACAACAGAGGTCAAACCTTAAGACTGTCAACTGCTCAAAATCTTACAGAGCTGAAAAAAGAAATATAATGGTTGATCAATGGCAAGGAAAACTGCAATGAGAATGATGTGTGCTCAGAGTAGCTCATGTGTGCTCAGAGTAGCTCATGTGTGAGCTCATGTTTATTAAACAGTGTGTACTGTCTGCCCTCGAGAGCACCCATGGTGGGGGAAAAGAAAGAAAGATGATAAAACATATGATGGACAAGGAAGAGATTCTATGGACAATTAAAAATTGCCAGTTAGAGAACAACACGACCAAGGATGAATAAACAAGGTTAAGACTGCTAGAATATGGCATTAAATGCAAGAATAGTAGGGAATGGACGTATGAGAGGATGCACCAGGTGTGTAAACAACCAACACACTGTTGAGAGCAATCCACACTCAAAACCTTCAACGTCTGCTGAGGAAGACTGAGCATTTATGGGTTTGCCCGGAGTGCAATGATGTAAATTCGGAACAACAGTAACAATAACTATGTCTCACATAATTTACTTGTCATCCAATGGGCTGCATCAGTGTATGCATCTACTAGCAACTGACAAGAAATTTTTTTTTATCCTGAATTGATGTGTTCTTGTGGGACAGTCACTGCAACAGAAGAGATTCCTATATGACATAACATGAGGAAAGTGTTTATACAGGGTAGATGAGAAGTTGTTCCCCCTGGGTAAATAATGATAGTAAGTTTGGTTAAAGGCTAAGTTCACCTAATTAAATGTGACATTTAAATAGGTACTTTCTAGGTCACTTGACTGGCTGCAGTTCATTGACATTTACAGCACTTCTACCATGACAAGTTTTTATTCTACCACTTCAAACAACTCTCTATGGGGCATCAAGAAAGCAGACTTATGCCAAGCTGTGAAAGAAGCCTTAAAATACTGTGCTGTGAAAATAGCCTTAAAACTAATATTACTCCAGTCCCTGCAATGCATGTCAATCTGAAGAAGGCAGTATACTGCAAACAGTGTAACAAACAATACTGATCCACTTGTGTAATTCTTTGTGACTGTGTTGTGAGACGGGCAGAAACCACTCTGGAAATTGCACCATAAAGGATACTACCTTTGAGATTTTGATTGTAATTACCATTCTCATGTAATTTTAGCTGTGGAAATTAATTATCTTTGGCATAACTAAAGACCAAAGGGAACTAATTGTGACAGAATTTAGAAAAATTTTAAAATTATGTTTAGTCTTTCGCTGTATTTTATTGTTTGGATGATGTACGCCTTCGACTGACATACCCACAGCCTCATGACAATGTTGACAAAATGAGGAATCTGATCAATAGTCAAATGTCATCATCGGAGGGGTGCCTTAGCTGTAGACAACAGATACCATAGCCTTATTCATATGTTGCAGGCTCAGATACCAGGGACGCAAAAACAAAATTTCTGGTGAAGTGAATAACATACTGCAGTGAGTGAGTCAAGGACCAACACTGAGTGCCTGGCAGTAGCATAGAGCCTATCATTACAGGTGAATAAAGTCCCTCAGGAAGTCTACAGAGTATCCAGCTACAGAATTAACTGCAGAAACAAAGTTGAAGGACATAAGTATGTTGCTGTATTGAGAAAACAAAATCCAGAAGTCACCTAATGAAACAGACAGAACAATGACATAATTTTTATTTTATTTTGTGAATTTGTGTGTATACACACACACACACACATATATATATATATATATATATATATATATATATATATATATATATATATATATATATATATATATATATATATATATATATATATATATATATATATATATATATATATATATATCAACTATTATCTACACATACATTAATTAATAAAGTGTATTGACTTATTTTATAAACTGCGGTTATTGATTTAATTCCAGTTATAATTTCAAATTTTTGTTGTTATGTGTCGATTATAAAAGAATAATCAATGTTAAAACTGGTAGGGAATAATTAACAAGATGCATTCATATTGTCACCATTAGGTTGGTTAAGAGGGAAAATTCAGGTAGAATTATTTTCCTGAGAGTAATTTTTATGACTGAGATCAGCTGACTTTTAATTAGTAGTCTAAGGGGAATAATCGACAGAAGGAAGAGAAGGGGTCAAGAGTAGTGCTTACATACCTTGGTTGAGGATTGTTGTTGTTTTGTTTTGTCTGGTTTTGGGAAGGTGAGAGAGGGGAACTATGCACGTGGAATTTATGTTCTGGTGAGTTGTTTGTCAGACAAAGTGTTCAAAATTAGTCGTCGTTGTAAATCGACGTTTTAGATTAAATCAGATTGCTCCGAGATGTGAAAGAGTTAGCTTCTAGAAGTGGTAATGAGTAGAAGTTCCATCGGGCTGATAAGCCAATGTATATTGGTTGCTTCTGCGGTGGCAGAAGAACTGTACTATCGCCCAGACGTCTATCTCGATATTTGCCACGTTTGTGTATGACAGTTTTATTTATTCTGAGAACGAGATGTCAGTGTTTCCATTTGAGAGAAATGTGTGTACTTCGAGATACCAGGTATGTAGAGTTTACACCAAGCCTGTCGATGAACTTGTAAGTAAATGAGAAGAACAGTAGACAGCTGATAGTATTGAGAGTAGAAGATAAATTTACACCCCTGGCAGTGAGGCCAGTTTCATTAAGATACACCAAGACAGAAACATAAGAATATGTCAAAGCATAAGAGAGACGAGTGTTTATATTTGAAGAGATAGATGGCAGATCAAATTATGACAACAGTGGTTCTAAAAGTGTGGTCCCAATAGCCACTAGAGACAGCTATAACTGAAGCAGCGAGAGAGATATTGAAACCAAATTATTACCTACTGAATCTTGTTGTACAAGTCTGCAAACCTCAAGTGGAAAGTTGGGCATATTATTTTACAAATTTTGTAAAGAGCCAGCATGTGGCCTATTTTATGATGGCTTTTGTAAATAAAGTTCTATGTTTAATATGAACCTGCTGTCATCGTAACTCATTTATCAACTGTTGGTCTAAGTAACGTCTTCATCTGAAAGAAAGAATTATCTTACCATACCACAAGCAGCCTACTGTTATGGCACAGATACAAACCAATACGATCAAGAGAGTAGAAGTAGGATATAATAGACAAGCCTGTCTGTCAGCGGCCACAATTTTAACTAATAATAGAGACATCCTTGGAGCATAGGATAGGTCTAGCGAGAAGGTGACTTACTTCACAGCTCTCTTCTACAGCTAAAATCTAGAACTGTGCAGTTATCTATCTGATTTGTCTTGTGCCATCCCTACCCCAAGTACACCAGCTGTCTTCTCCATTTCTGGGAACTATTTTATTATCTAACATCCATCTCGCCACAGGCTGCATAAAGGTAAGTGACCTCTCACCATTCAGAACCGCATAATTAGAAGTTAAACGTTTGATTTACCTCAGCTCCTTTCATGTCTTAAAACAGAACTGAGCAGTTCCATCTGATCTTTCTGAAATCTTTTAAGCATGACTGCTTACAACACAATGCAACACCCTTACCTTTCTAAAATATCTATTAAATGTCAGTTCACAAAGCTAGAATACTTTCCTTAAGCTTGACAAATTTTTACCATCTACAAAACAGATTCACAATGATGAAAAATTCTATGACCAATTCCAAGTTTAATCAATGACTCCTGGCATCATTCATGGTATAAATCTGGGCTGTGTAGTCGGAGTCATGGAGTCGGTTATTTTTTTAGTGGTGACGGTACATGTCCAGATTCTGACTCCAAATTGTATGCCACATGACTAGTAAGAAACTGTAGTCGAAGTCAGTAGAAACACATTAAATGCTGCAGTTCCCTTTCAGCATCAATAAGCTTACAATTAAAAGTATATCAACACTACAAAGAAGGTCTGAAATCAATACAAACAATATAGTTATACCAAAAGATTACACAGCAAAAAAAAACAGAAAGATGATAAAACATAAGACGTGGGAGACAACACATCTTATTATGTAACTAGATGCTTGGTCATCATCTTTTCTTCTCTTTTCCACGCTAAGCCTTAGACTCATTATAAACGTATTTATCATAGTCTTCTTTTCATGTTTACTACTCGCCTGGTGACATCACTCTCGTATGTTTTACTCACGGATTGGTAAAAGATTTCAGGTAATCCTCAAAGCTACCTTTTTCAACTATTTCTTGGCTATCATCTTGTCATCGTCTAGCAGAATGTGACTACTTCATGAAAAAATAGCACTTATTTAATTCTTTAAAAAAAAATAATAAAGTTTGACAACCTGTAAAAACTTATATGCAAAACCCTGTTAGCTGCTCATAAATGTACATCAATACAAAGGAAAATGATACAAGACAAGACTGAAAAATTCACATTCACAGCAAGTAGATAATCATGAAAGGTAATCTTAAGTTGGAAAGGTTAAAATAATTAAGCAATAACAACTGCAATACAAATATTTTTAATGATACTGGTAATGTTGTTGTCTCAACATAAGTGATAACAGTTAGAAATTAAGCAGTTAAAAAATTCCCTACTATTCTGGCCTCAACAATCTATTTGCATGGAGCATATTTTATTTTCAGAATGACCTTGACTGTATCATATGAAAATTCTGACAGGCCTGTAGCAAACATTTCAAGTGTTGAACACAAAATAACGGCATGACTAATAAACTGTTCCCCAACAAGACACAAATCACTCATTTATCTAGGCAGCAATACAGAGTTAGAGGACAGACAGTCATATCAAAAGATTTAACTCTATTTGGAAATATGTGAAAATCTACTCAAACACAAATATCAGAATCTTCAACTCAAATGTCCAGTCAGCCCTACAGTATGGCTTATAAACAAGGAAAATAACAACAAAGCTACACATCTTCATAATGGGTGCTTGCATAAACCACAAAGACTGAAATGGTACGACAAGATCACCAATATGGAAGTGATGACAAAGACCAGGCAAGTGCCAGTAGAACAAGAGATGAGAAGAAGATGCTGGCGATGGATAAGATAACCAACTGATAGCATTACAAGGCAGTCCTTGTTCTGGAATCTCCAGGGTAGGAGGTAGAAGTAGACTGAAAAACACGCGCAGAAGAGAACTAGAGACAGAAATGAAAGGGACGAGGAAGCTGATGGCACTGGCCAGGAGGAATGATCATGGCTTTACTGAAGGCCTATGCTAATTTGGGGGGGGGGGGGGGGGGGGGGGGCGGGGGGGGGGGGGGGGGCCTGAAGGGTGATGATGATGATGATGAAAAAAACTCTTAACAATTCAAACAAAAGCTGCACATCTAAAAACATTATTATAAATGTTAAATGAAGGCATTGTGTGTAAGCACAATAACAGGGCTTCTCAAAATGTTTAATGATGGTATTATCAGTCTGCAGCTTATCTGCACTTACACACATAAAAGGGTGTAAACCTTTATCCTTACCCCCAGTTGATGAATACATACAAGCCTCCCTCTTAGTGATAGAAAAAAAAATATGAAAGTTGGAGAGGAAAAACACTGAAGAAACAGACAGGAGAAATGAAAGTTAGGTATACTAACAGAGCCAGACTTAAGAGCATTCAGCGTCCGGGGCATGATTCAACATGCACCATCACCCCCACACTTGTAGCTGCAAAAGTAAATTTATGTCTACTGGAAAATCAAGTAAGATTCATGAGCAATATTGTAGATAGTTTTGGACAGTTATTACTTACAAAAGCATCGTAGCAACCAAACACGGTATGCTAAGAGGAAGTCACTCTTTAGCTTTCATTGTTTCTTATAAAAGATTCACATAAGTGTGGTTTGGTCTGTGTGAATTGTGTCACAGAACAAAAGAAGTTGAGCTTCTTGATGAAAAAATACTGTTTTACTCCCTTGCTCCAGCGCCTCACGCACTTGGCGCCCAGGGGCTATCACCTCAACCTAAGGCTGGTTCTGTATACAAAAATGCAGAAGGGGGGAAATGGGGGAGGACAATTACATCTCAAACAGCAACATAACGTTACGTACTGGATGGTCATGAACTTATTTACACAAACAGTGTGCTTAACAATCCACACATGCAAGTGACAGGTACACGGAATCAACAGTTTGCAAGGATATAACTGAATGACAATTTTTATACACCATAACCAAGACAAGATTCAACAACTGAAATATTTAGAACAAAATATTTGTACAGTGAGTTGTTCAAATATTCTGCCCATAGGAAGCTGTTTCCAAACAAAGGCCAGTAGGCGGGTAAGAAGGACGTAGTCAAATCTGATCATCAGAAAAAAAGAAATAAGATAACCACAGTTAACAAATCTCACAAATAGTATGACTGAACAGTACAGTCATGCAAAGATTTTTACTTTATCATTTTATTACATTTAATTATTACTTTTTCATGACCATAATGCCTCCCACCATAAGCAAGACATATTGAAATAACAGGTTTGGTTTGGTTTTGAGGGCCATCTTCACTGCACACAGACAATTCCATCAGTCCTCCAATCTTCTCCCGTAGATCACACAAGGAGGATCTCAGTACAGTGCACAAACTCTGCAGCACTGGCAAGGATCCCAATATGTGTGTATAGGAATCACACATTCCACAAATATTTTTGTGACGGGTAGGTTTTTCCTACTTTTGTAAATTTGCCAGGGCAGTGGTCATATGGCCTGCTCTTTACGATTTCCAATGACCGGGGGATTTTTAATGTGCACAACTTGCACACAAGACCTCTTATTTTTTCACCCTTTTCCGAGAAAGCTAGACATCCAATCTCACTACCCAGGAAGATCGGGGGGTGAGGTGTATGATATCATTAGGACCCACCAGTTATGAAAAAAAATTATGTCAAATATATTCCCTGTGCTGGGAACCAAACCCGGTACCTTCAGAATTAGAGGCGGACACTATATCTCTTAGCCACTCTGACCCCCAACAAACAGCTGAAAAATCTAAAACAAAATATTTGTAAAGTGTATTGTTTAAATATTTTGCTCAGAGGATGCTGTCCCCAAACTAATGCCAGTAGTCAAATTTGAAGGAAGTAGTCAAATCTTACAGTTTACACTTCTCATGGATAGTACGATACTACTATAAATCATTATATCAAGTCTTTTATATGGGACATCAGCCCCAATATAACCGACAGACTTTGTGTCTAGATTGATCAGGGCACGCCTCACCAAAACTTCTATTTAATCAAATAAATGATATAGCCACGCAAAGGTTTCTACTGCCTATGATTAGTCACATTTAGTTATTTTTCATGACAATGAAAATATCTTTGAAAATTAAAGGGAAAGTTTGACCTCTTTGTCAAGATATTAGACCACGTTTCGGGACCGAAGATGCATCAAAAGTGAGGAATGCAGTAAGCGACCCATAGCTTGACTGCTTGCGTCAGCGAACCAGAGCTGACCAAGACCCTACTCCACCTCCAAGTGGTGGTCCTGGAAACAGGTTGCACCACTGCAGTCTGGCTGAGAGAGTAGGGATTGAAGAGGGAAGGCTAACCCGGTCCCATATGCCGTGCCGAAAACAGATGTGGCGGGCCGAAAGGCGCAGACATCGCAGCTTTGCAGTAAACGGTGACACAACATAACAAACGTCCTTTTTAGGACGAACGCAGAAGAAGAAGAAGAGATCATGTTTCATCACAAGACTACAGCTTTTCTAAGTGGCAACTGTTAAAATCTACACTGTTTCTCCATGACATGAACAACCAAGAATGGTGTATTTTTTCCACTTCAAACAAAACTTAACAACTGTCCATTCCTCCACAACAGGTGGGAACCCTACAGATGTCAAAAATGTATTCAACACAATGTAAAGATAATGTTTATTGACAAGCATATACAACATAATAGACCTCCAGTAGCCAGAAATACAGACCATTTTTCAAATCTTCATCCCATTCCTAAAATGGCATATCTTTTCATAGGCAAAATTTACTGCTGGTGATGGTGCTTGTTCAAGTTGTTAACGGCTGTACAATGCTTGAAATTGTTATATTATGTACACAAATAGTGATTTCAGACATCACAGCAATGGTAAGGTCACTTTCGTACATGTTATGTACAGCAGAGGAGATGTCTTCCAGAAATATCAGATTTATATACTCCACCAATATTTCCTATCTACGTTCAATCACTGCAAACTGCATCTGGCAGGAAAAGAATCATTAATGAAATCTCACAATCTTTTGTTACTTTGCTTTTACTCATTTTTGTTGTTGTTGTTCATACATGAACATGTACCACTCTTGTTTTTTTTTTTTCAGTTAAAACCATTCATCAATCAATTTACTGCAAGTGTCTACTTTGTTGCTAAGGCTTTTCAGGGCATCCCTAGTAACCTACTGCAATATATATCGATGATATCCCTCTTTCTCCTCCCTCCTCCTCTTCCCCCCAAAAAATAAATAAAACTAAAAATTAAATTAAAATATTTACACTGTTGCTTAATTTTTGTCTTCAAATGAACAAACAAGTCAATACAAAAAAACAACACAAAAAAAAAAACACAAAAGTTCCATAAGTGCTAGCCATCCTCTTTTGGTGGAGTGAACCAACCTGAAAGGAAAAATATACAATAAAGTGGGAAATGTGATATTTCATAGTGAAGATTGTAAGACTGCACCAAGGTATTCATATACTCTTGCAGCAATGATTTCTATAGCAATTTATTTACATGATGAAGTCTCCTCATATGACATGCTTAATCAGGGCTTGTAGCAGATTTCTTCAAACATTTTAACTCTTACAATCCGGCAAGCCCCGTGAAGTGGCGCGGGTTTAGTACCAATTTTACGGCTCGCCCCGTGAAGTGGCGCGCGACGGTAACGATAGCTAAACTATCGCGTAAAAACGCGGTTTTAGCTCCCGTATAGTAACAGTTAAAGAGGTTTTCAAGGTCCAAGAATATGATTTTCAAGGATATGAGCTGTAGGATTCTTGCTAGATGTAGGCCTGTCTCACTATTACTGGGGAAAAAAAAAATAATGAAAATTGTTACTTCTTCTTCTTCAAGTACCATGACTGCTGGCATAGGCAATCATGTCTCTCCACAACTTCCTGTCCTCTGTATTATTTATCAATTCTGCTGTTAACCCCTTTCCACACCACGATGTTAAACTGTCCAGTATCTGCTCACTTTGTCTTTTTTAGCTGTCCATGGTATTTTTAACATTCTTCTGTAAAACCACATCTCTCTGTGGCATCCAGTGCTTTTCCAACTTGTTTACTAATTGTACATGACTCACTCCCATAAGTCAGGATTGGTTCTACATAACACTGAACCCCCAGGGCAAGAGAGGCAGAGGAAGACCAAGAAGTACATGGAGAAGAGAGTTGGAAACAGAGGTGAAAATGATGAGGAAAACATGGAAAGAACTTGAGATGATGGCACGTGACAGGAGGACTTGGCATGTGTTTGTTGAAGGCCTATGCTCCTTTGGGAGTGGAGGGTTATGAATGAATGAATGAACACTGAAATGTTCTTTCCACTGACAAAGAATTGTTATGCTAAACATTTAATACAACAACAACAAAATTATACAGACAACTGAAATAAAGCACCAAAGTACTCGGTCGAAAGGCTTTTGTTTAAAGGTATCTCCATAAGTGTGTTGAGAACCAAGCATTTAATACTTTGAATACCACGGACGCCTATTGGCGACTGGCTCTATTTTTCCTAGAGTACAAATGTCGCCTTTTGGCGTAAACATAGCATTAGTATAAAAAGTGAGCACGGCAGCCGTCTGAAGATACGCAAGTCAAGGGAAGTAACTCAATTTTATTGAGGAATGGTCAATGGTGGCCGGACAATTTTTTCACTTGTTTTGATTAATCTTTAGGTGGAAATTTCTTTTAAAATGAGTGAAACTAGTGAATGTTGCAATGATTTGGATTCTGGCTCTCAGTGACAACAGTTGGTCTAGTTTCAATGCAGGGCAGCCTGAAATCACCGAAACAGACAGCAACAACCCTAGTTCCAGCATTTGTGAAGCTGTCAGAGGTGTTATCAATTTTCAGGGCCATAGTGAGAATCAGGGGCGTAGAAAAAGACCTGCTACTAGGAAGGGGTGTGGCAGAGAAGCAGCTGATTAGTTTCAGTGGTACTTGTATGGCTTTGATGACCCCTATGTCGACTAGGACTTTTCCTGGCGCCGACATTGGTAGTGATCACGACATGGTATTGATGACGCTCAAGCTTAAACTCAAAAAGAACTATAATCAAAACAGATGTTCTCAGTTAAGATTCAATTTAGACAAATTGAAAGATCCAGAAATCGCGGGAATCTTTGAGGCAACTGTTGGAGGAAAATTCGCAGCTCTCAACTTTTTGGAGGATGATATCAACTCAATCACAGAGAACATGAAAGACGTGCTCATTGAATCAGCAACAGAAATACTTGGTAAAAGAAAGAAAATAAACAAACCATGGGTTACAGATGACATTCTGAAGTTATGTGATACACGGCGGGAAATGAAAAAGGTTAAGAAAGAGGTTCCTGAAGCAGCATGGCAATACAGTATGGTGAATAAAAATATTAGAAAGAAAATGAAACAGGCCAAAGAAAAATGGGTAGCTGATCAATGTGAGTCCATTAATACGGGGCTAATAAAAGGTAACAGCAAGGCAGCTTTTGACACATTAAGAAGACTATCAAAACCCCAACAGCCCAGGGTAACTGTCATAGAAGATAGCAATGGGGCTCTGCTCAATGAAAAAACAGCTGTAATGAGAAGGTGGACAGAATATTGTAAAGAATTATATAACTGTAAACTTGACACTGACTTAGGCATATTAAACAACATTAAGTGCGAAACAGAACTCCGCCTATGCCGGTCCCAAGCCCGGATGAAAAAGGAGGAGGGCGGCCTGCATGGAGGCCGTAAGGAGGCAGCCCCTCCACCATGCAAAGGCACAACAGGCCAATCACCTGTTTGCTTTAAACCACGATTACGAGTAACACAAGAGAGAAAACCGGACTAATTCTAAAGGCGACGAACTGGAACGGACTACGGACTACGACTTATGGAACATGGAACACAAGAAGTATAAATGGGAAGGAAGAGGAGCTGGTGGAAGAGATGAGGAAAGCAAAACTAGAAATCCTGGCTATAACGGAAACAAAGAAAAAAGGACAAGGAGTCATGGATCTCAATGGCAACACGCTGCTCTACAGTGGTGTACCCATATCCGAAAGAGCTAAAGGGGGTGTGGGTTGCATTGTGGCCCAAAATCAAAAAGATAGTATCAAGGGGTGGAACTTTGTCTCAGAGCGCATTATGGTTGTGAAACTAAAAGAAGGAGAAACCATAGTCAACCTGGTCATAGTGTATGGGCCAAATGAGGATGAGAGAGCAGAGGTCAAGGAGGAATTCTTCGAGCTGCTTCAAAGGACAGTGGATGACTGCCTAGATGAAGTTATCATGCTCGGAGACTTTAATGCCAGAGTTGGAAATGACCATGCTAGATGGGGTGGAGTTATCGGAAGATATGGAGAAGATACTCTCAATGACAATGGAAAGCGACTCCTTAGATTCTGCAGTGAGCAGAATCTGATCATTACAAACACAAAGTTCCCCCATAAGTGCATACATGCATACACTAGATGTGAACCAACAAAGAATGAGAAGTCAGTGATCGACTATGCCATTGTTCGGAGAAGCTCATTCAAATATGTCCGAGATGCAAGAGTCTGGAGGGGGCCAGAGATTGGAAGTGATCACTACCTGCTAACAATCAAACGAACAACTGAAAGAGTTGCTCAGCCTAGGAACTGCTCAACATCACGCAAGAAACCAAGTAAACGAGCAGGAGAAATGAGCATTAGGACCTACAAGCTGAGAGAGCCAGAAATTAAGACCAGATATCAGGGGCTTATTGCTGCAGCGGTGAGCAACACAGAAGAACAACCTGATGACTTGGAAACCCTCTGGATTAAATTCAAGGATATCATAAAGACAGCTGCTGCAGAAGCATGTGGTGAAGTCCAACTTGGGAACCAGAGAAAGAGGACACCTTGGTGGACAGAGGAAGTCAAAGAGAAAATAAGAGAAAAGAAAATGGCATGGAAACAATACTTAGGAGCTAAAAACACAACAGGACAAATGGAAAAATATAGAGAATATGTGACACTCAGAACAGAAGTAAAGAACAAAGTGCTAGCAGCAAAACAGAAGTCCTGGGAAGAATTTGGAGAAAAGCTAGAAAAAGATGCACAAGAAAACCAGAAATTGTTCTATAAGACCTTAAAGAACATGAGGAAGGAAAAACAATGCCCTCTCAAATTTATAAAGGACAAGCAAGGCAAATTGCTTACTGCCCCAAAGGAAGTAATGGAAAGATGGAAAGAATATTTCTCAGAACTCCTTGATGGTGAGCAAGGTCAAACATCATAAATGATAACCACTAGCACAGAAGAGGAAACCAATGGTGATGAAGATGACATAAAGATGGAAGAACTGAAGGCAGCACTGGAGAAAATCAAGATGGGCAAAGCAGCAGGGCATGATGGTATAACACCAGAAATGGTTAAGTACATGGGAGCAGCAGGCGACCTGTTACTCTTAAGAGTCCTACAGGCAGCATGGTGCAACAAGACCATACCAAAGGATTGGGAGATCGCCATCATAACACCAATTTTCAAAAAGGGTGACAATCGACAGTGTGGAAACCATAGAGGCATATCCCTTCTCAGTGTCCCTGGAAAAATCTACTCTAGAATCCTAGAGCAGAGACTCCGACGCCTAGCTGAGCCACAATTGGATGAGGTCCAGTGCGGATTCCGAGCAAACCGAAGTACTCAAGACCTAATCTTCACACTCAGACAGCTGAGTGAAAAGGCCCTTGAGTATAAGAGTGAGATCCATCTTTGTTTCATAGATCTGGAAAAGGCGTTTGACAGGGTCCCTTGGAGCAAACTTTGGGACTGTTTGGCAAGGAAGAATATTCCAGCACCTCTGATTCATGCTATACAGAGCTTCTTCTACAAGTCTTGCAGAAATTATGTGAGGACAGCAAACCATAAGTCAGAAGAGTTCAGGACCACCACTGGTGTAAGACAAGGTGATATCCTATCACCTTACCTCTTCATACTCCTTATGGACGATGTCATCAAGGCATGTAAGGAGAGAACAAGAAAGTATTCAGTGGGGTACTGGAAGATGAGACAGGTCTATATTTCAGAGCTGGCATTTGCTGATGATGTTGCCCTGATTGCTAAATCAGAGGCACATCTCCAATCCAACCTGCAAGTCTGGAAGGAAGAGCTGGAGAAGAGAGGGATGGTCATAAGCAGCTCTAAAACAAAATCCATGGTGATATCACGAGAAGAAAGAAGACATCAGATTAAGCTGGGAGAACAGGTCCTGGAGCAGGTCGACCACTTTAAATACCTCGGAGCTATTATAGACCGAAAGGGAGGCATCAAAGAAGAGTTGGCCACTCGAAAAGCAGCAGCTGGGAGACTTTTTCAGGCCATAAATAGAGGATTCCTCAGCAAGAGAGAGGTTGGTAAGAAAACGAAAATGGCTGTATACCGCTCCACCTATGTCCCAGTCTTGACATATGGATGCGAGTCATGGGCAATGACTACAACCCATAAAAGCCAGATCCAAACCTCAGAAATGAGGTATCTGAGGAAGGTGGTTGAAGTAACAAGAAGAGACATGGTACGCAACCAGACGATACGTCAAGGCCTAAAATGCCACCCCCTACAGACCCAAGTAGAACAGTCCCAACTAAGATGGTTTGGCCATGTCTGCAGAATGGGAGAAGATCGGCTACCACAACAAGCATGGGAAACAAAGAGCCAAGGATCCAGACCCCGAGGACGACCCAGAGTCCGCTGGGAGGACAACATTAGTGATAAGGGTGGAATTAGGATGCCGTCAAATTACCACCTCTATCGACACCAGGTATTACAATGCAAGATGTGGGTGTCTTATCTGGTTTAGATTGTTGCTGTGTGTGTGTTGCAGTAGAACAGTTCAGGGTACACCACAGGCAACATGACGTGTAGAGTCATAGAAATGGTAACTTCGCTTTAGGTTTATACCATTTATTGCACGCCACAAAACAGTCATGATACTTATGTTATCATCGGTATAGTACAACGAATGCAGCATTCAAACTCATGTTAACTGACAGTCATGTAGAAGTCAATACTCAATAGTTGTATGGAAAACAAATATCATAGCGAAGCTTGATAAATAATACATATAACTTCTGCAAGCTGCAGATCCTTAATGTTCATAGACAATAATAATTATTCCTTCCTGATGCTAGCAGAACAGATGTATACAATACGTCCGTTTACTGTCTGCACGTGAGTAGCATACATGGATTACAGGTCAGCTCGACCTTTATAACCTTCCTAAGTCTAACCATCTGACTTGGACGTGATCTCTGATATAACGAATCCTGGAACACAGACAATAGTCTTGTTGGTCTAGAGCGACCCATAGATATATAACTAGTTCAGGTTATAAAGATACCGGTGACTTAATCCTAGTCAAAGTACCTCTCCATTTTGAATCACACAGGCGAGCAAAAAGGCGACAAAATGACGAACCTCTAGATGATAGCCTAAAGTTCGATACAAGAGGAATTACCTTATTTCGGAAAATCAACCATGAACATATGCCTCCAGGCAGGCTTGAATAATACGGGGAAATAGTCTAGTTAGCTAACTAACTCACAAAGACAATGTATTTCCCTCAGATAATCACAAGACGCAGTCGCGTCCGCTCGCTAATCAGTCCATTTCTCAACTCCCCGACCTGGGCGGAACAACAAACGACAACCAAGTCGAGACATGCGCAGAGTGACAATCTCTGAGTCGCTGTTCACAATAAGACGATTCTAAGAACATTCGAGATAAAAGTCTTACACAGTCGCGCCTTTTATGGACATGAACAGAAGCGTTAAGAAAGGTTTCAAACATCTACAACAGTTGACTGATACTACCAATAAGGAGATATGGTCACGCTTCGTTCAAGACATTATAGACCGAACGTGTCTCTATACAAGAGGAGGTAAACTCATAAAAAATAGCAGTATCGATATTTCGGGTTCTGTCCCTTTGACCATAAAATATATATAACATGCATTTCAGTCAAATAATGATCATACATACGAAAAACGATCATACAAAGACTTTGGAAAAAAGTAATTATTTGTGCGTAACAATTAGACAATCTTTGAAGGACCGAGGACTAGAATGGAACCAGGCCAGGAGGAAGACAGCCGATAGAATAGTCTGGCGCTCTCTCTTCCAAACCTCTACACCTCACGGTAGAAGGGGAACGACTAAGTAAGTAAGTAAGTAAGTGCGAAACAGAGAACTCGGAAATGCAGCAATACTACGGGAAGAAGTGGAAGAGGCTATATGTTCGATGAAAGGAGGGAAGTCACCGGGTGTGGATAATATACCAGCAGAGCTCTTGAAATATGGAGGACCAGATATAGTAAAAATCATGACAACAATTTGCCAGAAGATATGGAGTACAAAAAAATGGCCAAAAGAATGGACGCAGTCATTAGTAATACCGCTTCCAAAGAAAGGAAATCTAAAAATGTGCAAGAACTACAGAACCATTAGCCTTATTAGTCATCCAAGTAAGGTGATGTTAAGGATACTTTTGAACAGAATAAAACAGAAATCAGAAGAAATCTTGTCAGAGGAACAGGCTGGCTTTAGACCAAAAAGAAGTACCTCAGAACAAATCTTCAATATTAGATTACTGATCGAAAAACATCTCCAGCATCAACATGATTTATACCATAACTTCATCGATTTCACAAAAGCCTTCGATCGAGTCTGGCATGAAGGCTTATGGCAAATAATGAGAAAATTCAATTTTGATACCAACATCATAGATATCATTGAAGCATTATACAAGGACGCAAGCAGTGCTGTTTTTGCAAGCAACGACATTGGAGAATTTTTTCAAAACAACTGTAGGAGTTCGCCAGGGATGTATCCTGTCACCAGTGCTCTTTAATATATATCTAGAACATATTATGCAGGAGGCTCTCTACGATTATAAATCAACCATATCGATTGGAGGCCGACCTCTGTGTAATCTACGTTTTGCTGATGATATTGATCTGATAGCTGGAACAGAATCAGAACTTCAAGACCTTACCTCTAGACTGGAGAAAGTAACAAGAACATATGGGATGGAAATTAATATAGAAAAAAGCAAGATATTGGTGAATAGCCATAAGAAACATGTTCCGACCAACATTACGTTAAATGGGCAAACGTTAGAAGAAGTTAACACCTTTAAATATCTCGGGTCCACTATATGTAGTGATGGAAGATCAAATAAAGAAATCAAGACAAGACTTGAGATGGCCTCAGCTGCCATGACAAGGTTGAATGTGATCTGGAAAAGTAACATCAGTTTTCCTGTGAAGATCAAATTATACAAATCACTTGTATTATCTATTCTCTTGTATGGGTGTGAGGGCTGGACACTCACTGCAGATACGGAGCGAAGGATTCAGGCTTTCGAGCATAAATGTTATAGAAGAATTTTGCGCATTTGCTATAAAGAGCACAAAACAAATGTCTATGTTAGAGAGGCCACCAAGAACCACTTTTGTCAATAGTGAAACGTCGAAAGCTTGCCTGGTTTGGGCATGTAACTCGTCATGACTCCCTTTCGAAAACGATCCTCCAGGGAACAGTCGAAGGTAAACGGAGAAGAGGAAGGCAAAGAAAATCCTGGGCTGATAACATCAAAGAATGGGCAGGACACGGTTTCTCCACACTTGTACGCATTGCTGAGAATAGAGAGCAGTGGAGGACCCTGTCTGCTGATGCTTCCACCATGGCACCCCTACGACCCATGACGGGTTATGGGTTGAGATGAGATGATGATGTCAGCGTTATGATTAGGGTTAGACTGTTACAGACAGTAGAAGAGGGTTTCCTGTAATTTTGAGAAAAACAAAACATAACATGAAACGTGGCCGTTATCTGTTTTTGCTAGGTCTTACATGGTTGCTTGTACATGGCATTATAGAATTTGTTCAGCACAGTCCACGCAAACAATGTTACTGACAGCAGTATGAAGACAATTGACAGTGACCAAGATGCACTGTTTGTAATTCTGCTGGATTGAGAGTCCAGAAAAGATTCTTTTGTATTGGATGTGAAAAACCACTCTGCATTGTGCCCTGCTTTTCAATTTTTTATAAGTGTGAGGACAATGCTGCCGCCAGGAAGGAAATAGGCCCCCAAGGCCAGAGAAAAAACAACAATAATTGCATCTGTGACCATATTTTATGTTAGACTATCACACCCAGCTAAAGCAAATTGATAAGTATGTATTTTTTAAATTTCTTTTTGCATGAAATCATGTCAGTACCTCATGAATATTTCTATTTTGTCATTACAGACCCTGGAATTTTGTGTCCATTTCAAATAGCTTTTTAACCCCAAAATCATTTTAAGAGCATATTATACTTGCTTGTTTTTAGAAAGAATGTTCAATAATATTATACAGTTGACATTCAAAAATCCGGCCATCGATAATCCGGTTCTTTCAGATTTCCGGCATGGATTTCGGAGCGCATTTTTTTTAAATTACTGCGTTGGCGCGCCACTGTTTTCTGGAGCCGTTTATGTTTTGATGCAGCTGTTGGGTCTTGCTTGCACGTGTTAACAGGCATTCCTGCTCATTCCTTCTCATTTTATCATTTATTTGCTGCTGTATAGCCCCATTATGGATTCAGCAAATAAAAGAAGTGGTGTAAAACGTAAACATCTGTAAAGGACTTTACAGGTAGTCATTTTCTATTAAATATATAGCATATATAACCATGAAAAAATCCGGCATTTTCAACAATCCGGCACTCCTCAGGTCCGGAGGTTGCCGGATTTTTGAATGTCAACTGTATCTTGGAAAGTCTTATGACTTTTGAGTTGATTATAATATTTTAAATACATTTTTCAATAGTGCATGCCAATTTTTGTCTATTGGCTCAATATTCAAAATGGCTGTCATGATCACATGACCTGAACACAAAAGTAGGTCACCACCTTATCCACTTCCCATATTATCCTGAAAGTTTCATGTCAATCTGTTGACTCATTCGGTCTCAGTGATTTTTTAAATTTCATCACCCCAAATGGGAATTTTTCCTAAAAACCCTTGGTACTTGAAGGTAATTGCTAACTGAGAAGCCTTGGTACTCAAAGTGTTAAACTGGCATATAAATAGAAATACAACATCTGCATGAGTATTTACCGTTCTTTTCGTGGATCTGCACTAAAGATTTGAAAGACTGTTGGGCACGCGCAAGTGTGTACTGGCTCTGGAGATTACAGACATAATGAAATTATAAATAATTTAATAAACATAGATGAGCATCTTAAAGAACCAAAAAACTTATTATTAATGGATGAAACCATTTGTGTGCCACTTTTAAAAAGTCACGTTATGATGTTCTACAGAAAGGGTTTAAATGGGAAAAAAGGTTTTTAGTAGTTTTCAGTTAAAAGCAGAACAATATGAAGTCTTAATGGCATGAATGAAACTCATTAATTTTGTTTAAACTGAAAATCTGACTTTAACAACCTATTTAAAGGTATTACTTCACTCCTTCAAAACCTTATTTGTGATAGTATTTCTGTTCATTGTTTTCGTCATCATCATTCGCTCCCATAAGACAACATTGACTTCTCTCATACAGTTGGTAGTTCTGACTCAAGCTTCTCTCATCGCCTTAGTTTCTCTCTTGAATGGTCTGGTGAAGGCCAGGCTCTCAATCTGAGCTTCTCGTGGGGTTGATATTCTTGGAGGAAATGTACAACTGTTTGTTTGCTTTCTCCACAAGGCTGTCTGTCCGATTTTTAATCGGTTGAACAGGTGGTATTTGTGTGACTGCAGTGGCTGGTTCTCAGTCTACCTCGTTCGCCATCAGACTTCCACATTAATGACTCTAATAAAGGCAGTAGTTAGCTCAAGGTTCCTGACGCCTCCAAACAGTTTTTCATGGAGAGAAGCAGGTTGTTGTCATATACTACTCCGTTCATTGCTGTATTTTGGGCAGAAACGCAGCAGATGTTCGGCTGTTATGGGGCTGATTCCACAGGTTCAGAGATCTGTTGCACCAGTCTTGTACCTGTGGTATAGATGGTACCTCAACCTGTTGTGTCCAGAGTGTAGCCGGAAAATGATGACCTGGTCTCACCTAAATAGCTGATGACAGGCATTATTTTTCATATGGCATGGGTGTTCTCTTTCCCATTTGTACTTGAATGTGGCTTTTACAGTTGTTTATGCCACTTCATATTATTTTGTTGTAGCGCTCCTCCTTCCATAGCAAGGTTGTCTGCCTCCTCATTGCCTGGAATATTGCAATGGGCTGGTATCCACTGGACTGTGCAATTGTTGAAGTGTTTATATCTTCGTATGCTGTCCTGTCCTCAGTTTTAATTTTATTTCCACTTCCTTTGGCAAATCTCAAATGCCTTCATACTTCTATATATCTTGCAATATGCAGGAATTCACTGTACTTTTATTTTGTTGAATTCGTAACCGGTTTCCATTAATTTTTCTGAAAAGCTATCTAATTCATGTTTTTATGCTTCTTCAGTTTAGCTATGGCTGATTGGGAATATGTGAGGAACACTAATTTGACTATAAAGGTAAAGGATCCCGTTACACGCCTATTGAGGCATATTGGGACTACGGTGTTAGGCCCGTACTTTCTTGACCATCGGCACACTAGGGGTAATGTGGTCAGCATCACGCCGGCAGCCTTAACCTTCCCAGAGTTGTTCTGGTACCCAATTCATGAGGCTGGGTCGACCCCGGAGCTGTTTACGGTCTAAAAAATCCCACCTCAACTGGGGATCGAACCATGGACCACCGAGCTAGGAAGCCAGTGCACTAACCACTGCTCCCTAATTTGACTTTAGCATCTCTGTTTTCCATGATGGTCACTGCACCCATGTTTTGTGCTTTTAGAGAATTTTCTAATTATGTCCTTGATGCAAAGTGATATATAAAACTATCATCAATTCAGTACTTACTTTTGTGGCTCCAAACTGTATACGAGCCTTTCCTTTTACAAGGGTCGCTGAGATTTGAAGTATAACAGACTCAATACTGTATGCACTACTCCATCCCTGTTTAGTCAGCAATTCCATACAAATGGCGCCACCTCCCAAGACATAACCTCCAGAAACAACAGGGTTGATTACTCGAACAAATGGAGGATCAAAAGGAAATGTTTCCTGGATATGAGGATAATGAAATCTATTGATATGTTTCTCAAACATTCAATAACTGGACATTTCTCAAGAATGACAGGTAATCTCTTAAAAAGAAAATAATAATGTTTACATGAAAATAATATGCATGGAGGCATATCTGGAGTCATCCTTATATGACCACCAGCTAAGCACAATGCTTTAGTGTACAGATGTGGAAGTGAACCTCTGTCAGTGAGGATAATTACACTCTCACTGACTCTTGAAATCATCCACACATTTCCAGGCATTCCCCGGGTGATGAAACATGTTGAGAACCCAGCATTGCACATTAAGCTTGGAGGAGTCACTTGAGCCCCAGGCATAACTCTGGCTTTTACCCGGTTGGCTGCATGCAGGAGGATCTCACTATGGACCCATTATAGGTAGGGGGAGCTGAGACGTGGCTCTGTGTAGGACGTGACAATTCATTGTAAGAGCCCAGAACCAGAGCAAGTATTTTAGCTCTGCATATTTGGAGAACCTATCTGGATGGTGGAGAATGCACCGTATGTCACTCTCTTCTTCTTCCTAGCTTGGGACCAGATGTGATGATCCTTTAAATGCCAGCCAAACTGGAGAAATCGGAGCTCATGACTTCCTCATGTTTCGGAATGGCAGAAAAGTCACAGGAAAAGCCTAGATCTACAGTGTAGATAACTTTGAAAGTAAAATTGAGAAGAATATGATCTTTGCCTTCTTTTTCTTTGAAGACTTGCATTCTTCTATACAGAAGTATATATGTATGTATATATGTGCATTTATATGTGTGTGTGTGTACTATTGTGTGTACACAGAGGCACTATTGCAGCTGGCCGGCTAACACAAAGTTATTATGTGCTCTTGTAGCAGTGGTTCCCATAGCAACTTGTTTTACATACTAGGGTTGCGTGTCCCATGTACAACCTCGAACTGGTTGCCTCTTATGACATGCCTGAGGGAGCAATAAACATATTCTTTCTTTAGAAACATCCAGTAGCTTAAATGGCTAAAAAAAAACTGGTTATAAAAGCTGAGATTACATTGCAAATTTACCACATCAGTAGTTCTTCTGGACAGCTCACATACAACCCTGCATATTATCTACACAGTGCAGATATAAACAAGAACAAGACTCAACAGGCACTTAACAAATTAAACCCCTCACATCAGCCATACAGCCGCAACTGTACCCATCTTTAAGGGACTGCGCAATATGTGCTGCTCTCATACTCAGGATTCACAGCAGAAAGAAGAAATCTATTACGGAGCTCCCCAACAATCACAAACTCTCTACACTGCACAATGCAACAGCAACAGAACACATACAAATTCTTCAACTTGGCACTGGCTCTGATACTGCAATGAACTCAGCAGCCTTAGTTAAACAACACCAACAAAAGGAAACACACAAGACAGACAGAGAGAGAGAGAGACACACAACAAGCGTATGAAATTATTATTAATGCTGAGATTACAAATCTGCTACAGAAGCAGTACTTCCTGGCAGTTCACACAAGACCCCACATATTATCTTCACATTACAGACACAAATGTGCTGCATGTCACTATTCATCACACAAAGATAACAGGTGACTTACTTTTTTAATCGTACATTCCACTCGTACAGGCTGTCATTGACTAGTTCAATTGTATAAATTTCTGTGACAAAAAAATTAAGAGTGAAAACAAATCTTTTCACATGACATAAGCATTATTAGCAACCCTAAAAAAAAAATATTCATATCTATTGTACCAAGAATGTGTTTATTCCTTCTGTATGGTTATAAATATCAAATGTACATTGTTAAAAATATAAAAGCAAATATTATCAGTACATATGTCACATTTTTTATACTTACTGACTTCTTCTTGACCTTTCAATAAATTTTAAAAAAATGTTTGCCTCATTTCCTTGAAGCATGTTTTATTCAACCACAACCAGTATGCTTTTGTCAGGGCGAGATTATGCATTTTCTAATTAAATTTCCAGATGGTGCTTGATGCAGATTGTAAACTGGTCAGTATTGTGGTCTCCTACTCTAGACAATGTAATACTGAAATCAGAGCCCTTTCCTCACTCTGCAGATACTGTAGTCATTTGTACTTCAGCACTGCTGTATATAAGGTGCAACCAGAATGTTCCTATGCCAGGATGCTTTAGTTTAAAGATAAGATAAAGTGTAAGTACCTTCTCATCAACATATCGGTTGTTGGTTTTCTGTGCTGTGGAAGTGTTCATTTTTCTAGTCACAATCATTTTCTTCTTCAACAGTAATAAGTCTTCTATTATTACTATTTTTAAAAAAAGTTAATTTTATGTCTAGTAATTCATAAAGTTCCTCATTCTCGTTCATCATACCTAATCAGAATAGAAGGACTGAAATGGTATGACAAAGTCACAAATGTGGAATTGATGACAAGAACCAGTGGAACAAGAGTTGAGAAGAAGACGCTGGCGATGGATAGGACACACATTGAGGAAATCTGTTGATAGCATTACAAGGCAGTCCTTGTTCTGGAATCCACAAGGAAAGAGAGGCAGAGGTAGACCAACAAACACATGGAGAAGAGAACTGGAAACAGTTGTGAAAATGATGAGGAAAACATGGAAAGAACTTGAGCGGATGGGACAGGAAGACTTGGCATGTGTTTGTTGAAGGCCTATGCTCCTTGGGGAGCTAATGGGTATTGATTGAATTCAAAAAGTTTGAAAAAAATGTGCGCATTAACACTGCATCGCTGCACATTCAAATTCTTTTGGACCACTAGGCAGCCACTTCAGGAAAACAGTCTCCACTAGTTTTTGAGAGACTAAGGGGAATCATTTAGTACTTCCTCATTTCATTGCTGCTAGAAGTGAAATGATGGGACTGATTGTACATTGATGAGCGTCATTTTGCATTAGGCTGGCTCTCACAACTTGGAAGGTATTTGTAATGGATGCATTCCTTCACTTGCTCATAAAGAAAGTCACATTTACAATAAGCATTCATGCCTGAAGAAAAATCACACAAGCTTGTGAGTTCCAGAAAGAAAAGACAATTTTTTCTACAAGGTGGCCAAACCTCGAATTTTTTTTTTAATTTAAAAAAAAATTAGTTTGGAAAAATAAGTACTCTGCATAAAACTCTTTCCTCCTCATGGCCCGAGAACAGCATTACTTCTCTTATGTTCAGTTTTTCTATTACTCCTCTCTTCCATCTATTTCTCCTAGTCCTCAGATAACTAATGGTATAGATTTTCTTTTTTTGCTGATACCCATGCTGTTGTACTTTGTGCACACAATGCTATGAAATATGCCAATTCTAGACACTCTCCTGGGTGAAAAACAGAAAAGTCAGCGATCCCTTTTCATTTTCTCCAACCTGCAACGTAATCCACCTTGCTGTAGGACGTAATCCACCTTGCTGTAGGACGTAATCCACCTTGCTGTAGGACATTCTCCCATCCTGGACAGTGGTGTGAGCAACTTTTGAAGAATCAATTGTTTTTTTATTGCTAGCTAAGTATCATTTCTACAAGACATGGTGGCATGCCCCATGCCCACCTTCTTTAGTCACCATTTTTTTTAAAAAGCCAAGTTAAGTCCCAGTTATTCTGTCCTTTGCAATCCTAAGTATTCCCCAAGGAAATTCACATATTAATTAATTAAAATAATGAGTAAGCAACCTTTCAAAACAGAAAGGTCAGAATTGGAATGTAGATAATTTTCAGTAAACAACAAATTATCCTTTTGCTCTTGAAAGAAAATATTAAAACAATTTGTGTACACTTATGTACAAACCTTTCTTGAAACTGTCTGATCTGTAAATGTCTCTTAATTCTTTCATTAGCCTGTCGGTGGCCTGTACTGACCCTACCACAGATCCCTGCTGAGATAACAAAGCTACGAGTAAATTTAATGTTCAGACAACTTGCTCACAAGTGAAACAATCAGCTCCATGCTCTGTCAGTTTAATTTTTAAAACTTTCTTGAGGGAAGAAATCTGTAATCGCAACTATCATATCAGATAGAGGCAGGACCTCAAGACGCAGCAATAGAGACCGCAGTCAGCGACTCATAGCTTGACTGCCTGCGTCAGGACCAGCGAACCAGAGCTGGTCAAGACCGCACTCCACCTCCACGTGGTGGTCCTGGAAACAGTCTGCAGCTGTGCAGGCTGGCTGAGCGAGTGTGGATCGAAATGGGAAGGCAAACCCGGTCCTAAAAAATGCCGTGCAGAAGTCGGATGTGTCGACCGAAAGGTGCAGATATCACAGCTACGTTGTAAACAGACACAACGCAACCACCGTCCTTTTCAGGGCGAACGAAGAAGAAGAAGATAGAGGCAGAATATTATTTACATACGCACATACATATTTGCTAATGAGAATTAGGAAAGAGATTTGCTCTAAAGATTTTATATCCTGCTTTCTATAATCAATATATTTATTCAAAGATTATGCAACATTCAAAATCTTGTACTATTTCTAATGACCCCTTGGAATTTTGAACACAGATTACTAAGAGACTAACATATCAGCACATCAGATACAATAAATGGAGAGTAAGATAAAATATGAGAATTATACCAACTAAAAAAGTATCAAACAATTAAATTAAATATCCTAAAATTGCCGGGACACGAACAGAGGCTCACAGAGACAAATAACATATACACAACAATCTGACTGCATAAAATCAAGTTAGTACTAAGAAAAAAAAAATGACACATGCAGTGCACTGTAACTTATATTTCACACTATGATAAGAAGTGTGTAACACGATGGAGTACTTAGACATATAAAGCTACCCAAACCTTCAGGTATGACTGCCGCTGATTCTGCTTCAGCTTCTCTAAGACAGCAAGGTTTTCCACATCAATTCCATCTATGTCATCCTTTGCTTTCTGTTCAGTTCTATGAAAGAAAAAAAGGCAACTTAAATTAAACTTACTTTAAAGAAAGTATTAAATGGCAAACTGTCTTCACTGAACCTGGAATAATTCTGCTGTACAATTAAATAATTTTGACATAAATTTTGGCAATTGCGGCTAGGAAGCTTTATAAACTCATATGCCCGATACTAAAGGTGACAAGAAGAAACATGCACATAACAACAACAAACAGATTGAAGGAACAGCTGGACATCAAGGAAATGAACCTGGGACATTCTCAATTTCTTCAAGCACACACACTCTGAGCATCTGATTGGCTAAGTGGTTAGAGTGCCTGCCTCTTGTGGCAAAGTTACCAGGGTTCCGGGATGAAAACCTGGAAACGTTATGATTCAGTCCATCCAGCTGTAAATGGGTACCTGAGTCTGCAGCTGAGTTTGGGAAAGCAAAGGCAGCAAGTAAGGTAACACGTCACCCTACCTCATAAAAAGCTGGATCTAGTATAGTGACCACATTTACCAATGTTGGTCCTTCCAGTTTCAGTTACGGTAAAGGTGACTAATGTGAGGTTATGCAACAGGCTGGCAACCTCATGATGTGAAACTAACTGCTACAGGAAAAAAAAAAACTTAAAGAGCACAAGAACTGCGTTGGTACTGGTTTCCTACAAGAAGACCAATGGCACTGGTGGTCCCATGTATTTGAGGGCGTTTTAAAAAGGAGAAAAAAGATGTTTGCAGCGTGAATGCTACATAAATCCTTGCTGGATGTGTCGTCTTCATCTCCACTTTGCCATGTCATCATCAGCATCAGGTGTCATCTTCACATCAAAGGCCGGCTGCAATGGATCTCCAATGTATTTTGTCTCTTATCTTGATGGTGTACTCTGACAGATTCTTTCTTGTCCATCTCTTGATGTTATCTTCCCACTTTAGCACTGTCTTCCTCTTGCACGTTTGCATTCAACTCTACCTTCTATTATGGTCTTCAGTAGTGTTATGTCTTTTTACATGGCCAAAATATTGAGCTGTCTAATTTTTATGTCCTTCATTAATTCTGTTTTTGCCACTTCACAACCTGGTAAAGATGCAAGCCTGCAGTTCAGATAATGATGTAAAATGATTTCCACCAGTTCTGTCTACGCGTCTCTCAACCATGATGCCTGACTTACAGAACATAAGGCCCTGAAGTCAGTGCAAGTCACTAGTGGATAAAACTACATTTAAAAAGTAAAAATATTTTAAAAGTAAAACAAAAATGGAAATAAAGTGTTGCAAACACTATAAGAAAAAACTTATATTAAAACAAATAAATTTGCGTATTAAAAAATTTTTTTTTCAAAGATTAAAACTAGCATTCAGCAAGGCACTATCATGATCCTTTATCACAATTTTAAAAAAAAAAACTTACATGTGAACTTCATCCTCCATGTCATAATGAAATTCTTCCTCATCGTCCTCATCCTCAGAAACTGGATCAACAATCATCTGTACTGCAATGCCCTGTGTGTGAGATAGTTTGCCCATTAGAATTTAAAACCTCCATAAACTTCACTGACTTTTGTTTCTCTGCCACAGAGATTATACACTAGAGTAGATGTCTACATTATTATGTTTCATAAAATTGAAGAAAAACCTAACTCAGTCTTTTTCTTCATTTGCTCTCAAATAGCCACATCTACCTCGCTCATACTGCTGACGGTCCATCTCAAGCTTCTCTCATCATGTTCCAATATCTCCCTCAAGTAAGCTGAAGAAGGTCACACTTCACTCTGCCCCTCTTATAAAGCCAACAGTCTGTTTGTTTGTATCCACATATCTGCCTATCCAATATTCAGTTTGTTGAGCAGGTGAATTCGGAGTCTGAAATGCCTGGTTCTCTGCCTGAAAATCTGCAGGGTTCTCTGCCTGAAAATCTGCAGGATTCTCTGCTTGAAAATTTGCTCGGTTCTCTGTCTGAAAATTATCACACGATCTTTTCTTAGTAAGGTGTAGTCTACTGCATTGGACTCCGGTTTTCCTTACACCCTTTTTCCTTCTTCTTCTTCTTTGATCCTTAGCCGCCGACCGTCAAAGTAGTCAGTGGCCATCACGCCTAGTGGCGTCTTGTAGGGCAACAACAAATTGATTCCACTTTGCTCGGTCGGTGGCCATCCTTCGTACAGTGCCCCAACTCTGGTTCATTTTTAGCATCTCAGCCTCCACAGTCCTCCGCCAGGTTGTTTTTGGTCGGCCTCTCTTTCGTTTTCCTTCAGGGGTCCAAAGCATAGCTGTTCTTGTGATGGCATCGGGGTCTCTTCTGAGGACATGGCCAACCCAGCTCCAGCGTCTGCCAGCTATGATGGTGTGCATATCCTCTTGCTTGCTCTGAGTAAGCAGATCTTGGTTGGTGATGGTATTCGGCCAAAAGATTCGGTGAATTTTTCTTAGGCATGTTGTGTGAAAAGAGGACAATTTCGACATTTCCTTCTCTGTAACTCTCCAGCATTCTGCACCATAGAGAAGCACAGAAAGCACACAGCTCTGATATAATCTTAATTTTGTGCTTGTGCTGTATTGAGAGGACTTCCAGATGTTGTTTAGGCTAAAAAAGGCTGTTCTTGCCTTATTCATTCTGATGTTGATGTCTTTGCTTGCCCCGCCGTCTGGTGTTACTATGCATCCTAGACATGTGAAGGTGTCTGTCTGTACCAGTTGCTGATTCCTTACTGATATGGGCTCAGGGTTGCTCACATTGAGCGTCATGACCCCTGACTTCCTTAAATTGATGTTCAAGCCCACCTGCTGGCTAAACTTATTAAGTCTGTCCATTTTTTCCTGGATGTGTTGATGTGAATGTGCTAGTAGTGCAATGTCATCTGCATATTCCAGATCTTCTAATGTAGAAAATGTAGTCCATCTTATTCCTCTTGGACTGCCCTCTGTTGTCTGTCGCATCACCCAGTCTATGACTGTTAAAAATAGAGTGGTTGATAAGGGGCATCCCTGTCGTACTCCTGTCTTCACCTCAAAGGTTAGGTTGCTCTGCCCAACACTACACGTAAAGTTGGCATAGAGGCTTTTTATGATTGACACTATGCAGCTTGGAATTCCATAAGCCCTCAGTATTTTCCATAAACTGTCCCTATGTATGCTGTCAAAAGCCTTTTCAAAATCAACAAAATTAATGTACAGCTGTCTTTGCCATTCTGAGCACTGCTCTATAATGTTCCTGAGAGTGAATATATGATCTACACATCTTCTGTTCTTTCTAAATCCTGCTTGTTCTTTCCCTTTTTCCTTAGTTATTTTTAATAGTTGATTTTATCTTTTCATATGTTGTCCTATCTTCAATTGGGATTTTGCTTCATCCTTCTTTGGCTAGTCTATCTACCTTCTCAAATTCACATACCTTGCAGTGGGTAGGGGATCCACTGAACTTTAATTTGTTTTGTTAATTTATAGCGGATTCCCAGTAGTGCTTCTACCTGTCTAATTTGTTGTTTTTATTGTTCCTGAGGGTAGTTATGACTGAAAGTGAGTCTAAGATGAACATTATCTTGTCTCCTGCAGAATCTTTGTTTTCTGCGATGGTAATTGCAGCCGTTTTAATGCTTCTGTCTCAGTTTTAGAGTAGTTTGAACATTTTCCAGTTTCACTGAGATGGATTTCCCGTCCATTCTTTAATTTTGTGTATACACCTCCACCTCCAGATTTTGTAGCTCTTGTTGCTGATCCATCTGTATACAGGGTGTCCATAAAAGATTGTACCCTTTTCAAAAAATTTATTCTCGGCCACATGTGGTTCGAGGATGCTTTCTATCACAAAAGTAAGATAATCTCTGCAAGTTTTTAAGCATACCTTACAAAGACTCAAAAAGAATGTACCTATTTCTTTTTTTTTCACCTACTTGACCAGTGTGTTGAGAGACATGCAACAATTACCGGTTGCAACTCCTGCAAAAGTTTCACTTGAAATACCCGCTGTGCGCATGAGCACTTTTTGAGTCTTTGTAAGGTATGCTTAAAAACTTGCAGAGATTATCTTACTTTTGTGATAGAAAGCAGACTCGTACCACGTCATGGGGCTGAGAATAAATTTTTTGAAAAGGGTACAATCTTTTATGGACACCCTGTATATGTGGGTCCATTCTGTGGTTACATCTTTCTGATGTATTTTATAGCTATGTATACTCTCTGTATCTATTTGACTGCTATTTTTTTTCTTCATCACTTCTGGTATGTCGTCAATTAGCTCTGGGAGCAATGTTCTCTGCTATGGTGGAAATGTGAGCAACTCAGTGAAGATTAGAATATGAGGGCGGGGATGCAGTAAGATTATAAAATATAATGTCTACAAGAGCACATAAATGCTTTCATGCAGACTTCCTGTATTTAAATGAGACACACATATTAAGTAATGCACTTGACAGCATTTACAAGACAGTCCTTGTTCTGAAAATTCCAGGATATGCCATAGAGAGGGACACAAAAACACACAGAGGAGAGAAGTGGAGACAAAGAAGACATGTTAAGACCGTTAACAAATGACACACGCCAGGAAAGCTTGCTAATGCCTGGGCAATGATAGCAATATGAATTTTGATTAGTCTATAATAGTTTCTTTTCATACATCCTGGCCCTGGCTCATTGCCACAATGTCAACTTTTATTTTTCTTGTTTCTTAGCAACATTTGCCCTAATCATTTATTTTCAATTACCTCACACAGCTCTGTCCCCTTTTTCAATAAAAAAAAAAGTTAACAAAAAAAAAAAAAAAAAAAAAAAGCTTACTCGTGCTGCAAGGTCTTCATCCAGGACAATTATTTCAGGAGGCACTTCTAAATCATGGAGTCGGCATAAGCCCTCAATCAGCAGCTTGGTCTGATATAATATCTGAAAAGTATTCACCACACTTGTAATAATTCTGAAGATATTCAGACATGCTGAGTGGCAAAATAAAATTATTTTTTGTTTTGGGGGGGGGGAAGAAGAAGAGAAGGTGGTAGCTTCTGCAAACAAAAATGCCAATCATGTGAAGACCAGACAAGAGTATCTTGTCTACAAAACACTGGCTGATACTCAACAGTCAGTTTCTGGTTTAAATTTGTGCAAACAGTCAGCTCCTTGGTGTCATGGAGGCATCCTTTAGCACTGGGTTTACGGAACTGTAGGGAGGGTTAGTTCTGAAAAACCCAGACCTGTGACAAATGGCTTAAAAATGCAGCACAGGAATGTTGGATCCAATTGTGAATCTGATGCATGTAAAATTCATCGGAAGGATTGACCTTTGAAATTAACAGTACTACTGTTGTTGAAATGGAGTCATGAACACAATGGGAGCATTTTCTTAATGCAGACCTGCATTCTTCTTTTGAACATTGTAAGTGATAACTGTTAGTGATGTGAATAACCAACAGGGTTGAATTAAAAGAAAACAGCTGGCCTCTTGACAGAAGCTTTGAATAACTGTAAAAAAAATTTTCTCTTTCCCTGTGGATTCCAGAAAAATGACTGCCTTGTAATGCTATCAACAGGTTTCCTCAATGTGTGTCCTATCCATCGCCAGCGTTTTCTTCTCAACTCTTGTTCCACTGGCTTTTGTCATCAATTCCACATTTGTGACTTTGTCATACCATTTCAGTCCTTCTATTCTACGCGAGCACCCGTTTATAAAGTCTGTAGCTTTTTGGTTGTTGTTTTTGTTGTTCTCCATGTCTCAGAGCCATACAATAGGACTGACCACATTTGAGTTGAAGATTTTTTTTTTGTGTTGGACTTGATTTCTCTTGTTCTCCATATGTTTCCCAATGCAATGAAAACTCCTCTTGCTTTTTGTATTCTTATTTTGATATCACTGTCTATATTACTTCCAAGATATGTGTACAATTCTACATCTTTTAGTGTTGTTTCTTCAAGTTCAACCTTGTTATAATTTCTTGCATTTATTCTCATAATCTTTGTCTTTTCCCTGTGTATTTTCAGGCCGACTTGTGACATCTCATCGAGAATTTTCATTTTCTCTTGCATCTGATTATGGTTATGGGACAGAAGAGCCAAGTCATCAGCAAAATCCAGATCATCAAGCTGTTTAGTCAGATTCCACTGGATTCCATTTCTGTTGTGTGATATCGATGTTTTCATAACCCAATCTATTGCTAGTAAGAAAAGAAATGGAGACAAGAGGCATCCATGTCTCACTCCCGTTCTAATCCTAAACGGTTCTGAAAGTTGTCCTTCATGAAGAACTCTGCATGTCATGTCTTCATAGGTCTTCTTTATTAAGTTAATGATCTTTATGGGGACTCCATAATGCCTCATCAATTTCCAAAGCGATTCTCTGTCTACACTGTCAAATGCCTTTTCATAGTCCACGAATCCGATGTATAGCGGTGAATTCCATTCCAGACTTCAGCTATTATTCTCAATGTGGCTATCTGGTCTGTACAGGATCTGTTTTGTCGAAAACCTGCTTGTTCATATCTCAGTTGCTTGTCTATGGACTCTTTTAATCTCAAGGATAATCCTGTTTAATACTTTTCCTAGCACTGATAGTAACATTATTCCTCTGTAATTTGTGCACTCTTGTAAATTTCCCTTCTTAGGCAACTTAATCAGATATCCTTCTTTCCATTCTGCTGGTATCTCTTCCTTTTCCCAGACTTTACCAAGTAATTTATATAACATCTCTGTAGCCGTGTCGATATCTGCTTTGATGGCCTCTGCTGGAATGCCATCAGGTCCAGACGCTTTTTGTATTTATTATAAGTGCCTATTATTTAATATCACACGACTAAACTATCAGACGCCGACCAAATTAATAGCTACTTAACAACCGGGGATAGTTTGTGATAACTGACATTGTACGCTGATCGTTAACCGCGAGCAGGGGGGAGAGTCGCACAACTCAATCCAACCTACACTCGCTAAGCGACATGCGATAGGGTAGGCCAAAGAAAACACCTGTGCCGTTTAACTTTAATCAGGACTGTCGGAGTGGACTAAAAGTAATTTAACTGGACTTACCAAACCCAGCAATATTTTTTAATTTTATCAGCCCACTGGAGTGTACAACAATAACATTTATTCCCGACTTCTGACAGTCGTATTCAAGCAAAGCATCCATAAATTTATGCTGTTCAGAAGCAGCGCTCTAACATAGAGTCAGCCGATAGGATTATCATCATTTATCATTTAACATTTTGGCAACCAGATGTATTCCAATACTGGAATTATATTCCTCTTTAAATTGTGAACCACAAGAGCACGTTCCTATATCGACTATTCACAGTAACATTTGTTAGCTAGAAATAACTACCAGATGTGGCGTTCCCCTCAAAAGTTGTTGTTAGAGGATGAACTGGGGCCAATGTGGGAAGTGAACTGGATATTTGTACGTCGAGGAATATCTCCTAGGAGGTAAGAGTGAGAGAGTGGCCACTGTTTGCAAGAGAGAGTGAATATTTGTCAGAAGATATTTTACACCAAATTCGCCATTGACAGTCTATAGAAAACTTGCCATTTAGCAAAGAAATATACAATTCTGCTTTAACTGAAGTAAAAAAAAAAAAAAAAATTATACGGTCATTGTCAGAAGAAAAAAAACCTTACGAATGCGCCCGGCGGTACAGGAAAGACTTTCCTTATAAAACTGCTTTTGGCCAAAATAAGATCTCATGATGATGTTGCCCTGGCCGTAGTTTCTTAAGGAATATCTGTGACGTCGCTACAAGGTGGCAAAATGACCCATGCAATGTTAAAGTTGCCACTCAATTTATGGCAGGATGATCATGTGTTACGTACATTTATTACCTAAGGGGGTAGTCGTCGGTCCTACCAAATGTACGCACCAGTCTTGAGATAGTTATATTATTTGTGCGTTCGATTGATTCACGCACTGACGTGCACAATGCTGTGTGAGTTGCTTTGGACGCACGTGTAACCTAGTTGAGTAGTTTGTGACGTCAGGTTTTGAAGTGGAAACATGGAACTGGCTTGTGTCCATGATTGTAATTTTATATTGTGTATCCAATGGCATGTTGAAGGAAGCCGTTTATTATTGTGATTTGTATTGGTCTTCAGGTCGAAGCCAATCGCAGTTATGTCACGTAAGTTATTGCCCACTTCTTATTTTAATGCTGCATAAAAAGGCCGCTCTACTACTAATCTAGCGGGAATTTTATCATTCCTAGAATGGATCTACAGAGTCGCTTGCCTTTAAGATTTGGATCGTAGACGGAGAATTCCTACGAGTAGAAGAAGTTATATTGTTTACCTTATGCACATGTTTTAAATGCCGTACATGCTTCAATGCCAAAGTCGTGGCATGGATGTAAAGAGAGGGTAGCCAACTGAAAGCCTTTAACTGATAGGATTATCGTATATGACTTTGTGTGAAATTATATGATGTACAACGCTATGTAGGATGAACGTCTGGGAATTTTAACAAATGTAATATGGAAGATTTCATCCCAGAGTATGAATACGTTACCATGATAGACGTCCTTGAAAGAAGGTCAACGGTCGTGACTGAGAAGGATATTATACGGTAACAGTTTTGTAATCCTTAGTCTATGGACAGAGGTCTTTACTAGAAGAGAATCTTCAGGAACTTTAGCAGCAATAATTAATATGTTGTCGTGTGATCTTTGCGCCTGTGACGATGTCCGTCTTGTCTACTTCGTGTCCTGGTGAATAAAATCTATGTAAAGTTACCAACGACTTGTGTGCTGCCAATACTTGACCAGTTCACCCAATTCAAGATACTTGTTGGTTTTCGTTTGAAAAAACATTGTTGACATTTATTCCGTTGTAACCATTCGCGTTTCTATTCATCACTATGAAAACGACACCAACAATAACTGGTAGGCCAGTGCGGTCTGGAAGTAATTTCAGGAACGTACCCATCCAATTGATCGTTTGAAAAGAAGAATTTTTACTTTCAAGGCGACATCATCTCAATTTGGATCCTAGCGGGATATGAATCAAAATCAACTCAAATGCTCAAAGTCTTCAATCAACCTCCACGTCAAGTTTCACAGTGACTGATTACTTGGAGATCATCTCTTCATCATTATTGCGTGCGAGCTGTAATCTAGATAAGCAGAACGAAGTATTTTATCTGTAGACGTACATACACGGGGACGAGGCACTTTGATTTTTACCTGCACGCGAGCTAAGTATAACTTGTATCCGTTATACACTTTATTACAATTAGCTGTGCCTTAAATGTCCATATATATATATTTTCTATGTTATGTGTTATGTTTTGTGTATTCTTCGTGGGAGGTAGGGAGGTTGATCTGACGAACGAGATCCATCTCGAAGCCAATTCGGGCTCTTCGTCAGACGTTCTGTAGGACATTATTTTGCAGACTTCCCGCAGTGGAATGTTCCTACGCGTGAGCGTAGAAGGATTCTAGGTCCACTGTGTCTGGTGGTCTGTGACACCTGTCTGTTTTAGCTGTAGTGTCACGTTTACTTGTTGTTTTTGGTAGCTATTTTTACTTGTGCCTTAGTTTTATGATGAATTTTGTATGTGATTATTGTCCATCTCACCTTTCCTGTCGTTTAGTTTTTTTACAAAACCTATGTTTTTTACACTGTGTTGTCAATTGTCTTGTGCATTATTTAATCGCAGTTATCATCGTAATTCTTTACGACATTCCATTTTAGTTTCTCATTTTATTTTAATTGGATTTCTGCGAACGTCTTCGTTTGTTTTGAATATCTTGTCGTGTCATTATTGTGCTATTGTCTGTCACATTACTGCTTTCACACCATTACATGTTATAAATTACATTATTAATTATTAATATTATTGCCTATTATATAAATTGATTTTACCGTTCTAGAACAGGAACGAAGAACACTAGTTGTAGTAACACTTTTAAGTAGTATTATTACATAATAATATTGAAATGGCTACCTTAGACTATTTCATTAAGCAAGCAAAAGCTCTTCAGATGGCTCCTGATGAAGCTAAAGCATTTGCACTGTCAGAATATAAGAAAGCTCAAGAAATAGAAGCTGATCAGAGAAGATTGGAAACTTTACGTTTGGAAAATTTGAAATTTGAGGCAGATCAAAAACGGATTGAGGCTGAGGAACATGAGAAGAAGATGAAATTTGAGGCAGATCAAAAACGAATTGAGGCGGAGGAGAATGAGAAAAAAATGAGATTAACCGCCGAACTGGAAGAGAAACGTGCTGAGGAAGATGAAAAGAGGAGAAGATTTGAGGCGGAGGAAGATGAGAAAAAAATGAGATTAGCCGCTGAATTAGAAGAGAAACGATTTCTGCGAGAGGCAGAACAGAAACAAAAGGAGGCTGAAGAAAGACTTAGAAAAGAAATGGAAGAAAAAAGATTAATAGCTGAAAAGGAAATGGAACAGAAACAAAAGGAAATGGAAGAGAGAAGATTGATAGCGGAACAAAATGTAAAACGACTTCAGCTTGAGATGGAAGAGAATGAAAAAAAACGACAGCATGAACTGAAATTAGCAGAGTCAGAATATGAGAGAATTAGGTTAACTCAGGAAGCTAATTCTCAGAGAACTTTTGAAAGCCAAACTTCATCCAGACATGATAATTTTAAGGAAATTCACCTTAAATTACCAAAATTTAATCCCCCGTCTGATGACGTAATATTCTTCCTAGATAGGTTTGAGGCCACTTGTGGGTCTTATAACGTGGATAAAGCGCTATACTGTACATATTTATCCAGATTACTTACAGGGGATGCATTAGCAGTTTATCATACCACCAGCATTGGTGAGAAAAATGACTACAATGCTCTTAGAGCAGCACTTCTGCAAAAATTCCAAATGACAGAAAACGAATATCGTTTGAGATTTCACACATTACTACCTCAATCTGGCAGAAATTTTAGTGATTTTCTGTCACAGATACGACTAACATTAGAAAGATGGATCGAATTATCCAAAATTGAAAAGTCGTATGAAGGTCTCTTTGATTTACTGATGCGCGATAAGGTACTTTCGTCGGTAAACCCTACATTTCTCGCATTTTTACACGAACGGAAACCTTTATCTATGAAAAATTTAGAAGAACATGCAAAAAATTTTTGCACTGCTCACCCAAACATGGATCTAAGTAACGCGCAGATTAAGAGTGAATTGCCTGTTGCTTTTGCAGCACAACAAAACAATTTTTCACGCAATCGTTCTTTTAGTGCTGATAGGTATGTCAATAAGGGAAATAATCATAATTTCAACAATGATAACTTTTACAAAGGGAAGCAATTTCAACAATCTGCTCCATTTAATGTTTCTTGGAACCAAACTCACAGATCGCGAGATTTTGGTAACAATTATTTTAAAAATAATCAAGGACATTATAATAAACAAAACTGGAGATCAAGGTCTCAGGGTCCGCAAAACAGACAATTTTTTGGGAAATAAACCATTTAACCAACATCATAACGATCATTCTACAAATTATCGGACTAATCCAAATTTTAACTCTAGCAGAAACGACAATTATGGCAATTTTAATGACAAAAATCACAATCGATCGCGCCGACGAGATAGATCGTCGAATAATACAGGTAGACATTCTAATGTTGCTTTTAATGATACACAGGCTAACATTGAACAGGGTAAAGTAGCTGAAACTCACAATGCTATGTCTTGTTCTCTAGATTGTTCCCAGGTGAAAGACTGTCCAGAATGCTCGACTCTTTTCCAGCCTAAGGCGATCACGACGCTGCGTTGCGGACATACCTTGCCTAGCCTGCCTGCAGTCTGTACAGCCACTGCTGCGTCAGTACACCAGGGACAGGGCTCTCTTAAGTTTCACAAGGGATTTGTCAATAATATTTCATGCTCTCTCCTATTTGACTCAGGTTGTACAACAATCGGTGTCCGGACTTCGCTGATCAACCCAAGTTGTGCCACGGGCCGGGTTGTCAAATGTGTAACATTTGGTGGCACAATTGAAACATTTCCCACTGCTATTATTGATCTTCATACTCCTTTCTTTACAGGAAAGATCCAAGCATGTCTTCTGCCTAACCCAATTTGTGATGTAATACTGGGTCGCATACATGGTATTAAAGAGTGTACACCTCAGCAAATAGCTGAATGGGAAGAGCGACATATTCAAACTGCAAATGCAGTAGTGACTAGAGCGCAAGCTACTAATATGTCGCATGATACACCTATTGAACCTACAGTTCATACCACTTGTGATGATGATGCTCCTATTTCACGGGAGTTGTTTGCAACATTGCAAAAGAATGATAATTCATTAAAAAAATTCTTTCAGTATGTTAACAAAAAGAATACAAGCAACAAACTTGCAAAATCTAGACATGACTTTATACTTAAAAATGGGATTTTGGTTAGAGTAATACGGGAAAAGGATTTATCCTTATGTTCTCAGATTCTTGTCCCATCCTGTATGAGATCTCGTATATTACGACATGCTCATGACTCGCAATGTGCGGGCCATATGGGTTTTTCGCGTACCAAATCCAGAGTGCTTTCGGCATTCTACTGGCCAGGCGTCCATAGAGATGTTACTCTCTATTGTCGGTCCTGTTTGATATGTCAAGAAGTTAAGGTACGGGGTCCATTTCATGCGGCTCCTATTCAAGCTGCGGACATCCCGATTAGACCATTTGATAAAATGGCCATTGACATTATTGGTCCAATGCTTCCATCTGCTAGAGGGCATACGCATATCCTTACGTGCATTGATATGTGCACTCGTTGGCCTGAGGCCATCCCTCTAAAGAACACTTCATCTGCCAGTGTAGCAGAGGCATTGATGTTAATCTTCTCACGCATTGGTTTTCCACGGAAAATCTTGTCGGATCATGGGGTTCAGTTCATTTCTGAATCCATGTCTCAAGTTATGAAGACATTAGGTATAGACAGATCTCTTAGTTCTATTTATCATCCGATGTCAAATGGGTTAATTGAGCGTCTCAATAGGACACTCAAGCAGTTGTTGGGTAAGATGACTCAAGACCATCCCCAAGACTGGGATCGGGTCCTACCCGCTTGTCTCTTTGCGTATCGCGAGGTACAAAATCAAGCAACGGGGTTTTCTCCGTTCCAGCTTGTTTTTGGCATGCAACCACGCGGTCCGATGTCGTTAATCCACGACTTATTGGTGGATGAGAATATTGAAGAGGAAACTCAATCCTCTTATGAGTATGTGATCTCTCTTAGAAAGAAAATCATAGATGCTTGTAGACTAGCTACTGCATCATCCGAACATGCCAAAGAAAAAGCTCGTCTATCTGCAAACAAATATAGACGTCTTCGCCAGCTCATACCTGGTGATGAAGCTTTTGTATTACTCCCTGCGCATAACAATCGTCTTTTAATTACCTGGAGAGGTCCTTTCAGGATCATCTCAAGAATATCCGATGTCGACTACATCGTTGATGTTAATGGCAAACATAAAACCTTCCACATTAACATATTGAAGGAGTATTACTCACGTCCTGATTATCTACAATCGGTGTTCCAAGCAACTGACGATCCTACACCACCTATTCAACACTATTCTAGTTTGTCAGTCATCCAAGAAGAGGAATCTTCTTTCGATGATGTACAACTACCAATACCAGTTGTACCACTCCATTCCACTGAGAAATGGAATGATGTTACTATCTCATCTACTCTTACTGATGATCAACGTCAGCAAGTCTCTAATATTCTACACACGTATGAGGATGTCCTCACTGACATCCCAGGTCATACGTCAGTCATCCAACATGACATTATTCTGACTGACGATACACCGATTCGAGTTCGCCCATATCCTATTCCTTTACACTTTCGTGATAAGGTTGATAAGGAATTGGATGATATGCTCCAATTAAATATAATTGAACCATCTTCATCACCATATTCTTCTTCTATGGTAATCATTAGGAAGAAAGACAACAATATACGTCTTTGCGTAGATTACAGGAAGTTAAACAAAGTTACAAAATTCGATGCGGAACCATTACCTCTTTTAGACGACTTATTAGAGAAATTATCTCATGCTACATTCTTTTCGAAATTTGACCTTTCAAAGGGTTATTGGCAAGTGCCACTCACTACGAAAGCAAAGCCATTCACCGCTTTCTCGACACCACGGGGTCTTTTTCAATGGAATTTTATGCCTTTCGGGTTAATGAATGCGCCAGCTACCTTTGTACGCATGATGCGCCGCATATTGTCTCATCGTCCCGATGTCATTACTTATATAGATGACATCTGTCTTTTTAGTGACTCTTGGGATGAACATATTCAGGGTTTAAAATCTTTACTTTCTACCTTACAGGATTATAACTTAACAGCGAAACCTTCAAAGGCTTTTGTCGGTTTTCATGACATCTCATTTCTTGGTCACCGTATAGGTCGCGGTTTAATGTATACAGAAGACAGTAACGTCTCTAAAATTTTAAACATCTCAGCACCTAAGACAAAAAAACAAGTGAGGTCACTCTTAGGACTAATACAGTTCTATTCTAAATTCATCCCTCATTTGTCTACTATAACTGCACCTCTTTCGTCTTTACTGAAGAAGGGCACACCTAATGTAATAAAGTGGTCGCAGGATCACCAAACGGCGTTAGACTATATAAAACAAATTTTTTCAAATAAGCCTTTTTTAAAGTTGCCTAACAAAGATCTCACCTTTGTTCTTAGCAGTGATGCTTCTTCCTACGCTATTGCGGCAGTTTTGATGCAGGAATACGGAGGCACCTTATTTCCTGTTATGTACGTATCCAGAAAGCTTACAACGAGCGAGATAAATTACTCCGTTCTAGACAAAGAGCTCCTTGCTCTTGTCTGGGCAATCACAAAACTGGATCGTTATCTCCTCGGATCACACTTTGTGGTGGAGTCTGACCAGAAAGCTCTTACCGCATTGAATACAGGGAACGTTAAGTCATCAAAGTCAGCGCGTTATGCTATAGCTCTACAACCGTTCCATTTTGAGATACGAGCTATTCCTGGAGTGCAGAATGTGTTTGCAGACTGTCTTTCAAGATGCCCTAGTGAACTTGGTGAAACTAAACCACTTTTAGATGAAGAAACGTCCTCACCGAAACATGAATAACTTTGTACAGTGTCATTAATTGTACATCTGTGAAGACTATGTATAGTTTTGCAGTATTCGTATAAATATAACTTTCAGAACATACTTACATATGGATTATAACATTATTTCTTGTGAAGTAACGTTTTGTTAGAACGGGAACAGTGATATTAAAGTAACATTTTTTTTAGTATGGAAACATTGGAAAAAAGCAACAAATAGACATTCGTTAGTGTTATGGAACATATTACACTACATATCGTGTTCGTAAACTTATTTCGTGCATGGAACATTAGGAACATATTCTTGTTGACTCTAAATAGTTCTGAACGAATATTCACAATGACTGAAATTAGAATTACTTAGAATAAATTACTAGTTATTTATTTATGTGTAATTAAGTACTAGAATTAGATTAATTCAATTTAATCAATTTGATTGATTATGAATCACACATCTACTAACTTTATTAGTGTCTCGCAATACATGTATTCATGTATTCCACTACATGATATTTTACTTTTAGATAACTAGTCAAACTTACTAGTGCTAGATAACAGTAGGTGCGTTGCTTCTTAAAGTGTTTAATTTTGCATTGCTTCATTTTTGCACATTGTATTTCAAAATTTTCTGTTTCACTGATTCTTTTATCATTGATTATCATCAGTGTTGCTGTTCATTTTCATTTTTGAAATCATATGTTTCAAATTTTGTTGAAAAACTTAGTTGAATTTTATTATCATCTTTTTTGTTGATTCTTCATTTTCATTTTTTTCAACTTCTTTTTACTTCGAATATTACCACATCGTTCCAAAGTAGGTCGATGGTGGATGTGTGCTTTAATGCATACTGTCATTTAGTTATATTAATTTCAAGTCAATATTCTTTTCTTAATATGATATAACTTTATGCATTGTATATATTGTTGTAGTTTTGACTCACCTCTCTCGAGTAATTAGTTCGAAAAAAATTAATAGAATTAATTTTTTTAAGGGGAGGTAATAAGGGAGCTGTTACGTACATTTATTACCTAAGGGGGTAGTCGTCGGTCCTACCAAATGTACGCACCAGTCTTGAGATAGTTATATTATTTGTGCGTTCGATTGATTCACGCACTGACGTGCACAATGCTGTGTGAGTTGCTTTGGACGCACGTGTAACCTAGTTGAGTAGTTTGTGACGTCAGGTTTTGAAGTGGAAACATGGAACTGGCTTGTGTCCATGATTGTAATTTTATATTGTGTATCCAATGGCATGTTGAAGGAAGCCGTTTATTATTGTGATTTGTATTGGTCTTCAGGTCGAAGCCAATCGCAGTTATGTCACGTAAGTTATCGCCCACTTCTTATTTTAATGCTGCATAAAAAGGCCGCTCTACTACTAATCTAGCGGGAATTTTATCATTCCTAGAATGGATCTACAGAGTCGCTTGCCTTTAAGATTTGGATCGTAGACGGAGAATTCCTACGAGTAGAAGAAGTTATATTGTTTACCTTATGCACATGTTTTAAATGCCGTACATGCTTCAATGCCAAAGTCGTGGCATGGATGTAAAGAGAGGGTAGCCAACTGAAAGCCTTTAACTGATAGGATTATCGTATATGACTTTGTGTGAAATTATATGATGTACAACGCTATGTAGGATGAACGTCTGGGAATTTTAACAAATGTAATATGGAAGATTTCATCCCAGAGTATGAATACGTTACCATGATAGACGTCCTTGAAAGAAGGTCAACGGTCGTGACTGAGAAGGATATTATACGGTAACAGTTTTGTAATCCTTAGTCTATGGACAGAGGTCTTTACTAGAAGAGAATCTTCAGGAACTTTAGCAGCAATAATTAATATGTTGTCGTGTGATCTTTGCGCCTGTGACGATGTCCGTCTTGTCTACTTCGTGTCCTGGTGAATAAAATCTATGTAAAGTTACCAACTTGGTTTTCGTTTGAAAAAACATTGTTGACATTTATTCCGTTGTAACCATTCGCGTTTCTATTCATCACTATGAAAACGACACCAACATCATGTTATGTGTAATATTTCTAAACAGTGTGCTCCATCAAAACTACTGTAAAAGTGTTCGCTCAATGTGTGGGATGAGAGCACAATGTTGCACGAAAGTTCTATTGAAGCCCTAGATTTGAAAGATGAGGCGACAACAGACTCATTGGTGGTGTGACCGTATTATTTGCAGGCAATTTTAGGCAAACTTTACCCGTCATCCAAAGAGGTACATGGGCAGACGAAGTGAATGCGTGTTTAAAAAAGATCTTTCATTTGGTCTGACGTTGGAAAAACTATCCCTCTCTAAGAATATGCGCTCTCAAATTTTCGGGAATGTTGATGTCTCTCTTTGCAGATTTGTTGTTGAAAGTAGGAAACGTAGACTTGCCTGTACAAGGAGGGAAAATCAGTTTGAATAATACTCAGCTATGTAGAGTTGTTCACGACATCTAAGAGTTGATCAATTTTGTTTATCCTGACATAATAAATTTACAAAGTAAATCTCCATCATGGTTTAAGGAACGTGCTAAAAATGATAGTGCAACTAAAATAAATAATCTTATATTACATCAAACCTTCTTTAGCCTAAATAACATCTGGAAGTCCTCCCAATACAGCACAAGCACAAAATTAAGATTATACCAGAGTTGCGTGCTTTCTGTGCTTCTCTATGGTGCGGAATGCTGGAGAGTCACAGAGAAGGAAATGTCAAAATTGTCCTCTTTTCACACAACATGCCTAAGAAAAATTCACCGAATCTTTTGGCCGAATACCATCACCAACCAAGATCTGCTTACTCGTAGCAAGCAAGAGGACATGCATACCATCATAGCTGGCAGACGCTGGAGCTGGGTTGGTCATGTCCTCAGAAGAGACCCCGATGCCATCACAAGAACAGCTATGCTTTGGACCCCTGAAGGAAAGCGAAAGAGAGGCCGACCAAAAACAACTTGGCGGAGGACTGTGGAGGCTGAGATGCAAAGAATGAACCAGAGTTGGGGCACTGTACGAAGGATGGCACCGACCGTGCAAAGTGGAATCAATTTGTTGTTGCCCTACAAGACGCCACTAGGCGTGATGGCCACTGACTGCTTTGACGGTCGGTGGTTAAGGATCGAAGAAGAAGAAGAATATTACATCAATATGATTCTCCTTCCCGTACATACAAGTCCATTGAAACCAACTTGGATGAACAAGACTCTGTACATTACCCAGTTAAGATTTTAAACTCTTTAATCCTTCAGGGTTACCGTCTCACGAACTATGTATAAAAGTTGGTGTACCAATCATTTTACTCCGCAATCTTAGCCCACCCAAACTGTGTAATGGCATTCAACTCCAAATTAAAAATTTGAGGAATTACATAGTGGAGGCCACCATCCTGACAGGTGGTAGCGGGGAGAAAGTCTGGATACCAAGAATCCCTATGATTCCTTCCAATCCCTATGATTCCTTCCGATATGCCGTTCAACTTTAAGAGACTCCAATTCACTATAAGAGCCTGTTTTTCAATGACCATTAACCTTTAGCACGCTGCATTCTTTTCCCAAAACTATGCTCCTGCCGCTGCATTCTTTTTCACAACCCCCCATTTTTATAGTGGGTGACTTGTAAATTCTATAGTTTTTGTGTTTCTTGGTCAACTGCTATCATTTTTGGAATTTATATAAATAAATGAATGATGAATCTGATGATATAAAATTTGTTTCTGTTCATGTTAGATGTGATAGGAAGAGAGGAAAGGAAAGATGAAAAAAACGAGAAAAACATTAAAAAATTTTTTTTTTTTAATTTTAAAATTAAAAAAAAAAATAACCAACACACAAAGAGTCCATATCCCTTGCATCTCAATGAAAGTCATTTGACCAATAGACCAATACAAATCAAATGACGATCTTTTCGTTACACCCATCATTAGTAGCAAAGGAATAAACGCTCTCGTCAGCCGTGATATTCGACCATAACCCTAAACCTTTCCGACACACTTAATCCTAACCCCTAAAAAAATACATACCAGGAAAGCCATTCTACTTTCGTTTCCATCTCAGCCATCAAACATATTCTGAGAACCGATATCAGCGCTTATAAAGACAAAAATTTCATCCTTACCTCATGGCGTCAGAATCCAATAAAATTAGAGCGAAAATGGCCGCGTGTTCGATGCCGATTCATTTCGATTGAAAAAATTCACAGAAAATAAACGCCAATACATCCATTACTAAAGAAAATCGGAAACGAAAGCAAACTCTCTTCCAAAGAAGTTTAAAACTTAACATCCGGCTGTGATATCACGTGTACACACATGCTAATGCTAGAAAACGAAAATATCCGCAGTCGACATATGTCGACAACAGCGGTTAGAGCATAGGTTACCTTCGTCGACATATGTCGACGGCAGCGTGCTAAAGGTTAATAAAGCACAAGGTCAAACGCTTCACGTGGTCGGCATCGACTTGAGCGCTTCTCAGATGGACAACTGTATGTGGCATTTTCCTGAATTAGCCAACTGGAACACTTATACATGTTGTCACCAAGTAACTATACTACCAATGTCATCTACAAAGAAGCCCTCACTTAAATTATTTGTGTTAGAAGCACACATCAATGCAATAATACAATTAAAACAAAAACAAAAAGAAACACTTGAACCTTCCTAAAATGATTCACACCACACCCGACTTGCACCCATTCTGACATGGACCCGGGCTAAGCCAGGTATGACAGCTAGTGAATTAATAAAGTAAAGACTGTCACCACTACCAATGTATTATAGCACTAACACTAGATTCCAAGACTTACATTAAACTGTTCTGGTTTTGTGTTAGCCAGTTCTCCAACTATCCCTACTATACTGGCATCCTCACTGTCACTAAACCATATAGGAGCTGTCCGTGGATAGGTCTCCTGAGGATTTAAATATAAAGTGATTGTAAAGTTGTCCATAGTGTACTCTGTTTCAAAATGTGAAATAATAAAATGCACATCTAAAAGTCCTGTACCACACATGATAACAGTGGCAGGAACATTTTCAGCTGGGAAAAAGAAGAGTGGAGAGCTAGATTACCTAACGCCAGATTACCTAAGAGAAAAAAATTAACAACAAATATAAAAATGTAGCTCAGGAACATGTGATGACTAAATTTAAACTGCACGAATTAGAAGACAGGCAAAAGCAGCTGAAAAACAAGAAATTCCCGGGCAAGAGTGTCATGACATATAATACTTTAACATCCCAGAAAACAAATTAAGGATCCAATAAAAAAAATATTAAAGAAAACTTTTAAACACAGCATTACAACAGGATGCAATCTGATAATTAGAAGTAGACATCCTTGGCACTAAAAAAGATGACATAAAAAGGCATGACGTGTCTCTGCTATGTAAATTACAGTACCTGTACTGTAAAATAATAAATATCAGCTTAAAAGAAGGGCTAGTTCTACACACATGGAATAAGCAATTGTTATCCCAGGAAATTACAGAATATTTAGATCACTAATTGAAGAGCACTGAATATGATCACATTAGTGAAATGTCATTTATTTTAGGTTAGGACTCTTTCAGGATAGGAAGCACAACAATTTTTAAAGGGTATGACTGAGCTGAAATTCAGTCCAACTTTATAGTTTAACAAAAACATACAGAATTATGATCAGATAAAGTAAAACATATAGATGTACTTTAACTGAACTTGTTTCAAAGTTTCTGTACTTTAAAAGATAAGTAAAATGCTGCTACAGTGAACAGCCTGCAGATTTCTGAGAACTGCCCCAGCAATACAGAAACTAACTTTTGGCAAAAGCCAATTATAAATCCTCCAACTCAAGCTGATATGACATAAAGAAACCTATGATTTCCTTGTTTTCGGTTCTTTTTGTCCTAATGCTTGGCATTTTAATTAAATCCAATACCATAATTCCTGCCATAAGTACGTCGGTCGGTCGGTCACATCATGCACACCTTCATTTGCGCACTTTTCTATTTTTGAGAGAGTGCGTTATCTTTCAACCACAGCTAAGGGGTGCAACTGTGGTTGAAAGTTATACAATAATTGTATTGTTTCCCTTATATGTACTCTCCCGAAAATAGAAAAGTGCGCAAATGATGGTGTGCATGAACAGTTTAATTATGGAAAGAAGCCAACAACACAATTGATAAACAGTACATGAACTGGACAGGAAGGTGCGAAGATGCAGCAGACAATCAAGATACTCATCTGTCCAGTTTCATTCGAGAAACTGATTTAACTCATTATTTTTCTTAAAAATAACCTCGGACCAGTAAAAACTTATAAAAACCAGTACAAACACCCAAAAAAACCTTACGCAATGCGGTTTTAAAACGATAAATGACATTTACGAATTAACATTTGAAATAGTGCAATATAAAACATACTAATAAAGTCTCATGCTGTTCTTCAGTAAGACAGTATTATTGTAAAGTTACCGAAGAAAGGTGATCTATCAGACTGTAATAACTGGCGTGGTATATCTCTATTATCAGTACCTGGAAAATTATTATGTTGCATGATGTTAGAAAGACTTAAATTGCATGCTGACGAAAAGATCAGAGAAGAACAAGCGGGTTTCAGGCCGAAACGATCATGTATTGATCAAATATTCACACTAAGAACAATTATAGAAGAATCAGTGGAAAGGCAATCGCCACTTATTATCACCTTCGTCGATTTTCAAAAAGCCTTTGATAGTCTACACCGCCCATCATTGTGGAAGATACTTACAATCTATGGTTTTCCAACAAAATATGTGAATATAATCAAAGCACTATATGACAATGCAAGATGTTGTGTTAGAACAAATAAAGGGAATACAGAATGGTTTACAGTAGAAACAGGGGTGTCACCACTACTTTTTGGAATAGCTATTGATTGGATTATGAGAAACTATACCCACAATGAACAATTGGGTATAAAATGGACAAATGGAAAATTCCTGGGGGACCTGGATTTCGCAGATGATGTAGCATTCTTAAGTTCAACACCAAGACAATCCCAAGAAGCAATAAATAATTTGTGTCATCTCTCGGTTAAAATTGGTCTCCAAATAAATGCCTCTAAAACTAAAGCTATGAACTTTTCTAACGAGACCTTTGATATCATCTTGAACGGGGAAAAACTACAGAAAGTTGAAAGTTTCAATTATTTAGGCAGTAAAATGACTCAGGATGGTGACACAACAAGAGAAATCCATACTAGAATTGCTTTGGCAGCTAGCGCCTTCAATAGATTATCTAACATTTGAAATTACGATCATTGAATATACATACCAAGCTTCGTCTGTTTAATTCAAATGTTATCTCAGTGTTAACATACGGCTGTGAGAGTTGGAAAATAAAAAATCATTGGAGAACAAGCTGAATACATTCGAGAACAAATGTCTTAGAAAACTCATGAACATCAGTTGGAAAGAATTCAAGACTAATCGACAAATAAGAGAAGACTCTAGGCAGAAATATGTCTCCGACTATATAAGGAAAAGACGATGGTCATATATCGGTCATGTCCTACGAATGCAAAACAACAGAATACCACTACAGGCGCTCACTTGGGTTCCTGAGGGTAAGCGGAAAAAAGGAAGACCAAAAGAAACACTCAGAAGAACAATAATAAGAGAAGGAAGAACGTTGGGCCTAAATAATGTGCAAGAGCTAAGAGGAGTGGCGTCACAACGAACAACCTGGAGAGCACTGGTTTCTGCCTTATGCGCCGTGTTTGGCGCTTAAAGAATTTATTATTATTATTATTGTTCTTCATGTGTATTAGAAATGCTGCGAGTGGAAATAATTTAAAATGTGTTTTATATCCCTTAAAGTTATCACAGCATTCATAACATGGTGATGTTTGTGTTAGTTTTGTAAAATGCAGCAGAAAATCAATAACTTTATAACAGATGTCAGATTATAACTATAACTGTGGTGATGATAAACATAGGCCCTATACATAATAATGTAATAAAAATGAAGATAAAACACTGCCATGTTTAAAAGCAAAAATATCCAAGTAGTTGTAAATTGATGTGCTCTGAGAATTCCAATGAAAAAAACTGTTTTTACTTTGCTAGTTTTTAAATTCAGGAATTCATTCCTTGCATAATATACTGTGGCTACTACCATGACCTCTGACCTTATCTACGAGATTTCATTTCGTTGAAGTAGGCTCAACCATTATTTTATGGATGAATTAATTCAAAAAGGCCTAATGATTGTAGGTGGTGGAAAAACCTTACAAAATTATTATTAAAAGTTCGTAACCCAGTGGTAATAGATCTCATTTTTATTGAAAAAAAAAATAAAAAAAAATAAAAGGAACGAATCTCGACCACTGATATAACGTACTGTATGGATTTACTGGGCAAATGAAGGACAGTTGGCCAATGGTTTGATACAGCCTTAAAAAAGAATTCAGAAATGCAGTAAAAAGGGATAAGGGTTAGGTTTAGGAATCATGAACCTAACCCTATCGACATCAGCGGTTTATTTGTATGACATCTAAGAACATGATCCACTGTCCCTCATTTTAGCCAGATTGCCACTAGAAACAGAAAAGCTTAGGCCTATGCAAAAAAAAATTTTCTAGTTATGTATGCAAAATATTATTTTATAGGACATTAATTTATCGGAAATATGTAAAAGGTGAAGATATAACTGGAAAGATTAAGAGAGCGATTAAAAAATGCAACAAAGCAAAACAACAGCAATATTTAACCATGTTATAAGCACAATATCAAATGCTTAGCTGGGACCTAAGATGCGTCAACAGTGAGGAATGCAGTAAGCGACCCATAGCTAGACTGCTTGCGTCAGGGTCAGCGAACCAGAGCTGACCAAGACCCTACTCCACCTCCAAGTGGTGGTCCTGGAAACAGGCTGCATCACTGCAGTCTGGCTGAGTGAGTAGGGATCGAAGAGGGAAGGCTAACCCGGTCCCAAAAATGCCATGCTGAAGTCGGATGTGTCGGCCAAAAGGCGCAAATATAGCAGCTTCGCTGTAAACGGACACAATGCAACCAACGTCCTTTTCAGGATGAACAAAGAAGAAAATGCTTAGCTTTTTTAAAAATGGCGTCTAGGGGTGGTCGCAAGCGTTGTTGATAACAGATAATGTTTAAAAATACGTCTTGTCCTGCTGAAAGCCCAAAATGTTCAAACTTACTGCCGAATTGTTGGGTATAAAAGGATTTGATTGGTTGCTGGGAGAGACCTCGTTTTAAAAACAAATGCAGAGAAATCCTGGGATTTTAAAAAAATGGTTAAAAAACCTGGATAAGAAAATATTATTAGATTTTATTTTTTAATTTTTGGTTTGAGAAAATCCGTACAACAACTGTTGTACAGGCGTACACTGCTAAAAGTATTTAAAAAACGTACACTGTACGGCAAAAACGTACAACCTGAAAGGTATGCCATATTGTAGTTATGTCATCTTCTTCATCCTCTAAACCAAAGCAGAAATGTTAAAATTGAATCACAGATTGAGATTTTAAACCCACTTTCAAAGGGAAGAAGTGGGTCTTCGTTAGTCAAATTTTAATATGCTGGAAGTCAGCCGCAACAAATCTCAACAACAGTATGTAAAAAAACTTTGGCTGACATGAAGCACATTGGGTCGCGTTCTTTTATGTCATACAAATAAGTCACTGACGTCATTAGGGTTAGGATTAAGATTTAGGATACTTAAGCCTAATCTTTACTACTGTATCTCTTAATTCTATTCTGAGGCTGTATCGAACACATGGCCCGCTGTTCTTTATTTCAACCAAAACTTTAACGTTGGCACCAAAACTTTATTTAGATGGGCATATGTATGCTGAGGCAGTCATTGAGCTAGAGAATGTGATGGCTTGGTATGAGCAACAATCAATGCTGTCCAAATCAACCACTCTTGCCGAAAAGAGTGAGAGACCTGGCAGCAAAGAAATGAAGTTAAAAAAGGTGTGGTTCAAAACTCAAGTTGTCCTCTCACCTATTAATAAAAATACGTTAAGCACATCGCAATGTTTTTCCTACTAAGCCACGATTGTTTTTAACTCCAAAAACTGTATTTTTTTTTTATACATTCCATTCAAACTGCTGCCATCACAGGTGTCAATACCTTGTCGAGGTATGGCGGCTTGCGTACCCTGATTACCCCCAGAGCTATGCCAGAGTTTTACTCCTGGAAGGTTCTACTAAGCTGGACAGGTTTGCGCGGGCAGGGGTCAGACTAAAGCAGACACCCTGGTCCTCCAGGTTGGGGGTTTTAGCATAGGGCTGACACCCCTGTCTACGTAAAAAAAAAAAAATTGAAGTTACGGAAACAACAACGAATAAACAAACTTTGCTGCGGGATGGACATCCGGAATCTGAAGCTCGTATGACTGTCAGTGGTGAAAGCCGAAAGGAAGCCACTGACACGAGAACGGACGTCCTGACCACAAAACATGATACAAGAATAGGATTTTGGAATGTCAGGACAATGAATGAGACAGGTAAACTAAAACAGGTCACGGCAGAAATGAGAAACTATAGGTTACACATTCTAGGGATAAGCGAGAGCAGATGGACAGGGGCAGGAAAAGTTAAAACAGCAACAGGAGAAATAGTACTTTACTCTGGAAGAGAGGATGGACAGCACAATGAAGGTGTAGCCATTATTCTACAGAAAGGAATAGAAAGGACATTACTGGAATGGAAACCCATCAACAACAGACTGATAAGATTAAGATTGAGAGGTAGATTCACCAATACTACAATAATACCATGCTACGCACCAACGAATGACAGCGATGAAGAGGTCAAGGATGAATTCTATCAACAACTGCAGAAAGAAATGGAAGATACACCTAGATGTGATCTTATTATAGTAATGGGAGACCTCAATGCGAAAGCTGGTACACACAATACATATAATGAAAGAGTAATGGGGAAATGCAGCAGCGGAACAGCAAACGAAAATGGGGATAAATTAATAAGTTTCTGTAGTATTAACAACCTGGTCATTGGAGGAACACTTTTCCCACATAAAGAAATTCACAAATTAACATGGGAATCACCAAATGGTCGGGACAGAAACCAGATAGACCACATCATGATTAACATAGATGGAGACATGCATTACAAGATGTGAAGGTAAGAAGAGGTGCAGATGTGGGAAGTGATCACCATTTAGTAGTAGCAAAACTGAAAGTGAAACTAAGAAGGGCTGGACCAACTGTAACTACACAGAAAAGGTTTGACATCAGCAAATTGAAGGACCCCCTTACCAGAAAAGCTTTTGCAGCTGACATAAAGAAATGATATCAATTTGCCAAAAGTCAGGAAAAGACATTGACTGATGATATAGACCAGAAATTCAACACCATTTCAACAATATATAAGGAAAGCAGCAAATCATGCTTGGGATTCCAGGAAAGGAAGAAGCAAGACTGGATAACACCAGAAACATTAAACACCATAACACTGAGAAAGGAAATGAAAAGAAAGAAAACAGAAGTGAAGTCCCCCAGGTTATAAAGCAACTATATAGCGAACAGTACAGTCAGCTGGATAAGGAAGTTAAATGCCAAACCCGAGCCAACAAAAGGAATTTCCTAGACGATCTTGCAAGACAGGCAGAAGAGGCAGTACTGAGAAATGAACAAAGCACAGTATACAAAATAACTAAATTCATCAGCGGAAAACGAGGTGCAAACAATATTACATTAGTAAGAGATAAGCAAGGAAATCTCATCACGATAGCAGAGGGACAGGAAACAAGATGGGCAGAGCATTTCAGAGAAACTCTGAACAAGGAACCGCCAGAGACACAATTGAATGTTCCTGAGGCTGAAAATGATCTAGATGTAAATACAGACATTCCACGAAAAGAAGAAATCATCCCAGCAATCAAAGGGTTAAAGAACGGAAAAGCTCCTGGCCATGATAACTTAAATGCAGAGCTATTTATGACAGACCCTGAGCTAGCAGCAGAACTATTAGAACCACTATTTGCACAAGTCTGGAAAACGGGGACAACACCATCAGAGTGGAACAAAGGAATAATTGTCAAATTGCCCAAGAAGGGAGATCTTGCAGACTGCAATAATTGGAGAGGAATCACTCTTCTCTCAGTTCCCAGCAAAATACTAGGCAGGATAATCATCCAGAGAATTTCAAAAGCAGTAGACCACAAACTGAGGAGAGAACAAGCAGGATTTAGAAAGAACAGAAGATGTGTAGATCATATATTCACTCTCAGGAACATTATGGAGCAGTGCTCAGAATGGCAAAGACAGCTGTACATTAATTTCGTTGATTTTGAAAAGGCTTTTGACAGCATATATAGGGACAGTTTATGGAAAATACTGAGGGCTTATGGAATTCCAAGCTGCATAGTGTCAATCATAAAAAGCCTCTATGCCAACTTTACGTGTAGTGTTGGGCAGTGCAACCTAACCTTTGAGGTGAAGACAGGAGTACGACAGGGATGCCCCTTATCAACCACTCTATTTTTAACAGTCATAGATTGTGTGATGCGCCAGACAACAGAGGGCAGTCCAAGAGGAATAAGATGGACTACATTTTCTACATTGGAAGATCTGGAATATGTAGATGACATTGCACTACTAGCACATTCACATCAACACATCCAGGAAAAAATGGATAGACTTAATAAGTTTAGCCAGCAGGTGGGCTTGAACATCAATTTAAAGAAGTCAGAGGTCATGGCGCTCAATGTGAGCAACCCTGAGCCCATATCAGTAAGGAATCAGCAACTGGTACAGACAGACACCTTCACATACCTAGGATGCATAGTAACACCAGGGGGGGCAAAGACATCAACATCAGAATGAATAAGGCAAGAACAGCCTTTTTTAGCCTAAACAACATCTGAAAGTCCTCTCAATACAGCACAAAATTAAGATTATATCAGAGCTGTGTACTTTCTGTGCTTCTCTATGGTGCGGAATGCTGGAGAGTTACAGAGAAGGAAATGTCGAAATTGTCCTCTTTTCACACAACATGCCTAAGAAAAATTCACCGAATCTTTTGGCCGAATACCATCACCAACCAAGATCTGCTTACACGGAGCAAGCAAGAGGACATGCACACCATCATAGCTGGCAGACGCTGGAGCTGGGTTGGCCATGTCCTCAGAAGAGACCCCGATGCCATCACAAGAACAGCTATGCTTTGGACCCCTGAAGGAAAACGAAAGAGAGGCCGACCAAAAACAACCTGGCAGAGGACTGTGGAGGCTGAGATGCAAAGAATGAACCAGAGTTGGGGGCACTGTACGAAAGATGGCCGCCGACCGAGCAAAGTGGAATCAATTTGTTGTTGCGCTACAAGACGCCACTAGGCGTGATGGCCACTGACTGCTTTGACGGTTGGCGGCTAAGGATCAAAGAAGAAGCAGAAGATTCAAAACTGGAAATCAAAACTATCCCCTCTCCCATTCAGTTGGATTATTGATACTGGACTGTTCTTCATTTCAAAATTTCTTTATCATCTTTTTAATGGTAGAAAAATGCAGATACTACAGGAAGTGAATTAAGTGTAACTAATCTGAAGCTATAGGCTAACAAACTTAATATTAATACATTTAATATAAATCCTGTGTACTAACCGAAAATGATACAACATTAGTTTATCATAAAATATTCCGTGAAAGCAATAGGCCTAAGTTCCCAGAATATGTGTAGGCTTCTTCGTTATTATGATAAATTTAAATAGCAAATTACGTCGTAAACAACATTTCAAAACATGTATGCAAGCAGCCTACTGCCACACTTTATTTACAGAGAAAAGCTGTGGATAATTTTTGTACACAGCTTTATCTTAAATTTCAATGTACATGTATTCTGGCTGTCATTTCAGTGTAAAGGCTTTATTCAGAAACAAACGATTGAAGTTTCGGATACCGTTATGTTGGCTTGAACATCGTATTTTTCTCCACTCTTGCCAATAAATCTACACGTCAACTCGTCCACGGTTGCTGCAAGGACTTGAAATCTATTATGTACGATGGGAAATGCTGTTTCTAGAACACGTATATCTTCTTTTAATCTCGCTAAGCAGGCCATTTGTCAATTATTCATGAACTGTTCTGTAAATTCCGAGAACATCAGACACCACCAAATACATTCAGGAAACAACCACGATATCTACTACAATATAGTTCACGCATGCGCATTAGAAAATTATGGCACCGGAACAAATTGTGTTCTTGGTTGTTTAATCCGTAAAAGTTCAATTGCAAACACTTTGTATTGTATAGGAGCTACTTATTACCAGGAAAAATGAACTGAAGTAATATAGTGCACTTCAATAAAATATACAACATACATACAAATAAATAAATGTAAAACAAAGAAGTTCTTGCGCATATAAATCGCTTCCTTTCTTTTTTTTTTTGGCTATAAATATTAATTTTGTTGACAATGTTCATCTGTTGTCGTGGCCGAGTGGTTAAGGCGATGGACTAGAAATCCATTGGGATCTTCCCGCGCAGGTTCGAATCCTGCCGACAACGAAATTTTTTTTTCCCCAATCCAAATATGACTAATTTATTTTTCGATTACACTCATTAATTTGTATCTAGTAAGCCTCTAGCTCAATTTTCTAATCTATTGAGAATCGTTTGTAGTAATCGGCAGTAAGCCTCTAAAGCTCAATTTTATCGCCATAATCGTGGTGGTACATAAGATGACCTCGAATTCAGCCAGGGTAATATAAACATGGACAGCCTAGTAATCGGCACGGGAAGTTAAAAAACAAAAAAAAATGCGAAGTCCACTGCATTACTTAATACATCGTGGTGGTACAGCAAGATGGACTTCGTCACTTCAGCATCCTTCGTACAGTACCCTACTGTTAATTCTTTGCATCTCATTCCACAGGGCCAAGTTGTTTTTGGTTTCGTGTTTTGCGTGGGTAGGGGTCAGACAAAAGCTGGTACCCTGGTCCTCCAGGTTGGGGGTTTTAGCACAGTGTCTGTGTAAAAAAAAAAAATGCGACTTTATTTTTTAATGCCTGTGTATACTTTCACAAGCCAGTAAAGCGTGCTGCACGCACTTGTTTTGAAGGATGAGAGTACGGTCTTCTTCTTGCTATGCCAGGTGGCGAAAGTGATAATGTCTCTCAACAACATCCTGTTTCTAGTACTATTTACCAATTCTGTTTCTGACTTCTGTCCATGATGTCAAATTGTACAATATCTTCTCTCTTTATTGTCCGCAATAGAAGTGGTGCACCACTTCCAGCGCCGGATTATTCATTAAGCCTACTAGACACGGGCCTAGGGCCCCAGGCTTACAGGGGCCCCAGCGAAAAAAGAAACGAAGAATTATTTTTATCGAGAAAGTGTACGGGCCCATAAACAATTTTAAATTATCCAATGTATATAATTTTCTTCCGTTCTAACATAATTAAAGTTCAGTAATAATCAAATAGTTTTTAAAAAGCAATAGGTTACAAAAATTGTAACCGTTTTAGTACTTTTTTTGGTTTTTTATTAGACGTCTAGTGCTTTTCAAAACGATTAGGTTGGCAACACTGTCCCAAATATTAATTGTTGACGGTTCTGATAAATCCCAAAGCGGGCATTTGAGCAAATGTTTTTTTTCCCCCCATTTAAAATAATGTGATCGATTAGAATTTTTAATTTCCATTCTTTAATTACAACAAATCCATATTTGTATTTTATCCTTTTGGCAGTTTGCAGTTTTGTTTTGTTAAATGGAAATTTTGCGATGATAGGTAGTGAACGTGTTAAAAACGCCACATTGAATGTAATTATTTTGGTTGAAATGTACTCTGTGACCCCCGAGGTTCGAATCCCGAACAAAATCAATAGATATTGCAATTAAAGAAATCATTTAGAAGATTGGAGAGGGGCACCAAAATATCTTAATAGCCTAGGGCCTCCGGAGTTCTTATTTCGGCCCTGACCACAGCATACCCATAACTATAGAACAGGTTGTAAGAATAGACAGACCTAGGGAACTTCATAATATAGTCAAACAGTATTTAACTAGAACAAAAGTTAATATTTGGCGATTGGTGGTTTTATGGCAGGGAAAGTAAAGGTCTAGATGTGATCTTATTAGACTTATTACTTATGACAAATAAAAGTCAATTAAATATCAAACTAAACACCTCAAGCTGTTACACACCGCCCCAGTTTTTTTTTTTTTTTGAGGTTTTTTTTGAGGTTTTTTTTTTTTTTTGCTAATGTTTTTTGTTTGCCTTCTTTGTCTTTGTGTTTTGGACACACACACTTTGGTAATTTTGATGTGCCCTATTGCCAGTTGTTAGACATGAGATATGATACTACGGTACTTTCGCATATCGGCCATTGTACATATTATTTAGATTTAAAAACACTCTATATCCTAACTATAAGCCTTCAGAGTTTGGACGGAATATTTTTCATCATCACATTTTAAAAAAAAAATGTACATACCTCGGATTCACCATCAACGACAAAGTCTGTCTGAACACACAAATTGACAGCCACATTGGCAACGCTGCAACAATCTTTGCTTGCCTCACAACACGTGTCTGGGGAAACCCCAAACTCACGATAAAGGCCAAGCTGTAATATATCATGCCTGCGTCACCAGCCCGGTACTATATGGCAGCTTGACGTGGATAACTTATGCTAAGGAAGAAAACGGCTCAATTACACCCCCCCCCCCTATCTTCTTCGGTGCCTACGCCAAATCCTTGGTATTTCATGGAAGGGCAATGTGACACATGTCGGGGTGCTGTCTTTCAAAGCAAGTATATACTGCTTAAATATTGCAGATTACGCTGGTTTGGCCAAGTTCATCGCATGGAAGATGATCGCATCCTCAAAGATATTATCTATGGAAAACTGGCAGGCGGCAAAAGAACTGTCGGGTGACCGCAGCAGAGGTTTAAAAGATGTGTGCATTAGGGCACTGGACATAAATCCAGCAACCTAAGAAGACGAAGCTACCGATCGCATCAAGTGTAGATACTCCCCACGGCATCGCCTCAGATTAGGTGAAAAGATACTCATTTAACAAGGGTTTTTGCGGCTCGAGTGAAGTCCTCTGGTGTCGCCTGCCTTTTGTCTCATTGTTGTATGGCAGTTTCCTCTATTGTCTTTCATTGTCCCGGCACGTAGAATTAATTACTTGCAAACTACATTCGTAACAATCAGGGTACTTACCATTGTTCTTTACAAGACATGTTTTAATTCGTCCGTCGTCCGACCTAACGATTACTTACATTTAAGTCCCAAACGAGTTGGGGGGGGGGGGGGGGGGGGGGGGGGGGGGGGGGGGAGTACGGTACTGGAGTGGGTGATATGAAATATAGGTTTTCAAAGTCCCAAGGGAGGGGTGATCGCCCCGCCGTCACCCCTTGGATCCGCCACTGTTTCACATATCAACAGTTGAACATACTATGTGGACTTGAAAACACTATTTATCCTAATTTTAACGCTTCAGGGTTTGAACAGGATACTTTTCATCATCAATTTTTAAAAAAAGATTTCAGCAGTGTCTTAATTTTAATCAAAGATTTTTCTTTTTTTTTTATTGACCAAATCTCTCTCTCTCTCTCTCTCTCTCTCTCTCTCTCTCTCTCTCTCTCTCTCTCTCTCTCTCTCTCTCTCTCTCTCTCCCCTACAGCAACAACCACTTATGTTTTCTGCACTTACTCAAAGAACCTTTCCTAATTTCTCGCTACAACAAAGACTCTTGGACTATTTATCTTCTGCCGTGAGATCATACTGGTCAGCATACTCCGATCCCACAACAAGAACACATGAATATCCCGCAACCACATTCTATCCCATGCATCATCCTTCACGTCCTAATCTATCAAATTTGTACTTTCAACAGCCCTGTTATCAATTTTAAGAACTAACATTTTTACTTTCACTTTCTTGGTAAAGTTAATTAGTCTAGATATTCGTGATTTTTGTGTTAACGCTGCTTTTGTTATTGATATTTTTAAACACCCTCTCCAAAGTTAAATGCATACAAATCAGACACAATAGCTAATTAAGGATGGTCTACGACTGGGTCATCTAAACATATACCATCTATTAGGCAAACTTCCTGAACTTACACGAATTCTGAATCAAAATTTTCATGTTTTTGGACTTTCGGAAAGTCGTTTAAATGACAAAATATCAGATGATGATATTACACTACAAGGCTTTAAAACTGTTCTAGAAACAGGTATAGTAGTATATATTTCCAATCCCATTAGTTATCGCCGCAGAAGCGATTTAGAGACAGCAGAGACCGAGTGTATATGGTTAGAAATAAAAATACCCAGTCAGGGACAATTTCTAATCGGGTATCTTTATAGAAATCCCAATGCAGGAACAATCTGGTATGATAATTTCACCACTATGATGGACACAGTATTTACCACTGCCAAAGAAATTATTCTTTTGGGCGACTTCAACATTGACATGCATAACAAAAACCAAACGTGGGAAAACATCATACTATCTTACAACTTAAAACAAATAGTCAACCAGCCTACCAGGGTAACTCATCGACAACAATTGACCACATCTACGTCACCTGTACAGAAAACATTCTAGAAGGCTCTGTTCCTATTGTAGCAATGAGTGACCACTATTCAATATGTTGCACGTGGTCAAAGAATAAATATAAAGCTCCCATAAATAAACATATAAGTATTAAATTTAGAAGTTTCAAAAATTTCAACCATGAACTATTTTTACATGATTTGCGAGCTGTACCTCTGGCCAATGTTTACCAGCTTTCTTATCCCGATGACGCCATATCTCATTGGACACGTATCTTTCATTGTGTTGTGACGGTGCGAAGACGATGTGTGAAGAAGAATAAGGATTTGCGTGTAATGTTGTCGTCACACTCTCTGGCCTACTTTCACACACGTTCCGCAGTCACAGAAAAACTCTTGATGACAGGGGTCCCACTTTTATTAATGAAACCCTATCAGGTAGCACAAGAATCATACAGAAACAATGTTGTCCGCAAGTTTACTTTGAAGACAATTCCTAAGCAACACCATATAACCAAGCTATTTAGGTAACACCATCTAATAACCCAGCACAGACTGCTGGACTCTCTGAAATAAAATGAAACAAAATAAACTAGCATCGTACTAATGGACAAACATCATCTACGTAATAATACATATATATGTGTGAAAATATGCAAGTACATGTACTTAAATGACCATGTGTGTGTGTGTGTGTGTGTTCATGCAGGTCTGCGTATATGTGTAATCATACAATAAACATATCTCAGTCAACAATAATGCCTGCACACCCCTGCTAATTACTAACTTCATCATCACGCGAGATAAAACTTAAATGAAGCACTTCTATCTATGATGAAATATTCCACACAGCGCACTGGTCTAAATGACATCAATTTATCAGTATCTTAGACTTCTAGCTGCTCTAAAGAAAAAGGAGATATATACTCTATTCTTACAGCTCTGTACTAAATGTAATAGGCATAGGCTACTCACGGAGCTAGAGGGTACGCTAATCTTTCTCTCACAATAATCACTGATGTAACATTAACCACACTTACGGCTCACAAGAATGCAATATAACCATTATTTAACATTACACAACTAATAATAATAATAGTAATAAATACACACTTGTATACAGCGCAATGCGACACTAGAATTCCTCTTATAAATTCACTTAGTACTTTACACATTTAACACACAGTCTCACTGTTGAAAATAGCGATGAGATATACGTGAAATTACACTTAAATACACATAAATCGCCAGTCAGCTTCTATCAAGCTATAGATAGACAAACGCTACAATGTGTGATAAAATTAACCGTGATACAACGTTAAAATATCTCCAAAGATAAAATGTAGGGATAAAAATAATGCGTAAGCTACTAGAAGACATGATCGCCCATGCCGCGGGTCACTACCCGCCATGGAAATTAACTTGTTAGACGTGAAGGCAAAACGTTTGCCCTTGGGACGGGATGGGAGCGGAGATCAAGGGGAAAGTGTGACTGAGCGCGTGCTTGGGGCTAGCAGGGCTAGGGGGACGCAGTTGGTGGGGAGGGGAAAAGGGTTCACGTCCCCGGGTTGACGCAGGGTGGGGAGGTTGACAGGGGGACCTTGGCTGTTGTACGCAACAGTCGTTTCTTGGACGCTTTTGCGATACTTGGTCCTTTGTTTGGGTTCGGCGGCGGGCGCATTGCAGGGGATGCTCGAACGTATTTCAAAAGAAGGAACAGCTGGCCTTGAAAAGTAACTTTTTCTTAATAATAATGTTGGGAATATAAAACCTAGCTGGCCGGATGGCCCATCTTGAGCAGAGAAATAATATGCTTTCATTTGTGCAGACGGATAGATAATAATGAAGATATTGACAAAAGACTGTGTTGTTCATATCAGCGACCGACTGCATTGAAACAAAAACATGTCACTAATTTTCAAAAAATTGCGGCCTTGAGACTCAAGTGCTAAAATCTAGAAGAATGAAAGGGAGGGGGAATGAGTGGAAAGTTGTGGCTAAAAATAACTCTAGAGGCAGATTCGTGTAGGAAATGCATGTATAAACAAGTGTGTTTTTGTAAAAAACGCAAGTAGAGACAGACGGACCAACAGACAATAATACATACTTGACTGAGGTATGACTGAATTGACTTTTGGTAGGAGGTTTGAAATTTGAAAAGGAAAAAAGGCGGTGATTGGCCACAGATAAACATATTATCGGCGCTCAGACGCGCATCTTTGCCATTCATCATAAGTTGTCCAGTAGTAGACACAGTAATTCTTCAGTGGTGTGATTCCCAGAAGCTAATTGCAATATTTAGAGGGACGCCATACTAGAGCCAGCAGCTCAGCTGAGTTTTGCTAGCATATAACTGTGTTCTCTATTCATAATTCTGGTAAGACTGAAAGTATTTCTTTGTATATTTTAATATTGTTTAATGTTTCGAGTGATTTGATACTGCCATATCATAATCTATCCCTTACAACAAGTAAGGATTCGCTCTAGATCCCCAGCCCCAGTTCAGGGTCTAGAGACAAACAAAATACATAAACGCCAGCAAGAATTATGAAGGGCGGATCAAGTGTTGAGATCAGTGGAACATATCACCTATCCTATTTAATGGCAGGAAGCTAATGAACATATTTCAGAATATGTAGTCTTGGGGAACTTATACTATGTGAAACCAACTTGGTAAGATGTGCTGTATGGTCAGAGAGATCTGACCCCGTCTATGTGGTGTTGTTGTGTAGTGTTGAGTGTAGAAGTGGCTCAGGAGGTAGAGTTCTGACACATGACCCAATACTTTTATTTCAGAACTGTGAGTTTTTTTTATTTGGCACCAAAGTGGTGTCAAATGCTATGTTGAAAAATACAAGTGTGGACCCGTGCAGTCTAAAATTTTGGCAGAGCAGCCTATATTGCCCCCAAGCACGGAGAGGTGGAGCCACCAGATTCCAGCACCAGAACTACTCAGTCAAAGATACGTGAGCGTCTGGCCTGCTGGACATTCACCAACTTATTTAATAACTAACACCCAACTATATTCCCATCAACTAGAACATACCATGTTGGGAAATAAACTTGTATTCCTCCCATCAGAAAATGGACAATGTTTGGTAGTCATAGACTGGGAGTGATGAAGCCACCCCAACAGCACATCCATTAATCGTTCTCCCAGATAAATTACAAATATAAACAGTAGTTATATTAACTAGTCTTGTAAAATTCATATGTACACACCTTTCATTTATTATGCCATATATTCATGCATTTCATTCATAATTTCAAAACCTTTCATATGTTCTGACCAAAATAAAACCTTGGTTCAGAACAAATAAACTTAAAGAAAATTTAATATCAAAATTTTAACCAGCTTGAGTTAGTTCAGTGTGTTATAAAGTTTATTAATATTATTAGACTTATTAAATATCTGTGTGTGTGTTTGTATATACTAATACAACACCTTACATTTCAGTACCCTAGACTGTTAACGTAGCCACATTCATTAGTAAAAAAAAAAAGATATGTGTGAGGTCGTAAGTGGTAGCAAGAAGGGCCTTCTGTAAATTCACAGCTACATTTATCTCAGGAGCCTTCACAGCTGACCTCATGCATCACACTAGGTAATATCACAACCATACAGTACCATCAAATCCACTACACAAAGCATTAGCTTTTAAACCTGAAAGTCTAATATTACTAAATCTAAAGTATTATAAAAATGTACTTATATGCAAGCATACCTCTATGTCGTTAGTTCTCTTAGCGCAGACGCAACTATGCAAAAGCCCAAACCTCAGTTGGTTATCATACGAGGCGCGTTTTGCACAAGAACGATCTTGCTACTTCTCAGCTCTCTGACTGAAGCCTCTCACTGTTTCAGTTTAAATCTTCGTCTCCATCCCTGTACCACATGATAGCCGCCACGTCAAAATGTCAGGGAAAGCTCCACCCATCCCTCTAGGGAGCAAATCAGGAGTCCTATGCTCAGTATGGATGACATGAGATCACATCTAAGTCAAGTATCTCCCTAATCGACACAACTCAAGTCCGCCCACTAATGGGCTGTTACATTCCCACGATATCACGTTGCCCTGGACTCACACCTCACGGTTTCGTGCTCAAAAGGTGTTATCAGACCGCGCCAGGATGTCTAACAACCCAGATGTCTGTCAACCGTTATCTGCTGTCTCACACGTTTGTCTACTTCACGGAAGGCAAAGGTGTGTTTCGTTTAAATCGCCACTTATAGTGGGAGCATGCCAACATGAGAACAAATATACACCGTAGACTAGATCGACAACTAATTACTCAGTCTAAAATTACACCTTTCTGGCCACACGGTCACATGTTCCGCCCCTAAATTTTTTGTGGTCCCCACAAACGTACTCTGCTCCATTGTCAGTTCCACGTTTATGTCTGATTGCTTGTCGTGGTCTGGGAGAATTGTCCGCTCGTACAGCGTCGCTACTTGATTGAGAGTTCAGCGAGTTAGTGCCTGCAGTTGTCGGCCTTGGCGGTGGATTGCTTCCAACGTGTTTTACACTTGTTTTCCGTCGATGTTGGCATGCAATCCCCCCCCCGCCCCCACCCCGCCCCCCCAATCTGATTTAGATTGGTGTCCTCTCCAGAGCGTCGGTGTGTATTCCCTCCTATCTGTTTAAGATGAGTTTCCTCTTCTGAACGTTGACCCCTTCTCTTGGCGCCCTTAGGGTAACAGTTGTCACGGCCATCTCTTGGCCTGCACCCTGAAGACAACCTAGATATGTCGGTACGTTTAGAGAGGATGCTCTTTGAGGGACAAACCGATATCAAATGCTCTAGGGACTTACACTGAAAACATCGCTTCGGAAGCGGGCCATGAGGGCACTTGGCTGCCATGTGGTCTGAAAAGTCTCCACAATTGTAGCATCTTATTTTTCTGGGCTTCCTTTGTGCCATGGGTCGCCTCCTGCTACCCTTACATTCCTGGCCGCCAATGCCGCATACAAAGACCGCTTCAATGCCCTGAACAGACGGTTTGCTGTCAAATTCTACTCTCTCATTTCTCCCCAGACTACGGAATCCCCTTCTGAAAATCTTAGTCTGATGCACAAAAACATCAACACCTCCATCATCCGGTGTAATAAATCCCCATCCTTTGTCGACATTATACCATTTACAAAATCCTTGCCGCCTTGCTGGTGCATCTGTGTTTTTACTTACCTCTAAATCACTGCGTTCACTATCAACTGCCTGACTCTCACCAACAGGAAGGTCTAGTTTTGGTTCCAGTTGATTCAAACCTTGGTTCTGCTCTAGCTTTTCACACGTGGTCTGGCACTGTTTCCTTTTTCTTCGCGTCTCCTTTTGTGCTGGCACCATACTCTGTGCTAGCTGTGCTATCTGGGACTTTAGGCGAGCTACTTCAGCTTCGAGTTCGTCCTTCTCTGTGAGGGCTTCTACACTGGCTACCTGCACTGGTGCATCATGCTTTTTGCCTTCCCAGAAAAGGGCATAGTCCCTAACTTCCCTAAATGAAACACCAGGATTCTTTAGCACATTTTCCTTCACAAATGTCCTGCTCAGATCATTACTAAGCTGGGCAACAAAATGATCTCTGAGCATGGATTGGTCTGCGGGAGCCAAGCCTTTCTCCACGCGCATTGCATTCAATCTCAGAAATAATTCATGCAACATGTGAGAGAATTCCATAACTGATAAGCTAGGCCCCTGTCTCATGACATAGAAACCCCTAGTCATCTCATTGACTAGTTGTCGCTCACTGCAGGCTTCTTCCACTATTTCGAGTAACTTCTCAGGGCTGGCCTTGGCTCCGCCACGTATCCGTAATTCCCTAGAGACAACTGGTGTAACATTATTCCACACAATGTCTAACCTATCTTCTACAGTTAAGGGCCCTACCTTCCATGCAGCTTTTACCTCTTTCACAAACTCTTGCCAAGTGGGGCCTGCCTTTTCACCAAATCTCCTTACCTCTGGCACTGTTATGTAGATCACCTTCACCTGCGCATTGCTCTGGCTCTTTCCTGGTGTGAGGATTTCTTCATGGGAGCCACCTTCAGCTGTCGAGGCGCTCCCAGGCTCTGACCGGCATGTTGCGTCTGCGCATTGAGTTGACATCACTGCTCTAGCCCTAACCTAGCAAAATACAATGCAAAAACAGATGGAAAGAAAACACTTATTATAATATTACAATAAATAATAGACAGTGTCTCTTATTCTTTTGCTTGCTCTTGTCTTCTCTTCGCGGTTGTGGCCTGTAGCAGTTTCAGGTGCTGCCTGGTGATACAATTGAGTCCCTGGCTGAATGTCAATCGTGGTAGGTCGGCCACTGGTTTGGCATAATAACACTGGCGTAGCAATAGTGTTCCTGTTTGTTCTGATGGAGTATCATTAGCGAGGATACTATTGCAGGAAAAGTGATATAACTGCAAACGGCTGGTCCCTGGCTTGATAAGGTATTCAATGGATGTACGGTGGTATGATTCTTCTCTGGGCCTGCGTTGGTGCAACTATTCAACTGGCCTACGTTGGTGCGACTCTTCAATGGGCCTATGGTGCTGCGTTTGATTATTTCTCAGCGGCGATGTTTTGGGCTCAGATTCTGTATTCGGTACAACTCGGCTGGGGACCCAGGTTGGTCGTTATGGTCTCACTGTTGTACGTTGTCGGGCAGGCATTGAATGCTTGGTCGTATGACTCGCATACTACCTCTGTCTGTCGCTGCCTGCCGACGACGCCATGTCAGTGCTTGTAGCTGTCGAATCTGTGAAGGGATAAGGATTTGACGTGTTGACACTGTTTTCGTGGACTCTCTGGCCTACTTTCCACACGTTCTGCAGTTCTTGATGACAGGGGTCCCACTCTGAACCTTGACTTGAAACCCTATCCTAGCACAGCTATAAGTAAAAATCATGACTCCCCTAATTTGCCAGAAGATATGGAGTACAAAAAAATGGCCAAAAGATTGGACGCACGTCATTAGTAATACCGCTTCCAAAGAAAGGAAATCTGGTTGTGTGCAAGAACTACAGAACCCTTAGCCTTATTAGTCATCCAAGTAAGATAATGTTAAGGATACTTTTGAACAGAATAAAACAGAAATCAGGAAGAAATCTTGTCAGAGGAACCGGCTGCTTTAGACCAAAAAGAAGTACCTCAGAACAAATCTTCAATTTCTAGATTACTTGCCATGGGTCGAAAAACATCTCCAACATTACACGATTTATACCATAATTCATCATTTCACAAAAGCCTTGATCGAGTCTGGCATGAAGGCTTATGCAAGTCAATGAGACTCGTTCAATTTTGATACTCCGGAATCATTCTGTAGATATCATTGTAGCATACTATACAATACGCAAGCAGTCTGGCGTGATGAAAGCAATCCCCATTGGAGAATTTTTGCACAACCCTTTTCGCCTTGTCGAGTTCGCCACTGCTTTATCTGTCACTCAGTGCTTCCCTTAACGATAGCTAGAACATATTATGCAGGGCTAGTCTCTACGATTATAAATCGGAACCACCTCCTCGCCTTGCGTTGGCTGACCTCTGTGCAACACCTTCTCGTTTTGCGATGATATTCCCGATCGGTTGGCTGGTCAGAATTCAGAACTTTTCTCTGACCTTACCTCTTGTGCTGGCGAAAGTGGCAAGAACTATGGGATTTGAAATTAATATCTGAACTTTAGCAAGATATTGGTGAATAGCCATAAGAAACATGTTCCGACCAACTTCTTAACGTTAAATGCACTTGCAAATCTGGAAGTGTTAACACCTTTTTATTCCACCACTATATGTAGTGATGGAAGATCACTTAAAGAAATCAAGACAAGACTCACTGATGGTGGTTGCTCGCTGCCATGGCAAGGTTGAATTGATCTTGAGTAACTGTCAGGGCTGTTTTCTCCGCCATGTGAAGATCCGTAATTATACATATCACATTGTATTCACTATTCTCTTGTATGGGTGTGAGGGCTTGTCTTCTCACAAAAAGCAGATACGGAGCGAAGGATTCAGACTCCTTCGACATAAATGTTATAGCCAAGAATGGGTCTGCGCATTCTCCTATAAAGAGCACAAAACAAATCCTCTATGTACAGAGAGAAGATAAACACCTATGCAGGCCACCAAGAACCACTTTTGTCAATAGTGAAACGTCGAAAGCTTGCCTGGTTTGGGCATGTAACTCGTCATGACTCCCTTTCGAAAACGATCCTTCAGGGAACAGTCGAAGGTAAACGGATGTGGAAGGCAGAATAAGGATTTGGGCTGTGTAACATGAATGGGTCAGGACTCTCTCTGGCCTACTTTCCACACTTGTACGCATTGCTGAGGATAGAGAGCAGTGGAGGACCCTGTCTGCTGATGCTTCCACCATGGCACCCCTACGACCCATGACGGGTTACGGGCTGAGATGATGATGATCAGGTAGCACAAGAATCATACAGAAACAATGTTGTCCGCAAGTTTACTTTGAAGACAATTCCTAAGCAACACCATATAACCAAGCTATTTAGGTAACACCATCTAATAACCCAGCACAGACTGCTGGACTCTCTGAAATAAAATGAAACAAAATAAACTAGCATCGTACTAATGAACAAACATCATCTACGTAATAATTCATATATATGTGTGAACATATGCAAGTACATGTACTTAAATGACCATGTGTGTGTGTGTGTGTGTGTGTGTGTGTGTGTGTTCATGCAGGTCTGCGTATATGTGTAATCATACAATAAACATATCTCAGTCAACAATAATGCCTGCACACCCCTGCTAATTACTAACTTCATCATCACGCGAGATAAAACTTAAATGAAGCACTTCTATCTATGATGAAATATTCCACACAGCGCACTGGTCTAAATGACATCAATTTATCAGTATCTTAGACTTCTAGCTGCTCTAAAGAAAAAGGAGATATATACTCTATTCTTACAGCTCTGTACTAAATGTAATAGGCATAGGCTACTCACGGAGCTAGAGGGTACGCTAATCTTTCTCTCACAATAATCACTGATGTAACATTAACCACACTTACGGCTCACAAGAATGCAATATAACCATTATTTAACATTACACAACTAATAATAATAATGGTAATAAATACACACTTGTATACAGCGCAATGCGACACTAGAATTCCTCTTATAAATTCACTTAGTACTTTACACATTTAACACACAGTCTCACTGTTGAAAATAGCGATGAGATATACGTGAAATTACACTTAAATACACATAAATCGCCAGTCAGCTTCTATCAAGCTATAGATAGACAAACGCTACAAAGCATTAACTTTTAAACTTGAAAGTCTAATATTACTAAATCTAAAGTATTATAAAAATGTACTTATATGCAAGCATACCTCTATGTCGTTAGTTCTCTTAGCGCAGACGCAACTATGCAAAAGCCCAAACCTCAGTTGGTTATCATACGAGGCGCGTTTTGCACAAGAACGATCTTGCTACTTCTCAGCTCTCTGACTGAAGCCTCTCACTGTTTCAGTTTAAATCTTCGTCTCCATCCCTGTACCACATGATAGCCGCCACGTCAAAATGTCAGGGAAAGCTCCACCCATCCCTCTAGGGAGCAAATCAGGAGTCCTATGCTCAGTATGGATGACATGAGATCACATCTAAGTCAAGTATCTCCCTAATCGACACAACTCAAAGTCCGCCCACTAATGGGCTGTTACATCCCACGATATTCGTTGCCCTACTCACACTTCTTACGGTTTCGTGCTCAAAAGGTGTTTTCTTCTGGTGTCAGACAGCGCCAGGATGTCTGACAACCGATGGCTGTCTCACACGTCTGTCTTCTTCACGGAAGGCGAAGGTGTGTTTCGTTTAAATCGCCCATTACCGGGTGAGAATGCCAACATGAGCACAAATTCACACCGTAGACTAGATCGACAACTAATTACTCAGTCTAAAATTACACCTTTCTGGCCACACGGTCACAGTGTGTTTGATAACCATGCACCAGCTAAAGAAGTTCGTGTGAAACGACAGATCAAATCTCCTTGAATCACACAAGCAGTGTTAGAAGCCATGAGGCAGCGAGATCGAGTTCACAGAAATAAGGACTTTAACACATACAGTGCACAAAGAAACAAGGTACAATATTTAATACGTAGAGAAAAGAAAACATATTTTAAAAACTTAATTCAGAACAAAACAAACAGAAAAGATATGTGGAAAGCAATCAACACTCTAGCAAACAAACGAGATTCGTCAGACTCATTAATCCCCAATACCTCATTTACTTGTACGGACTTGAGCAATTACTTTCAGGCAGAAATAACCAGTCTTAAATCTACGATACCATATTCCCCTTGTGACCTAGGCCAACTGTCAGCATTCTGTGAGAACAAAGGCACGAACACAGTCCCATCCGACATTCCGTATATGACAGTTAATGAAGTGTACAACTATCTTCCAGGCCTTAAAGAGAATAACTCATCAGGACCTGATGGAATCAGTAATCGAATACTGCGCTATACTGCGTCAGTTATTAGTGATTCACTAACATACATATACAATCTATGTATAGCAAAGAGGTACTTTCCGTTTGTCGTAGATTTGTGATAGGTTATTAAGACTTAGTTTGGTCCCTTCTGAATAGACATAGGCATAAGTGAGAGCTCAGTGGGAGGTGATAAAATAAAAATAGATTTCACGGGTGAGATGGAGGAACTATATTAGATTATGTCTCCCCATCAAGGCCAGCTCCTTGACGTGGAGATGGGGCTCAAGTACAGCCATCAGCGGCTGAAAAACCAAGACTGGCCAGGCCCTCCTAGACTCGAGCAAGACCACAGTCTGCCCTAGCAAGTCAAGGTGCTGAAGACGGAGGCAACCAGCCAAGAGGCGCACCACAGCAATCAGGATGCCACGCACATGCGCTATGGGAAGTATGCCTATATCTGCAAAACGTTATGGCACTCGCCCTGTGACGGACACCCAGGCAGGCGCAGTGCCGGGCCCTCTGCCTCGGAAGGGCCCAACCCCTACTACTGGGGGTCCTTCTCAATTGCCCCGTGGAGCCAGGAGGCATGAGAATAGAGCTACTGGCCAAGCAAAGAAAAGACCATTTAAAATAATGCACTGGAATGCTGAAGGCGTCAATAGTAAAAAAGACGGCTACAGCAAAAAATTAGAGCTCGAAAATATCTTGAATGAAGAGCAAGTAAATGTATGTTGCTTGCAAGAAACCCACCTCAACAAAGACATAGCCTTCAAAATCAGAGGCTACCAGTGCTACCGATCTGACCGAATAGACAGCGCGAAAAGGTGGAATACTGACACTCGTGAGGAATAACATCAGTGCATGTCAGCTTGAAACATATATGGAGGGGGCGGAATACCAGATGCTTCATCTCAGGACAGAAAGTTCAGAATTCCACCTGCTCAACTACTACTGTCCGAGTGACCGCCCACTGGCACTAGATACAATCCCAGCAAAAGAAAGACTGATTGTATGCGGAGACTTCAACAGCCACTCACAGAGCTGGGGCTATGATCACATGGACAGGAGAGGTGAGGAGCTTGAAAACTGGCAGGATGACAATGGGCTTATCCTGATTAACCAGCCAATCGACCCACCAACCTTCTACTCGAGATCATGGCACACCACCTCTACACCAGACCTGGCATTCCACTCACCCGGCTTGGAGTGGAACACCACACGCATTGTAGGGAAACAACTTGGAGGCAGCGACCACCGTCCAGTCTTCCTAATTGTGGAAAATGAACGTGTCAAGGAGAGCAGCACTCTCTCTAGGTGGAACTACAAGAAAGCAGACTGGACAATGTACCAGCACCGTACTAGTATACTGGCTAGAGATCTGACTGTAGACAAAGACATCAATAAGCTAGTCGATGAATTCAGCAGATGCATATTACAGGCTGCTCGTGAAACAATACCTAGAGGGGCTCGTAAGCACTACAAACCATATTGGAATAGTGAACTAGAGCAGCTGCACAACGACGTGGAAACATCTCGAAAGCAGGCAGAGACCAGTCCATGCCAAGAACACCACAATAACTACCAGCAAGCTAAGGCCAAATTTCAAAGGGCCAAGTTGCAGTCCAGGCGAAGAAGCTGGAAGGAGAAAACAGAGTCCTTGAACTTTGAAAGAGATACGAGGAAACTGTGGAAGCTGGTAAAGCAACTTAACGATGAAGGTACAGAGAGAAACTCAAGGATTGCTCTGTACAAAGATGGAAACATCCTCATGGGAAAACAGGCAGCTGATCACTTTGCAGACTCCTTTGCTAAAGACAACAACATCGAAGTTAGCCCAGAGAAGCAACAGGAGACTCGTGAGAAACAACACGCAGGACGAGATGGAACCATACCTGAAGTTATGGAGGCACCAATCACATTCAGAGAACTGGAGCTTGCAATATCCAAATTGAAAATGAGAAAGTCGCCAGGAGTTGATGGAGTGTCCAATGAAATGATTAAGAACTTGGGAACCGCAGCAAAAACAAAGCTGCTGCAGATCTTCAATATCTGTTGGAACTCAGGCAGAGTTCCACAGACCTGGAGGGAAGCAATCATGATACCACTCCTAAAACCAGGAAAAGACAGTTCCACTGCCTCCAGCTACAGACCAATCAGCCTTACAAGCTGCCTCTGCAAAACAATGGAACGTATCATCAACCTCAGGCTACAGTGGTACCTTGAAAGTGAAAACCTTCTTGTACCACAGCAGGCGGGCTTTAGGCAGTGTTATTCCACCGAAGATCAGGCAACTTACCTTTCCCAAGAGATTGAGGATGCGTTCCAAGATAAGAAACTGGTACTAGCAGCATGGATAGATCTAAGGAAAGCATTTGACAAGGTTTGGAAAGAAGGGCTTCTGAAGAAACTGAGAAATTGTAGAGTGAATGGTAAGATGTACAAATGGGTGAAAGCATACTTGCATAACAGAAGAGCCCGAGTACAACTAGATGGCCTCAAGAGTAAGAAAATTCTACTGCGTCATGGCGTCCCTCAGGGAGGGGTTCTGTCCCCCACACTTTTCCTAGTCTACATCAACGACCTGGTTGCTGAACTACCACATGGAATGAAAGTGGCAATGTACGCTGATGACCTGGTAATATGGTGCACAGATGAGCATGCAACAGTGGCCACCAAACTGCTACAAAGAGCTATAGATGCCTTAACCTCATGGGCAAATAGATGGTGTGTCAGCATCAACACAGACAAGTGCAGCACTACGCTCTTCACCCTCTCTCCCAAACAAAAAGCTGGTGTCATCAAGATAAACGAAGAGCTCCTGAGAGAAGATAAACAACCCACCTATCTCGGAGTTACATTCGATGATAGGCTGACATGGAAGCAGCACATCAACAAGGCAGCAACAAAGGCCAGGAGGAAGCTAGCCATCCTGAGAAAACTAAGTGGAACCACATGGGGAGCCAGCGGGAAAATACTTAGTAAAGTTTACCAGCAGGGCATACGACCACACCTGGAATATGGGTCAGCTGCGTGGTGTCCAGCATCAAACACCACATTACAAGAGCTAGATAAGGTGCAAAACCAGGCGCTTAGGGTCATCACGGGGGCAATGAAATCAACGCCTATAGTGAATCAAGGTGGCAACTGAGAAACTACTGAACACCAATCTCGGTCCACAGCCTGTAGTATTCCTGACAGATGCAAGATCAGCACTCCAAGCACTTCAGTCCAGAAAATTGCCAGTTATACAAGCCCTACTTTCTGAACTGTGCAACCAGCGCAGGGTCGCCATGCAGTGGATACCGTCTCATTGTGGAATACCAGGAAACGAGAGAGCAGACGGACTGGCTAAAGAAGGTGCTGCAGACGAACAACCGGATGTACCAATTACGTACCATCAGAAGAAAAAGATGATCAAATCTATCAGAAAGCCACCAACACCAACGCAGGATGACTACCAAGCTATGAACAGATCAGAACAAATAGTCATTCTGCGCCTCAGAACAGGACACAACCGCCTCCGCAGCCACATGTATACAAAATTCAAGATTGGCAATTCAGCCATGTGTACATGTGGACAGGCACCCCAGACAGCAGAGCACGTACTGCAAGATTGCCCCGAATATGATATATTGAGGCAAACCCACTGGCCCAGAGAAACAACACTGGAAGCAAAACTATATGGACCTCTGTATGAACTACAAAAGACAGTGAAGTTTATACAAGAAACAACATTGCAGATATAGACAACATAGTTCAAGCGAACGAAAGAAGAAGAAGAAGAAGAAGATTATGTCTCTGACACTCGAGAAGCTTCTTTCAGTCAGCCTATCATCTACAACAGAGTTAGATTAGTCAGACAAATCTAATATAATATATAGTAGTATATATATACCTCCCATACACACACAAATAAGTGACTACAATAGACACACAGACGTGAACCTATGACAATGAAAATATGGATAATTTTGAACGAACTGACCGCCACACTGATTAAGTTTATGAGAATTTTAATTATCATACTAAAATTCCATCACAACACATAAAATTACATCAAACATATATACAGTCATAAAGTCAATGAATTGCTACAAGAATGATAGACCCATTAGTATGATCCTTCCCCTCGATGTATAGCCCACAGTCCTGTTAGAAGAAAAGTGATAGCCCCAAAGAGTCCCGGATACATATACTGAATATAAGATTTCCCTTTAAAGGTATGAACAGACTTTGATTCTCTGATCTATCCTAAGGAAAATATTGTTAGCAACAACACTTGCATAAAGAAATTTAAGACAGCAACAAAATGGGTGCCAAAATACAACAATAAAAGAATCGCTCAGTCCTGCATTCACTCTGTTCAGTCAGCCGTGATCACTAGCTTTCGTTCGTACTTACAGCTTTGGTAGCAATTTCTGGACAAACAATTTTTAGGACATGCACATTCAGAATCTCCAGGGTTAGACATTGGCCAAGGGAACCCCAGCTCCAAAAAGATAGGTCAAATTCGCTTCTCCAGGGAACGTTTCCTTGGTATTTCTTATTTAGGAATATCTGGTTCTGTCACATTAAAATTGTCCAGGCACGAACGTTAACAGCGAGCAAAGTGTCAATAGCTTAGATTTCTAGTAACTAGGAATGTCAGGTAACTGCCTTCTCTCAGTATAGGATTTTATTTTGTCACACCACATACTAGTCACAACTCCGTCTGAATGTTTATTGATTGTAATATTTTACTTGCCACAAGGGCTGAAATGTACTTAAGGTTTCTCTCTGGAAGAATTAAATCTGGCGCGATAGGCCCGTTACTTTATTTAAATCTTAAAGTTTATGGAATGGGTACTCTGTCGTTCTGGATGCCAATGCAATGCCAGACAGGTTTTACTTTATACACCCAGGTCTTTAAGAATAAAATGTTTATGTTCTTAACAGATACTACTCAGTACTCAACGCTGGCAAAGTTGGGTCAAACAGTTTCACTGAATAAAGAGAAAACAACATATAAAATACTTATACATACTATTCCCTCGGTTATAACTTACATTATAAACTGCAAGCGTAGAGCTTGTCGTATCATTTAAATCTCCCGTGAAATAAGTTATATTCACAAAATCAGTCATCATGAATTAGAAATACATACGTATTTCGTCAATACTCAATGATGAATCAGTGCAGTTATAAGTTAGTTAAAATATTCTCGACTGATTATTCGCAGTTTAATTTAATTCATTTACAGCTGCATGAGTTTAAGCTAGAAATTATAATATATTCTGCTTTCCACTGTAACATGTCGACTAGCGAATATAATAGATTTAATATTAATTTCTTCTGCACAGAAATCTAACTAGTAAAATAAAAATAAGCGATTTATCACTAGATCACTCAACACAATAGATATTAAATATTACCTCCAAACAGAACTACGGGTGATCGCACAAACTTAGAATGATACGCTTATATATATTGGTAGTCTAGAAGCTCGGCAAAATTTCCGAAACAAACTCAGACTTCGCTATACAGCTTATTCTCTTTAGCACGAAACAACCTGTCTACTGCAAAACTTTGGATATATGAAACAGAGCTAATTGATAGTCAATCGGGGTTTAGGCCTCAACATTCATGTCACACTGCTCTAACTAAGATGATAGACAACAGGCACCTAAATATTAACAACGATAACATGTGTGGGGCAGTCTTTGTAGACTTTAAAATAGCATTTGATATGATAGATCACGCTATTTTAATTAGAAAACTAGAAACATCAAAGGTAAACTTTCAACTGATGACAATAATTACATCATTCCTGTCAGACAGAAAACATGTAGTTTCTTACAATAACTCCTATTCTAGCCCAGCAGTAATACATACTGGCGTTTCTCAGGGTTCTATACTTGGTCCTCTACTTTTTACCATATACATTAATGACCTTCCACTTCACATCAAGCACTCATCCTGTGATCTGTTTGCGGACGACTGTACGGTTTACAAGAGTGATAAAAGTTGTAAAACACTCGAACTATCGTTACAAAAGGATACAGATAATCTGATTAAGTGGAGCAAAGGTAATCGCATGCTAATAAATATCATTAAAACAAAATGCATGTTAATATCAACTAGACAAAAATTACAAAATTCAGAGAAAACAACACTTCAGATCTACATTGGTACCTCACTAATTGAAAACGTTAATGAACATAAAACTCTAGGTATAATCGTTGACCAGCATCTAAATTGGAACTCACATGTACATGCACTGACCAAGCAAACGGCACAGAAAGTTTACCAGTTCGCTAAAATCAAACATTTCCTAGATGAAGATGCACGAAAATTGTTCTATATATCTCACATACAAGCAAACCTTGACTATTGCTCCACAATCTGGGATGGTTGCTCAATGTCCAACACAAAGAGACAACGTTCACTACAAAAGCGTGCAGTGCGTCTAGTCTCTGAAAACTGCCTAACTCAGTGTGTAGATTTCTATAAAAATCTCCAGATACTGCCCTTATGAAAGCGCCTTCTGTTTAACAAAGCTAAATTTGTTCACAAAATCCTGTCACACAATGCTCCAGCATATCTGTGGCCAATGTTCAATTACAATGAAAGACGCAGTCAACGCTTTAACAGATTGCAAGTGCCCAAGCCTAGGCTTGACTTTTTCAAGAAAAGCTTAGCGTACTCTGCGCTCATCTTTGGAATTGTCTTCCACATAACCTATGAAACAACCTCAGTCCCTATTCATACAATCATAAACTTTTTGAATACTTTCTGAATTCTGATTACACGCCCCCCCAATCGGATTATCTTTTCTTATAACATCAACTGTATGTTCTAATGACGATGTTTGTATTTTTCAACATATGTTATGTCATGCTTATAAGTAATTAATGTTAATATGAGTGTGCTATATTATTATTTTACTTTACAACGTTGAATTCCTTGAAATTGATATGTAAAATGCATATGAGAATAAATGAATTCAGTATATACCATGCATTATGCTGCAAGATCTGGCAAAGCGGAATTTGGCCCAAGGAATGGAAACGATCAATTTACATACCCTTGCCAAAAATCCAAACCACCTTATACAACTCATCGCACTGCTGTACCAAGAACAACAGGCAGCCGTGAGAATAGAGTTGGGGAAACATCAGAATGGTTTGAAGTACAGAAAGGAGTAAGACAAGGCTGTACCCTTTCCCCTTACCTGTTTAACATTTATGCCGAGAATATCATGAGAAACGTAAGAGATGACCAAGAACACACAGAGTTTGACTCATTTAACATCGGCGGGTACCAGATCCCGGAAATCAGATATGCTGACGACACAGTCCTCCTATCGACCAACCCAAAAGGACTTGAACAATTACTTCTGTCCACCAAAAAAACACAGCGAGGCCCAGAATCTATACCTAAACACCAAGAAGACCAAAGTATTGACAACAGACAAAGTAAAGACCAAACCAGAAATTGAAATTGATTACGAAGAAAGAAAGTGTCAATGAATTCGAATACTTAGGATCAATCATTAACAGCTCTGGCGACTGTGCAGTAGAAATTAAAAGAAGACTTGCAATTGCTTCACATAAAGCTAATACAGATGAAAAACCTATGGCAAGGCACAAGCAAAGAAACAAAGTTACAACTGATCAGAGCATGTATATTCCCAGTAGCAACATACGGCTGCGAGACTTGGACACTCAATAAAACAGTTGCAAAAAAGATTACATCATTCGAAATGAAATGCTACAGAAGGATCTTGAGAATACCCTGGACAGAAAAAAAGACCAACAGAGAAGTACTGCACTCACTAAACGTACAGGAACATTGGCTCCTAAATACCATCGCAATAAGGAAGCTGAAATTTTTCGGTCATATAAAAAGACTTAAAGTAATTAATGTTATATGAGTGTGTCCCTGGAAAAAGGGGAAGGGGTCGACCTAGACGACGGTGGACCCAGGACATCACAGAGAGTCTGAACTTGTCTTTGGCTGATGCAGGTCGACTTGCCCAGAATCGTGATGCGTTCAGAGCAGCTGTAATGGAGACAACGTTCTGGAAAGAATATGTCACATGATGATGAAAGGTGAGCGAAAGAAAGGGCAGAATATGGTAGACGGGCCTGTGTGCCCAATTCTCAACCCTTTGAAAATAAAGTTCGTTCGTTCGTTCTCTCTCTCTCGCTCTCTCTCTCTCTCGCTCTCTCTTACAAATTATTTTTTTTAATTCGGAATATAATATAGCGTGCCTGTGGCCCACGAACACCTAAATCCCGGTGTAGCAGGTAGGAAGCACTGTACGGTAGGAAACACTGTACCATGCCTCATACCTGACGGTAGCGGACACTGTTCAGTAAGTGGTACCTAGGTATCGCCCACTGTACAGTGAACCTTACCTGCTAGGTAGGAAGCGCTCAACATGGGTAGGAAGGTAAAAAAAATCGGAAACCCGTACATAAATATAATTAATGCTGTATTGTATGTATTGAGAAATGGATGTGCCAGGAAAACCAAAGCCATAATACATGATAGTTGCGTTTATTTTTCTACTTGGCAGTGTATAAATAAAGAAAATTAATAAAGTAAAACCGGATAGATGATATTCCTTCGACATATAGATTCTAACCAACGAAAATCAATATGCGTCAGTTAAAAATCTGTTAAACATATGTATGTTGCTTATTCAGTAACTACTATTACCAAAAGAGCTTTAAAAACTATTTTTTACCTTAATATAAAAAGTCAAATAATTTATAACGTCATCTGCTCGCATTGTGAAATGCGTTGTTGTTGTTTGCGTTCGCTCGACCATATCTCACTCTTACATGCACTCTTACCTAGACGACGGTGGGCCCAGGACATCACAGAGAGTCTGAACTTGTCTTTGGCTGATGCAGGTCGACTTGCCCAGAATCGTGATGCGTTCAGAGCAGCTGTAATGGAGACAACGTTCTGGAAAGAATACGTCACATGATGATGATGACATGCTGGCCTTTTCTGGGCGGTATGTAGGCTTACGTTGTGTCGCTGTTTACAGCTGAGCTGCGATATCTGCGCCTTTCGGCCCAACACATCCGATTTCAGCAAGAAATTGTTACGGGTTTGCTTTCCCTGCCATCTCACGCCCATATGTATGCTTTACCTCATGTCCATACAATGGTGCATTTTGAAATAAATCTTCTGTGTCCAGAACACTTATAGCGTAGCGGGCAACGAAGCTTATTCTTTCGTCCGTAAATAAGTTTAATTGAAATCGAGTTAGGTTGTTGTAGATAACTAGCTATTTTAAATCACCATACAAGAGTACATAAAAAAAAAAACACACACTCGAATCTTTATGAAAACTTTTTAAGAAAATCATTTTTCGTTTAACATTGAACAATTTTCACATCTTTTTCTTTAAATAAAGTTTTGCCTCGTTTTGGCGAGGCGCGTCCCGTTCAACCTAGTCGGTTATATTAGGGCGTATGTCCAAACATAAAAGACCCTTAGGTATACTAAGATTGAACGTCAGCCACTCTTGACACGTCGTCTCAGTATGATACCTGTAAATAATTAAATGAAGCTTATTTCATGTCATTTCCTTAACGGAAAGTCTGTTTGTATACACATTGTGATATAACAACCAAGATCTTTCTTTCATATTTTTAGTTTAACTTACTTACTTAGTCGTTCCCCTTCTACCGTGAAGTGTAGAGGTTTGGAAGAGAGAGCGCCAGACTATCCTATCGGCTGTCTTCCTCCTGGCCTGGTTCCATTCTAGTCCTCGATCCTTCAAAGATTGTCTAATGTTGTCCTCCCAGCGGACTCTGGGTCGTCCTCGGGGTCTGGATCCTTGGCTCTTTGTTTCCCATGCTTGTCGTGGTATCCGATCTTCTCCCATTCTGCAGACATGGCCAAACCATCTTAATTGGGACTGTTCTACTTGGGTCTGCAGGGGGTAGGATTTAAGGCCTTGACGTATCGTCTGGTTGCGTACCATGTCTCTTCTTGTTACTTCAACCACCTTCCTCAGATACCTCATTTCTGAGGTTTGGATCTGGCTTTTATGGGTTGTAGTCATTGCCCATGACTCGCATCCGTATGTCAAGACTGGGACATAGGTGGAGCGGTATACATCCATCTTCGTTTTCTTACCAACCTCTCTCTTGCTGAGGAATCCTCGATTTATGGCCTGAAAAAGTCTCCCAGCTGCTGCTTTTCGAGTGGCCAACTCTTCTTTGATGCCTCCCTTTCGGTCTATAATAGCTCCGAGGTATTTAAAGTGGTCGACCTGCTCCAGGACCTGTTCTCCCAGCTTAATCTGATGTTTTCTTCCTTCTCGTGATATCACCATGGATTTTGTTTTAGAGCTGCTTATGACCATCCCTCTCTTCTCCAGCTCTTCCTTCCAGACTTGCAGTTTGGATTGGAGATGTGCCTCTGATTTAGCAATCAGGGCGACATCATCAGCAAATGCCAGCTCCGAAATATAGACCTGTCTCATCTTCCAGTACCCAACTGAATACTTTCTTGTTCTCTCCTTACATGCCTTGATGACATCGTCCATAAGGAGTATGAAGAGGTAAGGTGATAGGATATCACCTTGTCTTACACCAGTGGTGGTCCTGAACTCTTCCGACTTATGGTTTGCTGTCCTCACATAATTTCTGCAAGACTTGTAGAGGCATGAATAGCATGAATCAGAGGTGCTGGAATATTCTTCCTTGCCAAACAGTCCCAAAGTTTGCTCCAGGGGACTCTGTCAAACGCCTTTTCCAGATCTATGAAACAAAGATGCATCTCACTCTTATACTCAAGGGCCTTTTCACTCAGCTGTCTGAGTGTGAAGATTAGGTCTTGAGTACTTCGGTTTGCTCGGAATCCGCACTGGACCTCATCCAATTGTGGCTCAGCTAGGCGTCGGAGTCTCTGCTCTAGGATTCTAGAGTAGATTTTACCAGGGACACTGAGAAGGGATATGCCTCTATGGTTTCCACACTGTCGATTGTCACCCTTTTTGAAAATTGGTGTTATGATGGCAATCTCCCAATCCTTTGGTATGGTCTTGTTGTACCACGCTGCCTGTAAAACCCTTAAGAGTAACAGGTCGCCTGATGCTCCCATGAACTTAACCATTTCTGGTGTTATACCATCATGCCCTGCTGCTTTGCCCATCTTGATTTTCTCCAGTGCTGCCTTCAGTTCTTCCATCTTTATGTCATCTTCACCATCATTGGTTTTCTCTTCTGTGCTAGTGTTTATCATTTCTGATGCTTCTCCATGCTCACCATCCAGGAGTTCTGAGAAATATTCTTTTCATCTTCCCATTACTTCCTTCGGGGCAGTAAGCAATTTGCCTTGCTTGTCCTTTATAAATTTGAGAGGGCATTGTTTTTCCTTCCTCATGTTCTTTAGGGTCTTATAGAACAATTTCTGGTTTTCTTGTGCATCTTTTTCTAGCTTTTCTCCAAATTCTTCCCAGGACTTCTGTTTTGCTGCTAGCACTTTATTCTTTGCTTCTGTTCTGAGTGTCACATATTCTCTATATTTTTCCATTTGTCCTGTTGTGTTTTTAGCTCTTAAGTATTGTTTCCATGCCATTTTCTTCTCTCTTATTTTCTCTTTGACTTCCTCTGTCCACCAAGGTGTCCTCTTTCTCTTGTTCCCAAGTCGGACTTCACCGCATGCTTCTGCAGCAGCTGTCTTTATAATATCCTTGAATTTAATCCAGAGGGTTTCCAAGTCATCAGGTCGTTCTTCTGAGTTGCTCACTGCTGCAGCAATAAGCCCCTGATATCTGGTCTTAATTTCTGGCTCTCTCAGCTTGTAGGTCCTAATGCTCATTTCTCCTGCTCGTTTACTTGGTTTCTTGCGTGATGTTGGGCAGTTCCTAGGCTGAGCAACTCTTTCAGTTGTTCTTTTGATTGTTAGCAGGTAGTGATCACTTCCAATCTCTGGCCCCCTCCAGACTCTAGCATCTCGGACATATTTGAATGAGCTTCTCCGAACAATGGCATAGTCGATCATTGACTTCTCATTCTTTGTTGGTTCACATCTAGTGTATGCATGTATGCGCTTATGGGGGAACTTTGTGTTTGTAATGATCAGATTCTGCTCACTGCAGAATCTAAGGAGTCGCTTTCCATTGTCATTGAGAATATCTTCTCCATATCTTCCGATAACTCCACCCCATCTAGCATGGTCATTTCCAACTCTGGCATTAAAATCTCCGAGCATGATAACTTCATCTAGGCAGTCATCCACTGTCCTTTGAAGCAGCTCAAAGAATTCCTCCTTGACCTCTGCTCTCTCATCCTCATTTGGCCCATACACTATGACCAGGTTGACTATGGTTTCTCCTTCTTTTAGTTTAACAACCATAATGCGCTCCGAGACAAAGTTCCATCCCTTGATACTATCTTTTTGATTTTGGGCCACAATGCAACCCACGCCCCCTTTAGCTCTTTCAGACATGGGTACACCACTGTAGAGCAGCGTGTTGCCATCGAGATCCATGACTCCTTGTCCTTTTTTCTTTGTTTCCGTTATAGCCAGGATTTCTAGTTTTGCTTTCCTCATCTCTTCCACCAGCTCCTCTTCCTTCCCATTTATACTTCTTGTGTTCCAAGTTCCATAAGTCGTAGTCCGTAGTCCGTTCCAGTTCGTCGCCTTTAGAATCAGTCCAGTTTTCTCTCTTGTGTTGCTAGTAATCGTGATTTAAAGCAAACAGGTGATTGGCCTGTTGTGCCTTTGCATGGTGGAGGGGCTGCCTCCTTACGGCCTCCATGCAGGCCGCCCTCCTCCTTTTTCATCCGGGCTTGGGACCGGCATTGGCGGAGGAAAGGGAACTGGTTACCTCACCTCTCGATGCTTGACCCAGTATAGTGAAGTCTCTTACACTTCACTCCACTACGGCAGTACCTGCAATGGGACCACCCTTACCTTATATTTATTATTCACTGCCCAAATTATGATCCCACTACACGCACCATACCGCACTTCACGCACCATACCGATAGGGGCCTACCTGTTTGGAATGAATATTGAAATAATAATTTCCCACCATATATTTTAGAAGAAATTAGAAAACAATTCATAAAATGTGTTTACACACTGTAAATGAATAACATATGCTGCAAACATAAAAACATCTTTACTCTTTATCTCTCCAGTCTTTTGTCCTATCAAGGAAGGAAAGGTGGAAATATCTGCCTAATGGATTATAATAACTACAACGCAGTGCGATATACCAATTTATTTTTTTTCAGACAAGAATTACTGTACAGTGCTTCCGGCCTGAGTTAAGTGCCTGCTACCTAGGCAAGAATCACTTGTTCAGTGTTTCTTACCTGACGGTAGGAAGCACTGTACGTCCTACTCCGGGTACGTCCTACTCCGGTCCTGCAAACAGTCACCTTATGTGATATCCTGGAAAGTATGAGTTGGAAGCAGCGTTGGCACTCTGCTGTGCACTGAAAAAAGGGTTCAAATTGATCAGTAACAGTTATTAACAAATGACGAAAATATGTGGATTGTAAGGCACTAGTAAGAAATAAGAAGGACGCTAGACACCCCCCCCCCCCCAAAAAAAAAAAATAGAGAGTAAAAAAGCAGGCCAGCCAGGAAATTCGATAGTTCACCTCGTTTCATTATTTATGTACGACTGGTAATCCTCGGCCTACCCTGTTCAAAAAAAATTATTTATGGAAGCAACATAGTTTTACTAACTCATGTGTGCTGTTATGTGACCAATTCGCCGCTGTTACTCTCCATAAGTGTTGGTGAAAATTTAATTTGAGGAACAGTGGCGGGCGGAAACACGAAAATAAATCAAAATAGGGGAGAAAAAAAAAATGTTCCCATGCCGGGAATCGAACCCGGGCCGCCTGGGTGAAAGCCAGGAATCCTAACCACTAGACCACATGGGAGGACATACATAAGAGGCTTATCTATTTTATAGTTTCTTGGTCTCTTTACTATTCCTTTCAAGAATGCACCAAGAGTTACTAGCTGAAGCACAACGGACAAAGTCCGTAACGTAACTCAAGGCCCTACAAAAGTAGACACCAAAGTAGGCTAGTTGCCGAGTAAGTATAAAAGTATCAGAAGTGAAATTTGTTGCAATTGATTCACTAAAAATGGCGAACAGAGTTCGTACAATTTTTCACAACATGGGAAGCGGCAACTTGGAAGACATACGCCCGCAGTTTACAGCCTCGGGGAATCTTCCAGTCTCTACAAACAAACCAGATGATATTGTTATTGTTTCAGCTCTGAGAACGCCAATTGGAAAAGCGAAAAGGGGCTCATTGAAAGTAAGATTCTGTCTGTAAACTTAGCATATGTTGTCATTCGCTCATCTTTATACGTATTTCGCCGCTCGCACTTCTTGACCGACTGGCATACGCGACCATGCGATATCAATTCTTTTGTTGAATTTTTGTTTCAGTTGGGTAATTAAGGAGGGTCGACCGAGGGCCCAGTCTTGGGAAGGGACAAAATGAACATTAGCCTATAAAAAGTAACGTTCTTTCATCCTGCTAACTTTGCCAGTGCTTTGGGTTGGGAAGGGAATTTAGACTACTGTGATAATACTTTTCCACTCACAATTTACAGCAAGGCAAGAGTGGCCGTTTTAACAGAAAGACTGCTTTCTCAAAAGCAAGCATGAACACTAACCGTTAGGAATGTTAATCAAGGTTTGAATGCAGTCATGCCTGTTTCAGTTTTCCATTTCAAGATTAAAAACATGTCATGCGGTTTTTTTTTTCTGTCCCACAAATACAGTGCAGTGTATATAATATGGTACACCTGGCTACTGTAATGATATCGTATTTTTGGGTTTTTATAGGTGAATAATTATATCACTGGGATTGTGTGACATGAGCTTGCAGTTATTGATTTTATGTCAGGAAAATGCATTTAGTTTAGTTTATTTCTTAGTGAATGCATTGTCTATCTTCTTCGAGAGCTCTCAGACGTCTACTTGAATATTTTCAAAGAAAGAAGTGGCCAGCTTCACGCTATTTGCATCTCCATAGAGTTTTTTTTTCCCAAAATTGGCACTGGTGACGGGCATACGTGCTTTCTTTCAGATCAAACCAAACCAAACCTCATCACAGGCACGGTGAAGCCAGCTGCCTTCTGCTTATCCATGATGCTAGAATGTTTTTAAATTAGGGTGGCCAGACGTCCGGATTTGCGACAAAACTGAGCGTCCGGCCGGATTTTTTAAAAATGTTGAAATGTCCGGCTTTTATGTGATTGGCTAAATTACTAACGTGAAAGACACCATTTTGAAAAATCTTTACTGGAATCCGATTTCTGAGTACAGAAATTCTGTCAGAATTAAGAATTTTTATCTCCGCAAAATCGACGGATCGCACAAATTGCCAACAACACTACCGTAAGTTGTCATGTTGTTCGATAGTTTATAAAAGATTACTATCATATTTTAACCCAGGGTAAACAATGTTTAGTTTTATTGGCATTTGTTAAGGGAAAATATAACACAAAACGGCGTGAATAAGAACTTGGGGCTGGATTTAGTCAATTATAACTTCGTTGTCTATTGCAAATTACAAATAATATTAACCTTAGTTCGTACGGGTACTGCTTTTATATTTATTGCAATTTGTTTATTATGAAAAAATACACGAGTAGTTACTAGTACCGGTATAGTAATGGGTATGTTAATATTAAAACTTCGTCTGTTGCACTTTACAAATAATTGTAACTTTAACATGGAATGTACCATTGATTAATTGCATTATATTATATTTCTATTACAGATACCCGCTCAAATTGCCAAACGGAAGTGTGTGTCATGGATGAATTGAAAAAAAACATTGTAGTACTTTTCCAGTGGTCGACAAGAGTATGAAGTTGAATGTCTTGTATGCAGAGGCGGCACATAAAGTGGCAAATAAAGGTGCAGCTGATTTTAAAAAAACAAAAACATATAGAAACAGAAAAGCACAAGAAAGCGCTTGCGTCTGAATGTTTGCAATCAAAACTGACATTTTTTACTAAAGAAATAAGCAAGGAAACGTTTGAAGTTGCTGCGGCAAGTTGCTTTTGCTTTTCATACTGTAAAACATCACAACTCTTTCAGATCAGTGGATTGAACTTCAGTGTTACTCAAGAAGGCTTTCCACGATTCAGAAATAGCCAGCAAATTCTCATGTGCCAAAACCATAACAGCTGCTATTATCATTTCTGTGATTGCACAGCATTCTACTGAAGCAGCTTTGGAAGCACTGAAGGAAAGATTCCATTAAAGGCACACTACTTGTGCAGTACAATTTCAAGGAGCTTTCATGCTCTGATTTCTATGCATATTTAAAACGTAGCCCAACTTTGTTGAAGAAGATTTTATCATCAGAAAAATATAATTTGGCACAAAATCAACGTGATTTTATTAGCTTATTGTTTGAATGTAAAAAAAAAATAATACGTTTCAGCGTCTTGTAGTTATTGAACAAAGGTGTCCTACTTTTTAAAAATATTGTCCTCCCTTGTCCTCCTTTCTATGACCAAAAAATGGCATTTGTCCTCCTTTTTGTGTTGAACAATATGGCCACCCTATTTTAAGTGTTCCTGTTCTCTTCACATATTCATTGATCGTCAGCTTTGTTTGGTCGATGAACTTAAAGGGGTACTGCAGAATTACACATCAGCTTCCTAAGTGATTCTGTCTAAATTGTCAGAGGCCTTGTTATAGCCTAAAGGTCTGTATCCTTTCATCCAAAATCCTTGTGGGAAAGCTTTGTTTCGGAAACATGATTTTTTCGGTTCTCAGATGTCACCCACAATGTGTTAGAAAAAATAGCCCACATTGCCCAAAATTGTCCTAATTGTGATCAAAATGTAGCTGAGCTAATTTTAAAGTGCGAAACTGACCAACTTACTCTCCTGCTAATCCAATATCATAAACTCCATTTTTAAGGAAACCCAAAAGAAACTTTAGACTTTCAGAATTTTTCGATTGATCAGATAAAAAGCTTTAGACCTGTACAAATCCAGTGTAGTGGCAAGCTCAGTTCCATTCTCTGTTTACCTATGATGTTCAGGGTGACTAACTGATCTGTACAGGATCTGTTTATAGATCAGTTGACGGCTTGGGCTCCACGAGGAGCAGAATAGTAATGAAAAAATTAATGAATGCAGTTTATACATTATACTTGTGTTATTTTTCCCACTTAATAGATGGACACGATACAGTCATGTCTATTTATAGTTGAACTATAGTTTGTAAATCTTTGTGCATGTAGCGTTATGCAGAGGACATTTTTGTTTAACACATATAAACAATATTTATCCAGGACACACTAAATGATGACCTGCTTGCTGTTGTGTTCAAAGCTGTAATTGGTGATGCAAAAATCAGTCCGGCAGACATTGGGGACATTTGTGTGGGTACGTTGCATGATGTTTAGTCATAATTACTTATTATTCTTTTATGTTGTTATTCTACAGTATGCATTCCAAGTAGGAAAAATCAGAATGTTATGAACATAAATGTTAGGTCACAAAGAAAAGATAATGGAAGACAGTTTAGTGAAACACATACATGCCACACCTCGGAGATGAAAAACCTGTACAAAAAATCTAAAACCCTGTACAAAGACCCACAAAACCTGTACAAAGACTGAAAAAACTTATCAAAAGAGTTAATTCGTGTAAAAATATTTTCAATTACAGTGGGCTGCATGAGGTATGGGGACTTTGCCTTTTAAAGCAGGTCTTCACTTATCTAAAAACCCAAACAATAAATGTCTGAGTTTATTTTACACTGTAAAAATAATGTGATGGTGTCATCATTTAGTTTATTTCTGTGCTTAATTATCACTAACAGACTGGGAAATCCTGTGTTCTATAGGACCTTATAAAAGAACCCTGAGACACAGTAATAAGGGGAATGGGTTAGAAAACCTGTACAGAAATTATGTACAGAGTGTACACATCTGAAAATGCAAACACCTTGTACAGATTATGGGTAAACCATAGCATGTGGCATGTATGGAAACAATTTTCTCAGCAAGAACGATATAACAGAAATTAACAAGTAAGAAAAGAAAAACAAAAACAAAAAAGAAATACTCAATGCGCTGTCATTAGCAATAGTCTTATATGAAAATGATTTTGGCTGTAAAATTCTGCTAAGCATACAACTGCAGTCCCATTGTAGAAATAAAAAGGGGGAGGGCAGTAAAACTGATTATAGAAAATAAAAAGATGAATAATAATTTGAAGTCAATTTTACAAATGAAGTCATCTGTAAAACTGACTTCTGCATATATATGACCACATTTTTCTTACAGTTCTGCTACTTTCTGATTTCTTTAGGATGCATCCTCTGTCTTTCAGATATTGTAGAATTTCTTCACCATGGATATCTTGGTGAATTATTTTCTTTATTTCTAGCCAGCTTCATATCATTGGCAGACAAGTTATGCTAGAGGTTGACTTGCTTATTGTATATATCCTGTTCACCTCCATTTGTGTTGTTTGTTTTATGTCTCCTTAATCTCATTGTTAACTAAATAGTTGTCTGGATGAATTAACAAAAAATCTGAATGAAATAATTGTTTTTGTTCTTATAGGTAATGTACTGGACCCACAAGCAGCCACTACTGCTAGACTGGCTCAGTTCTACAGGTAATTGTACAGTATTAGTACTTAGAGAGGTACATATTACATTAAATCTTTTGGCAGCAATTGAAGGGGCTTATGTTGTTAAGGCTTTTTGCTTTTCAGAAAACGTAGATAATAGGTTTAATTTATGGGGACAAGTATGCATGAGAGTATGTGTATGTATGTGTGTGTGTGTGTGTGTGTGTGTGTGTATATATATATATATGTGTGTGTGTGTGTATACATACATACAGACCTACCTACCCACCCACCCACACACACATACATGTATGTGTGTGTATATATATATATTACACCTAGGTCACGATTAGTGCGAATAATGAATCCATTGAAGTGGTCGCATAATTCAAATTTGCACTATTCGATGTTATAATTTTATGTAAAATATGGTAACTGGTTCCAGCCCAATGGAAAATATGCAGTGAAAATTGTTATACATTAGATTTAAAAAAAAAATATTTATTAAAATAATATAACACCAAAGGATAAGAAAAATGTATTTCTGGCTCAAGTATATTACAAAAAAAATAGAGTAGTTATAGAAAACAAAATTTTAAATAATTACTGAATATCGTACCTGACGATATGACTAAAACGCCACTATTGTCTTTTAAAATATTTTAGCAGCATAGACTGAACTGCTTCTCTTTCTTTAAATCCTCATGCATATGGTAGTATTTTGTCTGCATGTTTTATAATATTCCATACTGTAGATTCAGCCATTCTGACTTCACAACCTATTTTAGAGTTACTATCACCACATGCCTGCAGTTTAGTTACATCAAATTTTTGTTCTGATGTAATAACAAGCCTCTTACTTTTTGCATTTTCATTGTTTCCATCTGAAGTATTCTTTTTTTTGTCCATTTTGTTAAGGGCACTTTAAAAAAAAAAATGCACATGGTAATATGGTACAGCAGGCAGCAGCACATCCACACGCGACGATAGGCAAGTGCAGAATGACGTAGCGGCACGTAAAACGTTAGTTTATAAACTCAGCTCGCTTGTCATTTTTGCGAACAGTTTGAACAGTTTGGAAAAATCTGAAGAAAAAACTTGTATTGATTAAATTTTGGCTCGCATTTAATGTGATCCTGGTTTCATTTACTAATTTCATTCATTCATTCATAACCCCCCACTCCCAAAGGAGCATAGGCCTTCAACAAACACATGCCAAGTCTTCCTGTCACGTGCCATCATCTCAAGTTCTTTCCACGTTCTCATCATTTTCACCTCTGTTTCCAGCTCTCTTCTCCATGTGCTTCTCTGGTCCTTAACCTCTTACCTCTCCCCCCTCACTCCCAAATGAAGCATAGGCCTTCCAGAAACCTGCCAAGTCATGACGTGCCATCATCTCAAGTTCTTTCCACGTTCTCATCATTTTCACCTCTGTTTCCAGCTCTCTTCTCCATGTGCTTCTTGGTCTACCTCTACCTCTCTTGCCCTGGGGGTTCCAGAACAAGGACTGCCCTGTAATGCTATCAACAGGTTTCCTCAGTGGTGTGTTGTTCTCATCCATCACTCATCTCTTCTCATCTCTTCCACTGGCATCTAGTCTAGTTCACTCAGTTCCACGTTGGTAACCTTGTCATAACATTTTAATCCCTCTATTCTACGGAAATATGGGCCTAACACCATATTCCCAATATGCCTCAATGGGCGTGTAACGGGATCCTTTACCTTTTTTTTTTTACCTATTCTACGCAAGCACCCATTTATGAAAGTCTGTAGCTTTTTGGTTGTTGTCTTTGTTGTTCTCCATGTCTCAGAGCCATACAATAGGACTGACTTCACATTTGAGTTGAAGATTCTTATTTTCGTGTTGGATCCGATTTCTCTTGATCTCCATATATTTCCCAATGTAATGAAAGCTCCTCTTGCTTTTTGTATTCTTATTTTGATATCACTGTCTGTCCCTCCAACTTTGTTTATATTGCTGTCAAGATATGTGTACGATTCTACATCTTGTATTGGTGTTTCTTCAAGTTCAACCCTGTTATCATTACCTGCATTTATTCTCATTATTTTTGTCTTTTCCCTGTGCATTTTCAGACCCAAATGCTGTGACCTCTCATCGAGTGTTTTCAATTTGTCCTGCATCTGATTACAGTTATGGGACAGAAAAGCCAAGTCATCAGCAAAATCCAGATCATCCAACTGCTTAGTCAGAGTCTACTGGATTCCATTTCTGTTTTGTGTTGTCGATGTTCTCATAACCCAGTCTATTGCTAGTAAGAAAAGAAATGGAGACAAGAGGCATCCCTGTTGCACTCCTGTTCTTATCCCAAACGGTTCTGTAAGCTGTCCTTCATGAAGAACTCTGCATGTCATGTCTTCACATGTTTTCTTTATTAAATTAATGATCTTCAGGGGAACTCCATAATGCCTCATCAATTTCTAAAGTGATTATCTGTCTACACTGTCAGATGCCTTTTCGTAGTCCACAAATTCAATGTATAGTGGTGAATTCCATTCCAGACTTTGTTCAACTATTATTCTCAAAGTGGCTATCTGGTCTGTACAGGATCTGTTTTGTCGAAAACCTGCTTGTTCATGTCTCTTGTCTATGGACTCTATCTCTCAAGGATAATCCTGTTTAATACTTTTCCTGGCACTGATAGTAACATTATTCCTCTATAATTTGTGCACTCTTGTAAATTTCCCTTCTTAGGCAACTTAACCAGATATCCTTCCTTCCATTCTGCTGGTATCTCTTCCTTTTCCCAGACTTTACCAAGTAATTTACATAACATCTCTGTAGCCGTGTTGATATCTGCTTTGATGGCCTCGGCTGGAATGCCATCAGGTCCAGACACTTTTCCATCTCTTAGAAGCTTTATGGCTTTCTTTATTTCTTCCTTTGTTGGTCTTTCACTATTAATTTGTAGCTCTTCTTCTGCTGGCTAGATGTCTGGGGGGTTTTGTGGAGCTGGTCTATTGAGAAGGTCCTCAAAATATTATGTCCGCCTCTTCATTTGCTCTTGTATATTGCTGAGCAGTTTCCCATTCTTGTGTTTTATGAGGCAACTTGTTTGCTTGTATTTCTCTGTTAGCTTCTTTGTGCTGTTATACAGTTCTCTCATATTTCCTTTGGCTGCAGCATCTTCTGCCTCTCTTGCCAACTCCTCAATATACTTCCTCTTGTCTCTTTTGATACTTCTTTGTTTACTTCTGTGTACACTTCTTCAGCCTTGGCTTTGGAACTTCTGGTTTTGCTTGTGTTTAAATCTGCTTTCTTGTTTTTTCTGTCTTTTATCTTATTGATGGTTTCTGTTGTTATCCATGCTTTTTGTTGTCGTTCCCTTTTCCCCAGTATTTCTTCACAAGTCTCATTTCATACAGTTTTGATTTGCTGCCAATAGTCTTCTGTATTCTCTACATCTTCCAGCTGTTGGAGCACTTGGAATTTGTTGGATATTGTGACCGCACATTTGTCTCTTGTTTCTTGATTTCTTAGATGTCCTACATTAAATTGTTGTCTATAATTTTGCATTGTTGCATATCTCTTGAGTTTCATTTTTACTTTGGCTATCAGAAGGTGGTGATCTGATGCCACATCTGCTCCTCTATATACCTTTACATCCTGCAATGATGATCTAAACTTCTTGTTTATGCATATATGATCAATCTGATTTTCTGTTCCATGGTCTGGTGATATCCATGTTGCCTTGTGTATTCTCTTATGTGGAAACATGCTTCCTCCTATAGCCAGTTGATTTGAAGCACAGAAGTTTGAGAATAGTTCCCCATTTTCATTCATTATTCCTAGCCCATGTTTTCCCATGACTTCTTCAAAGCCGGTGTTGACTGTACCTATCTTTGCTTTCATGTCACCCATCAAAATTGTGATTGTCTCTTCTTTTTACTTTTTCCATAATTTCCTGTTGTCTAGTATAAAATGCTTCTTTCACAGACTTTTCTTTGACATTAGTTGGTGCATAACATTGGATGACATTTACATTTATTTTCTTTTTAGCTGTTATGCCTCCCTGCGAGAGGACCTTTCCCTGTCTTGGACACACGGGTGATTTACTAATTTGCAGTAAGTAAAATCGAAATCGCACTATTCGAGCTCGCACTAATCGCAACCTAGCTGATATATATATATTGTTGTTGTTTAACTAGGGCTGCTGAGCTTCTCGCTCGTTTGCAGCCAATACCATGTTGAAGGCTCCTTGGTATTATCTGCACTGTAGATCTAGGCTTTTCTTGTGGCTTTCTGCCATTCCGAAACATGCTGAGTTGAAGTCATGAGCTCCAGTTTCTCCAGCTTGGCTTGCATTTAAAAGATCGTTTCATCTGGTTCCAAGCTAGGAGTTAGAAACGCAAGGCATATTGTGCATTCCCTGCCATCCAATGGGACTCTCCAACTATGCAGAGCTAAAATACTGTGCACTGGTTCTGGGCTCTCCCAAGGAATTGTCACATCCTGCTTAATTTTTTGGCTATGACCTGGAGGACCTCACTATGGACATGATAGGCAATATATATATATCGCACTAGCACAGAGATCTCAGTTCCCGCAATTTTCAAGTTAGCAGTTGCGAAAAGAGACGTGGTGGCAAAATAATATATAATATGCTGTGTTTTAAATACTGGATGACTTCTTGACGAGAATATATAGGATGATATTTAACTTATGAGGTGTATAGTTATATAATTCTGTCCACCAAAAAACACAGCGAGGCCCAGAATCTATACCTAAACACCAAGAAGACCAAAGTATTGACAACAGACAAAGTAGAGACCAAACCAGAAATTAAAATTGATAACGAAGAACTGGGATCATCAACAGCTCTGGCGACTGTGCAGTAGAAATTAAAAGAAGACTTGCAATTGCCTCACATAAACTAATACAGTTGAAAAACCTATGGCAAGGCACAAGCAAAGAAAAAAAGTTACAACTGATCAGAGCATGTATATTCCCAGTAGCAACATACGGCTGCGAGACTTGGACACTCAATAAAACAGTTGCAAAAAAGGTTACATCATTCGAAATGAAATGCTACAGAAGGATGTTGAGAATACCCTGGACAGAAAAAAAGACCAACAGAGAAGTACTGCACTCACTAAACGTAGAGGAAAATTGGCTCCTAAATACCATCGCAATAAGGAAGCTGAAATTTTTCGGTCATATAAAAAGACATAATAGTCTGGAAAATTTAGTGATGGAAGGCATGGTCCCTGGAAAAAGGGGAAGGGGTCGACCTAGACGATGGTGGACCCAGGACATCACAGAGAGTCTGAACTTGTCTTTGGTTGATGCAGGTCCACTTGCCCAGAATAATGATGCGTTCAGAGCAGCTGAATTGGAGACAACGTTCTGGAGAGAATACATCACATGATGATGAGTTATACAGTGCATGTATAAGATGCAGCGCTGCAAAACAGCGTGGCAAGTAAAACTATTAAAAGCAATTTAAAAAAACATAAAACAATTGTATCACACTTCTCATGCTGTCCATTCATAAGCTTCTAGGCTCACACCTTACACTTTTTGTTTGTTCATCTTCATAATTACCCTACCCATTCTTCGCTCAGCCATTATATTTCAGTGCACTGATAGAACAGAGTGCACGGATATAAACATGACATACAGTAGTCCCAGACACCCACTTCCTGCGGTACGCTATATTTTGATGGCAGAGCTTAAAATCCTGTGCTCACAAAAGCGGGAAACCAATGAAACGCAACCCTGATATGTAGTAGTTTTAATGGTTCCTAAATTCCTTCTGACTTCTTTCAAACGCAATTTTAAAAAGCATATACTTGAGCTAACTTCATAAACAAATATTATCCCATATCTCATTCTTGACTTGTGCCAGACTCCTTTAAGTTGTCATGTCCTGTATTACCTTAAGCAATGCTAATGACTGTAGTAAGTGGTTAGTTTCAGATGAAAGGGACAGTACAAACAATTTTCCCTCTGATTTTCAGCGGAATCCCTGAGAGTGTTCCAGTGTTCACAACTAATCGTCAGTGTTCTTCAGGCTTGGTGGCCTTCATGAATGTGGCAGGTATATGAAATCAAACATAGCAATGCAACATATGTTTACTAGCATTAGCTTTGTGTGTTAAAGTACTGTTTGCCCTTGTGTTTTGTACATCTGAAAAGTTTTGGCATGTTTCAGATTCTTGAGTAGTTATTGTAGCGTGTTATACAAGTGTAAGTAGTTTTAATGGTATATCCTGGGTGCTGTTGGAGTTGTGATAGTATTATTTAGATGTTTGGTAGTATTAATGGTAGATTTTGTGTGCTAGAGTAGCTGTGATGATATATTTTTGGATGTTTGAATGGGGGGCAAGGATTGACAAGACAGGCCCTTCCTAAATACAAGGTAACGCCTGCGCGGATACTTAGCCTCTGTCAACCAAGCCAACCGTACGTGCTTGTGGTGCCCCCTGCTTTTGCATACACGGCTCTGGCGAATAACTGGGGCCAAATAACCGGTTCCCCGAGTCTACGGGGTAAAACAATTGACTGTGGGTAGTGTTGCGAAAAGAGTTCTGTGTTATTATGTGGATGTAGTGACTGCAGAATAAAGCTTATTGTGCTTGAAACGGGAATGTCGTAGGGTTAGTAGATGGATTCATTCAACACAACTGGTGTGCCATACAATGAGGTAATTTCAACACAGTCGACGATAATGCGAATCAGGTCAAGTCCAACGAAACATTTATTGGTCTCCATATCTTTCAAAACATGTAGTAATAATAATCATATGTTGCATTCAGTGTTCAGTGTCCGTCGATTGTAGAAGCATATATTATAGCATACAATGGAGGAATATATATCAATTCTGGCCGTTAGGACTAGAGGTCAGTTCGGACATGACGTGACCCAAGTTCTGCGGCATCATTAGTTACTGACGACCTCGTTACAAAAATACTTCAATAAACTGGTTACTATACTTCTCTGTTAAGATAGTTAACCGCCATGGCCAATAATAACTTAGTGGCGGCCTCTCAAACATAGCCACTTGAAATAAAGTCTCCATGGATCAGGAGCATAAAATAGACGTCCTCACTGGTCGACGTACAATAAAGAAAGGCCCAGAAAATTTGCCGTTGGGCTACAATAGCAGACGATGCATACGTCATATAGTTACCAATTACGTAATAATATTGCGGCGTTTAATACAAGTGCTTTGATGCACAAAAACTAGCTAATGCAGACAGCCGTATCTCCAATAAAGAATGGGCATACGCCTGTGTGCAAAAGCATACACAACAGGTGGGAGTCCCTACAGAAACCACTCAGAGGAGCATGCCCCCCTGTTAGGTGTGGAAACATTGGGCCCACCGGCATGTGGACATGTCCCAAATTCCCACCAAGTGCATGCCCAGGGAACTCACCCTGGTAAAACTAAAGTCAGGGAGTAAACCCTGAAAAAAATCAGTGCAGGAGGAGCATGATAGTCTTGGTTGACAATCCGCCTAAGAGAAGGAAAACTTCACACAAATCAGGGTAGGAAAGATTTGTTAGTTCGGAAAGACAGCTTTCCTAGGAGAGACAACTCTGATGACAAACAACTGCTGCCTTGCAGGAAGGTCACGGAAAACCAAAGGCTAGGGAAGCAGTCCCAAACAAATGCATGCTGAAGATGGATGCACTGGGCCGCAAGGCGCACAACATAGTGCAACGCAAACTGCCTTGAGATGTTTGAATAGTTTAGTCATATTTCAGATAATTAGAATGGACTCTTTTAATACATGTTGATTGTTAAAACCTGATTTTTGATTTGTGTTTCCTCTTTCAGGCAACATTAAAAATGGAGTTTATGATATTGGATTAGCAGCAGGGTAAGTTGGTCAGTGTTGTGCTTTAAAATTAGCACAGCACATTCTCTTTTCCATCTAGTTTCTTTAAATGTTTTTATCACTCTCAGCTAATGAGATTCATTGATGGCAGCCTTGATTCACTCTTCCCTGTCTTGATCATCTCTCTCCTGTACTGTCAAATCTTGAAGGTCCAGCCTTATGTTGTCAGTATTAATCTCAGTAGTCCCCTTGATCTGACTCTGTCTTTGTTGTACATATATAGTACTTATTTTGCCCTCATGTTATTTTCCATTCCTTATACATTATATACTTATTCAACTATCTTTAGCTGATTTCAGTAACTGAAGCTAATTTTGGTAATTGCTTTGTCTCACCTTTTTCTGTAACTGTGACCCTTTTTTTTATTTGTCAGACTCATTTTGTCTTTTTTATTTTATTTTGGGGTGGGGCAGGGATGTACTGTTAAATACTTCAAGAATTTGTGAGCAGTATGTTACTTTTCATGCGTGTTGCAGAGATGATGCAGTAAGTCATTTTTTAAATAACTGATTTCTTTAAAGCGCAGTATTCCATGCAGTAAACATGTACTAATTCTTATATCATTGCTACATATCACATAAAAATGAGCAGATTCCTAAACCACAAATTCTTCTTTGTTTTTCTGATTTAAAAAATGTCTTAAACCTACATAGCAGCATTGTTAAAAAGTATTGCTGTGACATTATATTGATGTCATGATTGATGTGGTTCCTGATTATGTTTTGTGACACATTTTTCTTGGAGTTGAGAAGGTTTAAAATGTCTTTGCACAAATATGTGAAGTTTATAACTCATGTTTTTTGTGTGTGTTCTTTAAATTAGAGTGGAGTCTATGAGCACTTACTCAATGGGACTGAGAGATTATGTACTAAACCCACGAATTGGGGAAAGTCAGCTAACCCAAGATGTTCTGATGCCAATGGGGTGAGGATGTTGCCATTGTCTACATTGTTTGTTTCATGATATAATATCAAGTCTATAGTTTTAGCATTTATTAGTTTTATTATTTATCCCAGTATCATTGTTACTGCAGTACCATCAATATGTATCCCAGTATCATTGTTACTGCAGTACCAACAATATGTATCAGTATCATTGTTACTGCAGTACCAACAATATGTATCCCAGTATCATTGTTACTGTAGTACCAACAATATGTATCCCAGTGTTATTGTTACTGCAGCACCAGCAATATGTATCCCAGTATCATTGTTACTGCAGTACCAACAATATGTATCCCAGTATCATTGTTACTGCAGCACCAACAATATGTATCCTAGTATCATTGTTACTGCAGCACCAACAATATGTATCCTAGTATCATTGTTACTGCAGTACCAACAATGTGTATCCCAGTATCATTGTTACTGCAGTACCAACACTATGTATCCCAGTATCATTGTTACTGCAGTACCAACAATATGTATCCTAGTATCATTGTTACTGCAGCACCAACAATATGTATCCCAGTATCATTGTTACTGCAGCACCAACAATATGTATCCTAGTATCATTGTTACTGCAGCACCAACAATATGTATCCTAGTATCATTGTTACTGCAGTACCAACAATGTGTATCCCAGTATCATTGTTACTGCAGTACCAACAGTATGTATCCTAGTATCACTGTTACTGCAGTACCAACAGTACTTATTCCAATATCATTTTTATTGCAGTAACTACAGTACAATGTTTGTTTCTGTATCATTGTTACTGTAGTAACTACAATGTTTATTTCTGTATTATTGTTACTTCGTATCATTGTATTTAACTGGATAGTGATACCTTGAGTTAAGTTTCTAAACTCTTCAGTTATGGATCTTACATTGAAAGCTAATTTTGCTGCATTTACAGACAATAATATAGATGCAAGATCTTGCAAATGAAGCTCGTGAATTAGCACTATTTTTCTCGTGATAATATTATGTTAGGATACTTCTATGTGTCTAATTTTCTAATAGAGCATAGAAGTCATAAACTGTGAATGGATCAACCGCAGGAGATTATTTCTAAATGAATTATATCAATATAGATAATAACCTATTTTCGATCCCAAGGTGGGCGTTTAACAAATTTGATATTTTTAAATTAATTACATTGCTTGAGATAGGACTGTATAAGTGAGATTCCAGTTCAGCAATATGTTACTTCACAAGTCATATAAATTAGAATTTTTATTTCTTTTTTATCAGACTTCTTTGGATTAATTGTCAACTGAATATATGTTTCGATTCTTAGTTATTTACAGCCAAAGAATTAAGTAGAGTTGAAATATTTACGTGTAAGTGCACAATTTTGATTATTTTTTTTGTTTTGATCTTTTATGGTTTCTATACTTTGCAAGACATAACAAAGAATTATCACATCACATAAGAACTCAACATAGTTTTACAACATTCTTCGGCCAATTTCCTAAAGTTTGATGCATAGTACATATATCTGCCGAATTAATATAAATGTGTACCGCCTGTTTTTAAAACATCACTTGTAGAAGAAAAAAATGCTTCCATTTTGGGGCCTGGGTAAATTAGGAAAACTGCCTGGGTTAGGATGAGTTAACAAGCATGGGGCCATCACTTAATTGTTCTGACATGCCAGAAGATTGCATCTGAGCACTACATGTACTCCTACAGTGGTGGCTTCTGTTGCAGTTTGTTTTGCACGATGAGGTTTATATCTGTTTTACAGATGCACAAAAGCTTCATCAGTTTACTATGACAAATAATGTGCAGAATACACCAGAAAAACCTTTTTTTTTTTTAAACGTTTTCCTGGAACTGATCTGATTTTGCCTTTCATTATCAGCATAATTCCAGCAGTGTAGATATGATTAATTGTTATAACATCTGCTTTACTATTAGAATAATTCCAGCAGCAGAATTGCTGTTAGAACAGTTTCATCATTGTATAAAAAAATGATTAAGATGGTATTAAAAAGCAAATAATCAAAAATATTTTTAACATTACTTATCTGTTTTATTGTAAAACATTGCATGTTGGTTTTAAATCAGCATGAAATACAAAGTATTATAAACAAAATAAAGACTGTTGTCTGTGTGTACAGCATCACTTCTGAGAATGTGGCTGAAAGATTTGGGGTATCTAGGCAGGATCAAGATGAATTTGCTCTTAGCTCTCAGATCAAGTAAGTAATCACACATTGCAGTTTTTCATTCTTCTGATGTAACTGGTTTCATATACTCATTTGTTATCTGCTACCTGTTTGAAAAGTTGAGTGAGCATTAACTAAGTGCAGAAAACTTTAGCATGCTACAGCTCTTCTGAAAGTTAGTTCTGAATGTTTATCAGTGTCATATATACAACACTGTACAATTCATTTGTCATCATTTTCCTTTGCGCTCCTTATGGAGCATGGAGCTGTGACTGTAGCTGATCCCCCTTACAGCCTGTACCAAGCATTCATATGTTCTTGCAGCTGTGACTTCTGTGACAGTTTGTTTTACATGATGAGGTTGCCCGTCCCATATTTATTGTTGCCTTGTACGACATGTCTGAGGGTGCAGAAGTTCTATTCTTTCATTGTCTCATCAGAGACCTCCCCCAGGAACTACACTGCCTGAAATCATCATCATCATTTCCCTTTTTCTCCCTGTAGAGCATGTAGCCACCACTGCAGTTGGCTCCCAGGAAGCCTGCGCCAAAGCATTTATATGTTGTTACAGTAGTAGTTTCTGTAGTTTTTTTTTTTTTTGCATACGCCCGCTATTACTCGAGGCAAAATCTCAGGTTATTATGTCTAACCTGAGACTGATTTTTACGTGAGTATCCCTTTTTTTCTTGTACAGAAACAGGTGTCCCTCGCCATTCAGGCAGATACTCGCCGATTTCGGAGGTACCCATTAGAGCTGGGTCTGCTCAGGAGCCGCCAGTCTCTGGTCGACGATACTTCTTCAAATGTCCTCGCCAGGGCTCGAGTTAATCCAGCCCAAATCCCAGTCAACGAAAAATCTTAAAATGTCCTCGGCCGGGTTTGATCCTGAGTCACCCGGTCGCCAGCACAGTTTGCTAACCACTACACCAGCGCGGCTCCCTGTTTCTGTAGTAATTTGTTTTACATGAGGAGGTTGTCAGCCTCATGCACAACCTCATATTAGTTGCCTCTTATGACATGCCTGAGGGTGCAGTGCCCCTATTCTTTCTTTGTCTGCTCACAGATCCCCCTGCATGAAAGCAGCTAATATAAAGAAAATTGTTAAGATAGTCAAGTTGACGATAATGCATTCAAGTTATTGATTTGCTAGATGAAATAAACTACTGTAAAGGACTCTTAAACTAGGCTGAAAATCTGAAACTCAAATGTCAAAGCAGTGTTTACATATGGAGGCAGATAACATGAATGGCAGTAAAAGAACTTCAAACCTTCATGATTGGATGTCTGAGGACAGTATTATACCTGAACAGTCGTGCAGACAATGGACAAACTAGAAAGTAGTGGCTCTTTTGTTTATGTTTCTACTCTGTTAAATAGTATCAGGGGAACCACATGGAAGAGGCTCACACAAGACAGGTCCAATGTAAACAGTTTTTCTGCCGACAGGAGATAGAAGAAAAGGAGGAAGAAAATGTCCCTGATTTTGTTTCCTTGTTTTGAAGCTAGTTAAAATGAATTTAGTTACTTCAGACATTACTTGCTATTTTGGCTTGCTAAATTGTGTATTCTGGAATGTTGGTATGTTGTTTTGGCAGGGCCAAGAAAGCCGCAGATTCTGGACTGTTCGATGCTGAAATTGTTCCAGTCACAACTAAAGTCAAAGATGAAAATGGTCAGGAGAGATCTGTTACAGTGAGTGATGCATGTTTGTGCTGTGACTTCATTTTATGAGTGTTTACATTCAAAATTAAGCTGGAACTGTGTCAGAAATATTGGCTTTAACTGGAAATTGCCTCTTCCTGGCAACACCTAGAGTGTAACATTTTTCTCATTACTGACTTAATACTTTGTCAATAGGTTTCAAAAGATGAAGGTATTCGCCCGACTACACTGGAGGGCTTGCAGAAACTGAAGCCAGCGTTCAAAACAAATGGAACCACTACTGCTGGTAATACTCTGTTGTGTAGTTTTTGTGTGTGTGTGTGCATCAAGTGCATGTGACAGGCATAGGTAATCATTTCTCTTTGCAAATGTTTGGTCCCTGATTTTCTCTGTAATTTGGGTTAATGATGCTCTTTCATGTGGTTTTATAAGCTGTCTTTTATCATCTCTCTTTGTCTTCTCCTGTCTCTCTTTCCATCAGTTTTGCATGTTGTCACAGTGTGATCTAACTTTTCTCTTGTCTGGATGTGCCCAGTGAAGTTGGACTGCCTCTTTCTAATCTTAATAATGATTTGTATTCATCAATGCAGCCATACATTTGTGAATAAATGCACATATGTTTTACAGAAAACAACTTTTATTTCAAAATTATTTCATCTCATGTCCCAGTACTAAAATGTTGTATAGTACACTTCAAAATTTTGTACAGGACACCAGACAGAATGTAATGGTATTGCTAACCCATAGTAATGTGTATTGTAACGTTTGTTGTCGGATCACAGTGGCAAATATTAACGTCTAGACACATGTTGGTTTGGTTGTCACATGGGTTAAGAATGCATAAAATGTAACTTCCTCATATAGTCTTGAGGTTAACCTCTACAGCAGAAAGTAGAAGGAAGCACTCAAAGACAGAGAAAGGAGAATCATAGAATGTGAGTATAATGAAGCAGGTAGGACCTGGAGTGAACATGGATACTGCAGATCAAATGGCTAAAATTTGTTGTTGCCTTATTCTGCAACAGAAGATAGGAGAAAGAAAAAGAATGTTTCAGAACGCTGAAGCACTTATTATGCATTAATGTTTTTTAACAGGTAACTCAAGCCAGGTGAGTGATGGTGCTGCAGCTGTGCTGCTAATGACTCGTCGTGAGGCTGAGCGCAGACATCTGCCCATTCTAGGCATTTTTCGTTCATTTGCAGTAAAGGGTTGTCCACCAGACATTATGGGCATTGGGCCAGCTATTGCAATCCCTGCTGCATTGGAGAAAGCAGGTATGTTTTTGTTTTTTTTTAATGTATATTGAACTTACCTTCATGCAACTTTTAGCATAACATTTTCACAGACGAGAACAGTAGGAAAATCAAAGAGAATATGGAGAAGAATGAAGCCAAAGCAACCAGGATTTCATAAGCAGAATTGATGACCAGAAATAGAAGCTGGTGGTGAGCAAAGCTGCAGCCTTGTGTTTCTTGAGGAATTAACAGGATTTATTATTTAGAAATTACATGTGAACTTGTAAGTTACGAGGGGCATTCAGAAAGTAATGCACCACATCGTTTTTCTCAGCTAATAATGAAGATAGAAGCATGAAATTTTGCACACTTCAAATATGGCATGTGCCAATTGTGTGCACCAAATTGCACCACAACCGGCCAAATAATACGGCTGCCCTAAACCGTTGAAATGGAGCGTGTTAGCAACTTGCATTATAAACAGCGAATTGTGATAGAATTTCTCGTTGCAGAGAAGGAAACTGTTGTGAATATTCACAAGCGTCTATGTGATGTGTATGGAAGTTTTGCAGTCGACAGGAGTACAGTCAGTTGCTGGGTTCAGAGAATCAAAGAATCAGGAAGTGGAGATACGGAGCTGCTTGATCGACCGTGCTGTGGACGTCCTGCCACAGCCACCAACGCAGAAATGTTGAAATGCGCTGAGGGCATTATTCTTACTGATAGGCGAATCACTACTCAACAATTGGCCTTACAGCTGTCAGTCAGCATTGGTACTACCAATGCAGTCATTTTGAACCTGAGATAAAAAGACAGTCAATGGAGTGGCATCATCCGCAATCACCAAGAAGAAAGAAATTCAAGACAATTCCTTCAGCTGGAAAGGTCATGATCACTGTCTTTTGGTACATTGAAGGTGTGATTCTTGTGGACGTTATGCCAAGAGGAGAGACAATCAATTCGCAAGCTTACATTAAGACATTGAAAAAACTCAATCAACGTTTTCGCAGAGTTCGGCCGCACAAGAATCCAGCAGACCTGCTTCTCCTTCACGACAATGCGCGCCCTCACACAAGTCTGGCAACACGGGAAGCAATAACCAAATTGGGTTGGACTGTACTACCCCATCCTCCCTATAGTCCCGATTTGGCACCCTCTGATTTTCATCTATTTGGTCCACTTAAAGATGCACTCCGTGGGACAAGGTTTGAAGATGATGAAGGAGTGATTCATGCAGCGAAGAAATGGCTACATGATCAAGACAAAATCTGGTACGGGCTAGGAATACATGCACTTGTTTCGCGCTGGCATAAAGCCGTACAAGTTGATGGGGATTATGTTGAATAATACCGATGTTTATATGACATATCCATGTATGTTGTGTATAAATTTCATGCTTTTTGAATAAACAGCTCCTGAGAAAAACGATAGGTGCATTACTTTCTGAACGCCCCTCGTAGTTTAGTAACTGTGCAGATTTATGTTGGCTGTGTGCACACATTTACGTGGAATCATACATATATCTTGGCAGCAGTTTAGGCAAAGTTAGAGGAACATATATGGATATGCATGGAAATAAAAAAAGAAATCAAGACGAACACAAAAAGAAGAATCTTCAACTCAAATGTCCAGTCATATTTTATGAAACATTGAGAACAACAACGGTGACAACCAGAAAGATACAGACTTTCATAAGTGGGTGCTTGCACAGAATAGAAGGATTGAAATGGTATGACAAGATCGCTGATGTGGAATTGAGGGAAGGAACCAGAAAAATACCAGTGGAACAAGATGTGAAGAGAAGACGCTGGCATTGGAAAAGACACGCATTAAGAAAACCAGTTGATGGCATTATCAGGCAGTCTCTGTTCTGGAATCTCCGGGGTAAGAGAAAAAGAGGGAAATAAAAAAAAACACAAGGAGAAGACATGAAAGGCTTTGAGCCGATGGTACAAGACAGGAAGTCTTTGAGGATTTGTTCTTCTTGGGTAACTGGAAGGTTTTGATCTTGATATAAACACATGGCAACCATTAGAAGGTTGTCCATTATTTATATCACATATTATGAACACAATGTTATGTAAGAGTCCGATATATATATATATATATATATATACAGTACTTTGCAAAAAAAATGGCAGTCATATTTCCGCAACGCAGCACACTCATAGAAGCAAATAATAATAAAAACTGTATGTACAGAGGAAGATTGGTATCTCCCCTATCTATTAACAGTGGTTTCAGTACAATATAATGTTGCCTTCTCCAGCAAGGCAAGTCTGGATGCGGCGAGGCATACTTCCCACAAGTGTTTGTAGGAAATTGTGAGTCAGACTGTCCCAGTATTACTCAGCTACCTTCTTCAATTGTTCAACGTCTCTGAGTCCACTCTTTTTTAAATGATTCTAGAGTAGTGCCCAAACGTTTTCAATTGGGTTTAGGTCGGGACTGTTGCTGGGCCACTTCAGCACTATCACATTCTTCTCTTGCAGCCATGCTTTGGTGGTATGAGCTGTATGCTTTGGGTCATTGTCATGTTGAAATGTGCACCCATCGGGGTACATGACCTGCATAAATGGCAGAAGGTGTCCCTCTAGTATGTCGATGTACCTTTCTTTCGTGAGAATTCCTGTGAAAACACACAGTGGGGTGGCACCTCTTGCTGACACCCCTCCCCAAAGATGGAATTTCTGGGTATGTTTCGGTCGCTGGTACACAGGCGTTACAGAGTCTTTCGTCCAAATATTTATTTGAGCAGGATAAGACCAAACAGAACATTCATCTGAAAAAATCACATTGTTACATTACAAATTTTGGTGTTCGTGGCACCAGTTCAAGCGCATCTGTTTGTGAGTCTCTGTGAGCAATGGTGACGAAATTACCCGTTTTTGTGTGTAATTCATCCTGTGTAGCTCACGGTTGACAGTAGCATTAGATACCTCTGGGCTTCCCAACTCGATCATGCGCTGCCGTATGTTTTCTACACTCTTCATTGGCCCAGCCCGAACGATTTGGGCGAGACGCCGATGGTCCTTTGTGTCCAAAATTCTTGGCCTCCCACTACCTTCTTTTCGCTCGATTCCATTACCTGCTTTTAATTTACTCACAACTCTGTAGACAGTCCACTCAGGAATGTTCAAGGTTTTAGAAATGTTGGAACATGTTTGATTTCCTTCATTCCAAAGCTGTGAAATTAACATACACTTTGACTTTGTATCCATTTTCTGCCACTAGCATTAGAAATTGTCGTCTGCTCTATTATCAAGGGACTTTACTGTACGCTAATTTTTTTTTACTTTTGGTAGTGTTTGCTCACTTCAGTGGAGTGCAAATTTGGGGCAGAACATGCATATTTAATTAGATTTCAGCTTATTTAGCTGAGCAATACGACTGCCATTTTTTTTGCAAAGTACTGTATATATATATATTTTTTTTAAATTTTATTTTAATATTCATAATAATGCCTCAGTGTTGTCAATATCTAATTACTGGTATGTGCAATATTACATTTTTCAAATTATTTTCAGGTCTAGGTGTGAATGACATTAGCATCTATGAAATAAACGAGGCTTTCGCTAGCCAAGCCTTGTACTCTGTGCGGAAGGTAGGCATCCCGATAGAGCGGGTCAACCCAAAAGGTGGAGCTATTGCCTTGGGCCATCCACTGGGGTGCACTGGTGCGCGTCAGATTGCTACACTTCTTCATGAACTCAAGCGAAGGGGCAGAAGGTAAATCAATAGCAAAGTCATTTTAAATTTTCATGTTAGTGCTGTATTTTCCTGTTAGTTAATATGTGGAAATGACCAGTGTCACAGAGAAAGGACTTCTTGGTCAAGAGGTATCTCATCTCATCTCTGCTATAGGTCAAGAGGTATCTCATCTCATCTCTGCTATAAAGGTGATTTAAAAGTCACATCCTATTTTTAACTTTGTGTACCCTCACTTGTCGATGCTGGACCTAGTATAGTGAGGTCTCTAACACTTCACTCCCAGTGTCTGCAAGGGACTTCTTCTTCTTCTTTGATCCATAACCACCAACCGTCAATGCAGTCAGAGGCCATCACGCCTAGTGGCGTCTTGTAGGGCAGCAACAAATTGATTCCACTTTGCTCGGTTGGCGGCCATCCTTCATACAGTGCCCCAACTGTGGTTCATTCTTTGCATCTCAGCTTCCATAGTTCTCTGCCAAGTTCTTTTTGGTCGACCTCTCTTTCGCTTTCCCTCGGGGGTCCATAGCATAGCTGTTCTTGTGATGGTATCAGGGTCCCTTCTGAGGACGTGGCCAACCCAACTCCAGCGTCTGCCAGCTATGATGGTGTGCATGTCCTCCAGGTTACTCAGAGTAAGTAGTTCTTGGTTGCTGATGGTGTTTGGCCAAAAGATTCGGAGAATTTTCCTTAGGCAGATTGTGTGGAAGGAGGACAGTTTCGACATTTCCTTCTCTGTTACTCTCCAACATTCCGCACCATAGAGAAGCACAGAAAGTACACAGCTCTCATACAGTCTTAATTTGGTGTTTGTGCTGTACTGGGAAGACTTCCAAATGTTGTTGAGAACAGCAAAGGCTGTTCTCGCTTTATTCATTCTGTTGTTAATGTCCTTGCTTGTTCTGCCGTCAGGTGTTACTATGCATCCTAGGTAAGTAAATGTGTCTGTCTGTTCTAACTTCTGGTTCCTTACTGTTATTGGCTCAGGATTGCCCACATTTAGTGTCATGACCTGTCTTCTTCAAATTGATGTTCAGGCCAACCTGCTGGCCATACTTATTCAGTCTATCGGTTTTGTCTTGAATGTGTTGATGTGAATGCGTGAGTAGTGCAATGTCATCTGCATATTCCAGGTCTTCCAGTGTAGAAAACGTTGTCCATCTAATTCCTCTTGGACTGCCCTTTGTTGTTTGGCACATCACCCAATCTATGACTGTCAAAAATAATGTTGTTGATAAGGGGCATCCCTGTCGTACTCCTGTCTTCACTTCGAAAGTTACATTACTCGATCCAACACTGCACGTAAAGTTAGAATAGAGGTTTTTTATGATGGAAACAGTGTGGCTGGGAATTCCATAAGCCCTCAGAATTTTCCATAGGCTGTCCCTGTGTATGCTGTCGAAAGCCTTTTCAAAATCAACAAAGTTAATGTACAGCTGTCTCTGCCATTCTGAGCACTGCTCTATAATGTTCCTGAGGGTAAATATATGATCTGCACATCTTCTGTTCTTTCTGAAGCCCGCTTGTTCTTTCCTCAGTTTATGGTCAACTGCTTTTGAAATTCTCTGGATGATTATCCTGCCTAGTATTTTGCTGGGAACTGAGAGGAGGGTAATTCCTTTCCAGTTGTTGCAGTCTGCAAGGTCGCCCTTCTTGGGCAATTTGACAATTATTCCTTTACTCCACTCTGTTGGTGTTGTCTCAGTTTCCCAGACTTGTGCTAATAGTGGTTCTAATAGTTCTGCTGCTAGCTCAGGGTCTGTCTTGAATAGCTCAGCATTTAGATTGTCGTGACCAGGCGCTTTTCCATTTTTTAGCCCTTTGATAGCTGTGATGATTTCTTCTTTTCGTGGAATGTCTGTATTTACGTCGAAGTCACTTTCAGCCTCAGGAACATTCAGCTGAGTCTCTGGTGGTTCCTTATTCAGTGTTTCTCTGAAGTGCTCTGCCCATCTTGTTTCCTGTCCCTCTACTGTCGTGATGAGATTTCTGTGCTTATCTCTTACTAATGTAATATTGTTTGCACCTCGTTTTCCACTGATGATTTTAGTTATTTTGTATACTGTGCTTTGTTCATTTCTCAGTGCTGCCTCTTCTGCCTGTCTTGCAAGGTCATCCAGAAATGTCCTTTTGTTAGCACGGGTTTGACGTTTAACTTCCTTGTCCAGCTGACTGTACTGTTCACTATATATTGCCTAGACTTAGCTTCTGTTTTCTTTCTTTTCATTGCCTTTCTCTTTGCTATGGTGTTTAGCGTTTCTGGTGTTATCCAGTCTTGGCTCTTTCTTTCCTGGAATCCCAAGCATGACTTGCTGCTTTCTTTGTATATTGTTGAGATGGTGTTGAATTTCTGGTCGACATCATCGGTCTCTGTTCTTTCCTGGCTTTTGGTAGTCAGATATCGTCTCTTTACGTCGACCGCGAACGCTTTTCTGGTGAGGGGGTCCTTAAGTTTCGTGATGTTATATCTTTTCTGTTTGACTGCAACTGGTCCAGCAGCTCTGAGTTTCACCTTCAGTCTTGCTACTACTAGGTGATGATCACTTCCCACATCTGCGCCTCTTCTTACTTTCACGTCTTGCATGTCTTCATCTGCCATTGATCATTATGTGATCTATCTGGTTTTTGTCTCGTCCGTTTGGTTATTCCCATGTTAACTTGTGCACTTCTTTGTGTTGAAAAAGTGTTCCTCCAATGACCAGGTTGTTAATACTGCAGAAGCTTATTAATTTGTCCCCATTCTCATTTACTGTTCCACTGCCACATTTCCCCATTACTCTTTCGTTATAATTATTGTGTGTTTCAACTTTCGCATTCAGGTCTCCCATTACTATAATAAGATCGTACCTTGGTACAGTTTTCATTTCCTTTTGTACCTGTTGATAGAACTTGTCCTTGATCTCTTCATCGCTGTCGTTTGTTGGTGCATCTTCTTCTTCTTCTTCCGTCCTTAGCCAACGACCGGCAAAGCAGTCAGTGGCCATTACGCCTAGTGGCGTCTTAAGGGCAACAGCGAATAGATTTTCTTTGTCGTTGTTCCCATCACGCCTAATGGCGTCTTTAGGGCAATGACTAATCAATCCGTTTGCTGTTTGTTACGGTCTCCCGCTGTATCTTTTCTTGCTAGATGTTATTAAAAGATTCAGCACCGTTGGACGTGAGTTTATTGGGTTGCTTGTCAATATTTCAGATATTATAATTCATCTATTCTAATTCCAGATTTCTAGTTCGAGTGCAGTTTTTAAGCCATTCTGGTGTGATTAAATTATTATTATATTCAGTGTCGTTATTATATTAATTCTTCCGCAGTGTTGGTTAGATTATAGTTAGTCTTAGAAATACCTGTGATCATCTGGACTGACCTTGCAAGGATTAATGACAGTCACAGCACAGAGTGAGAACTTGTATAATTCAGGCAACCAACAAGTTCCATGGACGACTGAACAATTTAATATATCCTTTTACACAATGGTGCAACAACAATTCACACATTTAAATTGGCTTCATCATAGTTTTAAGCTCTACACAATTGTTCCTCTCACAGACTTAGCTCGTCTGGGTTAACCGTTAAGTTTATAGCGTAATAGAGTGTGCAACCAACTCTTACCGAATCCGATCCTTAGAATTATTATTCCTTCACAATACTAGTGAGTACATTATCTGTAAATCTATAGATCCTGTCTATGTATCATTATTCAACGTCTTTGGCTTGCATCGCCTGGTCTTAACTGCCGTGTATATAAGTTCAAGGTGAACGTAATCTGCTTGGTTCACGAATCTAATACGGACTCTACCTGGTCCTATAATCAATTTTGATACGGATCATTACGCTATCTTACACTTTCCAGTGGATCTACCGTTCCACATATATATATAATCAGTGGCTGTGCCACATATTCAAACACGATCCTTAAGTGGGTTTACCACACATTTCAACACTGCCGTTCGGCTGAATGGCCACACATAGACTAGAATGTAACTAGGCTAGACGCGTCATACATCGATCTGCGCGATTTCTGGTCTTATTCAATTGAGGAGTTCCGTGGTGCAGGCATGCCAATGTTTGCAACCATTCACATGTCTGCAAGCCGCGAAACAGTCCTCAACATCATCCCCCCCCCCGCTCCCAAACGTGACACTCGTGGCACGTGAGAGAGTGGTGGCGAAGATGTGCCCGACTACAATCTATGCATGTTATCTAACGTCAAAATGAAATAATGAAATTAATATTCCTAATTAGACATAATAATTATAAAATTATGTCTCTTGTCAACATCAAGACAAGAAAGTTATCTCAATCCTGTGACCTAAAATTTCTTGATACCAAGTCCGCGAGGTTATTATCAGTTCCTGAAATCGGAATTATTGAAAAGGCGAATTCTTGTAGTAAAAGAAACCACCTGTGAATCCTTGCGTTTTTCATAGTTCTCGAAGTGATAAACGTGAGCGGACTGTGGTCTGTGTAGATAAAAAAACTTTCTCCCTATCAAGTACTTCGATAGTTTTTCCAAGCACTACACCACCGCGAGCAGTTCGCGCTCTCCTGTTGTGTACTTTTGTTCTGCTGGAGTAAGCTTGCGTGAGACAAACAAGCATGGATGGAGTATCCCTTCATAGCATTGAAGCAAACATCATGCAATTTCGGAACTGTATTCATCTGTTTGAATCAAGAACGGTAAATGTATGCCTGGCAATAACAGGATAGGAGGATTCTTAAATAAATTCTTTATCATAATCAGAGCATCTTCGCACTGCGGTGTCCATAATATTTTTTTTTGGACTACCTTTGGCCAACAATCCGGACAAAGGAGCAGAAATCTGTGCGAAGCGTGGTATAAATTTATGGTAATAGTTAACAAGCCCAAGTAAACTTCTTACTTGTTTCTTAGATGATGGAGTGGCAATCTCCAGTATCCGCTTGACTGTATTGTCATCAGGGTGTAATCTATGGTTACCTATGCGGTGACCAAGAAAAGTAATCTCCTGACAACTTATCTGGACCTTAGAAGGTCTTACAGTCAAACCATTTTGTCGATGTGTAAGAAGTAGAGAAGATAAACCAGTAATGTGGTCTTCCCATGTGTTGTGAAATAGACAGATGTCATCGATGTATGTGTTGTGAAATAGACAGGTGTCATCGATGTATGTGTTGTGAAATAGACAGATGTCATCGATGTATGTGATGTGAAATAGACAGATGTCATCGATGTATGTGATGACATCTTTTTGATCGCCACGAAGGCGGCACATCATGCGCTTGTATTCATTCTAATAAAAGTACTTGCAATTATCATGTTATTCGAACACTTAAAGTGAATGAACTTACGCAACGAATCATAGTTGCCTACAGTAATAAAGACAAAAATACATAGATCAGTAAAGTCAGCACCAATAATGCGAGTATTACTGATGACAGACATAATTGAAGCAAGTATCCTGGGATGATGAAGCTGCCGATCGCACTAAGTGGCGATGCTATTTACGGCGCCACCTCAGATTGGGCGAAGAGAGGCTCACACAGGAAGCATAGGTAAGGAGAAAACGTCGAAAGGAGCACCAGGAAAATAAGCAGCTGAGGGCTGTCACCTCAGGGGCGCATTCCCATAGTCAGTTATGACTGAAGGTGCTATTATTATTATTATTATTATCTTCTAAAAATAACGTCGATATTACCAAAAGAAAATTATCATGTGCGAACAAATATAAGAAATAGCACACTAAACTATGGATGTAGAGAAGAACAAAACATCCAAAGACAGAAGAAAATAGATAATCCAACGCAACTATAAAGTGCGTGGTGTAGAATTGCGTGCGAGTTGCACGTCTAAGTAATGGTGTGCAAAACGAGAACCATTTTTGAATTTCACCGCTCTGCGAGCATCGCAATAACGAGCAAAACGAACAAATGCAAGTTGGTGAGAAGAATGTTGAAGTTCGAACATACGAACAAATTCAACATCTCCGATACGCTGGAAAAATCTCCTGAGCGCATACCAAGTCGCACCCAAAGGCAAATTGCGCACTAAAACAGTGCGATTCAATGAAATATGATCTCGGCCAGGTCTGAACTGAGCCCGAGAATCATTGAATCTATCATGTGTCGTGCGAGTCACGCGCACAGAGGTATTGCCATGTATATCCCGTTCCTTGCATGTCGTAAGAGCTAGACGATCATGGCTATCCTTGTGATCATCCCGACGAGGATGATTATCAACTACCCCTCGTCCGGCATCATGACTCTTTCTAGTAAATTTTATATCCCCTTTGCCAACATCATTCCTACTCTTAAGAGTAGTCGTACCATGAGCGTGCTGTTTACTCATGTGATGATGATCAATACTATTAGTCACGTCTGAGCATGTCATGACAGGATGCTCGGAAGATTCAGTCGATGTCTCCCCAACATCAGTATTAAATGTCTTTTGAAGACAAAGTTGTGTATATAGATTCTCATCAAAATAAATGGAACCAATATGATGATCAACATCTTCCAAATGAGCAGATTTCACATGTTGCAGCTCATCACCATCGGGTGTAGCCCGATGATTGTCAATCCGACCTGTCGTATCTGAGCATGACATGACGGACCGACCGGAAGGTACAGTCGATGCCTCCCTACCATCAGCATTGACTGTATTTTGAAGACAAAGCTGTTCATAGCGATTCCTATCAAAATAAATAGAAACAGTATGAACGACATCCTCCACATTAGTAGATGTCTCATGTGGTAGCTGAGGAGTGTCACCCTGAGATGTCGTATATTTCCTATCAACAGCTGTTTTACCAACAATATGATCCTCATGACTATAACAATAACAAATATCATCATGAAGTTTGGTCTCATGGAACTTCATCTGTTCACATCCCGTAAGGGTGTTTTGTTTACCATTATTATTCCCATGTGGTGGACTTTTTCCCATAGTGACATACCTAGCATTGGCCTTACGCCAAGATCTACCATCATGAAAATCAGAACGGTTATGACAGGAAACCCTGACATAAGAATCCTGACGAGAAAAGCCATATTTTCCTCTGAATGATCGACTATCCCGTCGTTGTAAATGAATCTTAGCATTGAATGCTGGAAGTCGAATATTACTCTTATGAGAGCGATCTGTATCATCACCACTAAGTTTAGCATTTGAAATGCTATGCTTCTGCACAAAATCGTTTGGGTGTGGTGAAATATCACGGTAACCCAATTTCATACCCAAATCAATGCCATCTGATGGCAATACATGTTCCTGTGATAAGATATCTAATAAAACATCCACCCTTCGATGTAATTTACTAATCTCTAAATCTTTTACTTTATGTTCTGCAGCAGCAGTATTAGTCAGTTGTTCAATTTCCATAGAGTGTCTACTGACAATCTCCATATTCTTTGCCTTTTCTTGTTGAAGTTCAAGTTGTAGTCCTTCAATAGAGTTATAATGGCTTTCCTTAAGATCAGCAACCTTCTCGGGCAATCCTATTTGTTTCTCCTCAAGTTGTTGTAATAGATCTTCATTCTCATCTAATAGACCAACAATCTGAAACATCTTGGAATCTACATGTTTCTGGGCCTCAACTTTGAAATTCTCATAATCTATCTTTAATTGTTCCAGTTCACTGGTAAGAGCTTTTTCCTTATCATTGTCATACCTGATCTCCTGTTTTAAATTTCCTAATTCCACATAAGGAGTAGGTTTACTAAGTTCTGACTTACTAAGTTGTAACTTACTGTTTTTCTCACTTAGTCGTTTAATATTATCTCTGAGTTCAGAGTTTTCTTTTCTTAGAACACATAATATATGAGACTCTGAATCTACATAAGTCTTGGTCTCATTGGTCTTATGTTTAAAATTCTCATATTCTGCTTTCACAGTAACCAACTCATGAGTAAGAGATTGTTCTTTATACTTCTTCTCTTTCAACTCGAGTCTCAATTTCGACATATCACGAACAAGACCCTTAATTTGAGCAACCTGTGATTGAATTCTGGCCTCCAAAGCCTCTTTTGCTTTACAAAACTTCTCATTAATATCAGTAACCTTATCAGAACAGTCATCACTGATTTTGGAACTTTTATTCTGACATGCTGCAGTGTTATCTTGCAGTACCAAAATCTCAGAGTTCAAAGCTTTATTCTCCCTCAAGGCAGTATCTCATGACTCCTTACATTTTGAAAAATCAACTGTTAATGATCTAAAATTAGATCCATCTACATCTACTTGTGATTTTAATGCTTTCACCTCATCAAATAACTCATCAATCAATCTTTCCCTATCATCAATGATTCTCAATAATCTATTTTCCTTCCAATACCATTCTTCTTCAATTGAGGACTGATCACCTTCTTCTTCCATTTCTACCTCCTTCAGATTTTTCATAATAAAGTCCTGAAGAGATGGTCCCTGTAAACCAGACTTCTTTCCTTGCCTGAGAAAATACTCAATGGCAGACATGGTTATAAGGTTATAAGTTTCTCAATACCTTATAGTAGTATATGATTTGTCAGTAACTATATTATGAACATATGAGCTTAATTAATTCAAAGTAACTATGATATTTACTATAGCCAGCGACAAGAACAGGTGACGATAAACAATGGATGTAACAAGCAAATGAAATGATATATTCACTTATACAACGCTATGAAACATATAAAAAGAAACTAAGTAAGTACTAGACCTAATAATTAGAGAAATAAAATGTTTAAAGTAACATTACAATAATTTACGATACAAGTCGTCTTAAACTAACATTGAGACAGAGAGATGTTTAGATCACAAACGAATAAAATAGTGACACAAAACGGAAATTAATTTATTTAAATTAAATGACGTAGGCACTTGACATCACACCTAGCACAAGCAAAGTGGTTATATGGCTTACTGAAGAAACATTTATTTCCTAACTCAAAAGAAAAATTAATAATCAGTTAGATCCTCAGTAAGCAAATATAAGCAATTATCCCTAAAAGTCGTTAAAATTGCTTAAATCTTCCAAAGGAATATAGAAGCAATGATAAGCCCTAACCATCCTCCCGCGAAGTTACATAAAATACATTGATAGTAAACACGTAATGATGAGTACTAGAACTGCAAAGTAGGACAGACAAGTGACAGTGGAGGAAGAATTGAAGACCAAAGCTAGCCAACTGGACAACACAATCTAGTCGAAAGCTCTAATTTAGACAAGAACTTATCTTCATGTGGTCATGCCATAGTGATCCTCAAAATAAACAAAATGCTCCCAGCTGTTTGGACTTGTTTTCACAGAGAAGCAGACTTGACCGGTTGAACGAAGATTTTCAAACGTGATATTGAAAGAAATTCTGTTGAAATACTTCCCCGGTTGCTCTGGAGGTTTAACAAGTGTATGGATTGTCTTTCTGGTTCTATGTGCTCGTTCAGGATCAAAAATTGAATGACATTCGATCGATTTGATTCAGCGACTCAGCGACCGTTAATCGGAGTGAAGACTCGACCTTGACCTTCGTAACTTGATGTGTAAATTTGAGTTGCCAGCTTGGACTTGCGTCTTGAATGAGACTTTCTTGAACTGTTCAATTTCCACTGTTACTTTGCCTGTGACGAACTGAATTGATCTTGAAGTTGTTTCCACTAGAATCTTCCCAACTTGAAGCCTGATTCATGAACATTAGTTCGTTCAATTGGGTAACGGAAAAGATGAATTCTGAAAATTGTCCGAACACTTCTTGACACCAGTATGTTACGGTTTCCCGCTGTATCTTTTCTTGCTAGATGTTATTAAAAGATTCAGCACCGTTGGACGTGAGTTTATTGGGTTGCTTGTCAATATTTCAGATATTATAATTCATCTATTCTAATTCCAGATTTCTAGTTCGAGTGCAGTTTTTAAGCCATTCTGGTGTGATTAAATTATTATTATATTCAGTGTCGTTATTATATTAATTCTTCCGCAGTGTTGGTTAGATTATAGTTAGTCTTAGAAATACCTGTGATCATCTGGACTGACCTTGCAAGGATTAATGACAGTCACAGCACAGAGTGAGAACTTGTATAATTCAGGCAACCAACAAGTTCCATGGACGACTGAACAATTTAATATATCCTTTTACACAATGGTGCAACAACAATTCACACATTTAAATTGGCTTCATCATAGTTTTAAGCTCTACACAATTGTTCCTCTCACAGACTTAGCTCGTCTGGGTTAACCGTTAAGTTTATAGCGTAATAGAGTGTGCAACCAACTCTTACCGAATCCGATCCTTAGAATTATTATTCCTTCACAATACTAGTGAGTACATTATCTGTAAATCTATAGATCCTGTCTATGTATCATTATTCAACGTCTTTGGCTTGCATCGCCCGGTCTTAACTGCCGTGTATATAAGTTCAAGGTGAACGTAATCTGCTTGGTTCACGAATCTAATACGGACTCTACCTGGTCCTATAATCAATTTTGATACGGATCATTACGCTATCTTACACTTTCCAGTGGATCTACCGTTCCACATATATATATAATCAGTGGCTGTGCCACATATTCAAACACGATCCTTAAGTGGGTTTACCACACATTTCAACACTGCCGTTCGGCTGAATGGCCACACATAGACTAGAATGTAACTAGGCTAGACGCGTCATACATCGATCTGCGCGATTTCTGGTCTTATTCAATTGAGGAGTTCCGTGGTGCAGGCATGCCAATGTTTGCAACCATTCACATGTCTGCAAGCCGCGAAACAGTCCTCAACACTGTTGTTTCCGTAATCAAATAGCATTGTATAATTGTGGTGTTGGTGAATCTCCCTCTCAGTCTTGCTCTTATTAGTCTGTTGATAATGGGTTTCCATTCCAGTAAAGACCTTTCCATTCCTTTCTTCAGGATAATGGCTACACTTCGTTGTGCTGACCATCCTCTCTACCAGAATAAAGTACTGTTTTCCCTGTAGCTGTTTTTATTCTCCCCATCCCTGTCCATCTGCTCTCGCTTATTCCCAGGATATGTAGTTTGTAATTCCTCATCTCTGCTGTGATCTGTCTCAGCTTTCCTGCCTCATTCATAGTTCTGACATTTCAAAAACCAATTCTGGTTTCGTGTTTTGCGGTTTGGGCATCCGTTTTCATGCCAGTGGCTTCCTTTCGGCTTTCACCACTGTCAGTCATATGAGCCTGAGACTCCGGATGTCCGTCCCGCATCAAAGTTTTTTTCATTTATTGCCATTTCCGTAACATGTGTGATTTTCACATAGACAGGGGTGTCGGCCCTGTGCTAAAACCCCCAACCTGGAGGACCAGGGTACCAGGTTTTGTCTGACCCCTACCCATGCAGACCAGTCCAGCTTGGTTGAACCTACCAGGAGTAAAACTCCCACTGGCATAGCTCTGGGGATTGTCAGGGTACACAAGCTGCCATACCGCTACAAGGTATAGGTACCATTGATGGCAGGCTATGGGACTATCTTTGTTTCTGGGAATTTAAAAAAAAAGAAAATTAAACGTATTTGTCAGTTGACAGTTTCTGCTCATTGTTCTGACACTTGTTTCATCTATATCCAGTCAATACAAGTGAGGGTAAAAAAAATTTAAAGGCTATGGGACTACCTTTATCTTTTTTTTTACCCTCACTTGTATTGATGCAGCCTGTTTCCAGAACCACCACGTGGAGGTGGAGTAGGGTCTTGGTCAGCTAAGGTTCGCTGACCCTGACGCAAGCAGTCAAGCTATGGGTTGCTGACTGCATTCTCTATTGCTGCGTCTTTGGGTCCCCAAATCATGTGTTCAGTAAACTGGATCTCACATTGAGTTGTAATGTTAATGAGACATAAAACTGTATGTAATAAAATGGCAGTTAATTGTCTTTGTTGTGATATTTGTTTCATATAAATTAGTTGAACAAGAGTGAAGATATAACATGCTTGGATTGCTGTCAATTAAATCCGGATATGCAGTGGCTCAGGTTGTTGTTGTTTAACTAGGGCTGCTGAGCTTCTCGCTCTTTAGCAGCCAATACCAAGTTGAAGACTCCTTAGTATCATGTACACTGTAGATCTAGGCTTTTCCTGTGGCTTTTCTGCCATTCTGAAATGTGTTTAAAGAGTTTAAGTCATGAGCTCCAGTTTCTCCAGCTTGGCTTGCATTTAAAGGATCCAGTTTCTCCAGCTTGGCTTGCATTTAAAGGATCGTCACATCTGGTCCCAAGCTAGGAGTAAGAAGTGCGTGGCACACTGTACATTCCCTGCCATCCAAGAGGGGGGCTCTCCAACTATGCAGAGCTAAAATACTGTACTTTGGCTCTGGGCTTTCCTAAGGAATTGTCATATCCTGCACAGAGCCACTTCTCAGCTTCCACTGCCTATCACTGGGTCCATAGTGAGATCTTCCTGCATGCAGTCAACCAATTCAAGTCCAAAGAATTACCCCTGGGGCTCAAGTGACTTCTCCAAGCTTAGTGTGCAATACTGGGTTCTCAAAAAGTTTCACCACAGGGAGAATCCCTGGAAGTGTGTGGAGAATTTCAAGAGTCAATGATGATGTCACAGACATAGGTTCACTTCCACGTACATATATTGTAGCATGTACATATCTAGTGGTCATATAAGGATGACACTAGATATGCCTCCATACATATGGCTCAGATAAAAGCCTATATGCGAGTAACCAGACAAAAGGCACCCCCTACACAGGAACATAATTGACATCAAGGGAGCAAGAAAAAAGAAGGCGATGTCATGCATGGCGCAGGCTAAGTCAACTATTCGACAAGTGACCACGGTTGAAAATATATTCGAGGGGGAAGAGTGGAGTAAGTCTGGTGAGAACTTGATGATCTACCAACAGGTCATCATCAGCCTTGGCAGAAAGTGCAGAGCTTGGAGCAATGGGAAAGCAGAGTTGGAAATTGATCAACTGATAAATGATAATGCCAGGGATGATGTTGTCATTGTGTACAGTGATGGGTCTGTAGTCCGTGGTAAGAAATCAGGATGGGGCTTCTCTGCTGGAGTTAAGGGCAGGATTGTTGCTGAACATAGCGGAGCTTCCATGACAACAACCTCCATCATGAGAATGGAGGTAGAGGCAGCTACTGCGGCTTTAAGGTGGTTGTCTGAAACTTCATTAACAAGGGCTGTTATTGTGTCAGACTCTCAGTCCATGCTTTGGAAGATCCAAAATGGATGGCTACGGCATGAATGGAAAACCTCCATAAAAGCTCTGAATATTCAAGAACTTGTGTGGATCTACTGTCCTGGTCATGCAGGGGTACGCAGTAATGAAATAACTGATAGACTAGTTTCAAGAGCACCTATAGTAGGTGCATTTGATATGGACAAGCAAGAGATACTGACAACAATTAATGATCGCCTATTAGAGAATGACACTGCAATTGATGAATCATCAAGGCTAAGATTGCTGGAGTTTGGCATTATGGTCGAACGTCTGTCCGGACAGTTATGTGGTTGATCCTGCCAGTAGTCATATGCTTGTCTCAAAGATTAAGCCATGAATGTCTAAGTTCACACTGTCCCACGATGTAACCGTGAATGGCTCATTAAATCAGTTGAGGTTCCTTAGATGACATGATCCTACTTGGATAACTGTGGCAATTCTAGAGCTAATACATGCTTGCATGTCTACGAGGGCAAGTTCCGTATCCTACTGATGACAGGCGGTTGCTACTGGTGTCAGACTGTAATGGCCAGACCGTTCCTCTGACTTCCAGGCCAGGTCTTGCTGCATGGGCAACAGCTTGATCTACAATTGCCCAACCTCGTGCCACCAAAAGTTATTTCAGGAGGTACGCTCCTATCGTCAGTAATGACTGGAAGGGAAGATAGACATTCAGCAAATTGGCAAAACTCCAATATAACAAGAAGTCAACTTCAACACTTTATTCTGCTTGAATTGTTTCAACTTCTCCAACAACATCGAACTCTATTGGATAGATTCTAAATTCAGCTCAGTCAAATAAATCATCAAGTGTAAATGATTCACAATAATAATTGTCATATTCTACTGATGAACCATCAACTACATCTAAGTTGATCTCTTGAAGATATAATATCTTTTCAACTCTAGGCTCCTTTGTGTACAAGCTAGTCTTCTTCTTCAGTAATCTCCTGTTTTATTTCTTCAGGTAATAACAGTGTATAGGGATTATCTATTTCAGTTGGAGTGGAATTTACTGTTATCTCAGTTTCAGAATCTGGTACTATATTCTCCTGTATCAGATTAACCGGAATATCTTCTCCATATAAATCGTATAGTAATACGTTGTTAAAAATCCATTCGACTCGATATGGAACATAATTGCTCTCTTTAGGTGCTAGTTTGGATTTCTTTAACACTCTATATTATAAGTTCACTTGAAGTTAGTGTTATGTTAAACAGGCCAAAAACGTCTGAGGTAGAATTTCTAACACTTACTTTCACTTCTTGAATAAGGAACTCTTGGCAAAGACTCATGAAAACGAACTGTACTTCGCTGCTCCTGCTAACATATTGTAGTTCTGGCTTGGGTCGTTTAACTGCTAGACTCTTCTTACTCTGCGTTTCTAATTTCATCTTGGTCTCTCTTTTGGTGACGACTCTCGTAGCAGCTCTACACATAATGATCTCTTGATCTTCTCTCTCTACATCTTATAATCTCCTAAAACTCTTCAAACACGTTCTTTTATACAAGTTACTAATACTGTTAATTTCCTAAGCTACATTTTCATTGGCTAGCTGATCTAGCTTATCTCCTAACAAGGTCTACCATTGGTTTAAATCTGTGGAATGTTCTAAAATTGTGTTCCTTCCGGTATCATTTGGTATTGATATTATAAGTAATTCTAGTAGATGAATAAGTGTAAAATGTCCCTACAAAGTGTCACATTTTTCAAGGCCAATTCGCTACTCGTTACCTATGCTCAAGTGATCTAAATCTATTTTATTTCTATACTTATGGATTATTTGTGCTCTTTGTGTGAAGTTGTTTACGTGTGAGTTTGTATTTATCTTTTGTTGCATAATTCTATTTATAGTTAACTTTAGTTATTGCATGACCTTGAGATTTTGTGTTATATATAATGTGTATCAATATCGTGTGGCTTGTAGTAAGTGTGGGATTTATGCTATGGTTTATCGATTTGTTTAACTACCTATTTCTTTATTTGTCTTGGGGAGGTGGCTACCCTGTCACATATATACTATCAGCGTGCAACAGGAACAATTAGTATTCATACCCTTCGATGTTTGTTGAGGGAAACTGAGCACCTATGGGTTTGTCTGGAGTGCAATGATGTCGATTGTGAACAACAGTAATGAAGATACAACAATTTAAAAATAGGAAGGGACTTTTCAATCACTGCTGATTTCCAGTTCATGTTTTATTTTCTTGTTTAAAGTGACTACATACAGTCATCAGCTTGTGTTTTTTATCACAGAGCTTTGTTGTACTCTTTTAAGTTGTCCTGTGTCACTTCATAATGTACTCCTGTCAGTTCATGTACCTTGTCAACCTGTTTTTCTCAGTCCTCCAGGCATAATTGTCATCTTTAGCCTAAGGTGTCGTACGCTTGTATTGTATGTGGTTGGCAAAAGGGAGCATAAGTTCCATTAACATGTTTTTCACTCTTGTAAAAATGTGGCTCCCAGCAAAGTTTCTCTTTTTTATTATTTTGCCATTACCAGACTGGTTTCCATAACTGTCTCCATTTAATTAGATCATGTTAAAATCAAGAACTGACTTTAACTGCATTAGTTATGTCGGTTTTTTTATTTTTTAAAACCTGGAACATCTTAAATGCCTTTATGAAAACACAGGCATGTACATCTTTTTGGAAGAAAGCTTTCATTTTTCTGTTGAGTTATATAGGCACATGGTGTAATTTCTTCTTCTTTAAGTACCATGCCAGCTGCTGAAGATGATCATGTCTGTCTACAACCAGGTAAACACCCGTGGAACAAGAGGTGAAAAGAAGGTTCTGGAACTGGATAGAACACAAATTGAAGAAATTTATTCTTAGCATTACGAGACAGTCCTTGTTCTTGAATCTCTAGAGTAAGCGAGGTAGACCGAGATTGAAAAACACATGGAGAAGAGAACAGGAGATAGACATGAAAGGATAAAAAAGGCCTTGAATGGATGGCACAGAACAAGAAGGTTTGGGAGCTAAAGGATGATGATAATGTATGAAAAAAACTAACAGGCAATTATGAGCAACTAAATTGCTTTATGAAGGAAAAGAAGGGAAAGGGTTTAGCAGCATAGATAAGAAAATAAGAGACAGACAGATCATCTCAAAAACATCTAAACATACTGGTCCCACATGATCCCTGAGGCATTCAACCCTAGGCTGGAAAAGAAAAGAAATACCAGCAGACTCGATTGAAGGATATCTGGGCGTTGACATGTGCCAACGAAATGGAGATTTGCAAAGAGTGCACAAATTATAGAGGAATGATGTTACTGTCAGTGCCAGGAAAAATATTGAACAGGATCATCCTTGAGAGATTAAAAGAGGCTATAGACAGACAGTTGATACAACAGATAAGTTTTCGGCAAAACTGATTCTGTACAGACCAGATAGCCATTATGCGCATAATAGTTAAACAGAGCTTAAACTGATAACGGCATTATGTGGTTCGACATAAGTTCTTTAACCCAATAAGGAAAACATATGAGGACATGACATGCATAGTTTTTCATGTAAGGACAACTTACAGAATTCTTTGGGATAAGAACTGGAGTTCGGCTGTGCTGCCTTTTCCATCCAGATCTCTTCGTACTAGCTGTAGATTGAATTATGAAAATAATGACATCAGTCTCTGTAAATGAAATATGGTGGATTCTGACCAAACAGCCTGATGTTCTAGATTTTCAAAAGACCTGGCTCCACTGTTCCATACTCGTAACTTCTCAGCTTTTTTGTTGTTGTTCTACATGTTTCAGAGCCATACAGTCCGACTGACTTGACATCTGAGTCAAAGATAATAAATATGTTAAAAAACAATTCCCAGTATTCCTAACTTTACTAAGATAGTATGTTCATTCATCTGTTTCATTACACTACAGTGCTTTTCGTCTTATAATAATTTCTCTGAATTTTTTTCCCAATCATATGCACAACATTTTATTAGAATCAAAGTTGTTGAGTTGGGGAAAAAAAACTTGTTCAGTTCTGACTTTGACTCCGACTCAGTAATTTAACAAGTAAGACTTCAACTCTGATGAGAATGGGTTTAAAGAGAAAAAAATCCAGACTTCTCTAGAAATATCCATATACGCCACCCCGCCCCCCCTCCCCCCCCCCCCCCCCCCCTTTCAGAATGTTAAAATAATGAGAGGAGTCAGATCAGTGAGCTTGTAACTCACTCAGATGACAGCTCAGATTCTGCACAAAATGACTCCTGACTCCAACTCTGATTAAAATGTGTCTGTCAGATACTGATAATCTTGATTATCTTTTATGTCCTTGAGACAGAGACTAAATCTCTGCTTGTGTTTTGCTGGAACTTGACAACGAGTTTAGTAGATGAAGTTAGAGTCTGAGCTTAGTGGACGTACTTGAGTGATGCAGTAACTGAGAGTTTAATGGATTAATTAAGAGTTTAATGGATAAACTAAGCATAGTGGATTAATTAAGAGTTTAATGGATAAACTAAGCATAGTGGTAGAATTGAAATGTTCAAACTTTGAATTTCACAAGAAGATATGTTACTGTGTTTTTCATATTCCCATTATTGTTGAATTTAATAAGAGCTTTTTCATTCTTAGGAGCCGCGGTAGCATAGTGGTTAGTGCACTGGCTTCCTAGCGCAGTGGTCTATGGTTCGATCCCCAGATGAGGCGGAAAAATTTTTAGGCCACAAACGGCTCCTGGGTCGACCCAGCCCCAAATGGGTACCAGAGCTACTCTGGGAAGGTTAAGGCGGCCGGCGTGATGCCGACCACATCACCCCTCATGTGCCGACGGTCAAGATAATATGGGCCTAACACCATATTCCCAATATGCCTAAATGGGCGTGTAACGGGTTCCTTTACCTTTACCTTTTTTTCATTCTTGTTCAAGGTCTTATGGCGTTGTTTCCATGTGCATTGGAACAGGAATGGGTGCAGCTGCAGTGTTTGAATACCCTGGATCAGCATGATTTCAACAATGAAAGAAAAATAGAATATGAATTATTTTCAGTTTTATTTGTTCGGTTTTCATATAACAGATTCCGTAGATGGAAGATCTTAAATAAAAGGTTGTTTTTTTTTCCATGTTCAGATTCATTGCTAGCATTAATGTAATAGTCTTGCACTTTGCTTATATTTATTATATAATTTTGAATAGTCTATGCAATACTGCATATTGTTTTGAATTTTTTTAACTGAAATCATCTTGTTGTGATACACCGGTAAAAGACAAAATGGTATATATACTGAAGCACATTAAAAACGCACCACCTGTATAATCCAGGAACAGAGTGTGAAATGTAAATATAAGTGTTTACAAGTTTACATATTTGGAATCTTTATTCATTTTCCTATGAATCCATGCTGGTCATTAATTTGTACATTTGATTGTTATGAAATTCATTGCATTCTGTGCAGGCAAGGGAGAAAACCAAAAATGCAACCAATAAAAAAATTTGTTCACACTATCCTCAGTATCTGGTATGTCCACCGTGTGCTTGCAAACAAGCTTGGCAGCGGCTCCGCATGGAACGCACAAGTCTCTGAAGGAAATTCCGGGGAATCAAGTCCCATTCACGTGTAAGAGCAGCTTCGAGCTGTTGCAGATTAGCTGGAGAACCTTGCCTGTAGACTCTGCGTCCAAGCTCGTCCCACAGATGTTCTATAGGGTACATGTCTGGTGATAGGGCAGGCCAATCAATCGTCACAATGTTCTGCTGCTGTAGATATTGCTGCGTAATGCATACGGTGTGCGCACGTTCGTTATCCTGCTGGAGAAGCTGCAAGTCTGGATAATTTATGAACGCAGGAGCAACCAATGCATCCAGAACCTCATCTCGATATGTTACAGCATTAACATTTCCATGGAAGACGTGAAGAGGCAAGCGATGGTGAAAACTGAATCCTCCCCAAATGTGAATACTGCCATCTCCAAATTGGTTGTGCTGACGAACACAGCAATCTGCAAAGCGCTCTCCACACTGTCACCAAATCCGCATACGTCCATCAGCAATGGATATGTTGAATATGCTCGTCTGTGAATAGGACAGCATTCCACTGCAGTCTAGTCCATCTGACATGTTGCTCTGCCCATTGCAGGCGCTGCTGACGATGTCTGTGAGTCAAGTTTGGCCCAACATAAGGTCATCTTGCAGTAAGGCCTGTATCTCTGAGTCGTCGTATGACTGTCATTCGAGAGACTTGCCCACGTCTACCCACTATTGCTCTTGCTGTTTGACTTGCCGGGAGAGAACGATTCCTTAGGTGACTCAGCACAATATGACGATCTTGCGCAGGGGTAGTAACTCGTGGTTGGCCATTCCGAAGTCTATCCTGGGCACTGCCAGTGGTTCCGTACCGTTCATTGAGACGTACAATAGTGCTGTGGTGGCAATTCATCCTTCTGGCAATGGCCCGCGAGCTCATTCCGGTCTCCAACATACCAATGGCTCGTTGGCGGTCGTTTTCAGATAGTCGTGGTATTTCAAGAACATGTACTGGGTGTTTTGTCTCAACGGCCTTTTTATACCGAGTATACTGCCACAACGCATACACATTTTCAGGGTCATAGCTGTTGGGAATTGTGTTGCACGTGTAACTTTCATTGTTTTCATGTAGTCTGTACACAAACCCGTGGGTTGAATCATGCACTTTCCATTCCAGCAGCCATTCGCTCTCTACCTCATGACAAACACGGGGAAAATCCATTCCCACACATTTTTTTTCCAGCTTCTCGGCATCAGTATATATAATAGTGGTGCGTTTTTAATGTGCTTCAGTATATATTAGTCTTAAGATGTATATCTTATGATAGACACTACGATCTCTTCTTGTGCACCTGTAAAAGTGACATGCGTGGCAGTTGTCCTTCCTGTACCCTAGAACCAGTTTTACCGCAATACCTGTATGGTTTATCATTTATGATACACTGCTTGTAAACTAACCTCTGGAATCATAATCATCTATCTTGCTCCTCATGGAGCATGGAGCCACCACTGCAGTTGCCCCACTTGAGGAAGCCTACACCAAAGCAAAAGCTCTTGAAGCTGTGGTTTCTGTAACAGTCTGATTTACATTATGTGGTTGCCAGCACCATACACAATCTCATATATGTACAACTCCTGGAGGAGAGGCCTAATTTCTAAAAATGTGTGGAGGATCACTGACTGCATTAAAAACAAGGTTTGCACACATCATGAAAATTGTTATAATTATTGACTCAAAAATATACTAAAATATTTTCTTCTGGAACCTCATAATCGGATAGTGGTTACATTTAATACAAACATTGGTGAAGCTCTGAATTGTAGATTCACACACCCCACCCCCCAAGCTTTTGTCTTACTGATCCAGAAGCTGTTCCTAACTTGTTTTATATTGAAACAGTAGAATGAAAAAAAATTACAAAAAACACACAAATAGTAGTACGTCTTACAAAGAGAAGGACAAGAAAAACCTACATTGCGGCCACAAGGCCCTTCGTCAGGGACAGACAAACAAGAGACAGGAGGGAAAGAAAGTGAGAATTAAGGGGGCACACCCAGCCAAAAATGGGTTATCTTTTTAAAAAATTAACAGAAAAAACTAACGAACTTGTTGACATAAAATTTGGCCACATGTTACAAAAGATATTATATTTTATGATGAACAAAGTTTACTTTATAAATTTTAATGTTTTATGTGAAAATAATTAATTAACATGAAATGATGAAAAAAAATGAAAGGAAAACCCCCAGTGCACCTGGGAATGAATTTCACTCACATAAAAAGTGCAAAGAATGCCAAACCAGCAGATGATGTGCATAACATCCCTACCTATGGCATGAACCACCCAAAAATGTCTACCCCAATGAGCTTTGTAGATATGGCTCTTGCAATATGACCCTTTTAAATAGCACAAATTTAGAACTTTGTATATCAGTATCTCTGTTTCTATAGAAAAAAGTGGAGGTTCATGTCATAAAGGATAACATGGGCTATAAGTGTGCAAAATTTGAAGGCTATAGCTTTACAATTGTAGAAAATATAACCGGAACTGTGAATCGCAGGCCCTGTTTTCGTTAAAGTTTAGTTTTTAAAATGTTAAAACACTTATCTGATAAGAGCTCAGTATCCCCCAGGAAGATACGGCTGAATCTCTCTTTGTGTCTGCTCTTCATCCAGGACAAGCCTTCTACGTCTCTTGGCTCTTCTTGCTTCAAGAGAAGCAGCTTTAACTTTCCTTTGTGAATGTTTTATGCGAAGAGTGTCTTTTTCTACACAGAATGTATGCATAAATTTTCCCGGCTGAATGTCCCATTCCTGAAGGATTGTTTTCAGGCTGTTAGCTCCATCATTAAAGATGCACATAGCAATTGCAACAGCTGTATTTACAGTTGAAAGTCCTTGATTTTTTTATTTTAGGGCAATATTTCCATATTAAACTGTTCAATGATTCATTAGAATTTTGAGTGTAACCTTGCAGGCACTTTCTCAGTAATTCTGTCTTGGAGAGGTCTTTGAATATGGGCTTAATAGCCTCCATGACAGCAATTGGAAGGTTTCCCATGTGCTTAAAGTAATTCACTATGCCATCTCTGACAGCCTGTTTGTAGGGACACCAGTCAATGTTGCAAAAGTTATGAACAGGATTATCATCTGTTGATGTCTTATGGAAATACACCGCCCAAACCTCTTCTCGCATTTTGCAAAGGTTGTTTTTGTTAGCTCGTATGGCATTTCCATAGTATACCTGTAGCTTATCAATGACACTATCTGTTAGTCTACCCTTACCACCTATGGATTTGCCATCAGGCAAAGACTTCCCTTTAGAAAGTTTCTTAAGATTTCTCAACCGAGTACCCATTCTTTTCTGAACATGACCCACACATTCAATTTTTTTCTATCAGACAATCCTCTCCATAAGGCTTGGATTCAAACACCTTTTTGAAACTGTTAGTGTCTCCATCCCCAATGAACTTTGTATACCTGAGATTATACTTGTCTGCTGAGCAAGAAAAAATGTTACAAGCTGCTGCTGCTTCCATTGACCCTGAGGATCCGTGATGGGTCATCGTACAAACCTCAGCATGACTTTGTTTCCATTGTTGAAATTTGTCTGTGTTGTGGTCTTGTTTCTCCCAGTACTGACAAGATTTGCACTTTTTACTCTTTGTCTGAGTATCTATTACCTTTCCAGTTTGCAAGCCAATCACAGTTGTGGCACCAACAATAGATGAATGGCCTCTGGTCATCCAGGTACCATCACAAGATACATCAATATCTCGGAACTTGTTGTCACCTTCTTCTGCACTCCCATACTCTTGAACAGCAGCATTTTTCATGCTAATAATTTGCACCTTAGTAGCAGCATCCTTCATTCCTTTCTGTATAATAGCATTGCTGCTGTGTCTAACTGGGGGTGGTAAATCCATTATACCACAGAACGTGTTTAAGTCGGTGTGACTGCAGCCAATACCGCGCATGGCAAAAGCTGCACGCCGATTGATAAGATTTATCTTTGCATTCCCTACTGAGAGCTGACTACTTGAAGGGAAATGTTTTTGTTCATGACAGTTTGCACTGTTACAATGAAATATAAATTCACTCCCAAGTCCTTGCCTTTTGACTTCAACTAATTGTACAGAACTTTGGCAAAAGGTACACAACAATTTTTCAGCAATGTTCTGACCAAGAAGACCCATGTCAACAATTCTGTGCCCCTCAAGCAAATCAGTATCATTAACATTATAATTACCTTCCTCGTCAGTTTCTGCAGAATGTGTGTCACAGCTTCGCTCAAACATATCCTCATCAGAGTCAAGTTAAGTTCCTTTAACACTAGAAAATTTGGATAAAAGTTTGTGTTTGTTGCTTTTTTCTCTTAAATACGTTTCGGAATTTTAAAGCTTAATAAGAGTATGAGATATGCTAAAAAAAATGTACAATGTTTTTGCAGTAAAAATGTCAGCTACAACTAAAATCTGTAAATAAAGCCTCATGTTTTTCAAAAGAAAAAAATGTGGTTTGGCTGTTGTGTACTGTTCCAAAAAGGAGATGTAATTTGCTATTTTTAAAGATTAAAAAAAAAGAAAAACCATTGTCAGGTAATATATTCAAGATGACAATTGACAACAGCCTAGCTTTTGTATTATTGTTTACCATGTGTACTATAATGGTTGTTTGTAAAGATTTTCTATCTCTTCCCATTTGGAGCAACACAAAAAGCATTGTTGAAGATATGTGATCAAAATTGAGAGAAATAAAGGGCAGAATGTTAAACAGACCATAATACTTTTGTATTGTACTCATCTTTCTGTGCTTCTCTATGGTGCGGAATGCTGGAGAGTTACAGAGAAGGAAATGTCAAAATTGTCCTCTTTTCACACAACAAGCCTAAGAAAAATTCACCGAATCTTTTGGCCGAATACCATCACCAACCAAGATCTGCTTACTCGGAGCAAGCAAGAGGACATGCGCACCATCATAGCTGGCAGACGCTGGAGCTGAGTTGGCCATGTCCTCAGAAGAGACCCCGATGCCATCACAAGAACAGCTATGCTCTGGACCCCTGATGGAAAACGAAAGAGAGGCCGATCAAAAACAACACTGGCGGAGGACTGTGGAGGCTGAGATGCAAAGAATGAACCAGAGTTGGGGCACTGTACGAAGGATGGCCGCCGACCGAGCAAAGTGGAATCAATTTGTTGTTGCCCTACAAGATGCCACTAGGCGTGATGGCCACTGACTGCTTTGACGGTTGGCGGCTAAGGATCAAAGAATTGTACTCATATACATGTTAACTCGGCATTGTGATTAGTTCTTTGTGGTAAATAGACGTTCAGTTTATCCCCAGTTGCTCGTGTGAAGTGCAAAGCAACCCTAAGAACATAACATAGGTAAAACAGAAAGTAATTAGAGATATGAGTTTCTGCACTGTGGACAGTGACATAGGATGGGGGCACATTTTTGGCATAAGCCTTACCATTCTCCCACCTTCTCCACCTGTTGCTTGTGCCAAAATGATGACTTTCACTAATGAGCAACTGAAACTTTTGACTTTTTCACAATAAACTATATCTGGATCATCTTCTCACCTCTGCCCTACAACGCATCCTCCACATCTCTCGCCATGCCAAGAGGTCCTTAACCTTATCACAAAACTACTTTGGACAGTCAAGTTAATCTTGCCCTATAAAATTCAACTAATTGAAGGTTAGTGTATAAGATCACATGAAGTATTTGGCACAATTGTCCTGCAGAGGCCAAATTCAGTTTAAGCCTTATGTTTCTTAAGGAGAAAACATTGGAAATGACAAATAATTCATTCATTAATTACCCTCAGCTCCCCAGAGTATAGGCCATAAAAAACTCATGCCAAATCCTCCTGTCATGAGCCACTCAAGGTCTTTCCTGTGGCAGGTTGGCCACAGTAAGCAGTTTCTCTGCTTCATGATCGATAATGTCCCCAGTATTACTACCCTTGACATGATGATAAGTTGATACATTGACCCCAAAGTGTGTAGTGGTTTTCTATCTTTAATATACACTTATGTACATGGGGTTGGTATAAACAGCATCAATCTCTGTAGGGCACACATCTCATCCGGCTATCAATATAAATTCTGACGTAACACAGTCATCAGTTGTTGGTCATGGAATTCTCGGTCTCAGCTTCTGTCTCTACTAGCTCTTCAATTTATTTGATACACTCTACTGTTCTTCAACATACAGCTATTTCAGGTTATTGTTTATACAGCTGGACAACCTCCAGGATATGTTTCTTTGTCCGGACTACACTGTCTTCTTAGAGTTAACTGGTAAATATCATGCAATCAAAATGTCACTGGCCCACATGTGGCCTTATCTACACACAACTTAAGTTGTGGTTAAGCGTTTGCTACTGAACTCAACATACCAGATTTCTGTCTAGAACGCTGATCACAATTTTGATGCACACTTCATCAAGGATCTTCTGCCTCGTACAAGTGACTTGCATGTTAGCAGACCGCAACTATGACAAAGTCATGAAAACTTGCACAAGCACATCTGTGCTGTTGCCTCACTGAATTACATGGTGCAAAAGCGATAGTGCGCGTGGTTTCGCATTCTTTTATACAGCTCTGATGGAATTTCCCAGAACCTCTCACGTGACCACCGCTTGGGTCGATCTTAATTTATTCAAATGACACTTCCCCTTTCACGTCCAACAATCACCTACTACAAATCTCCTACTCAGTATAAATATGGTTACCTCTCTTCACTTATAAACTACCACATTCTATATCTTCTTTATCCCATTCATTTCTGTCTCTAGTACTTTTCTCCATGTGTTTTTTTCAGTCTTCCTCTCTGATCCTGGGAATTTCAGAGTAAGAACTGCCTTATAATGCTATCAACAGGTTTCCTCCATGTGTTTCCCTTGCATTGCTAGTGTATTCTTCTCTCCTGTTCTACTGACACCTGTTTGGTTCTTGCCAAGAATAATTATGTAACATGAAAACTAAACTCAGGATAAGTCTAAATGTATATACACGATACCCATGCAAATTTACAGTATACAACTCCTACAAAATTAAAAATTATGTTTGGTGTGTACACCTTAATTTTAATTCTGTCACATAATTTATATACCACCACCTGCACATGAAGGACTTGCTTGGTGGATTCATTCGTTGTTTGTAGCGATCCCCAGGGATTTAGAGCTTTCATTTTTTTTTATGTGGGGCGAGCTCCAGCGCTTTCTTTTTCTTCTTCCTCGTTCGTCCTGAAAAGGACGTTGGTTGCGTTGTCTGTTTACGCCGGAGCTGCGATATCTGCGCCTTTCGGCTGACACATCCGACTTCAGCACGGCATTTTTTGGGACCGGGTTTGCCTTCCCTCTTTGATCTCTACTCTCTCAGCCAGACTGCAGTCATGCAGCCTGTTTCCAGGACCACCATGTGGAGGTGGAGTAGGGTCTTGGTCAGCTCTGGTTCGCTGACCCTGACGAAAGCAGTCAAGCTATGGGTCGCAGCACTTTTGACGCGTCTTAGGTCCCAGGAGGCATGTTAACTGGACTGTGTTGTACATGATTCTTGTTGAATAAAATGGAAAGCAACAAGAAGCTAGCTTGTCCGTATCTGTTACACTAGTCAACAACCAAAATGTACCAGAAATGAAAATAGCTGATCTTAACTAATTTTGGTGTGCTGAAAACGAAAATGACATTTAAAAATGTTGATTGGCTCTAGTTTTCAAGATATATGCTACTAGTTTATTTAATTACGGTCAATTTATATATATGACGCAACTGTTGTGGGTGATTGCATAATTTTTCTAATGACCAATAAAAATGTAACTAGAAGTTGATGATGCAATCCTACCTATGATTACATCACCTTTGTGTATAAATATCTTATCTCTGATAAAATTTTACCATTAGTTAGTGCATTTGTCCTTATCAAAAGTATCGTAGTTAGAAATGCCTAGGACATGTGTGAACAGTGCTAATAATTTCTGTTATATATGTGGTGAGGTGACATTTCTATCACAAAAACGAAATATAACACAAGTGATTAAGAAGGCGTATAGTTTGTATTTTGGCTGCAGAATAGGAGATCAAGATAAGAGCTAGGCACCACACATATGCTGCAATACATGTGCAGCACATCTTAAACTGTGGTTGACTGGCAAAAGGCAAGCTATGCCTTTTGCAGTCCCAATGATTTGGAGAGAGCCCACTGATCATCTCAACAACTGTTACTTTTGCATGGTCCCTCCTATTGGGAAAGGCATATCAAAGAAGAAAAAATGGACTCTGGAATATCCAAACATCCCCTCTGCAATACGTCCGGTATCACATGGCGATGACCTACCAGTTCCCAAAGTGCCAGAATCATTTTCAGCTGCTTCCACTGATGAAGAAGAGGACATTGGTGGTCCTGAACCATCAACCTCAAGCGACCCAGATTTTGAGCAAACTACATCCACTAAACCACACTTAATAACCCAAGGTGAACTGAATGATCTTGTAAGAGATCTGAATTTACCGAAGAACAAGGCAGAGCTTTTGGGTTCCAGATTGCAAGTGGAATCTCCTGGCAGAAGATGTTACAATTTCTGTGTATAGGAACCGCCAGAAGCCGCTTATTACATTCTTTTTCAAGAGGGTGACCTTTCTGCGTGCCACAACATTTCTGGTTTAATGGCAGCCCTCAAAACCAATTACATACCGGAAGAGTGGAGGCTTTTCATTGATTCATCCAAGATAAGTCTTAAAGCTGTTTTGTTGAATAATGGTAATGTGTTACCGTCAATTCCAGTTGGTCACGCAGTTCATATGAAAGAAACTTATGAAAACATTAAGCAGCTTTTGAAGTGTATAAACTACGATCATCATCATTGGTCACTTTGCGGTGACTTAAAAGTGGTCGCTCTTTTGCTTGGACTACAGGGTGGATACACCAAGTACTGTTGCTTTCTCTGTGAGTGGGATAGCCGTGCACGAAGTGACCATTACATCAGAAGACATTGGCCAATCAGGCAGTCATTGCAGCCTGGCTGTAAGAACGTTGAGAACCCAGCACTTGTCGACACCAGCAAGATTTTGTTGCCACCCTTGCACATTAAGCTGGGTCTCATGAAAAACTTTGTCAAGGCAATGGAGAAAACAGATGAGGCTTTCAAATACCTCATCAGAAAATTTCCAAGACTGAGTGAAGCTAAAATAAGAGAGGGAGTATTTGTTGGTCCGCAAATTTGAAAACTTCTTCATGATGACGAGTTTCTTTGCATGTTGCATGGCAAGGAAAAAGCAGCATGGCTAGCATTTAAGTCAGTGGTGGACAATTTTCTTGGAAACAACAGATCTGATAATTACAATGAAATTGTAGAAAATCTCCTTCTGAAGTATAAGAGTCTTGGCTGCAACATGTCTTTGAAAATTCATTTTCTGGATTCTCATCTGGATTTCTTTACGTCAAACTGTGGAGCGGTCAGTGATGAGCATGGTGAACGATTTCATCAGGACATTGCTGCTATGGAGACAAGGTATCAAGGCAATTGGAGCCCTTCAATGCTTGCTGATTACTGTTGAACTGTGACAAGAGACACCTCATCGATTGACTACAAGAAGCAAGCAAAGAGAGCTCGAACAGTGACTGAATAATGACGGAATGGGTTCAAATGTGCCTAAAAAACATGATATGTGAACTTTAAATAATGTTTTTTTTTTTTCTATCATTTTATGTTGAAATATCAATTAATTGAGTATGTAACCACAATTTTTATAATGCTAAAGTAGAAAGACTAGCTGTTCACCCCAGAGAATTAAACAAGCATACATTATTTGTATTACTGTAATGTAAATTCATCATTTTAAAAAAAAACTAGAGCCAATTGGTGAATTTCATTATGATATTTGAAATCAGCATGTCAAAATCAATAAGAAATGGTATATTTAATTTCTGGTACAAATAACTTTTGAAAATTTGTTGACTAGTGATCGGTTGTTGAGTAAATCTTTAAATAGCGTCTCGCCGGCGACGTTATGCGTGGACGCAATTGGCTAGTAACGGCAGCAGCAGGGTAAGAGTGCAATTTGATTGGCTACCGGCCTTTTGGTCTTCGTCTCCGTCCTATATGTAAACTATAAAGGATTTTTGCAAAAATTTTCTGTACAACACAGTCCAGGAGGCATGTTGACTGGACTGTGTTGTCGGGCTTTCTTTTTAAACCCAGAGGACTTCCCCCAACTCAGCAGGCTCAACATCGGTATAACATACCAGACCTGCTAATTGGCAGGGTGGTGCAATGCCATGAGTTGGAGGGTTCTCTATCCTAGATCAATTATTGAGTGTGTGGGGTGGCCCTTGATGAGAAAAAAAATATAATTTCTGATGTCTCATTTATAGTTGAAAGTCTGGCATTTTTGTATCCTAAATGACATTGTCATCATCATCTTCACCTTTCAGCCCCCCCCCCCCCAAAAAGCACAGGCCATCAACTAACATATGCCAAATCTTTGTCCTGTGCCATCAACTAACATATGCCAAATCTTTGTCCCGTGCCATCAACTAACATATGCCAAATCTTTGTCCCGTGCCATCAACTAACATATGCCAAATCTTTGTCCCGTGCCATCAACTAACATATGCCAAATCTTTGTCCCGTGCCATGAACTAACATATGCCAAATCTTTGTCGCGTGCCATCAACTAACATATGCCAAATCTGTCCTGTGCCATCAACTAACATATGCCAAATCTTTGTCCCATGCCATCAACTAACATATGCCAAATCTTTGTCCCGTGCCATCAACTAACATATGCCAAATCTTTGTCCCGTGCCATCAACTAATGTATGCCAAATCTTTGTCCCGTGCCATCAACGTATGCCAAATCTTTGTCCCGTGCCATCAACTAACGTATGCCAAATCTTTGTCCCATGCCATCAACTAACGTATGCCAAATCTTTGTCCCGTGCCATCAACTAACGTATGCCAAATCTTTGTCCCATGCCATCAACTAACGTATGCCAAATCTTTGTCCTGTGCCATCAACTAACGTATGCAAAATCTTTGTCCTGTGCCATCAACTAACGTATGCAAAATATTTGTCCCATGCCATCAACTAACATATGCCAAATCTTTGTCCCATACCATCAACTAACGTATGCCAAATCTTTGTCCTGTGCCATCAACTAACGTATGCAAAATCTTTGTCCCATGCCATCAACTAACATATGCCAAATCTTTGTCCCATACCATCAACTAACGTATGCCAAATCTTTGTCCCATGCCATCAACTAACATATGCCAAATCTTTGTCTCGTGCCATCAACTAACATATGCCAAATCTTTGTCCCATGCCATCAACTAACATATGCCAAATCTTTGTCCCGTGCCATCAACATATGCCAAATCTTTGTCTCGTGCCATCAACTAACATATGCCAAATCTTTGTCCCGTGCCATCAACTAACATATGCCAAATCTTTGTCCCGTGCCATCAACTAACATATGCCAAATCTTTGTTCCGTGCCATCAACTAACATATGCCAAATCTTTGTCCCGTGCCATCAACTAACATATGCCAAATCTTTGACCCGTGCCATCAACTAACGTATGCCAAATCTTTGTCCCGTGCCATCAACTAATGTATGCCAAATCTTTGTCCCGTGCCATCAACTAACGTATGCGAAATCTTTGTGCCATGCCATCAACTAACCTATGCCAAATCTGTCCCATGCCATCAACTAACATATGCCAAATCTTTGTCCAGTGCCATCAACTAACATATGACAAATCTTTGTCCCGTTCCATCAACTAACATATGCCAAATCTTTGTCCTGTGCCATCAACTAACGTATGCCAAATCTTTGCCTCATGCCATCAACTAATGTATGCCAAATCTTTGTCCCGTGCCATCAACTAACGTATGCCAAATCTATGTCCTGTGCCATCAACTAACATATGCCAAATCTTTGTCCCGTGCCATCAACTAACATATGCCAAACCTTTGTCCCGTGCCATCAACTAACATATGCCAAATCTTTGTCCCATGCCATCAACTAACGTATGCCAAATCTGTCCCGTGCCATCAACTAACGTATGCCAAATCTTTGTCTCATGCCATCAACTAACATATGCCAAATCTTTGTCTCGTGCCATCAACTAACGTATGCCAAATCTTTGTCCTGTGCCATCAGCTCAAGGTCTTTCCATGTCTTCATCCCCTTGTTGGTCTCCAGTCCTCTTCTCCATGTTCTTTGTTCTTCTTCTACCTCATTTACCCTGGGGATTCTAGAACAAGAACTGTCTTGTAATGCTATCAATAGGTTTCTTCAGGTATATGTCCTATCCATTGCCAGCTCCATCTTCTCAACTCTAGTTCCACTGGCACTTGTCTGGTTCTTGTCATCAGTTCCACAATAGTGATGTTACCATACCACCTCAATCCTTTTATTCTAAACGCAAACACTCATTTATGAAAGTCAACTGACAATGACAGATAAATTCGGACAAGAACTCACAAAACCCGGTCTGAATAACTGTGTGATTTTATTGAGCCTCTCATTATCACCTACACAACAAAAGCCATCCATGCCGTTATCTCACAGCACAGGATAATAGTACTGGTTTCAAAGATACAAAGAAGGAACATGTAACTGTTATCTCATAAGATGTATAGAGGATAATAATATACACAGACAATCCCTGACTTTCATACATTCAACGTAATATGTTTATAGTGATATAAAACTGTTCATTAAATCTCATTATAAAAAATGTGCACGTAGGCAATAATTTTGTTACATACATAAACAGAGACGGAACTATATACTTGTTCAGTATGCAATGTAAGCTCACTTTTACCGTCCTCAGTAATGGAGTTCTCTGTGGTGTCTTTCATCATGTGTGGATTTTTGTACTGTTCTTTAGTACCGCTACATTTTAAAACCACAATTTATCTTTCATAATGACAAATAAAACTGACGTGAAACCGCACGATAATAACTATAAGATGTACATGTGAATATCAATAAAACCATAGAAACGTCACACGTAATGTACAAGTTTTCAATGATGTTATCAATACCTACAGTCATCCGTTAAAAGAGTTTAATGTTATTTTAACTTAATACAAATTTCTGATTGTATAAGTCTCAAGAACATTAATCTAAGTTATGACCTTGCCAATGCAAATGAAAGATACAATAAATGACTGTTGATACATAACATAGGACATAAATCAAGTGTTAACAACAAATGCAAGGAAGTGGTAAAATTTCCACTTTATTGAAACATTCATAAAACATCCTTAAAATATAAGTGAAAGGAAACCGTAACAAACAAACAAACAAAGAATTAGGAATCTGAATATATGAGATGTACAATGAAATCGTAACAAGACGTCATTAATATGGCAATGCATAATCACTTTTGTCTCTATAGGCCATATAAAGAATCTTAAATATCATATAAGTTTAGTTAAGAAACGAAGTGGATTGGCCTTGAAGTTGGAATTGCGATGGGATGTACCATCTCTCCGATACTATTTGTGATGGCTATGCAGGTAATCCTCAATGCGGCTGAAGGGATGGCTATAGGTCCAAAGCTCGGTGGAATGTGTCACATGCCACCGCTCAAAGCATTCATGGATGACACAACAATTCTGACATCAGATGAACATCAAGCCCGGAGGATGTTAGCACGCCTGGATGAACTAGTCAGCTGGTGCAGAATGAGCTTCAAACCCACGAAGTCGAGAAGCCTATCAGTCAGGAAAGGGAAGACAACAGAGGTCATATTCATGGTTTCTAACCAAAGAATCCCTACTGTCATTGAGGAACCTGTTAAAAGTCTTGGCAGGGTGTACGATGCCTCATTAAAAGACTCGAAGGCAGTGCAACAGACAATAGAAATGGCAGGCAGGGGCTTCAGATCATAGACCAAAGCAGACTCCTAGGAAAATTCAAACTGTGGTGCCTCCAGTTCATGTTGATACCTAAGTTGCTGTGGCCACTGCTTATATATGAAATAAGCACAAGTACAGTGGAAGCTATAGAGCAGAAGGTCAACAAGTTCATGAGGAAATGGCTAGGGGTACCACCAGGTCTGTCAGATGTAGCACTGTACTGCAAAAAGTCAAAACTTCTGCTTCCTTTCAAGTCAGTTGTTGAAGAGTACAAAGTTGGAAAGGCAAGGCTTGCAATGATGCTACGCGAGTCAGCAGATGATGTGGTTAAGTCCATTCAGCCCACACTGAAAATGGAAAGGAAGTGGAGAGTGGAAGAAGCTGTTGATGTTGCCCAAGAGTCGCTCCAACTGAGGGAGGTAATGGGATACACACAAACGAATAGACTGGGATTTGGTCATGGAGACATCCGCTGGTGGTCCAAGGCATCAAGCAGGGAGCGTAGAGACATGGTAGTTCAGGAGATACGAGGAGCTGAGAATGATAAGAGGGTGCAAAAAGCAGTGCAGCAGGCCCAACAAGGCCAATGGACTACATGGAATGATATATGGCATATGGCACCTCTTAGGCTCAGCTTCATTGTTAGATCAATGTATGACCTCCTGCCATCGGCCACAAACCTTGTGAGATAGGGAAAGTCGGATGATGAGCAGTGCCCCCTGTGCCATGGGAGGCAGACACTTGAACACGTGCTCTCAGCTTGCAAGGTGTCATTAGGGCAAGGGCGATACACATGGCGCCACAACAAAGTGCTAAATGAGCTGGCTGCAACAATAGATCTGGCAAGGATGAAGGCGAATAGCAATGTCAGGCCAAACACCGCAAACACATACTTTCTGAGAGCGGGAAAGTCAGCACACCCAAAGTCGAGTAAATCAGGTAGCAGTGTACCATCTCTCCTTGACTGTGCAAATGACTGGGAGATGACGGTAGACCTACCTGGACGAGGGGCATATCCAGAGAGTATCAGGAAATCTCGAAGACGGCCGGATTTGTGCTGCATTCTTCATCAGCGCACCAGGTTATATTGATTGAACTGACCGTGCCATTTGAATCCAGATTGGAAGAGCAACATTTGTTCAAAGCGGCCAAGTATAGTGATCTGGCCGCAGATCTGAGACACGATGGGTTCACTGCAAGGGTCATGGCTGTTGAGGTGGGTGCAAGAGGGCTTGTGGCTGCATCAGTGTATGATTTACTGAAACTGTTGGGGCTGAGGGGACAGTCGAGAACAAGGGCACTGAAGAGGCTTAGTGAAACTGCGGAAAAGGCATCATGCTGGCTGTGGAACAACCGCAATGGGCTATGGAACTCGGGACAGTAAACTCTGCGGTATAGGAAACATCAGGAGTTTTTTGGTGTACTGGTGAAAGGGCTGTGACTGATGGGCAACACACGGCGTATTATAAGAGGTGTTGGGCACGGGGTTACAGTTGCTGGTGCGCAGTTGCTGGCCGCATCGGCTTCACGCAGGTGTGTCAGTGTCTGTCCCTGGTCGTGGTGTGCGGCGGAACGAACGGAATAATTTGTCTTCTCTTTGGTTACTTTCACAATTGCCTCCACAGCTGGCGGAGTTGGGAATTTACAGTAAAGTTGCTACCTAACATATGCTCATGATAAAATTTCTGCCTCTGCCCACACACAAAAATAGACAAAAAGTTACAAACACTTCTAACATACACAAGTGATGACAAGGATCTTGTAACCATGCAACACCTACTTTAAAGCAGCACATTTGAAAAAAGGCTCAGAATTCTCACTGAAAGATTCATGCTGCTTTGGTCAAGTTATTGATTCACAACAAATTTTTCAGAGCTAGTTTCTTAATATATTTTTTGTTGTTGTTAGAAGGGAAGTGAGGATATAGAAGAAAAATAGAGTAGACCGCAAAGAAGAAAGGGAGGTGGGGGTGGGAAGAGAGAGAAAGAAAATTGATAAACAACTGAATGATCAAATATTAATACTGTTGAATTAGAAATCAAATGTTTGTACAAATGTGTCAAAACAACATTGAAAAACAGGTTTTTAAAAAAAAGGATGGCTTTTCTTATTTAAACAAATGAAAAAAAAACCTGATTTAACAGAACCAGGTATCTGTAATTCATTCCCATTTATAGTCTTCTTTCTCTTCTCAACCACTGCTGCCATTAAGTATCATGGTCAGATTCAATCGCCCTGACGACCACCAGGAATAATTTATCTCACTTGTATCAACTGCTCCACCTCATCTTTGATCCATGCGTGCAAGGGCAATAAACTGATAGTAGCTGCAATATTATCTGCTAAAAAAAATTGTCACTGCTGATATTAGTTATATTTACATTGTAAATTTTAAATGTGATAGATTTCTCAATAATAAAAAAAAACATATCACTTCTCCGCAACAATACTCTTAATAATCAACATTTTGTTCATGAATCACCTTTTTTTAAAAACAGTTTAACTACAAACTAGTCGTAGCACACCTAGTATTAAGTGGACAAATTCTACAATGAATAGAAATGCCAATGAGGAAAAAAAAAAAATAAAGCTTCCTTTCTCCTTCTACAGAACTGCAAAAATATTATTTCTAAAGCAGTGCTGTGATACTTAGTACAGCAGCTTCTTACCTTATTAACCCCCTTTTTTGGAGTTAATTTTGTTCTTTAAATTCTCTCCTCTGCCATCACGTAAAAGTTTGGGTCAGGCCCCCTTGACACAACCAAACATTTGACTCATTTAAAAGGGCTATTTGTATCTGAAATACGTGTACGGGGCCCTGAGACATTAATCAAATGAGTGATGTATAAATGGACTACACTACTCTGTGGTATGGTAGGATATGGGTAGAAAGTCTATCAGCAGTCTACAGAGACCAGTGACAACCCAATGGTATGCAGTGCCAAACCCCCGACGAGCTGTCCACACACATCACAGTCAGGACATTACAAATGCATTATGTATTTATAAAACAGTTTGACTTCTTTTTCCCCTTTTACTCTTTATGGAGCAGTCAGCGGCCATCACGCCTTTCACTGGCTTGAGTTTTCAACAATGTTCCTTCATCTGATATGGTCCTAGAAAACTCTCCCTGTTCCTATGTCAGGTTATTCAGCTGTACCAATGTCTACACAAAGCTTCATGTACTACAAGGTCTTCTATTATAAAAAATACTGCTTTTCTAAGAGTGTGTCCCTTCCATCTCCATCTCCTTTTTTCATGTTTTCAACTAGTATGCAAAGTTGGTGATGGTTAAAGGAAGTGTGAAGGTTGAGATGCCTGTCAAGTCTGGCATTGTTTACACAGCTAACTCTCCATTATTTCATTCAGCCTCTTCTGGGACCCAAGGACCACCATGGAATGCCATCAAAATGCTTCCTCAACATGTGTTTATCCAATGCCAATGATTTCTTCTCATCTCTTGCTCCAGCGGCACTTACATGGTTCCTGTCATCAGTTCTAAGCTAGTGATCCGCCACACTATCCTAATCATTCTACACAAGCCCCCCACCTATGGCAACTCCATGGCTGCTGCTTTTGTCATCCTCCCTGTTTCCCAGCCATACAACAGGACTGCACCAACGCTCAACCTGAAGATTGATTTTTGTGTTGGACCCGATTTCCCTTGAATTTGACACATCTCCCAACACAATGTTTAATATATGTCCTAGTCATTGCTGCCTTCTTTATTTCATCAATGATATTGTTAATGCCATGTACAGGTGACTGCTTGCAATAAATATTAAATGCACTGCAAACAGTAGATGATCACATTTGTCTTTTGCCTGCTGATCATTGTGACCTGGATGGTGAATCATCTGTAAACCTTTCGGTCTTGTATTATATAAGTTAGCAATTTTTTGAACCGTTTATACTTCAAAGTTACTGATGTCAACTGAATATATTAGAGACCATTAATTTTCCCACATCGGCCAGAGGTAGCCTTTATGCTTTTCTAAACTCACTGTTTACCATTTCTACAAAGCAGAGATTCCGGAAATTGTGTTAGTTTACATGATAGTGATGCTACAACAAAATTACGCTCTGAAGATTTATCAGACCGCCCAAATGGAAATGACAATACAAAGTTTAGTTCTTCAGATAACAGTGGTAGTGATACTGGTGATTATGTAGTACTTAGGCCTCTTATACAAAGATACAAAAACTGTGCTTGTGTCGAAAGAAGCACGTGGGCATGGATACTCGTTTCATACAAGTAAACCTACTAAGTGCTGTGCAAATTCAAAATACCAATAATGTAGCTAATATTAGTAGCTAGGACTGGCATACTACCGACATTCACCAACCTTCCAAACATTTGCTGATTTTTCTGGCATTACAGTTATCATGAGTGAACTGGAACATACTGGGTTATTGAAGTAAGTGGTCTGAGTTACGAAGATCCTACTGTCAAGCAGAGTACGAGGGCTCCTCACAAAGAAATACTTGAAGACTGTCAGGAGAACTAAGAGATCATATTTTTGTGTCACACTGTATTAAGAACAGCCCAACAAGGAAGTGCAGAATATGTATAGCACTGGGGAAAATGAGACTTGTCACATCTGCAACAATTGTGAGGTATTCCCCCACCCCCTGCTCCAAAGCAATTGGTTTCATAAGTACCACAAAGCCTTTACCAAGGGGATTGAATGTGTAGACCATGTTACACTTGAAGAATTTTTAAAGATAGAGATGTATGTAATTATCTTAATGCTTTTTTTAGAAATACGGTTACAATAAGGAAGATACTGCCTATCAAAAATGTGTCAATACACTCTCTGCTTCAGCTTTCATCATAGAAATCTGACTGCCGATTTTAGCAGGTAACAAATATTAAATATACACTATACTAAAACCTTTGTACAAAAGTAGAAATAAAAGAATATACATAAAAGAGACAATTGTGTGCTCTACAACTGCTACTGATCTAAGTGTAAGGATAATGTAACACACCTTGCAACAACTGTGCTGTACAACAGAGACAGCAACGGTAATGTTTTTAATGATACTATCTATCATTTATCTATTTTTCTCCCTGGATTCTGACTACTTTATGGGTACAAAACATAAAATTCAAATACAAAAATGTGTCTTTTCTTTAAGCTCTACTACACCAATGCCAAGTAATTTCTTGTCCAGTCCTTAGTGCTGCCAAAAATGGGTTTCTTTAGTTGAAAGGTCAAGGTAGTTCCATAGCAGAAACTGCCGTAAGGGAGTGAAGTGTTAGAGACTTCGCTAGACTAGGTCCAGCTTTATGAGGTGGGGGTGACCGGGTCCTGTTCTTGATACTTCTGCTTTCCTTAACTCAAGAGCAAGAGTCATGTACCCATTTACAGCTGGGTAGATTGGAGTGTGATGCTACCAGGTTTCAATCCTGGAACCCAGTAACTGTACCATGACAGGAAAGTGTTCTAACCGCTTGGCCAATCAGATGTTCAAGCTACAGTTATAATTTCTAACCAGCATATTTTATACATTTAATTTAAAAAAAAAAAACAATCCTAATACACAAAAAACAAGACAAACTATGGTTTGGTTTGGTTTGAAGGACTACCTTCATTGCAAACGGACAACTCCATCAGTGCTCTGATCTCCTCCCTTAGATCACCTAGGAGGATCTCAGCACAGTGCATGAACTCCGTAACACCGGCGAGAATCCCAATGTGTGAATATAGGAATCACACACTCTATAAATATTTTTGTGGTGGGTAGGTTTCCTAATTTTTTTCATTTTTGCCAGGGCAGCGGCTGTGTGGCCTACTCTTTACGATTTCCAACTGCCTGGGGATTTTTAACTTGTGCAACTTGCACACAGGACCTCCTATTTTTTTCACCCTTATGCGAGAAGGCTAGGCATTCGATCTCACTACCCAGGATACCAGGGGGGAGTATGACATCACCATGGCAACTGGTTCTGAAAAAAATTTCCATAAATTATATTCCCTCAACTGGGAATTGAACCTGGTACCTTAAGAATTTGAGTCCGATGCCATACCTCTTAGCTACTCCGACACACCCCCCCCCCCCCCCCCCACAAAACTATAACTTATGTTACCGTCTTCTATTTCATCATCACCTTTCAGTTCTCCAAGTAGCTCCAGACCTTCAACAAACTTATGCCAAGTCCTCCTGTCCTGTGCCATCAGCTCCAAGTCTTCCCATGTCTTCATCATTCCTTCATTCATGTCCTCCAGTTCTCTTCTAAATATGTTTTTTGGTCTCTCTATTTCTCTTGTCTCTTGCCCTGGTGATTCTAGGACAAACACTGCCTTGTAATGCTATCAACAGGTTTCCTCAATGTCTGACCTATCCATCGTCAGCATCTTCTTCTCATTTGTTTGTCTGGTTCTTGTCATCAGTTCTTCTTTCATGATCTTGTCATACCACTTCAATCCTCCTATTCTACACAAGCACCCATTTATTAAAGTCTATAGCTTTTAGGCTGTTGTTTTTGTTCTCCGTGTTTCGGAGCCGTACTGGTTCGCTGAAGTATTTTATAGCTTAAAATTTTTGCAGGAGAGAGTAGTTGGCCCTATGCCCAACCCCCCAATTCAATTCTCACTATGTGAAAGGTAGGTCACATGGCATTATTCTGCACTCAGTAACACTGGAGTGCCCCTTCCCTTTACTTAAAAAAAAAAAAAAAATCTTGAGCACCTTCCTTCAAACTACATAACCTGGAATTTTCAAGGACTCTTTACTGCTCTATATATGCTTTACTATATATGATCAATATTCTGTGTCCATGATATCTGCAGCATTTTCTAACAAGTCAATATCACAAAAGCCACATAACAGGACTGCCATTTAACATATAGGCCCTACACTTAGATATAACAACTTTCTCATTAGTTGAACTGTTATTTGTTCCTGCAACTTATTTTCCAGTGTGCTGATAAATAACTATTCAGTTATATGTCCAAGTATGTCACTATGCCTTTATAAAAAAAAGGTAAAGGAACCCGTTACATGCCCATTGAGGCATATTAGGAATATGGTGTTAGGCCCATATTATCTTGACCGTCGGCACACTAGGGGTGATGTGGTCGGCATCACACTGGCCGCCTTAACCTTCCCAGAGTTGCTCTGGTACCCATTTGGGGCTGGGTTGACCCAGGAGCCGTTTGTGGCCTAAAAAATTCCCACCTCATCTGGGGATCGAACCACAGACCACTGCGCTAGGAAGCCAGTGCACTAACCACTATGCTACCGCGGCTCCTATGCCTTTATAAAGCTGCTATATATATATATATGTCTGTTCCAGTGAGACTCTACTTTTGTATTGCAGCTTTTACAAAAATGCAGTAACCAATGACCTTTTACTAGTATTTAGTTTGAAGCTCCATGCAAGTGTTGACAACCCACATATTTTAGACAGCTGGTAGTGAATGGATAGCTATTTAGTTTGAAGCTCCATGCAAGTGTTGACAACCCACATATTTTAGACAGCTGGTAGTGAATGGATAGCTATCTAAAAAGTGATTGATAAGCCACTTGCTATATCTAAACTGTTTATTACTTCACTACTACGCAACCATTTTACATGAAACAAAACATCACAATAAAGATAGTTAACTACCATTTTATATGTCGTTCACATTACAACACTACATGAGATCCAGTTTGTTCAACAATGATTTCATAGTGGGTGGCAGTTTTTTTTTTGTCTCCTGTAACGTCAGTTTACTGGCCATTTTATTTTGTTTCTGGGAATAAAAAATATGTTTAAAAAAAAGTTATTTGTCAAATGGTAGTTACTGCCCTTTATTTTGACGTGTTTTATGTAAAATCTAGTGGATACAAGTGAGGACATAAAACTTCTTAAAAAAAGAAAGTAACTTTTCAATCACCCTATATTAAATAACATACTCCATATTGCTGTAGACTGATTTTTACCACTGACTACCAAAGACTAACTGCTCTTTCTTCAGAGTTTTTGCAAGATCCTGGACAATATGAACCATTCACAAAGCCTAGATTAACGGGATTCAAAATGGTATTGCTGTAGTGAAAAGTTCACAAAAATGTGCATCCGAGACAGTTCAATAATAAACATGGGCACTTAAAGATTCCAAAAAAAAAATTTAACCCTTGGTCATGTCATGTCCGAGAGTTTTGAAATGTGACCAGACAGGGTGAGACTGTTTATGCTGGGTATCTGTGACAGCTCTAGTGTAGGCATTGTTCCGAGTGATAGTGATAACTGGGGCGATGACGATGACGAAGACTGTAGAGAAGATGATGACTGCAGTGATGATGATGATGCCACAGATGACGATGACTGCAAGGATGATGAAGACGATGTCAAGGATGACATGACCGAAAGCGTAGGGGGCGGAGGGTTGACCACAGAATACATCAAAGGCTGGGGAGGACAGACCTGTAATATGGAAAAAAAAAAAAAAAAAACAGCAAATGTAGAATATTTAACCCAAAATGGTAACATTTATATGAGGAAAAATGTCACTTCTGTACGAGTGACTTGTCTGTATATGGCATGTCATACAAGGCGACAGATGATTTTGTTCATGGGGCTGGCAAACTCAATACGAAAAACAAACTCCCACAGAAACCAACACTGCAAGAGCATGTGACAGCTTGGTCCAGGCTTCCTGTGAGGGACCAGCTGCAGTGCTCCATAAGGAGCGCAATGAAAAATGACAATGAAAAATGAAAATGAGTGAATTATTGTAGCTATTTATTCATGACACTTCAGCTCCCCAAGGAGCATAGGCCTTCAACAAACACATGCCAAGTCCTCTTGTCCTGAGCCATCAGCTCAAGGTCTTTCTCATTCCTTTCATTACTGTCTCCAGTTGTCTTCTCTGTGTTTTTGTTTGGTCTGCATATACCTCTCCTACACTGAACTACAAGAACATGGATAAGTCAATTAAAGAAAATAATTCAACTTGGCCACCCAAACGGAACAAGGTCCTTTGGCAAAGAGGCTTATACGGCATTCACACCAGCTACACATACAAAGGTAAAGGCAGTCACATAGCAATACTGCCATAGGGAATGAACTGTTTGAGACTTCACTATACTAGATCTCATCTTTATACGGTGGCCAGTTCTCTTCCTTGCTACCTTGCCTTTCATAATTCAAGAGCAGATTGGAGCATGACGTAGCCAGGTACTGAACTCAGAGCCTGGTAGCTTGGACATAAAAGGCAAACGCTTCAACCACTCTATCCCTCAGATGCTCTCAGCTGTACATGGCATACTCTTAAAAAAAAAAGCAAGACAGTATGTGTGTGTATGTGATGCATGTTCTCTGTGTAGTACAGAGTAAGCCATGACAAGCTCAGCAACATAAATGATGCTGCTGAGATCGATGAAATTAATAAAACTGATAATGACCTCTCCTTGTGGCAGCATTAGAAGAAAGAGAGAAAGAAAAGAGAAAGAAAGAAAGGAAAAAAGGAGAAAGAAGGAAAGAGACAAAACTTATCTTTGAACTTATCTGGCTCTCCATTTTTATCTATTATTATGTATTGCATTGCGCGATAATATATGTGTAGTTACAGGAAGAGTACATACAAACATTTTTATTACACAGAAAAGTTGACTGCTCACAAACGCTACTTCTGTAGAACACTGACCTGGTCTGGATATACATAACCATGTGATGAGCTGATCCCATCCAAACCTGTCTTCAATCGAGAGGAAGATAGAGATGGATGGTCTGTTTCTGGTGAGAAAATATTGGTAAGTTTTTAAGACCTTCATGTTTCATTCATAACCCTTTAGCTCCCCAAGGAGCATAGGTCTTTAACAAACTCATGCCATGAAGTAGATGGTCACGTTTTTCAATCAACTATTTATGTAAAAAAATAAACATGGGATTTATTGCACCAAACACCTGGAACTGGCCTAACAATCATAAAACCTTTGACTAAACAATTTATATTCACAAAAAACTTGTTTAAGTGCAACCATAGTATTCTGAATATGATAAGACAACTCAACTAAGAAAGTATCACTCCAGTACAAAAACTGGGGTTATAAACATTAAGGAGATGAGAATGGAGAATTAATGATAAGGATGGACAAAGTATTTTTTCTTTGTGGCCAAAAAAAAAAATTTCTTTGACTCAAGACTAAGAGGAGGAGAGACAGACAGCAATGATATTCTGAAAGGAACAGAAAATGTATTTCACAAATTTGGCTACGGTGAGAAAAGAGACACTAAAGAATAAGATCTCAGTGGTACAATTAGAATCATTGACAGGAGAATCAAAACATTTCTCACTTCTTAACTCTCTTTTTCCTGCATTGCTTCTTTTTTTATGCCTAGGTTTTTGAGACTCACAGCTTCAAATATCCCTTGATACTACTACTCAACTCAGCAACAAAAAATGATACTATTTCAACAAAGTCTTAAAGAACCCAGTGACTAAATAATAAAATCTTGGGAGGCACAAGCAGATGTTGACTGGGAGAAAAAACTGTTTCTCACTTGTTAACTCTCTTTTCCTGGATTTCTTCTTTTTGATGCAATGGTTTCTGAGATTCACAATTTCATACTTCCTTCTTACTTCTCAGCCCAGCATAGAAAATGATATTTCAACAAAGTAATCCATTCTAATCAAACAGTTTGTTTTCACACAAAAAATGCATCTCTACTGTTGAAGGACCGCTGGCTGAAGGTAGCGCAAGACCTAAGGACGGGAACAGATTGACAAGGACTTACCAACTGGACTGAGGATATCTTCTATCAGCAAATCAGAATTTGAAGGAATCTGTACAGATGCTAGTGGTGTCATTCCCAGTTTTGGTGCCTGTCAGAGGAAGAGAATTTTGGTGTTAATGAACGCATACTCTGACATACCCACCACTACAAATGGCCCCCATGAAGAAACCTATGGCAAAGCAAAAAAAAAAAAAAAACTCTTGCAGCAGTGTTTTCTGCAGAAATCTGTTTTACATAATGAGTTTGCTAGTCCTATTAAAAACCTCACATTAGTCACATTTGACAACATGCTTGAGATAGGAGCCGCGGTAGTGCACTGGCTTCCTAGCTCAGTGGTCCATGGTTCGATTCCCAGTTGAGGTGGGATTTTTTTTACCGCTAACGGCTCCGGGGTCGACCCAGCCTCATGAATTGGGTACCAGAGCAACTCTGGGAAGGTTAAGGTGGCCGGCGTGATGCTGACCACATCACCCCTAGTGTGCCGATGGTCAAGAAAATATGGGCCTAACACCGTAGTCCCAATATGCCTCAATAGGCGTGTAACAGGATCCTTTACCTTTTACCTTTGAGACAGCAGTGGGCCTATTCTTTCTTTATCTCTTCAGAGGCCCCCAGAAATCAAATGGGGCCCTGACATAAATAGGATGACATTTCTTAAAAGATACATAACTAAGACAGGATACGGTAGACGTAGTAGTAGCATAGGATAACACCAGACAATAACAAATACAACTGGAGATTAAAGAGTGAAAATGGAGATGATGGGTCACACTCTCACGAAACAATCAACCAGTGTAACCAGGTATGCTCTTTACTGGAACCTACAAGGGAAGGGAAAAAAACAGGGAGGCCAAAGAGAAACTGGAGAACAGTGCAAGAGAAAGCTAAAGTAACCAGGTCATCATGAAGGTGAAGAAGATAGCCAAAAATAGAACTGGTGGCGAGCGACTGTTGTAGCAATGTTCCACATGGATGTACTATTTATTTACAAAGCAGAACTGATAATTAATCAACTGATACACGATCATGCCGGGGATAATGATGCCATTGTGTATACAAATGGGTCTGTGATCCGTGGTGAGAAATCAGGTTGGGGCTTCTCTACTAGGGTACAGGGCAGAATCGTCGCCGAACAAAGCGGGGCTTACAAGATAACAACTTCCAGCATGAGAATGGGGGTCGAGGCTGTTACTGCAGCCTTAAGGTGGCTAACTGAAACTTTATTAACAAAGACAGTCATTGTGTCAAACTCTCAGTCCATGCTTCGAAAGGTTCAAAGTGGTTTGTTGTGGCATGAATGGAAAACATTCATAGAAGCTTCGAGTCTACAAGAGCTGGTGTGGATCTACTGTCCTGGTCATGCAGGGGTATGTGGTAATGAAAGAGCTGACAGACTAGCATCAAAAGCACCCACAATGGGGACACTGGATATGGATAATAAGAGATACTGAAAACAATTAATGACTGCCTGTTAGAGAATGACACTGCAATAGATGAATCATCAAGGTTAAGATTGTTGGAATTTGGCATCAAACGTATGGCTAGCAGAGATGGGCATATGAGAGGATGCATCCGTTGTGTATACCAACAGCGAGCTACAGGAACAGTCAGCATTCGCACTCTTCGACATATACTGAGCACTAATGGGTTTGCCTGGAGTGCAATGATGTCGATTCTGTTCAACAATAACAATACTATTTACATGATATGGTATATGTATGAGAATAGGATGTCTTTCATGGATACAGAAGCAAACAAGTTGAGAAATCTTGGAAATGCTAGGAAAGAAAAGATATTAAAATCAGACAATTAACTCATTAACTACCGAATTGAAAAACATACTGTGGCCGAATTAAATTTTTTTCCCATTTTCATCCTGTAGGTGTTTGCACAAAGTAAGCTGTAGTTTTCGTAATTGTTTACAGATTTTTATGAATTACACGTCATTTTAAAGATAAATGAATGTACTATTACAATAAGCACCAATTAACTCTAATAGAGGTTGTTGCTATTTAACGGCCCTCCGATGGCCGAGGACTTGCAATATTTTCACAATTATAACTGCTTGCGCCCCATCTCTATCAAAATCACTATTTCAATCAATGTGCACACCGTTTTCACTCTTGTCCTCGTCGCTAGAACTATCAGTCAATTGTTGAAAAAGTTTCTAGCCTATTCAGCCGTTAGACGAGATGTACAAGCATTTTTTGTGGTCCTATCACTAGTTGCCACGGTAAACAGTTTTACACGATTTGCTAACTAACCCAAAACGCTGAAAAATATGAACATATCATCAATTTTCCAGTGTTCTACAACAACTTTGGTAATTTGTTTTCCGGTGGCAACCTAAAATCTCGAACCAGATCAGAAAGTGTTTCAGTACATTTTTCATTCATTTTATTACTAAAATTAGATCGACGCTCTGAGCAGCTCGCGGTCCAAATGATATGATTTCAAAAGCCGGCCCCACCGGCTCGCGGTAGTTAATGTGTTAAAATAGCAGGGGTGGTATTAGATCTTATCTGACAGAGCATAGTACACTGTTTTCAGTATTTATCTAATTGGACAGAGCACAGTACACTATTTTCAGTATTTATCTTATGACAGAGCACAGTATAATATTTTCAGTATTTATCTAATCTGACAGAACACAGTACACTGTTTTCAGTATTTATCTAATCTGACAGAAAACAGTACACTGTTTTCAGTATTTATCTTATATGACAGAGCATAGTGCACTGTTTTCAGTATTTATCTTATTTAACAGAGCACAGTAGACTGTTTTCAGTATTTATCTAAATGCCTAATGAGAGCATAACTTTCAAGGAGGCAAAGAGTTTTATCAGAATCAGATACAGAAACAAATGAGATGTAGAGCATCCGGGTCACACACAAAATGATGCACGCTACCAGCTCAACAGAAGAGAACAAGTGGAATTTTCAGACTCTGCATGGGCCACAACAGATCGGGATATTATCTATTCAACAAGCTAAAGATTGGAATTACCGATGAGTGTAACTGTGGCACTGATAAAATTACTGCTGAACATCTGCTTCTAAGTTGCCCACCATATGTGGAACAGAGAAAGTGTATATGGTCGACACCAGTACCATTCGTGGAAAAGCTCTACGGAGGTGCAAATAGTCTCAAGCTGACTACTGCTTTCTTTGAAAACATTCAAGTAAATGACTAAGAGTGTACGAAGAAGATAAAAAAACACAGAACACTACTTTCAGTAGTTATCGTATCTGACAGAACATAGCCCACTATTTTCAGTAATTATGACCTATGATGTCTGCTTCTAAGGCTACTATCACCAAACCTGCACATCATCAGGAGATGATATGTCCTCCAGACTTCCAAGTGATGAACTTTTACTGTTTGAAGAGCCTCCTTCATACAGAGACAATGGCAGCGACAAGCGGGCATTAACAGCTATGAGGTGGTCACGTCGGGATGTCAACTCTCTGACCTGGTCCTCTAGATTTTGATTCTCTCCCTTTAGTCTGTGTAGGCAGTTCAGGAGAGAGGCGACTAGGGAGAATTGCATAATGAAATATATCAACACAGGATGCCGTTGAGGAAGATTTTTAAAAAGGAGAAATTTCACTGTAATTAATAAAAAATATTGCAACTAATGAGCATAATGAACAAATAAAATATATTGCCATAGCCTCATAACAGGACAGCAACAATAAATTTAACTACTACAGGTGCATAACCCAGAATCTGAACACTCAGCAACCAAAATATTCAAAAAACTGAAAGTTTTTTTGGCAGACTTTTGGGTGATTTCCTAACCAATTTTTGGGAGACTTGGGCTACTTTAGGCGAAATCTGAAAACCGAACAAATCTGATTTCCGAAACACGGCCACCCCTAATCATTTTGGATACTGGGTTACGCACTTGTACTACATTTTCTACAGATGGAAAAATATCAAATTGGTGAACTTTAAAGAAAAAAAAACATGGGGGAGAGAAGAAACTATCCTTTTTTGCTTTCGTAAAGACCATTTGTGTTGTAAACATTTCAATATCCTCTTATGGTAGAGTAAGCTCATAGCCTACAAAGTCATGATAAAAGTGCAATAAAAGCAAAGCAATGCCATTCTAAGCAACAAATAGCAACTAAAATTCTTCTTCTTCTTTGTTCTTTGATCTTTGCCGTTGACCGTCAAAGCAGTCAGTGGCCATCACGCCTAGTGGTGTCTTGTAGGGCAACAACAAATTGATTCCACTTTGCTCGGTCGGTAGCCATCCTTCCTACAGTGCCCCAACTCTGGTTCATTCTTTGCATCTCAGCCTCCACAGTCCTCCGCCAGGTTGTTTTTGGTCGGCCTCTCTTTCGTTTTCCTTCAGGGGTCCAAAGCATAGCTGTTCTTGTGATGGCATCGGGGTCTCTTCTACTAAAATTAAGTACTGTCAAATAACATGCAATAGCTTGGCTTGCAATGCATAACCAGATGTTTCTTAATTTTTCAGTTCACATTAAGTCATTCTCAGATGCCGAGAATGTACCACATTATTACAGCTTTAACAGACTGAACAGAAAAAGACATACTATCAAAATGATGTCCCTGTTCCATGAGAAAATGGGCGCCTTGTTCCCACTGTTGTTCTAGCAACTGCTCCATAGATAAAGGGAAGTCTCTGTGGATAAAATAAGAAGCTGCCTTTTGTAGTGTTGTGAATTCCTCTACCCTAACGCTTCAATGTCTCTTAAGGATGTCACTGCATCTTCTACAACAGCAGTATAATGTAGGAAAAAAAAGCAAACCAGAGCACATTGACATCTTCAACACACCAAGAATCTTTGTCTAGCATTTGTTTTCAGGATATTTTCAAAGAACTATACTCTTGTATGCCTCCAAACCCCTGAACCAGATATTATGATGAATATTAAGAATGCATAAAAACAGATGTTTTCACTTTTATCTGAAATGAAACACTCCACACACAAAAATGGAAGAGGAAAGCCTAGGCAAACACAAAGTAATACACGAGTGCTGCACTTATATAATTTATAATTATATCAACTTTGTTTTTTTTTTTTTTGCTGAGACCTAGCATAGTGAAGTCTACAACACTTCACTCCAGTATGTCAGTATCTGCTATGGGACAATCCCTTACCTGCTATCTGTCAAGCTGTATACAGAGCTTGGTAGTTCTGACATCCTGAGAACCATATGCTCAAACGCAAGATACCATAAAATCTACTGTTCACATGAAAAAACATTCCATCCAACATATGCCCAAGCTTGTGGGTATCAAATTATACAGGCAGTCCCATAAGTCTTCAATCATACAGGAAACAAAAACATACTTATTCATATATTTTGAGCTTCGCTGGCCCAAGATGTCTATGAGTAAGGAAGAACAAGCTCAAATAATTCTTCTTGCAAGAAATCAGTCAGAGAGAGCTGACTGCAGAATTTGACAGATTGCATCCAGCTCTGTGTTATTTGCTGACGGTGTGGAGGCAATCTTTTAAATTTTTCTCAACTTTGATTTACTATAAGAAGAATTTCAGGACTTATTCTTCCTTACTCAAAGATATCTTGAATCGGCAAAGATAAAAATATAAATTAGTTATTTTTCCACATGATTCCAGACTTGTGGGACACCCTGCAGTTACAGGTCAAACTAATATGTGTAAACTGTTCAATATGTAATTTGCATTTAATACTGTAATATGTTGAATACAAAACAATATAGCCTTTAATAAACCATGTGGGTTAAATTAAAGCTTGTTCTCAATGTGCAATATCTGGTGCCTCATTTTATGACTAACACCAAAAAACATTTGTTGGGCTCCACTTACTGTGAATGGTCCTGCCCATATTTAGGTGCTCCAGCCATCATGCTAGGGAAATGCTTAGGAGGAGGTATCAAAGCGTTCATCCCATTCAGCACAGCACTGGAATCTGTAATGAAGAGAAATACAATGTGTAGACCATACTGACACAAGAACCCAAACATGGAACAGCTGTTGATTTACCCCAATTTTCTAAAATTAAATTTTATGCTCTTTTTATGATCGTGAACATTTTTTTTCTCCAGGCTATAAATAAAAATATTCTTTCACACACTTATCATAAAAATCTGGTCTAAAAAGATGCAATATCCACTACTATTTATTTTTATTTGTTTGTCACCCACTGCTTTGTGAGTTTCTTCTTCTTTCTTCTTTGATCCTTAGCCACCGACCGTCAAAGCAGTCAGTGACTATTACGCCTGGTGGCGTCTTGTAGGGCAACAACAAATTGATTCCACTTTGCTCGGTCGGCTGCCATCCTTCGTACAGTGCCCCAACTCTGGTTCATTCTTTGCATCTCAGCCTCCAAAACTCCGCCAAGCTGTTTTTGGTCGGCCTCTCTTTCGTTTTCCTTCAGGGGTCCATAGCATAGCTGTTCTTGTGATGGCATCGGGGTCTCTTCTGAGGACATGGCCAACCCAGCTCCAGCGTCTGCCAGCTATGATGGTGTGCATGTCCTCTTGCTTGCTCCGAGTAAGCAGATCTTGGTTGGTGATGATATTCGGCCAAAAGATTCGGAGAATTTTTCTTAGGCATGTTGTGTGAAAAGAGGACAATTTCGACATTTCCTTCTCTGTAACTCTCCAGCTCTCCGCACCATAGAGAAGCACAGAAAGCACACAGCTCTGATATAATCCTAATTTTGTGCTTGTGCTGTACTAAGAGGACTTCCAAATGTTGTTTAGACTAAAAAAGGCTGTTCTTGCTTTGTTCATTCTGTTGTTGATGTCTTTGCTTGCTCCGCCGTCTGGTGTTACTATGCATCCTAGGTATGTGAAGGCATCTGTCTGTTCCAGTTGCCGATTCCTTACTGATATTTGCTCAGGGTTGCTCACATTGAGCGTCATGACCTCTGTCTTCTTTAGGTTGATGTTCAAGCCCACCTGCTGGCTATACTTATTAAGTCTATCCGTTTTTTCCTGGATGTGTTGATGTGAATGTGCTAGCAGTGCTATGTCATCTGCATATTCCAGATCTTTTGTGAGTTTATTTAAGCATTATCATTTCTTTTTTACCCTCCTTATGGAGCACGCAGCCATCACTGCAGCTGTTTACGTTGCAAGAAGCCTACACTAAAGCACTTGTGCTCTCTTGAGCAGTGGTTTCTCTGACGATTTGTTTTAACATGATGTGGTTGCCAGCCCCATGCACAACCTAATGTTGGTCACCTCTTACAACATACTTGAGGCAATAGTAGTCCTATTCATTCTTCATGACCTCACAGACTCCTAAGAACTTCACAAATGTAATAAAACACTAAACATGTATCTTCTATAATGTTCTGTCACAGGTCATATTTTTTTTCAACACAACATTTCAGAAGTTATGAGCTGCACACTTTTCCTTCAATTTGAGCGAACAGAAGTTAATCAAATACTGATCTGCAGTTAGAAATATCTTTCGACATTAGCCTCAGCGGATCTGATTAGTGAAATACTTCTGCTAACACTTTCAGGCAGTAACTTTAGCATTTTTAAACAAAGCAGTTGTCATCCTGATGTTACTGTATGAAAAAAGGATTTTATATAGATGACACCTCCTGGGAGCAGTAATTACGTAAACAGAAATAAAGAAACATTCAATATATTTCAGACATGACATATGCTACCAGAGACCACTGGAAACACTGCAGCTTACTAAGTTAACCCTGTGAACAAATTCGCAAGCATAAAACAGCCCACAAAAAGACTCATCTTTCAAAACATTTTAAACAATCCACGCAAAAATACAGACAAACATGACTGTTTAGACAGCTATTTTTTTAAACCCCCCCCCCCCAACCGCTTTTCCCCCATACACGATGAAATGGGCATGATTCACCACAATAAGACAAAAACTTCAATTACCCACACACACACAAATCAGACCAGTGCCATATCGTTTCGAATTCAAAATATCAATAAGTATAAATCAATTAATTTATTATTAAATTGTATATAGATGTACATATCAACGAACTGCACACAGTTCACTGTCCTAAGCTGTGTGTTCACAGTTTCAACTAACCACCTTACATTTAGTAGCTAAAAGCCTATAGTGACTGTTAAGTTCTATTTACGTTCTACCACAATCATCATCACACATATCACTTGGCAATGCCTAGTATCTTACTGGCAATGGTTATTCATTCAGGCCCACGACCACAAACTCAGTAAAATCCATCAACTTTATCATTTCCAAAGACAGCTACCAAGCAAACAGATGGAGAACACAGAGGTTATGGTCCACGCCAAAAAGATCACAATGCAGTTACAAAAACATATTAAATACATAGTGGTGGATATACGAGGGGCGTTCAGAAAGTAATGCACCACATCGTTTTTCTCAGCTAATAATGAAGATAGAAGCATGAAATTTTGCACACTTTAAATATGGCATGTGCCAATTGTGTGCACCAAATTGCACCGCAACCGGCCAAATTATACGGCTGCCCTAAACCGTTGAAATGGAGCGTGTTAGCAACTTGCGTTATAAGCAGCGAATTGTGATAGAATTTCTCGTTGCAGAGAAGGAAACTGTTGTGAACATTCACAAGCGTCTATGTGATGTGTATGGAAGTTTTGCAGTCGACAGGAGTACAGTCAGTCGCTGGGTTCAGAGAATCAAAGAATCAGGAAGTGGAGATACGGAGCTGCTTGATCGGCCGCGCTGTGGACGTCCTGCCACAGCCACCAATGCAGAAATGTTGAAATGCGCTGAGGGCATTATTCTTACTGATAGGCGAATCACTACTCAACAATTGGCCTTACAGCTGTCAGTCAGCATTGGTAGTGCAAATGCAGTTATAAAAACTCTCGGATTTTCTAAGGTTTGCGCAAGATGGGTTCCTCGAAGTCTCACACATGACCACTGATTGCAAAGGAAAGCAATTTCTTCTGAATTGTTGGAGTGCTTCAATGCTGATGGAGAGAACTTTTTGGCTAAGATCGTTACAGGTGACGAAACCTGTGCACATCATTTTGAACCTGAGACAAAAAGACAGTCAATTGAGTGGCATCATCCGCAATCACCACGAAGAAAGAAATTCAAGACAATTCCTTCAGCTGGAAAGGTCATGATCACTGTCTTTTGGGACATTGAAGGTGTGATTCTTGTGGACGTTATGCCAAGAGGAGAGACAATCAATTCGCAAGCTTACATTAAGACATTGAAAAAAACTCAATCAACGTTTTCGCAGAGTTCGGCCGCACAAGAATCCAGCAGACCTGCTTCTCCTTCACGACAATGCGCGACCTCACACAAGTCTGGCAACACGGGAAGCAATCACAAAATTGGGTTGGACTGTACTACCCCATCCACCCTATAGTCCCGATTTGGCACCCTCTGATTTTCATCTATTTGGTCCACTTAAAGATGCACTCCGTGGGACAAGGTTTGAAGATGATAAAGGAGTGATTCATGCAGCAAGGAAATGGCTACATGATCAAGACAAAATCTGGTACTTGCTAAGAATACATGCACTTGTTTACGCTGGCATAAAGCCGTACAAGTTGATGGGGATTATGTTGAAAAATACTGATGTTTACATGACATATCCATATATATTGTGTATAAATTTCATGCTTTTTGAATAAACAGCTTCTGAGAAAAACGATGTGGTGCATTAATTTCTGAACGCCCCTTGTAAAACTTGCATATGTTAAACTAAAAGTGGCTCAACTAAGTTAAAAGCTCAAGGAAACAAATCATAAAATGTTAAACTGTTTCACTCAAAAGTGAAAATGAAATAAAAATGAAAACTGAACAAAAACCAAACTCTAAACTGAAGGGCACAGTACAATCTTGCTTTCTTTAATTGAGGTCATGTGTATGTTACGCTATGAATGAATACAAACGTTCACCGAGTGCCAGAACCCTACAGATCCTGAGGGCTACGAGAAGCAAAGTTCAACAAACTGCTCGACGCTGTGCAAATGACTATTGGCTCCAGCTCAGTGAGAGCATCCAGATCGCAGCGCAAACAGGCAACATTAGACAAATGTATGACGGTATAAAGAAAGCACTTGGCCCCCATAAAAGTAAGACGGCACCGCTAAAAACCATCAGCGGAGAGAAGCTAACCGATAAGGGTAAGCAGATGGAGAGGTGGGTCGAGCACTACTCTGAGCTTTACGCTAGAGACAATACCGTTACGCCTGCAGCCCTTGATGCTGTCAATAGTCTGCCAACTATGGAGGAGCTGGATGCCGAACCAACATTAGAGGAACTCAGTAAAGCCATTGATAGCTTGGCCTCTGGCAAAGCACCAGGCAGTGATGGGATTCCTCCTGATTTAATCAAATGCTGTAAGAGCACGCTCTTACATCCCCTGCATAGGATGCTGTGCCAGTGCTGGGAAGAGACAACTATTCCTCAAGACATGCGAGATGCCAAGATTGTAACACTGTATAAAAATAAAGGAGACAGAAGTGATTGCAATAACTACAGAGGCATCTCTCTTCTTAGTATTGTTGGTAAGGTTTTTGCCAAAGTCATCTTAATGCGACTACACAAGTTAGCTGAGCGCATATATCCAGAGGCACAGTGTGGATTCCGAGCTGGCAGATCAACAACAGACATGATCTTCTCTCTCCGCCAGCTTCAGGAAAAATCAAGAGAGCAGAAAAGACCATTATATATCGTCTTTATAGACCTCACAAAAGCATTCGACCTGGTTAGTAGGGATGGACTCTTTAAAATCCTCCTGAAAATAGGCTGCCCTTCTAAAATGCTGGAAATGATAAAGTCATTCCATGACGACATGAAGGGAACAGTCCAATATGCTGGAAGCACGTCACAGCCCTTTGATATACGAAGTGGCGTTAAACAAGGCTGTGTTCTGGCTCCGACCCTCTTTGGAATCTTCTTTGCCTTACTCTTGAAACATGCATTCAGAGATGCAACTGAAGGAATATGCCTTCACACTAGGTCAGATGGCCGTCTGTTTAATCTTTCAAGGCTGAAGGCAAAAACAAAAATCAGAAGGGTCACTATAAGAGACTTGTTGTTCGCTGATGATGCTGCAGTCGTCACTCAAAGCCAACAGGAGCTTCAGAGCTTGATGAATCGCTTCACTAAAGCATGTAAGGACTTTGGCCTCACAATAAGTCTAAAGAAAACGAATGTGCTGAGTCAGGATGTGGGTGCTGCACCAGTTATCACTATCGATAACTATGAATTGGCAGTGGTGCACCACTTCACATACCTAGGGTCTAACATCAATGACAAACTCTCACTGGATACAGAAATCGACAGCCGCATTGGCAAAGCTGCAGCTACCTTTGCCCGCCTCACATCGCGTGTTTGGGGAAACTCTAAACTCACAATGAAGACCAAAGCTGCGGTATATAATCCCTGCGTCACCAGCACACTCCTATATGGCAGCGAGACCTGGACGACCTATGCTAAGCAAGAAAGAAGGCTCAATACCTTCCATTTGCGGTGTCTACGCCGCATCCTCGGCATCTCGTGGAAAGATAAAGTGACAAATGTCGAGGTGTTGTCACGTGCTGGCCTTCAAAGTATGTATACGCTGCTTAGACAGCGCAGACTTCGCTGGCTTGGCCATGTTCGCCGCATGGAAGATGTCGCATCCCAAAAGATATCTTCTACGGACAATTAGCAGATGGCAAGAGAACAGTTGGGCGACCACAGCTGAGGTTCAAAGATGTGTGCAAGAGAGATATGAGGGCACTGGACATGGATCCAGCAACATGGGAGGATGAAGCTGCCGATCGCACAAAGTGGCGATGCTATTTACGGCACCACCTCAGATTGGGCGAAGAGAGGCTCACACAAGAAGCAGAGGTGAGGAGAAAACGTCGAAAGGAGCACCAGGAAAATAAGCAGTTGAGGGCTGTCACCTCAGGGGCGCATTCCCATAGTCAGTTATGACTGAAGGGGCTATTATTATTATTATGTATGTTACTCAGTGTTCACTTAGTTCATTATAATTTTCATTATTGTTTTTTAAACATAGAGATGAGAAAAACTGCCTTATAATTACACTTAAAAGTGCATGCTCTGACATAACAATGACGTTTATGATTACACCTTCTATTGTTGGTCAAGGATATGTATAATTACATATACAGACATACATAAAGGAACCAACTATGCTTCTGGGCGATAAGATACTGCTTCATGCTTTTCAGCAACCAGTGTGTCTGCAGAAATAATAGTGGCTGTTTAATTTCAGCACACTTTATATGTGGGCAAATGAAACACATAGAGACTTTCTAGCTGTCATTTATTTACTACATGTGCAGCCCAAGAAAAAAAAGGTTTACAGCTCTGCGTAGAAGCAGATGCTAAGTTAAATATAGACTGAAAGACAATCTAAAAGACTTAATAAGCAAACAGTAACTGATGAAGAAATATGTAGACACAGAGTACTGATAAAGAATGCCTGCACCAAAGAAATCCAAAGCTTTGAGCTCTGAAGGGAAGAAACAAACAACCAGCTGCATCACATTCAAGTGCTGCACTTAGCATGCCCCTTAAACACAAGAACTTCCAAACACGTGCAGATACCACTACATGATATTAAGCCAAAGGTGAGAGTCCAAACACTGCTAGATAATTTATCACTCTTTTTAATTTATTGTGGAACGTTGAGCAGCAAATGCTGCTTGCCAATGATATTTACTTTAGCAGCTCTGCCCATGAGATCCTAGTCACTTTGGCTTCATCTTTGACCATTCTTCTTCTGGTTCTCTCTGGGCTCGCTATTCTCTTCTCCTGTAGGTTTCAGGTAAGGGCAAATCTGGTTATGCAGGCTGGAAGTTTCCTCAGGGTATATCCTATCCATCTCCACTGTTCCTCTTTAAATCTCCAGCCGCATCAGCTGTTATCTGGTTCTCTTTCACGTAGCTGTGTTCGTTTCTAAATCTCAGCACATGATATAGAGGTTGTCTGGAGTTTGTATGTGTTAATCTTGGTGACAAGCCAAATTTTGGACATACAGAGTAGGATACATTTTACATTTCAGTAAAGTATAATTTCCCAATATGTACAGAAATTTAATCTGCAAAGTCACCTCTTCTGTGTTGGCTACTGTCAGCCAAGTAGAGTGCTAATCATTAGCTATTGTCAACTCACACTGACCTGCTATTTTGTGATGAGCTAACAAGTAACAAGGTTTCAAACACAACTAAATATATCAATGCTACATAAACTTTTTTCCATGAAGAAATTTCTAACATATTTTATAACATATTCCAGGGAACACATACCTGAGAAAAAATTTTCTGACCAAAAACATGCTGACAGCTGCAATTGTACATTCGATTACTGCAAAACTTCTTTCAAGTACCCAAGGAGCATAGGTCTTCAAAAAAACTTACACCAAGTCTTCCTGTCCCGTGCCGTCTGCTCATGGTCTTTCCATTTCTTCTTCATCCCCTTCACGTCTGTCTCCAGTTCTCTTCTCCGTTTGTTCTTTGGTCTTCCTCTACCTCTCTTATCCTGGGGGATTCCAGAACAAGGACTGCTTAGTAAAGCTATCAACAGGTTTTCTCAATCTGTGTCCTATCCATCTCCATCGCCATCTTCTCATCTCACTGCAAAACTACGGTAAAGACAATACATACTCATCACATTATCCACACATACAAATTACAGACAATACATACTCATCACATTATCCACACATACAAATTACAGACAATACATACTCATCACATTATCCACACATACAAATTACACTACAAGAAACAAAGCAAAACATTATTCCCATTTTATGTGTATTATAGCTATTCCATAAATTCCTTGCTGAACCCCCTGACAATGGTCAGCAGAACTCTGGATAGGAAATGCTGAAATTGATCCTTTATTAACATTTGTCTACCTAATTTCTATTCATGCATGGGCATGCACAACAAACTTCATGAAACAACAAATGTGAGGGAAACATTCATGGGTTTACACCCACCAATAAAACCATCGGTACCATACAGGAAGTTCTCACTCCCATAGGGGTAACTTGGAAACATTGCTGCAGAGAGAAAAGATTAAGTTTTTATATGTGCCACAACATGTGCATTTGAATTGCAACTTTCTTAATGCAAAATGGCATGTAAAAATGCTGATATATAATATATTTATATTTATGGACACTGCTAGTTTTTACACTGCACAGTTTTTATAGCTGCAGTTGTGTCGCACAGCTGTATGTGAATATGTTTGGAATCAAGGGCTGCACATGTAGTAAATAAATGACAGCTGGAAAGTTTAAAATGAGTTTTCAGTCGTTATGTTTCAGATCAGACAGAAGTTAACTGATTTCTCACATTTAAGACTGCATCAATTTGCTAACAGTCTGCCACTACAACTATTATTTCTCATGGTTATTTTTATACGCGTGATCCCAAACTTTTGCATTTCTGACATGAAAGAAAATGAGTTTGAGAAAATTAAATTATACAACTTCTCATGTGGTTAATCTGAAAGTGATAAGCTTTCTCTATTAAATAGCCAATAAAAAATTGAAATAACACTTCAGAGTAGCTGTTTATTACTGACTTAGTTTATTTTATCCAATTTGAGAGCAGCAATGAGGCTGGACCTTTTAGAAGTGCTTTTTTTTTAAGGACCAATTCCATGTAACTAAAAATTATCATGTTTTAAAATACTTTTTGAGCTTTTAATTTGTATTATTGAATGAAAGAATGAAAGCCCTGTAGTCATTTGTTCACACATATACCATATGTATACACATAATTTCATATAAGTGCACAGTTTTAAGCCATATGACTAGTAAAAAAAAAAAAACTGTAGTTGGAGATGAGAGCCAGAAAATATTTTGGCAGACTCCACAACCCTGGTTATAACCTTTAACTTTTTTTAAACTTAAAAAAAAAATTTATACATCTATATATTATAAACATAATGTAATACACTCCTTTCAACTAAACAATGTTAATCTGGAAGATAATGGATTTCTAGTTTGTTCGGTAAAGAAGCATCTTACTTTCATCATCATCTCAACCCATAACCCGTCATGGGTCGTAGGGGTGCCATGGTGGAAGCATCAGCAGACAGGGTCCTCCACTGCTCTCTATTCTCAGCAATGCGTACAAGTGTGGAGAAACCGTGTCCTGCCCATTCTTTGATGTTATCAGCCCAGGATTTTCTTTGCCTTCCTCTTCTCCGTTTACCTTCGACTGTTCCCTGGAGGATCGTTTTCGAAAGGGAGTCATGACGAGTTACATGCCCAAACCAGGCAAGCTTTCGACGTTTCACTATTGACAAAAGTGGTTCTTGATGGCCTGCATAGGTGTTTATCTTCTCTCTAACATAGACATTTGTTTTGTGCTCTTTATAGCAAATGCGCAAAATTCTTCTGTAACATTTATGCTCGAAAGCCTGAATCCTTCGCTCCGTATCTGCAGTGAGTGTCCAGCCCTCACACCCATACAAGAGAATAGATAATACAAGTGATTTGTATAATTTGATCTTCACAGGAAAACTGATGTTACTTTTCCAGATCACATTCAACCTTGTCATGGCAGCTGAGGCCATCTCAAGTCTTGTCTTGATTTCTTTATTTGATCTTCCATCACTACATATAGTGGACCCGAGATATTTAAAGGTGTTAACTTCTTCTAACGTTTGCCCATTTAACGTAATGTTGGTCGGAACATGTTTCTTATGGCTATTCACCAATATCTTGCTTTTTTCTATATTAATTTCCATCCCATATGTTCTTGTTACTTTCTCCAGTCTAGAGGTAAGGTCTTGAAGTTCTGATTCTGTTCCAGCTATCAGATCAATATCATCAGCAAAACGTAGATTACACAGAGGTCGGCCTCCAATCGATATGGTTGATTTATAATCGTAGAGAGCCTCCTGCATAATATGTTCTAGATAAATGTTAAAGAGCACTGGTGACAGGATACATCCCTGGCGAACTCCTACAGTTGTTTTGAAAAATTCTCCAATGTCATTGCTTGCAAAAACAGCACTGCTTGCGTCCTTGTATAGTGCTTCAATGATATCTATGATGTTGGTATCAAAATTGAATTTTCTCATTATTTGCCATAAACCTTCATGCCAGACTCGATCGAAGGCTTTTGTGAAATCGATGAAGTTATGGTATAAATCATGTTGATGCTGGAGATGTTTTTCGATCAGTAATCTAATATTGAAGATTTGTTCTGAGGTACTTCTTTTTGGTCTAAAGCCAGCCTGTTCCTCTGACAAGATTTCTTCTGATTTCTGTTTTATTCTGTTCAAAAGTATCCTTAACATCACCTTACTTGGATGACTAATAAGGCTAATGGTTCTGTAGTTCTTGCACATTTTTAGATTTCCTTTCTTTGGAAGCGGTATTACTAATGACTGCGTCCATTCTTTTGGCCATTTTTTTGTACTCCATATCTTCTGGCAAATTGTTGTCATGATTTTTACTATATCTGGTCCTCCATATTTCAAGAGCTCTGCTGGTATATTATCCACACCCGGTGACTTCCCTCCTTTCATCGAACATATAGCCTCTTCCACTTCTTCCCGTAGTATTGCTGCATTTCCGAGTTCTCTGTTTTCGCACTTAATGTTGTTTAATATGCCTAAGTCAGTGTCAAGTTTACAGTTATATAATTCTTTACAATATTCTGTCCACCTTCTCATTACAGCTGTTTTTTCATTGAGCAGAGCCCCATTGCTATCTTCTATGACAGTTACCCTGGGCTGTTGGGGTTTTGATAGTCTTCTTAATGTGTCAAAAACTGCCTTGCTGTTACCTTTTATTAGCCCCGTATTAATGGACTCACATTGATCAGCTACCCATTTTTCTTTGGCCTGTTTCATTTTCTTTCTAATATTTTTATTCACCATACTGTATTGCCATGCTGCTTCAGGAACCTCTTTCTTAACCTTTTTCATTTCCCGTCGTGTATCACATAACTTCAGAATGTCATCTGTAACCCATCTTACTTTACTGTCGGATAATGATAACGAAAAGAAATTATTCATTGATAAGAACTTCAGTTTTTAAACCCTTGCATTTTTGTGGATTTTCTTTCAAGTTTAACAGTATTTCATGAAACTTTTTTTAAGTAAGAACTGAAGTTATTGATGTGTTTACTTTACATTTAATTAATTTTTTATTGTTTTAAATTAAACTGAGCCAAAATTGATCAATGTATTCAATAAATTCAGCAGCATTTAACTAGCAATGTAGTTATTGTTAAAGCCTGATTAATTAAACACAATTTTATTTAAAAGATTGTTATTTTGTCTGCACTAGTTAACTAATTTACATTTGATTACATTCTTTCATTTCAGTAGTTAAAAAAAGGGGGGGGGGTGTAAAGACATTTGTATGGATAGGACACACACTGAGGAAACCTGTTGATAGCATTACAAGGCAGTCCTTGTTCTGGAACCCCCAGGGCAAGAGAGGCAGAGGTAGACCAAGAAGCACATGGAGAAGAGAGCTGGAAACAGAGGTGAAAATGATGAGGAGAACATGGAAAGAACTTGAGATGATGGCATGTGACAGGAGGACTTGGCATGTGTTTGTTGAAGGCCTATGCCCCTTTGGGAGTGGAGGGTTATGATGGAAAGACATTTGTGATGTCATATAGGAGGGGGTCTGGGTTTTGTGACGAAGTGTGACAAAATGAGGAGGGGTGTTTAAAAATGGCAAAAACTGCATGACGTCATATGTGGACAACCCCTAAGCTGTTAAATTAACTGTATGTGATCTTTTCTCGACTTTTTTTGGATTGATGCATGTCCTGTTGATCATATGGTATTCTGGATCATATGGTTCATTTTTGACAATTTTTCTTTTTCAGTTCATTACTGATAAAAACTACTAACTCTATGACTTGGTATTATTACCACAGCTAGGGTAGTTTATCGAATAAGTAGCTTAACAACTGTGAACTTTATTAAACAATCATTTATTAAACAACTACTAGCTTTAAAAGACTTGAGTGTTTATTTAACAATGGTAACTTCATTAGACTGATCATTAATCTGATTTCGCTCATCTCACTTGTGAGGAATCTTCTGGACATGGGCTGGTAGTTACTACATTCACAATTTCTGCAACATATTTTTTTCTAGACATGAGTGGTCTCCCTTGCCCAACCCCACCTGAACATGGAGGACTAGTTTTACTCTACTTGTCTAGCCTTCCCTTTCTTCAGCTTGATTGAACCAGCCAGCAGCACAAGCTCCCATTGAATTAGTTAATATTATCATTAAACAAGGCATGCCAGCTGTGCTCCCACTATGGTAGAGCAAAAACTGAAGGCACTAAGGAATCCCTGAAAAATGTATTAAAATCATTTAAGACTTGTATAAAGAGATCAACTACTGAACTGTTCATAAAGGCAAACTCTTAGAACCATTTACAACAACTAGTGAGTCAGACAAGGATGTCTGCTTTCACTAATGATTTTCTTTATGGCCAAAGACAGACAACAGAAGGAAAGAAAACAGGAGTACAGTGGACACTCAACAAACAGCTAGGAGATTTTGATTTTGCAGATGATCTATGTCTTTTATCACATAAACAGCAAGACATACAGGGAAAGACAGATTAACAGTATAAGTATTAAAAACAGGGCTACACATCAATGTGTATAAAACAAAATTAAAGAGAATAAATAACGGGCAAACAGATATTGATCAGACAAATTAAGTGCCTCCAACTCCCTGAAACTGGCATGGAACTCTTTTTTCAAGAAAACAAATTAGGTTTTCCAACACAAATGTATGGGTCTGAAACACAGCATGTTACCCAGAACATCATGTTCAAACTCCAAATATTCAACAAAAGATCAAGGGAGAGGAGTGGAGTGAAGTGGTGTGGAGTAGGTCTAGTGAGAACTTGGCGACCTACCAACAAGTCATCATCAGCCTTGGCAGAGAATGCAGAGCTTGGGGCAATGGAAAAGTAGAACCGGAAATTGATCAACTTATAAATTTTTTTTTTTTTTTTTTTTTTAAATAAAATTTTGCCTCATTTTGGCAAGGCGCGTCCCATTCAACCTAACCGGTTATATTAGGGCGCATGTCCAAATATAAAAGACCTTTAGTTCTGGAGAATTTCTGTAAATGATAAATGAAACTGTTGGGAATAATGATGCTGTTGTGTACACTGTGTAGCCCGTGGTGGGAAATCAGGATGGGGCTTCTCGGCTAGGATTAAGGGCATGAAGGTCACTGAACATAGCGGGGCCTACATGACAACAACCTCCAGCATGAGAATGGAGGTAGAGGCAGCTACTGCTGCTTTAAGGTGGTTGTCTGAAACTTCATTGACAAGAGCAGTTATTGTGTCAGACTCTCAGTCCATGCTTCAGAAGATCCAAAATGGATGGCTACGGCATGAATGGAAACCCTCCATAGCAGCCTCAAATCTTCAGGAACTGGTGTGGATCTACTGTCCTGGTCATGTAGGGGTACATGGCAATGAAAAAGCTGATAGACTAGCTTCAAGAGCACCTATAGTGGGTGCGTTGGATATGGATAAGGGATAGATACTTAAGACAATTAATAATTGCCTGTTAGAGAATAGCACAGCAATCAATGAATCATCATGGCTGAGATCGCTGGAGTTTGGCATTAAGTGCGGAACTGGCAAGATTAAACGTATGAAAGGATGCATCCAGCATATGTACAATCAGCGCACAACAAGAACTGTTAGCATTCACACACTTCGACGTTTGCTGAGGGAGACTGAGCACCTATGGGTTTGCCCGGAGTGCAATGATGTTGATTCTGAACAACAATAACAAAAGATCACATAAAATGGCCAGATGTAATAACATGTAAAGACCAGTGAAAACAGAACCAGACAACAACCAACACAGCTGAGATTTAAGATAGAAATGGATAAGGCACATTCTTAGGAAACAACCAAACAATACAACCTGACACATCAACTACTGGAGCCAACATGGTTAGAGAAGTGTAGGGAGACCAAGCAGAAGCTGGAGAAGAATGGTGGTAGAGGAAGCCATGATAGCAGAGACCTTATGGTCAGAGCTGAAAAAAGAAGGCCCAAAATGTAAATCAGTGGTGATTACCGGTTCAGCTCTGCATTCCTTGTGGAATGAACATGAAAGATAATGACAGTGATGACTTCATGACACTGATGAAATATTTAAAACCTAACTTTTGATCGTTTATAGTAAGAACTCATATCTTCATTAAATTCAGCCCCGCTGATAAGCACTTATTTATTAAATTTCAGCCATTTTAAGAGTTTTCTCTTGATTTTCATACTTCTGTCCTGTACACAACAAAGTTGAGTGGTTCACTTGTACTTTTAAAATTTAAGCAGGTATAAATTTTTTCATAAACATAAAGAGATTAAAGGTCAAGTTGAAGCAGAAATTAATGTGGCTTACCATGTGAAGAAAAGCTGGGCAATGAAACACGGCCTGGAGCACTTAAACTCTGGAAATAGGGACTTCCTCCAAAAATGCTTCCACAGTAATCATGGTGGCTGAACAAGATGAAACATTAGGGGTATGTAGTCAAATAGTTGGGGGGTAGGGGGGAGAGAAAGCCCTCAAACTGAAATAGGAAAATTCTTCACATGTGCTTTTCAATCAAAGCTTGTGGCTGTGTTTAGATTTGTAATAATTCTGTGTTGTGGCTGTCCACATCTTCATTTTGCAAATCCATACAGTTTTCTCAAGTAACTGCGCCAGATCTATTGCAGTGCCAGCATGATATCTAAGGAGGTGAAACTTCACCTATGGCTGTGTGTGCATTTGTTGCATTCGTTTAGCATTTATACAACTTTACAGAAGTCATATTTGAAAAAAAGGATGGATGGCATGGACTGACATAACAAAACGTAACCAGGTCACAGCTATGTTAAGCATCAATATTCTAAAGAAAAGCAAATAAGACCAACTCTTTCAAACTGCAAACCAGCCACAAACAAGCATTTTAACAAAGTCAATTTACACTACTAGTTGCATGTAAACTCTGCAATAAACCATCTGCAACTATTTATTGTGTTAGTTAAATGCCTCTAAAACTAAAGCTATGAACTTTTCTAACGAGACCTTTGATATCATCTTGAACGGGGAAAAACTACAGAAAGTTGAAAGTTTCAATTATTTAGGCAGTAAAATGACTCAGGATGGTGACACAACAAGAGAAATCCATACTAGAATTGCTTTGGCAGCTAGCGCCTTCAATAGATTATCTAACATTTGGAAATTACGATCATTGAATATACATACCAAGCTTCGTCTGTTTAATTCAAATGTTATCTCATTGTTAACATACGGCTGTGAGAGTTGGAAAATAACAAAATCACTGGAGAACAAGCTGAATACATTCGAGAACAAATGTCTTAGAAAACTCATGAACATCAGTTGGAAAGAATTCAAGACTAATCGACAAATAAGAGAAGACTCTAGGCAGAAATATGTCTCCGACTATATAAGGAAAAGACGATGGTCATATATCGGTCATGTCCTACGAATGCAAAACAACAGAATACCACTACAGGCGCTCACTTGGGTTCCTGAGGGTAAGCGGAAAAAAAGGAAGACCAAAAGAAACACTCAGAAGAACAATAATAAGAGAAGGAAGAACGTTGGGCCTAAATAATGTGCAAGAGCTAAGAGGAGTGGCGTCACAACGAACAACCTGGAGAGCACTGGTTTCTGCCTTATGCGCCGTGTTTGGCGCTTAAAGAATTTATTATTATTATTATTATTATTATACATATACATTTCATGAGGCTGGCAACCTCAGCATGTGCAACAACTTGCTACACAAACCACCAATGCAAGAGCATGTGAATGGTTTATGCAGGCTTCCTGAAAGGAGATCAGCTGCCGTGGTAGCTCCATAGGGAGCTAAAAAGGAAAAATTATATATATATATATATATATAAATAAACTTTTTTATATTCTTTGCTTCTATATTTCAAACCTTATTATCACATTTCCATGTATTTCATTATTACTACTGAAATTTCCTATTATTCATGTATTGTCCTGGACATATTTATTCCAATTTTTCTAATTTATTATTACATATACTGAGATTTTGGGAGCCGCGGTAACATAGTGGTTAGTGCACTGGCTTCCTAGCGCAGTGGTCTATGGTTCGATCCCCAGATGAGGTGGGATTTTTTTAGGCCACAAACGGCTCCTGGGTCGACCCAGCCCCAATTGGGTACCAGAGCAACTCTGGGAAGGTTAAGGCGGCCGGCGTGATGCCGACCACATCACCCCTAGTGTGCCGACGGTCAAGATAATATGGGCCTAACACCATATTCCCAATATGCCTCAATGGGCGTGTAACGGGTTCCTTTACCTTTTTTTATACTGAGGTACCAATATAATTCTTGCAGCCCACTTCCTTTCCCACTAGCTGCTCCTCCTATTTAATATTGCTCCTATTTTCCCATGTGTCCTAGCAGTATCTCAGGCAGTCTCTAGCTCTACCAGACATAAAGACCCTGCTCTCCTTCCAACAAATTCTGACTTAAGTGGGACTCATTAACAACTGAAGATACCAACATAGGTTCTTCAAAAAGTTTAATCCTTTAAACACTTATGGCACTAATTATCAGATATACATGGCTTAGTCAGACATTATTGTCAGATTGATTATTGGTTGCAACATGTACTGACTCTACACCCTACATATCCAGATCAATTAAAAAGAAGCAAAAAGGATAAAGAATGCTAATTTACCTTATAGGAAAATCTTCAAATTTGAAATGAGAAAGGGAAAACTACAGAGGTGGCAGCAGAAAAAAGAAACCATAAAATCAACACCATGGGATTGTGCAAACAAGGCAGTCCTTGTTCTGGAATCCCTAGGATAACAGAAACAGGAGACAGAAATACAAATGGAAAAGAGAACTGGAGACAGACATGGAAAGACCATGAACAGATGGCACAACTCCATGGGAAGATGAAAGGCAATGATGATGATGATGATGATAAGGTAAAGAGAAGACTATCATGGCACAGCTCCATGGGAAGATGAAAGGCAACGATGATGATGATAAGGTAAAGAGAAGACTATCACCTCCCGTCATATCACTTGTTAACATCTAGATCAATTTTAACAAATTTTGTTTAATATAGAGAATACAAAATATTGAATTTTTTTAGGACAATGCAGACAATATTCCCACTTTGTGATTATGCACACAATTTTTTCTAAATTTAAAAAAACAATGAGGAGAGGAGCACAGTATCAGATAAGCCTTGGGAGAGCCTAACCTGTTGACCCAAATAATCAGTTATAATTACGGTATTCCAACTCCGCCTATGCTGGTCCCAAGCCCGGATGAAAAAGGAGGAGGGCGGCCTGCATGGAGGCCGTAAGGAGGCAGCCCCTCCACCATGCAAAGGCACAACAGGCCAATCACCTGTTTGCTTTAAACTATGATTACGAGCAATATAAGAGAGAAAACCGGACTGATTCTAAAGGCGACGAACTGGAACGGACTACGGACTACGACTTATGGAACTTGGAACACAAGAAGTATAAATGGGAAAGAAGAGGAGCTGATGGAAGAGATGAGGAAAGCAAAATTAGAAATCCTGGCTATTACCGAAACAAAGAAAAAGGGACAAGGAGTCATGGATCTCGATGGCAACACGCTGTTATACAGTGGTGTACCCACATCTGAAAGAGCTAAAGGGGGCGTGGGTTGCATTGCCAAAAACCAGAAAGATAGTATCAAGGGATGGAACTTTGTCTCTGAGCGCATTATGGTTGTAAAACTAAAAGAAGGAGAAACCATAGTCAACCTGGTCATAGTGTATGGGCCAAATGAGGATGAGAGAGCAGAGGTCAAGGAGGAATTCTTCGAGCTGCTTCAAAGGACAGTGGATGACTGCCTAGATGAAGTTATCATGCTCGGAGATTTTAATGCCAGAGTTGGAAATGACCATGCTAGATGGGGTGGAGTTATCGGAAGATATGGAGAAGATACTCTCAATGACAATGGAAAGCGACTCCTTAGATTCTGCAGTGAGCAGAATCTGATCATCACAAACACAAAGTTCCCCCATAAGCGCATACATGCATACACTAGATGTGAACCAACCAAGAATGAGAAGTCAGTGATCGACTATGCCATTGTTAGGAGAAGCTCATTCAAATATGTCCGGGATGCTAGAGTCTGGAGGGGGCCAGAGATTGGAAGTGATCACTACCTGCTAACAATCAAAAGAACAACTGAAAGTTGCTCAGCCTAGGAACTGCCCAACATCACGCAAGAAACCAAGTAAACGAGCGGGAGAAATGAGCATTAGGACCTACAAGCTGAAAGAGTCAGAAATTAAGACCAGATATCAGGGGCTTATTGCTGCAGCGGTGAGCAACACAGAAGAACGACCTGATGACTTGGAAACCCTCTGGAATAAATTCAAGGATATCATAAAGAGAGCTGCAGCAGAAGCATGCGGTGAAGTCCGACTTGGGAACAAGAGAAAGAGGACACCTTGGTGGACAGAGGAAGTCAAAGAGAAAATAAGAGAGAAGAAAATGGCATGGAAACAATACTTAGGAGCTAAAAACACAACAGGACAGATGGAAAAATATAGAGAATATGTGACACTCAGAACAGAAGCAAAGAACAAAGTGCTAGCAGCAAAACAGAAGTCCTGGGAAGAATTTGGAGAAAAGCTAGAAAAAGATGCACAAGAAAACCAGAAATTGTTCTATAAGACCCTAAAGAACATGAGAAAGGAAAAACAATGTCCTCTCAAATTTATAAGGGACAAGCAAGGCAAATTGCTTACTGCCCCGAAGGAAGTAATGGAAAGATGGAAAGAATATTTCTCAGAACTCCTGGATGGTGAGCATAGTGAAGCATCAGAAATGATAACCACTAGTACAGAAGAGAAAACCAATGATGGTGAAGATGACATAAAGATGGAAGAACTGAAGGCAGCACTGGAGAAAATCAAGATGGGCAAAGCAGCAGGGCATGATGCTATAACACCAGAAATGGTTAAGTACATGGGAGCATCAGGCGACCTATTACTCTTAAGGGTTCTACAGGCAGCGTGGTAAAACAAGACCATACCAAAGGATTGGGAGATTGCCATCATAACACCAATTTTCAAAAAGGGTGACAATCGACAGTGTGGAAACCATAGAGGCATATCCCTTCTCAGTGTCCTGGTAAAATCTACTCTAGAATCCTAGAGCAGAGACTCCGAAGCCTAGCTGAGCCAGAACTGGATGAGGTCCAGTGCGGATTCCGAGCGAACCGAAGTACTCAAGACCTAATCTTCACACTCAGACAGCTGAGTGAAAAGGCCCTTGAGTATAAGAGTGAGATCCATCTTTGTTTCATAGATCTGGAAAAGGCGTTTGACAGGGTCCCCTGGAGCAAACTTTGGGATTGTTTGGCAAGGAAGAACATTCCAGCACCTCTGATTCATGCTATACAGAGCTTCTACAAGTCTTGCAGAAATTATGTGAGGACAGCAAACCATAAGTCAGAAGAGTTCAGGACCACCACTGGTGTAAGACAAGGTGATATCCTGTCACCTTACCTTTTCATACTCCTCATGGACGATGTCATTAAGGCATGTAAGGAGAGAACAAGAAAGTATTCAGTGGGGTACTGGAAGATGAGACAGGTTTGTATTTCGGAGCTGGCATTTGCTGATGATGTTGCCCTGATTGCTAAATCAGAGGCACATCTCCAATTCAACCTGCAAGTCTGGAAGGAAGAGCTGGAGAAGAGAGGGATGGTCATGAGTAGCTCTAAAACAAAATCCATGGTGATATCACGAGAAGAAAGAAGACATCAGATTAAGCTGGGAGAACAGGTCCTGGAGCAGGTAGACCACTTTAAATACCTCGGAGCTATTATTGACCGAAAGGGAGGCATCAAAGAAGAGTTGGCCACTCGAAAAGCAGCAGCTGGGAGACTTTTTCAGGCCATAAATCAAGGATTCCTCAGCAAGAGAGAGGTTGGTAAGAAAACAAAGATGGCTGTATAACGCTCCACCTATGTCCCAGTCTTGACATATGGATGCGAGTCATGGGCAATGACTACAACCCACAAAAGCCAGATCCAAACCTCAGAAATGAGGTATCTGAGGAAGGTGGTTGAAGTAACAAGAAGAGACATGGTACGCAACCAGACGATACGTCAAGGCTTTAAATCCCACCCCCTGCAGACCCAAGTAGAACAGTCCCAACTAAGATGGTTTGGCCATGTCTGCAGAATGGGAGAAGACCGGCTACCACGCCAAGCATGGGAAACAAAGAGCCAAGGATCCAGACCCCCAGGACGACCCAGAGTCCGCTGGGAGGACAACATTAGCTCCTTTGAAGGACCGAGGACTAGAATGGAACCAGGCCAGGAGGAAGACAGCCGATAGGATAGTCTGGCGCTCTCTCTTCCAAACCTCTACACCTCACGGTAGAAGGGGAACGACTAAGTAAGTAAGTATTACGGTATTCCTTGTAATTTTATTACCCATTTTGTGTAATATTTACATTATTAAGTTATTTACAATGGATGATTAGCATCAGGAAGTTAGGTATTTTAATTTTCCATCAAGGTATATACAATTTTAAGAGCCTTGCAAACAAGGAAGTGGGTTTAAACAAATATTTCTTACAAAACTCACGTGGTTAAAAAATGCTCATTCTTTCTGGCACGTGTCTCAAAACATGCAAAGTATTTGAATGGGTAAAGTAAATTGTTTAACTTATTCTCTACTACTAGCTCCAACATTCTTTGTTACTGGTAAACTCTATGAAATGAAACCTCAAACATATTATTAACATGACAGCAACAGCCTGGAAATGTGAATACTACAACTAATATAAACTGACAAATGCCAGTGGAACAAGATGGCGATGGATAGGACACACACTGAGTAAACCTGTCAACAGCATTACTAGGCAGCGCTTTTTCGGAAATCTCCATGGTAAGACATGTAGAGGAAGACCAAAGAGCAACACGGAGAAAAGAACTGGAGACAGACATGAAGTGGATGAAGAAGAAATGAAAAGACCTTGAGCTGATGGCATGGGGCAGAAAGACTTGGCATTAGTTTGTTGAAGGCCTGTGCTCCTTGGAGATGATGATGACAAGTAATATACTCTAAGTTAAATACTCACCCAGGTAAAGCTGTAGCAGCGGCAGTAGGTGGGTTGGTGGGTGTATTTCCACTTTTTGAATTGGCTCCACCAGAGTCCCTTCGTTTCTTTGTGGTCTTCTTTGATCCATCCCTTTTGTGGGTTACAGTGGATGATATTGTATTTGACTTTGTTTTTTTTGATGCAGCCTTGTCAAGCTTTTCAGTGGAGCTAATATCAATGTACAAGAAACTCTTCTTTTGATGTTTGATTTACAAGCTCACTTAGTGTATGATAAACACTAAAAAAAAAACATACAACAAAAATGTTTCAAAGCCAATTTTTTAATGGCATATCTCTCAATTCTTACACAATCCCACATAATCAATATAACGGTTACTATGATACTACTATCACATTAATGAATATTAATTTTTTTTTTTAAATATGTGTGTGAGTGCGTGTACACGTGTGTGGGGGAAGGGGGGAATGGAGTAGCAACATAAATTAAAATTTGTAATAAATTACAACTGTCTCTAAAAGTAATGTCATGGATGTCAAGTTCATTGGAAATTTGTTTTAAATTGTAGACCTTTCTTCGTGTCCCCCCCCTGGTTTTATTACAATTATAATCAATTACATACTGTTCAAACCATCAATAAAGATTATTATATGTATTAGCTGAAAGAATTGCAATATCTACTAAAAGTATAAAACCTGGATACTCTTACCCATTATTTTTTCCAATTTCTTTTCCCCTCCTGTTCTCTCTTTTAAAGAAAAATGGGTTTGATTAAAAATGGCCGATTCTATGTCCCACAACAGCTGTTAATATAGTCAAGAATGACTAACATAATTTCATCAATAATTTGTTACACCTGATCAAATTTTTTAAATGATACAATAATTGATTAAATGAGACATTCTTCTAACTGCAAACAATTTTATTTACTGCAAAAAAATAAATTTTCTCACAGATTTATCATAATGGCACTGATGTTTTATGCTTTGCTAAATTTAAATGCACTATCACTTTCACTCACCGCTGTCGCTTTGGCAGTCCTGGTGACTCTCTTTCTGTGACAGACAAAGCCTCTGTGTTTGCATCACCAACATCAATCTCACCATTTTCTGTTGAGGAGCTGGCATCGTCTTGATGAATTTTGGTGAGTGTTGGAGTGTGAGTGAGAACAACAGAAGAAGACGGTTCCTGGCTGTGGTCAATACTTGTTGACAGCGGGAACTTAAGATCATCTCCAGAGGGTGACACAGCTGAAGTAATGTCAGACACCTGGCTACATCCATGCAATGCATTTTCTGGCTTTATTGTTGGAATGAGGGGTGGTGGAAGTGAATCGCTTGTACTGCTCACAGACTGGTCAACTTGTGGACTCTTCACCTCCTGTATTACTGGCAGAATTGTTTGCTGTACAAAATACATAAGAATATCCTTGCTCAGAATTCTAAGCGATAAAGATCAGTCGTAACTCTAGAGAAAGGAATTCAATAGGGCGACTGAAAATCTACTTCCTACTTTTTAAATGTTTATATCCTTACTTGTAGTCATTGGATATTTATGAAACAAATGTCAAAACAATGGGCAGTTACTATCATTTGAGAGTTTTAATTTTTACTCCACGAAACAAAATAAAATCTAAAATGGCCAATAAACTGATGTTACAAGAGATAGCAAAAATTGCTACCAGCCATGAAACCATGTGTAGAACAAACCGGATCTCATGCTGAGAAGTAATGTTAATTTGTCATAGCATTTTATGTAATAAAATGGCAGTTAACTTTCTTCATTGTAATGTTTGTTTCATATAAATTAGTTGGATGGGAGTGAAGAAATAACAATTTAAAAATTGGAAGGGACTTCTCGACCAACCTGCACTTCTGTATTTGTTATCTTCAACACTGAATCCAAAATGTTCAAATCCTGGATAACAAAGTACATGTGCTCAATGAAGTAAACAGCTTGGTTCCAGATCATAACAAGCCATGATTTTAATAGTTATAGAATTGAGAGAATATGGACTGACATAAAGGATTCTGAAATAAATGTTTAAAAAAAAACTAGTGGCAGACTAACAGAAATACTACTTCTGGTCAAATGCTTCAGCAACAGTTTGATCAACTTGTAGAAAACCCATAAACAGTCATTCACCTCACGCAAATACCACAAGAAATCATGCATAAACTGCTTTATCAAACTGCTGCATTTGATGCTTATACATTATCCACAAATGTACAAAGTTTATAAAAGTAACAACGAAACAACTTTACCTCCTCTGGTTTGGCTGGAGAATTCTTCTCTGGACTTGAGTCAAGTGTACCATTCTCATTTGGGATTGGCTTGAAAGCTGGTATTGTCTTAACATTTGACTGGTTTTTCTGTGTGGACAATGAAATAAATATATGGCAAAATACAATAAAAACTTTCTCTGTACGTTTCATAGAAAACATGAGACAAGGGTGCCCTTGTAATTCAACAGTTCAAACACGTTAAAGTCTTCTAACATAGCGTAATATTTCTAGCTTTCACTAAGTCTTCTAACTTATTTACTTAGTCATTCCTCCTTCTACCTTGGGGTGTAGAGGTTTGCCACAGAGAACACCAAACTATCCTATCGGCTGTCTTTCTCCTGGCCTGGTTCCAATCTAGTCCTTGGTCCTTCAGAGATTGTCTAATGTTGTCCTCCCAGCGGACTCTGGGTCATCCTGGAAATCTGGATCCATGGCTCTTAGTTTCCCATACTAGTTGTGGTAGCCGATCTTCTCCCATTCTGCAGACATGACCAAACCATCCTAGTTGGGACTGTTCTACTTGGGTCTGCAGGGGCTGGGTTTTGAGACCTTGCTGTATTGTCGAGTCTTCTAATATAGAGTAATATTTCTCAGCTTTCACCGAGTCTTCTAACATAAAGTAATATTTCTGAGCTTTCACTGACACCTTTCTCTCATGTAATCTCATTTTTTTCAAATTTCTTCACCTCTCTGATTCTAAATAGATGTTATCCCAAGAACACAATTCCTTTTTTTTTTCTTCAGTTCCTGACTGCGAATCCATAGTTCTTCATGTGCCAATTCTCCATGGCTGGTTTCTTTATTATATTATATTCTTTATGATGTGTTAAGAGTTTTTAATTCTCTTTCACACATTCAGTGATCAACTTAGCTGTATTGCTGACATATGATGAAGTTGCTTACCAGCTTCTTGTAGTGATGTGAACAGTAGCCACAATATTTAACATTGTCATAACTGCCTGTCACTTCACATAGGAGTCCCTGGGCTTGGGCACTACAAGAAATTAAAAACACAAATGAAACATATCACTGCACAATTAGGTTCACGACTAAATGAAGAACAGTGGGCTGTCGGCTGTCGGTTCAATACAGCCTTAAAACATAATTGAGAAATGTGGTAAATAGGTGTAAGGGTTCGGTTTAGATATCCAAAACCCCGACCCTAACGACGTTGGTGATTCACCAGGATGACATCGAAGAACATGGCCCACTGTTCTTTATTTCAACCCAGGTTGACTGCCATTTTCTGAGATAATCATTCACTACCTTTCAGTTCCCAGTAGAGCACAGGTCTTTACCAAATACACTCCATGCCTCCTTGTCCTGTGCTATCCATGTCTTCTTGAGCACCTTCATGCTCATGTCTAATTCCCTTCTCCACATGTATTTCTGACCTCTTACTCTTGGGATCCCAGAACAAGCACTGTCTTGTAATACTGTCAGCTGGTTTTCTCAGTTGTTTGTTCTATCCACTACCAGAGCTCTCTCTTCACATCTTGTTCTACTGGTATTTTTTTAACCTTTTGTCATCAGTTCTTCTTCTTCTTCCTTGTTCATCCTGAAAAGGACTTTGGTTGCGTTGTGTCGCTGTTTACAACGAAGCTGTGATATTTGCGCCTTTTGGCCTGACGCATCTGACTTCCGCACGGCATTTTTTTGGGACTGGGCTTGCCTTCCCTCTTTGATCCCTACTCTCTCGGGCCAGACTGCAGTGATGCAGCCTGTTTCCAGGACCACCACTTGGAGGTGGAGTAGGGTCTTGGTCAGCTCTGGTTCACTGACCTTGACGCAAGCAGTCAAGCTATGAGTCGCTGACTGCAGTCATCTCTTTTGCTGTGTCTTCGGTCCCTGTCATCAGTTCCATGTTGGTGATATTTCATTTCAAATCCTTCTATCCTCACAAGCTCCCATTTATGAAAGTCTGTATGATTCTGGCTGCCATTTTGGTTGCTCTCTAATTTAAGAGTCATATATCTAGACTGCCAAGACATCTGAGCTGAAGATTCTTATTTCTGTGCTGGACTTCATTTCTTCTTATTTACATATATTTCCCAAAGCAATGACAGCTCTTTTTGCCTTTTGTATTTTTATTTTGATATCACTATATGTTCTTCCAACTCTGTCTATATTGCTGTCAATCAAAATCTTCTAGTAATAACACAAACAGTGACATACAGAAATCAGTACTTGTGATACTATTTTTCTTCTTTTCCATTTTTTTGGTATAGCACCACAACTACAGAGGTCCCAAAGCTGGAAGATGCAACAAAGCATTGACATGTTCTTCTGTAGCAATTTGTTTTACATGATAAGGTTTTGTTTTACATGATAAGGTTGCCAGCCTCGTGCACAACTTCATATTAGGCTGCCTCTTATGACCTGCCATGAGATAACAGGAGACCTATTCTTTGTGTATCTCATCAGACTCCCTGGGAACTGTACGGGCCATTTATGTTATGACCAGCTGGCTTTGACTCGGACCAGAAAATTTGCCAGCAACTCTCATTACATCCCTTTTTTAGGGAGCCGCGCTAGCGTAGTGGTTACAACACCGCTCTGGCGACCGGGTGATACAGGATCAAACCCGGGCGACGGCATTTGAGGATTTTTCGTCGACCGGGATTTGGACTGGATTAACTCGAGACCTGGCGAGGACATTTGAAGGAGTGTCGTCGACCAGGGACTGGCGGCTCCTGAGCCGACCCAGCTGCAATGGGTACCTCCGAAATCGGCGAGTATTTGCCTGAATGGCGAGGGACATTTGTCTCTGTACAAGAAATAAAGGGATACTCACGTAAAATCAATGTCAGGTTAGACATAAATGATAACCTGAGATTTCGCCTCAAGTATTAGCAAGCGAACGCAAAAAAAAAAAAAAAAAAAAAAAAAAATCCCTTTTTAAAAATAAAGCATTAAGATTAGTAAACCCTTTCATTTATGCTATTTTTACAAACGAAAAACCTCATGACCATAAAGTGAGGCTGTATTTTTCTTTGAGTCTTTGTATGATTTTCCCTATTACCAATTTTCGTTCACCTCATCGCTTCAAATAAACTGCAGTGCTCCCTCATGCTCTTATTACATTCCTTGAAATAAACACTGCAATATCTACCATGTTACACAAAAGTACATACATGCCACATGCTATGGTTTACCCATAATCTGTACAAGGTGTTTGCATTTTCAGATGTGTACACCCTGTACATAATTTCTGTACAGGTTTTCTAACCCATTCCCCTTATTACTGTATCTCAGAGTTCTTTTATTAGGTCCTATTGAACACAGGATTTCCCAGTCTGTTAGTGATAATTAAGCACAGAAATAGGCTAAATGATGACACCATCACATTATTTTTACAGTGTAAAATAAACTCAAGACATTTATTGCTTGGGTTTTAAACATAAGTGAAGAACTGCTTTTAAAGGCAAAGTTCCCGTGCCTCAATTATAATGCAGCCCACTGTAATTGAAAATATTTTTACACAAATTAACTCTTTTGAAATGTTCTTTTCAGTCTTTGTACAGATTTTGTGGGTCTTTGTACAGGGTTTTGGATTGTTTGTACAGGTTTTTCATCTCCGAGGTCTGGCATGTATGAAAGTACAATTTTTTTTTAACAAATGCCACAATGTTGTCGAATGTCACAGTAAAGTACTTTTTTTTCTAATTTAAACAAACACTGCAATGTCTTACCCTGTCACATGAAACATTTTTTTTTTTATTTTGTTTTTACAAGCGCTACAGTGTTTCACCAAGTCACATAAAAGTACATATTTTTGTACACAAAAACAAAAAAAAATACACTGCAATCAATGTCTTACCCCGTTACATGATTGTGTTATTTTTTCAAACACCACAATTTCTCACCAAATCACATGAAAGTACATATTTTTGGAGGAAAAGAAAAAAACACCACCACCATCACTGCAAAGTCTTGTCAAGTAACAAGAAAGTACTATTCTGTTTATATCAACACTACAATGTCTCACCAAGTTATACGAAAAGTACAAATTATTCCAAAAATACTGCAATGTTTTACCATGTTACACAAAAGTTCTACTTTTCACAAACACTAGTGTTTCACCAAGTGAACTGAAAGTACATATTTTTCACACACACACACACACAAAAACACTGCACTTACCATGTTACATGAAAATACTGCTTACAACTGGTGCGGTTACACTGCATACAAGCCCCAGCAGTGGCTTTGGTGTCTCTCTTCTGTTCCTCACAAATGTAGCAAGTCTAGAGTGAGACAAAGTACATATGTCAGGACAATCATCACTAGTGAACAATAAGTACCATTTGTTGTTGTTTAACTACGTCTGCTGAGCTTCTCGCACTTTTGCAGCCAATACCAAGTTAAAGACACCTTGGTATTATCTACACTGTAGATCTAGGCTTTTCCTTTGGTTTTTCTGCCATTCTGAAACGTGTTGAGTTGAAGTCATGAATTCCAGTTTCTCCGGCTTGGCTCGTATTTAAAGGATCGTCACATTTGTCCCCAAACAAGGAGGAAGGATTGCGAGGCATACTGTGCATTCCCTGCCATCCAAGGGGGCTCTCCAATTATGTAGAGCTAAAAACTGTGCTCTGGTTCTGGGCTCTCCCAAGGAATTGCCATATCCTGCACAGAGCCACTTCTCAACTCCCTCTGCCTATCCCTGGGTCCATAATGAGATCCTCCCTCCTGCATGCAATCAACCAGGTCAAACCCAAAAACTTACGTCTGGAGCTCAAGTGACTCCTCCAAAGTTAGTGTGCAATGCTGGGCTTTGAACAAGTCTCACCACAGGGGAATCCCTGGAAGTGTGTGGATGATTTCAAGAGTCAGTGAGGGTGTAATTAGCCTTACAATCAGAGGTTCACTTCCACATTTGTATTTTATAAATTTGAGCATAGCTGGATGTCATATAAGGATGACTCCAAATATGCTTCCAGGCATACAAGTACCATTTAATAAAGACGTTCAAAACATACAAATGCCACCTGTGCTACTCCCTCTGGAACATATGCCTCAAACGGATGTAATAAATATTACTGAAAGTAACAATGAGGAGATAAAGAAAGAATATGACTACTGCTAAGTCAGGTGACTAACATGAAGTTATGTGTATGGGACTGACCAAGCTCATCATGCGACACAAACTGCTAGAGAAACCCCTGCTGCAAGAGTACATGATTGCTTTAGGGCAGACGTCCTGCAAGGGAACTAGCTGCAGTGGTGAATCCATGCCTCTTAATGAGCAAAAATGGAAATGATGATGATGCTAGAAAACTATGGCAAGTTAGTTTCTGAGACAGTGATAAAACTGAACCATTACACGTGCTGCATCGAAACATTAAGTTCTAGCTGTCCTGGCAGCAGCATGTACAGTCTAGATCAGTGGTTCCCAAATGGTGTGAAGTGCCACGTTGGTGTGGCACGAGACACGAGAGGATGGCAGGTGTGGCGGGAAAATTAAAATACAATCGAGGATTTAGAGACATTTAAACAATTTGTACTCATTTATTTTGTTACATGTGATATAATATGGGGAATATATGTATAAAGACTAGTAGAATTTTCCACATTTTATTCAGTAATATAATTTATTTTATATCAAATAGATTTTAATGAAAATAACAAATAGTTAAAAATAATGTAAATTATAAATTTTACCCTACAAAAACAAGCTTACAGCTTTTATGGAATTTGTATATTTTGTGAATAAATCATGTTTTTATGTAGCTCTATTGTTTTACGCTTTCTGGATGTCTCATGATCATTTTATAAAGTAGTTGTGTTCTATGCTATAAATAAAGCACTGCTAGAAGTTGATTTTTTTGGGAAGGTATTTCTTATCAATAAAAAATGTGGTGTGATGTGAGAAAATTTTCATTCTGAAAGTGCGGTCAAGAGAAAAAAGTTTGGGAACCACTGGTCTAAATAATGGAAGCTGGGTATTTACAGCAAATTGAGGAAATTTACCTTGTTGAACCTTTCAGGAGGAACAGAACCTAAAACAATGGGCTCCATAGTCTGGACATTAGCAAACCAGGCTTCTGGGATGTAGAGTGCGCAAACAACATGACACCATCCTGCAAGTGTTTTTTTAACATAGTTAGTGACCTTCACATATGTGTAAACAAATGGAAAAATTGGAGAGTGACAAAGACAGATGGATATAAGGAAATGAAAGATTTGGAGAATGGCAAATAGATAGATATGTTAGCAAAATGAGACATGCAGAGTGAAAATGAACAACATGTGTAAGTAAATTAAAGACTAGAGTGAGATAAATCAACACACATTTAGGAAAACAGTAAGTCTCAGGAGTGACGAACAAACATATTATACAGGCAAATTGAATTCTGGAGAGTGGCAAATGAATATATCATATAGACAAACTGAAGTCTGAAGAGTGACAAATGAGTTCAGGCAAACTGAAGTTTGGAGTTACAAATGAGCATATTATATGGAAAACTGAAGTTTGGAGTTACAAATGAGCATATTATATGGAGAACTGAAGTCTGGAGTGTGACAAATGAACATTTTATATAGGCAAACTCAAGTTTCAAGAGTGATAAATGAAAGTATTTTATAGGCAAATTGACATCTGCAGAGTGACAAATGAACATATAATACAGGAAAACTTGTCTGGAAAGAAATGAACATATTATATTGGCAAACTGACATTTGGAGAGTGACAAATGAACATATTCTATAGGCAAACTGATGTTCAAAGAGTGACAAATGAACATACTATACTGGCAAACTGAAGTATGAATAGCAATAAATGAAACAACATATTTAAGCAAACGGAATTGTGAAGAGTGGAAAGTGAAAAACACATGCTTGGAAATGGAAGTCTGAAAAGTTTAAAATGAAATATATGCTTGAGCAAACACAAGCCCCAGGCATGTCATAAGAGGTATGAAGCGGAACGCTGTGCTGTGACCTCACCACGTAAAACAAACTGCTAGAAAAACTACCGCTACAACAGCACGGGGGAATTAGGTGCAGGCTTCCTGCAAGGTGGCCACTCTTGTGATGGCTTCATATTCCACAAGAAATGAAAAAAGGAAATGGATGAATGAAACAGAATTCTGAAGTATGACAAATTATATATGAAAGCAAATGGAACTTTGAAGAGTGACATTTGAGTATATGTGTTAAGTGAATGCCAGTTAAATGACAGAAAATTCATATAACATGGTTATAGCATATAGTAGACAACAACTGTAATAAATGAGCGCATGGAAAAAGCTCACAGCGCACGCTCTCACTCTCTCAACACAAACTCAGCCTCACCCCCTGCATCTGTTCTTTTCAAGGCACCTGCTCTTTGGGGACACAGTTCACATTTCTGTAGAGATGGAAAATGGTGTAAACAAACAACAGAACAATTGTGTCAAATTATATATTTATATCATAAGACAGAAGAGAGGTGTCAATATAAATTATAGTTAAATCATACAACAGAGCACATGTTATTCTACTACCCAAAGTAGATGGAAACAAAATTCAAAACTGAGAACAGGACAACACATAGAGAGATAAATGCAATAATAAAATACAGCTTCAAAGAAAAAATGGCACAGAGAATACAAAGATAATAATATGCCTTGCCAAGAAGAGATTAAGCGATAATTTTTAGACTGAGATCTGGCCACTGCTGATTCAAATATTATATGTTCGAAAAAATTAAAAATTGGACAAACAAATATATGTCAGTGTGGAGAAGACAAACAAAAAGAAGAACTTTGCCCTTCAAGAATGCTGGCTCCACAAAAGGACCAGTTTGACAGCATGGCCTTCAGCAACCTCTTTGAGCGAGAAACTGTATGATGATGCCTTCTCACTTCTATATTATATCTTGCAGTAGGCATGAAAGAATACACTTTGCTTTCACTTTGTTAATTTATTGCTGGATTCCATTAATGCTTCTAACAGGCTGCCTAATTTGTTGTTAGTATGGATCCTGAGGGCAGTTATGACAGACAGGGAATCTGTGAGAATTATACTCTGACCTAAGCATTAACCCCATTTGCCACAATCATTACTGCAACTGCATTTAGTGCTTCTGCCTCACCTATGAAGTTGTATCATTACTGCTGTTTTGTTTTTAAACAGATACAGTTTCATTATATCATGAAAAGCATGTATACACTGCTTAGACAGCGAAGACTACGCTGGCTTGGCCATGTCTGCTGCATGGCAGATGGTCGCATCCCGAAAGATATCTTCTAAGGACAACTGGCTGATGGCAAAAGAACAGTTGGGCGACCGCAGCTGAGATTCAAAGATGTGTGCAAGAGAGACATGAGGGCACTGGACATAAATCCAGCAACCTGGGAGGATGAAGCTGCTATCTAAGGCGCCACCTGAGATTGGATGAAAAGAAGTTCTCACAGCAAGCAGAAGTGAGAAGAAAACGTCGAAAGGAACACTAGGAAAATAAGCAGCTGAGGGCTGTCATTTCAATAGTCTGTTATGACTGAAGGGGCTGTTGTATTATCTATTATAATATTATGAAATCCATTTGCTGCTTTCATAATCAACATTTTTTAAGCAGCCAATTTATAGTGCCACAACCAAGCACAAAAATATGAAATATGCATAAACAATTATGTTCAGTGTAGTTCCCAGAGTCTCTGATGGAACAAAGAAAGGACAGGATTACTACAACCTCATGCATAACATATGAGGCGACTAATATGTGACTGTGCATAAGGCTGGCAACCTCATCATGTCAAACAAATTGTCACAGAAACTACTGCCTGCAAGAGCATATGAATGCTTGATGCAGGTTTCCTGCAAGAGGACCAGCTACAGTGGTGGCTCCATGATCTGTAAGGAGAGCAAAGGAAAATGATGATGATTATTCAATTACTCACAACTCTTGCTACCCTCTCCTGAGACTCGCATTTTCGGCAAAACCAAGGTCCTGAGGGCACTTGTACAATTCCATAGCAAGCTGTGAGATATGGAAAATGATAAATATTCACCTTTTCAATTTGTGATAATATACTTTTCTAAGCTAGACTTATATCTACTGGCTAGTAAAAGGCAGTCCCATAACACATACTGCCGGAGTGAAGTGTTAGAGACTTCACTATGCTAGGTCCAGCTTTAAAAGGTGGGGAGGTGACCAGTTCCCTTCCTCCACTGCCTTAACTAACTCAAGAGCAGTCAGGTATACGTTTACAGTGTGACACTGCCAGGTTTTGAACCCAGTCAACAGTTACTTAAGCACCTTAACCACTCTGCCCATCGGAAGCTCCACTGGCTAGTAGCAGCAGCTAAATATGTGTTTCTTTCTTCCAACTTTTGATTGCCTGTGCATATTATGCAGTATTTTCTTATGTGCAATAAAATGATTAGTTATGTAGAATAAAATTCCTGTCATTAGGGCCTAATCCCTGAAGAAAAAAAATAATTCTAATGCAGTTGGCCCCGTGTAGTTCCCGTGGGGGGGGGGGGGGGGGGGGGGGCTTGGGGGGGGTGGTGGTCTTGGAGGAGACAAAGAAAGAACAGGACTATTGCCTCCCCTCAGGCATGTCGTAAGAGGTGACAACTGTGAGACAGTGCATGGGGCAGGCAACCTTTAACATCCTTCTGCCTCTTAGTCTTCCCCCGTAACATCCTCATCATGTACAACAAACTGCTACATAAATCACTGCACAAGTAAGGGCAACAAGAATGCTTTGGTGCAGACTTCCTGCAAGGAAGCCAGCTACAGCGGTGGGTCTCCTCACTCCATGGGGAGCGAAAAGGAAATTAACTGATTGATTGAATATGTCTAACATTTATATTTCGACTACATGTAATTAGTTATTAGTTAACATCTAGGGAGCTAAATCTAAAAATTTTGCCAATGCAAATGATAATTATTATTATTTTTTTTTAACGCACGCCCGCTATTACTCAAGGTGAGAATCTCCGGTTAGTATATCTAACCTGAAACTGATTTTTACGTGAGTTTCCCTTTTCCCCCTGTACAGTGCCAGGTGTCCAATGGCCATTCAGGGAGATACTCGCCATCTTCGGAGGGTACTCATAAGAGATGGGTCGGCTCAGGAGTCGCCAGTCCCTGGTCAATGACACTCCTTCAAATGTCTTCACCAGGGCTCGAATTAATCCAGTCCAAGTCCCGGTCGACGACACTGATTCAAATGTCCTCACCCAGGCTTGAACCTGGATCACCCAATCGCCAGCGCAGTGTGGTAACCATTACACCAGTGCGGCTCCCCTAAATGATAATTTAAAGATAATGGTATGACACAATAGCAACTGACACTACTGATATACCTGGTGCCTAGAAGGACAGCTTTTTAAACAAAAATAATAATATATTGACTCGTTTTGACAAGGTGGACCCCATTCAACTAGACACAGGGTCTGTCGGTTATATTAGGGTGCATTACCAAATAAAATAGACCTAGTGGTCTGGTTTGTAGATTGAACAAGACATCTGTGACTGGTCTGGCATACTGCAAAATATAGCTTAGGACGTTTGGGCAGGGGGCTGGCTACACGATTTAGTGAAACTTCAGCTAGCAACTAAACCTAACGCAGATCATGAAAAAGTCATGAACATGAAGTCATTAAAATTACTCATCCAGGATGGGAAACAACCCTCCAGCTTGAAGGATAAGGACATGGGAAACAGAAAGCCATAGAAAGGGTCTGGATTGTCGACTTCCCTTCTCTCACCATGGAGATGCAGGCGAATATGAACACGGAATGTGAGGTCACAACTAATGGGTCTAAGAGAAGACACATACATACAAAGAATAAATGTAGCCAATGATAGCCAGAGTTTGCCTGAGAACCTTCCCTACAAGATATGTACTCAAATATAAAAATATAGCAGCAACATTGTTAGAGTCTGAAGGATTGACAATGACACAAAAATGCATGATACAGAAGGCAGTGGATGGTAATCAAAGGGATCCAACACAATTTTCAACTCGAATTTCAAGGCAGCATTAGTATATGACCCTGAAACATAAAGAACAAAAAAAAACAACAACAACAACAAAAAGTTGCAGGCGTTCATAAATGGGCACTTCTGCACAATAAATAGAAATGGTATGACAGAATTACAATGTAAAACTGATTTAAAAAGCAAACCAACAGCAGTGGAACAAGATGTGAAAAAAAGATATTAGTGGTAGATAAGACACACTCCGAGGAAACTAGTTGACAGTATCCCGACTGCAATCGTTCCGAAAATCCCCATGGTAAGAGATATAAAGAGAGATTTAAAAATCATGTGAAGAAGACAACTGCTAACAGACATATAAGAAATATAAAGAAGACACGAAGCAACTACCTAGGCTACATAGAGAGTAGATAGGCAAAGACGGAGAAAACAAGAAAGAAGTGCATTTGTTAAAAATTATGGGGTGCCACAGGTTTAACTGCAATTCAGCACTGGAAGGTAACATTCATGTTGTTATTTGAAATTCCTTGTGTTCATTTCTAAGCAAATCTACAAGTGTCCATAAAAGAATGTACCTATTTCTTTTTTTTTTCACCTACTTGACCAGTGTGTGGAGAGACATGTAATAATTACTTGTTGCAACTCAACTGTGAAAGTTTCACTTGAAATACCTGCCGTGCGAATGCGCACTGTTTTTGCAAAATGGCGCCGACCAAACTTGCAGATATTATCTTACTTTTGTGATAGAAAGCATCCTCATACCACATCATGGGACCGAGAATAAATTTTTTGAAAAGGGTACAATCTTTTATGGACACCCTGTATAAAGAAGAGTTCAGCCTGCTATGGGGTGACCAAGAAACCATTTTAAAACCGGTGTCAGTACTCAACAGCTAGTTTTGTCCTGTCAATATTCTGAAAATGTTATCTATAATGTTGTCTTAAATTCAAGGCACTTCAATAATTTGATGCTTGCCACTGTAGTTTTGTTTATGTTATTGATACCTTAGATGCTCATTCTCAGAGAATATGATGGCTATTATACCCAGGAGGTATAGAATGCAATTCAAAACAGGGTGTTTCAAAATTATGTATACATACTTTGAATGCACATAACTCACACATAACTCATGCAATTTTGCAAGAACATAGCAAAATAATGCTAGATATAAATGAATAATGCCATTAGATTATTACTTAAGAAATTTTTTTATACAGAAGGTTGTGCTCATCCCAAAATGTGCATAGTGTGGATCTGAGACATAAAATTAAAACTGTTTGTTTCATTATTCATTTAGTAAAATTACAGAATGGTAGTCACTTGTTCATCGCTGTGAACAATGCATTGATGCACACTGTCAACACTTTGAACCTTTGTGACTAAGTGTGAAAATGCCATAATTCTATCTCAAATGATAATTAAGTTATCAGCATTCAAAGTGTGTATACATAATTTTGAAACACCCCGTACTTGCTGCAAGAAGTGTGCTGCTTCTAAACAGAGCAATGAATGCTGTTTAACAATTAAAATGTAGAATGCAGCTTCTTTTCCAGAAAACAACCACTAGGAGTGTGCAAACAAGACTGCCATTAGAATCAATACCTGATCAGTAGCTGTTTGGATAAAATGTTATTAGTTATGTTGCAATGTCCTTTCTTATGCTGACTGCAAAAAGATTTACAGAAGCAAGAGTTATCTGCATATGCAAATGGTAACATGCACCCATCTAAAATACACTGATGTTCTATTCAGGACTCATGCATGTCGGTGATAGGATCTTTGCTCTGTAGTTCTTCAATTTATGTATCGCAGAAAGAGTTAGTTATCAAGCCTTACAGACTATCAAACAGTGTGTGGCTGTTGTTTATAATATTTACTGAGCAGGATGTCAAGTTACCCATAGTACTGTACTGCATATTAATTTATAATTCCCCATTTTGACCCTCCACCTTATCTGAGTCAGCTTGCATTAGTCGTACACATATCTGATCAATCAGTGATGAGGTTGTGGTTCTGTCACAAGCAATAATAGATAATGCCTGTATCAGATCTGTTCATAGCAGTGTTAATTCAATATTTTAAAATGCATGAACCTAAGATAGAAAATACAGTGCTGCATCGATATTTAGTTAAGGTAAATGTATGATGCCACCAGTGCGATAAAATTAATTTAATTTTGACTGAAATGACTCTCATAAACAGAAAATGCAGTTATATAAAAGCAATTTACCACCTCTTTAACAAAGAATTCTGCTCAGCCTGTATTCTGTATTTAGAACATTCATTTCATGGTACTAATTATATTGTTCCTTCTCTTTTCTCTACCACAACAAACAAAGAGGACTGGCATTCGATGACTTTCAATACTTGGTATGACATGATGCACACATGCATTGACTGATACTTCATTCTGCTTTGCTGATACTGATACTAATACTACAGTAATGTGTAATTGATGACACAAACACAGCAAATGCATTATCTGGTGGTGCATACAATTACAATGCTGCACGTTCAATGCCCAGGATAGCTGACATACTTCTGCGTTCAGTTTGTAGATATGCTAAATCTGCAGGCTTGTCATCAGGACGAAGTCCATAGTCTTTTCCAGGTCAGCATAGTACATAGCTTCTGCTTGAGCTGAGCATCCCGTGGCCAGGTCAAATGTCATGGGTCATCATGTGTTGGGCAGTTTTGGAGAATGTGTTTGGGGGTCTGGATTCCAGTTCCACATGGACATTCATTTGTATGAGATATCCTGAGGCGATAGAGATGGCCTAGTAATCTGTAGTGGCCAGTTCTCTGGTGGAAAATGGTGGTCTGTTGGTGTCTGTTAAGTTGGTTGATTGGGTCATCTCTGTTGTATGTATCACCTTCCTCCTTCCACTGACTTTTGTCCTTGCTGTGGATGACGGTTTTAGCTTCTCTGGATGACGGTTTTAGCTTCTCGATCGGGCAATGGGTGGCTGAATTTTTCGCCGACATACTAACTGATATTATACTCAATCATTTCAACAATAACTACAAATAATACATGTTTGTTTTAATAAAACAAATCATAATTTTATAATTTGAAAGTTTGTTCTGAAAACAAATTATATTATCTGGGTTGGCTTGAAAACAGAGATGTGGATTTCATACGTGCTTAAAAAAATTTCAGAGACGCAGTAATAAGGGGTAAGGGTTAGGAATCCTAAACCTAACCATAAACCCTAACCCTAATGTTGTGGGCGACATATCTGGATGAGATCGATCTCACGCCCCGCTCTTCTTCGTTTCAACCATTACTATCTGGAAATGTAAACAAATCTCTGTATACTGATGTTGCAATATTTTAAAGTTTCCTATAGGGCCTACGGGCACAAATAAATGTTCAACCTAAAGAAACGGACACTGAGTCCGTAAGACTTTAAAGCCGTACTTTTATTACAGCCATCTCTTTACGATACCCCGATATACATTAACTGTGAAAACGTAACTTATCAGGGGATCTTTCTACTTAAACAGACTGTAGGCCTAATACTAACCTTGATGAACTGCTACATTACAACCCGCCCCATCGCAATATACAAGGGGATTTTCACTCCATCCGCTCTCATCAGAACATACACAGCAACCACCAATCATTTCCTTCGCCTTTTTGCTCATTTTTCCATTTGAGTGTAGTCAACAATCCACTACACTGGATACAGCACTTCAACAATTCCACGGGAAAAGGCAGCCATGTTTCTATTTTCAGTTTGCCAGCTTGTCATTTCAAATGAGTTGCCAGTACGCTTCACTTGGATAGGCTAAACGTGAAATAATGATTTTTTTTCTTTTCTCTATATATGAATAACAAGGACATGTGTTGTACGTATACCTTTTTAACATACCACAGTGAATAGCTTCAAAGACAATTATCCACATCAAATGAAGAATAACTAATAAACTTTCATATGCAGACAATACAGCACTTGCCCTTGATTATTTTTAACAAAACATTTTCATCGTGAATACGGTTTTACCTTAAGTAACGTTTTATTCCAATCAAGCAGTCGTGTCTACAGGGTAGTGAGTGATGCGATGTATCCTTGCCTTAGTCTAGACTCTAGAGCAGCCTTTCTCAAACTTTGTATTATGGAGGAACCCTTGAAATCATTTTAAGGTATCAGGGAACCCCTGTATAAAATTGTTAATATCTACAGCTCATGGTACCTTAGCGTGACCAGGAAGTTGTAAATGTAATAATCCCGTAAAAATTATCAATACACTTTTGAGCAGAGAATGATTTTTTAATGCAGATCTGTTTTTTTTTCCAACTTCTTAGCCAACTCTTTTTGTGTGGTTCCACTTCCCCACAAAGGATATCAACTCTAATGCAAGTCAAAGGTTTTGGTAGAAGAAACCTCAGTTTTTCCTCTTTTTAATTTCCTTTTTACATTTTTTAAACGTATCCAAGTAGGCCTAAAAGTTTAACCCACAAATTTCTACTCTACAAGATACTAATTAAATATGGTATGTGCAAGAGTTAACGCGGTCATATTGCGCACTGCCATGTGGGGATGCTCGGTCACTGTCCACCACTGAGAGAGCTAACATCACCCGGCGCGAAGTTAAAAAAAAAAACGACGTTTATTTTTCTTTAATCACAATCTGTCGCGGAACAGGTTTCAGTAGAACCCAGGTTGAGAAACCATGGTATACAGGTTAGCTGCGAGTACTGAAAAAGCAACCGCGAGTCAAAACATGAGACTGAAAGCGAAACCGTAACAGACGTGGCGGTAACTAGCTGTACAGCTTGATGACATAACAACAGGCGAGATGGAAGCATGTTTACCTCCTCTACTGAAGTGTTCCGAGTAGTGAATAGTTGTAAGGTAACTCAAATAACATATGTAAAAAAAAGACAAAAACAAACCAACAAAATGACACACTGTGAATAAACTTGACAGGTCGTTTCTGCATTGCAGACGGAAAAAAAAATTTGTACGCAACTGTTAATTCGTCCTACACCGAAAACAAATAATAACTAGTAAAATAACTTACTAAAACTATGAAATATTGAGCTGAGGGGCTGGCGTAAGTGTTGATATATTCATCGTCTATCTCCTTCTCCTGATCATATTCCCCAAAATAAAATAAAAATTGTATCAAAAATACATTTATTTTTCAGTTTTTTTTTAAGAATAAAGTGGTTACAGTTTTAATGCTTTATATTATATATATGTCTTTTGTTACTCAGATAATTTAAAGAAGTCTCCTAAACATCCTATTTGAAGTTATCCCTTTTGCCCGAGGTAAATTAGAAACTAATCCCTTAGTGGTTTGAACATTCATGTATTAGAATTTTTAGGGTCCATTTTCCAAACGAAATTAGTCTCTCGGCCATTTGAGATTTTTATATGAACAAAATCTTGAAATTACGAAAAGTGCACAGGGGGCTTCATTACACTTATAATTCGTTATGTTGTAATGCTATAAAGGTGCGCAACTAGTCGGAGAAGGATAACCAGAGTAATAGCCCGGGGTGATAGAAAGGGAGACAAACTGGCAATTTAAAAAAAAGTTAGTTGCTTATCCTTTACAGGACGTGGCAGTCAAATCCAGCTTTTATTGGCTGTTTGTGATTTTTCTAGGCAATTTTTTTCATTCAGTAGTTTGCCATTGCTTTCTGAACGGTACGGCGCTTATACCATTGTTAAAAATCCACACAAAGCGATCTGCTACCAAACCGCCTGCAGCAGGTTTCGAACCTGGTATATCTGGATTATGAAACTGCGTTCATATCCATTAGGCCACAGACGCCGACTAGGAACGAAATTAGGAACGAAAATTCGCATGTACTGTTTCTGCATTCTTTATCATCAAATGGAAAACATTTGAGTACTTCTGCATTATCTGTGTATTACTAGCTCTTAGTTCATAAGCAATGACTGCAAAATTGATGTATATAACTTCTCCAGAATGCAATTTCCTGAAAGAGGCCAGTGCACAAAGAAAACGTATTCCTCATGTTAGAAGACATCAATCCGCTTTCTTTGAGTATTCCATGAGAAGAAGCAAGCTGGAGTACATTGTAACAATAGAAAATATTGAATGAAAAGGAGATATAGAACGACAAAGTGAGAAGATACTAGATAGTTTGACATCATGGTGTGGAAAAAAGTCAACAACAGAATTGGTAATTAGTACTAGAGACATGACGTTGTGGAGAGACACGATCGCATACGTCAACAGACAGTGTACTTGAAGAAGTTAACAAAGTTTTGAGACTGCCTGGTCAAAAGGATAAGAGCGAATGAAAACTAATCAGTTACGCCAGATGAACTTTTCGCCCAATAAGATAAAGCTGATAAAATCATTCATGAGATTTACGACGCCCGAATAATCGAATCACTCATAAATCGTCAGTGAAGTAAGAAATTGTTACTTGGTTTGATTTCAATGAAGTATTCACAGATTTTGCAAACATGAAATTAAGAAAGGCGGAATTATTTTAATTACTATTCTTACCTATATACGTACTGCATGAAATTTTTTTTTTTCTTTTCTAAATTTACTTGCATTTATGATTTCAAGGTAGTCCTTGTCACGGAATTCCTAGGGTAGGAGAGGTAGAAGGTAGCCGCACACAGGAAAAAAAAAACACACACACCTCCACACATAAATGTAGAAGAGAACCATAGACAGAATTAAAGGGAAGACGATGACACGGAAAAGCCGTGAGCGGATGGCACAGTTCAGGAAGACTTGGCATTAATTTGTTCAAGACTTACACTTCTTGTGGAACTAAATGGTAATGAATAAAACAGTTCAGGAAGACTTGGCATTAATTTGTTCAAGACTTACACTTCTTGTGGAACTAAATGGTAATGAATGAATGGTTATGATGCTTATCTATTGTCTATAAGATAAATCTGAAGGGACATGATCAGTGTTGCCACCCTCAATTTTGAAAAAAAAAAAAATCCTAGATAGTACCTTAAAAAACATCTAGATTCACACAGATTTTAAATTTTGGGCGACTTGGGTTACCTTAAACCAGTGTTTCTCAACCTTGATAGTAGCAACGCCCCCTTTTGACAATTAATATTTTTAAAAGCCCCCCCCCCCCACCCTTTTAACACCCCCTTTATCGTGTATACACAAACATATACATATATTCCACCATGCTTTTAAAAATCAATGCAGTAAATGAGTTATCTTTCCTTATAATATAAAGAAGAAGAGAAAGCACATTTATAAAAAGCATAGTTATATTAAATATGTGTTTAAATACGGAATTATATACACCACAAGTTCATTATCCTTGAATTACAAATTGGCGGAGCAAAAGATATGAAATTAGTTCTTACAACTCTATAAATATCATAATCATATCATTTTAATAACGCCTAAATGACTGCATATATATTTTCAAATCTGAATATTTAAGCCTCTCCTTATGTAAGGTTAGCTTGGTTGTGACGAGAGGCTAACGAATGTTTCGAGTGTTGAAGGGACATAAATCTCCGCCTACTGTCTCCTGACAATGGTAACATCCCAGGTACTAACATTTTGCGTTTGGAATCCTTGAAACACTCCATGGACGCAGGGCAAATAAAAACTATTGTGTTACAAGCTATGCGAAGGGGAATTTCTTTGTAATTGTTTCATATTGATTCTTGTAAAAATGTACACAACGCACCCCTGAATGGAAGTAGCGACCCCAAATCGTTGCGACCCATCAGAACGCCCCCAGACATCTTGAAAACGCCCCCCAGGGGGCGGTACCGCCCCCGTTGAGAAACACTGCCTTAAACGCTTTTTGGGGCTATTTGTGGTCTATTTTGGGCGAAAAACCTTTAACCGAACTTCCGAAGGTTGATCTAGGTGACGTTGTTCAGCTAATGAAGGAAAATGACACCTAGACAGGACCAAAAAAAAAAAAAAACCTAGAACTAGGTGAATCCACTTAGGAGTGGCAACGTTGAAAGTGATATTCTCTTGTGAAATTTGTCAACGAAAGGCAGTGGGCAGCAACAAAAGTCAATTGTATGACAGAAAATTATCTAGATATATGAGTCTAGACGGATCAATCAGAGACCTGTATTGATACATCTGAACAAATCAATCAGCGTGCTGTGGGGTTTCGCGTGCAGAGATAAGAGACCGCACGCTTTCTTTCATCTCGCCACTCGCTCAATGAGAGGCCCGGGGTCTGGACTTCGATCGAGGGAAGATATAATATGCCCACTGCATACCTTTTGTACTCGTTTTTTAAAGATCGAATAAGAAGTTCTGGGCACGCCAGGTCTTCGTCGTGGCTAACAGCCATTTTCAGGCTTCATCGCACTAGCTGTTAGATAGATGTTGTCATTGTTAGGTTAAACAGTTGAATGAAAAAAAACAAACAAATAGTAATACGTCTTACAAGGAGAAAAGACAAGAAAAACCTACGTTGCGGCCACAAGGCCTTCGTCAGGGACAAAACAAACAAGAGACAGTGTCGTGAGAAATTCTAATCCACATATATAAATTAAAACGTAAATGTAAAGCCTAACAAATAAATTTAATAAAAGGAAAGAAGAATGGTAAAGAACAGTGCTGTCACAATGACTGTACTCGAAATCCCCCTTGTTTTCTCCTTCGTCTGCAAATTGTAACGTTTCACGTTGATAGTAAAAGCCTACTGCTTCAATACCTGCTTTCTACGATAAAACGTGTACTGCCTTTCTAAGAAAAACCTTGAGATACGCAAGCTGACCTATATTTAATATTCCATTCATGTCATTTTATACACTAAGTTACCATAAACGAAAGACAGATGGACTAAGGATAGAAAGAAAGGGAGGGGCTGAACGCCGGAACGCAGGCAATACTACCACAGTCTCGCGATACACAATTACTACCATCACGCGTGTAAGGCCACAAGCACTAGCTTTTTTTCAAATCGACAGTGATAAAAAACACTACCCATACGAGTTAGGTTTTAAAAACTTACAAAACGCTTATTAGGAAACATGACATTATACTGGTTTACGTTTGAAAACATTACAGTACCCAATTAGTCGGGCTATAAATATTGATTCTTTGTTGTTAGGGGAAACGTGAGTAAGGGTACTTTTTTTGGAAAAGCTGTGTAAACATGGCACGATTGGTTAGACCCGCCAATATAGTCAATCAGAGGCGTCAGGTCAGCACCACATTTTCAAATAAACTTACTAAAGAACCAGTGCGTTGAGCGCCAGTGCATATTTTTCTAAATAAAAGCCTGGGACATCGGCAGATCGAAATTGTGCTATATTCATTGCCAGTCAACGTAACTGTGTATTATTCCATGAATTGTGGTAAGCTTGAAATATTTGATATCTTTTTAATGAAAATTGAATGTAAATTGATAATTTATGTCTGTATATATGTGTGGTTCAGTAGCGAACATGAGGTAAAGCCTATATAGTGCTCCAACCTGAACAGAAGGTGTCGGAGGAAAGTAAAACTACATGGAATTGCCAAACAGTACACTGACACCTACCTTATTGACTAGAAAGAAATAATGCTGGAATTGCAGAGGCGTAGTAACCATTAGGGAGGAATATACTGGTGAAAATTGTTTCAGATGAAGATAGCAGTTGGCCTACCGCTCTGAACTCAGTGTTTGTTATGTATTGTGTTCAGTCTGGAAATTTATTATAAATTAGTTCTGAAATAGGAGGTACAACCTTCTTGTTTCAGGGACCGTGGTCCTAAAGTTATTGAGCAGCACCTGGTCTGAGCTTTGCTGAACCTAGAGGCTGACAGCATACTCCTGGGTCCAGATAATGACCAGTGAGGTGTCTCCAGAACACAGGGAGGCTATCAAGCAGAGGAGTCCTTTCCTGCCGCCATCACGAAAGATAAGCGTCTGTGGCCAGAGGAGCTCAACATTATGCCCCCCCCCCCCCCCCCCAACCCCCCCCAAAAAAAAAAAATCTGACTTTATAATAAAACAGAGGAAAAATACAGTGTTTAAATTGATAGGAACTGTGAACTTTTCCCCATACTATTTCCAAGATAAACAAACACTTGAAGTCATGATGACAAATAACAACATAGCTTGAAAAAACAAAACCAGTATTACCTCATATTACCACTACACAACTGACACACATAGGATAATATTAATAAAATATGTCACTACAAAGTTCATATTGATAAATTCTGTACATATAAATTGTAATTACAATTGATTGTGATTCCTGGTTCACTTTGTATTTGAATCAGGACACATATTTTAGTGAAAGTAATTAATACATATTTATATTTGAAAATTTACCAGTGCCTCATTTAAGATAGTCTTATAGAGTGTTAAATGTGTGTGAGTGTCACAGTGTTGTCAAGTGTGGTGGAATAAATTAAATTGTATATCTGTCTGTTGTTGTTGTGACTTACACTTCATCATATACATACCCTAGACATTTAACGTAGTCATCACAATATTCCAGAATAATTCTGACTGAGGTATAATGTGGTAGCAAGTAAGGTTATCTGCAAAACACTACACCTATTAGATACAGATACCTTCACAGCTGATCTCAGTCAGTACACTAAGTCCCCTATAAATATTTATAACATCCCACTTTACCACATACAGGAGGGAAAGATTGTTAGGTTAGGGTTAGTATTTGTATACGATGCACACAAGTTCAGATTTTTAAATTTTGGACTGATAGTAGCGCTTTGATTTCACTTTAACCGAAGGACATCTGTCTATGCGGTAAGGTGAGTGCCTTCTATCTACAACTCTGCCAAGAATAATCCTTTGCGAAGGTAGACACATTTGAAGACCCATTTTAGATACTCTTGAGTTTTGGCCACTGGTAGACCACTACTGCAGAGCAAAGGGGAGGCAAATCCTGTGACATCTAGGTCCTGCATCGAGAGGTGGGATGGCCAGTTTCCTTCCTCGCTGCCTTTTCCGTCCCTAACTCAAAAGAAAAGTCAGATACTCATTTACAGCTGGGTAGACTGGAGCGTGCCGACACCTATGCCGCGAGAGACCAGCGCTCTAACCACTAACCACTCTGTCAATCGGAAGTTCTTGCGGATGTAGCTTTAATATTGACCAATGAGACTGTTGCTGACTTTTTCTAGTGAAATTTTGTCACACCCAAACCCCCACCCTCAAGAAAATAGAAAAAAAGAAAGAAAAAGAAATGAGGTTTGAAAAATGTTTTAACGGAGTGAAAAGGCATGAGCGATTAGCATCAAACAAGAGGACTTAGCGTGAACTGATTGATGGTGCATGCTCTTCAGAGGGCTGAAAGACAATGATGAAATCCTCCTGTACTTCCCTTAACATTATTTAATTTTATCTTATGATAGGAAACTCTATACAGAGCGATACAACAGGAGGCAATCTGATCATCAGAAGTAGTCCCCCCCCCATCGAACAAGTGTTTCAGCCCAATACTCCATTACACTCTAAGAGGGGCGGGCTCACTTGGGTCATGACTTCCAAGTGTCTCAGCCTCTTGTTGTCTTGTATCGGAAATGAACCCATTTCACTTTGGTACAGTTGACATTCAAAAATCCGGCCATCGATAATCCGGTTCCTTCAGATTTCCGGCATGGATTTCGGAGCGCATTTTTTTAATTTACCGCGTTGGCGCGCCACTGTTTGACTTTAGTTGAATTAAAACTCTGTAGAACTATTTTATTCAGTTGAACTAAAATTCTGTAGAACTGTTTTATTTAGTTGATGAACATTAAAATTTTATTTGCTTTTCATTTAGTTTTTAATTTTCTTTCTTTAAAGGACTGTACAGGTAGTCATTTTCTGTTAAATATATACAGCATATATAACCATAAAAAATCCGGCATTTTCAACAATCCGGCACTCCTCAGGTCCGGAGGTTGCCGGATTTTTTAATGTCAACTGTAGTAACTTTAAAATCCACAACTCGGCCAGCCTTGAGGCAATTGTGAAAGTAACAAACAGAAGACAAATTATTCCGTTCGTTCCGCCGCACACCACGACAAGGGACAGATACTGACACACCTGCGCGTAGCCGACGAGGCTAGCCACTGCGCGCTAGCAGCTGTAATTCTGTGCCCAACACCTCTTATAATATATACGCCGCGTGTTGCCCGTAAGTCACAGCCCTTCCACCAGTACATCGAAAAACGCAACGTATTGTGGATTTAGAAAAATTTCTGATGTTTTCTGTACTGCACAGTTTACTGTCCCGAGTTCCATAGCCCATTGCGGTTGTTCCACAGCCAGCATAACGCCTTTTCCGCAGTTTCACTAAGTGTCGTAGATTTTTTGATAGGTATTTAAGATCAATTTTGGTCCCGTCTGAATAGAACTAGAACAGGTGATAGCTCAGTGGAAGATAAGGTAAAGAAATAGATTTTCACAAGTGAAATAGTGAAAGGTAAAGTCTGTCCCTGGATTTGAGAGATTCTTTAAGCCCAAGTTCATAATAAATTGAATGCGAAATATAACTTTGCCATTCCTTGGCAAAAAAGAAGAATAAACACTGGGGTAAAGTACATTACAACATGAAAGTTATTAACCCCCAAAGAGTCAAAGATTTATACGCTATAGTCTAGGATTTCCCTCTTCAGTAAAGAACAGAGTTTATACGTTAATCTATTCTGAAAGGGACAGCATTAGCAAAACTTGCATAAAAGAAATATGCAAAGTGAGTGGAAGGATTCTACAAGATATATATGAGAATTATTCATTCATCCTTCCTCTCTTCTCAGACAACCGTGGCCACGAGCATTCTTTCTTACCTAATACTTGTGTTGTATCTTCTGGAACAATCTTTAGGACACACACACAGCAAATCCAGTGTTATTTTTGGCAAAGAGAACCGCAGCTCCTTAAAGATAGATTAAGTCCACTTCTCCGTGAAGCGTTCGCTTTATTTTTTATTTAGGATTACTGTTTATGTCACATTTAATTTGTCCACGTAAGAAATTTAACAGCGCTCACAGTGTCAATAGCTTGAGGTTTCCAGTACATAGGAAATGTCAGGTCGGTAACTTCTCTCAGTATAAAATTCCTTGTCACACCACAAATGGTCAAACGTCGGGAAATGTTAATGTTTGTTAGGTCACCGCAACAGGCTGACTGTAAATGAAATTGGAAAAGAAATCTGGATCTATATGCCCAGTTACAAAGTCACTTTTAATGTTCTTTGGGTTGGTATTCGGTCTCTTTCTGGGTGTAAACACAACCTCAGACAGGTTTACCTTGAAGAAACCCAGATACTAATTAAATAGTTCTTTTGTATGGTTACTCTCAGATTTATATGGAAGCCGCTGGTAAGGTTCAGGGTTTGACCCAATACTGTGTAAAGGAGAAAAAATACAAATACTTAACCATAATATAGTATTTTCAATCCTATCCTTAACCCGCGTAAAATATTATATTTATCCACTTCGGTTATTTAACTTTAAATTATAAACTACAAGCGTAGAGCTTGTTTTATCGTTTAAAAACTCCCGTGCAATAAATTCTAGACATTTAAAAAAAATTAATCATCATGAATTAGAAATAAATACATATTTCGTCAATACTCATAATGAACAGTGCATTACTAGTCGGTTAAAATATTCTCTGACTGGTTACTAGCAATTAATAAAATTTATTTTATAGCTGGCATAGTTTAGCTAGAAATTATTATTTGTTCTGCTAGCCACTGTAACACAGTAAAACCTAGAGAAATATAAATGACGGACCTATCTAGTAAATCACTCTGCACAGAAAAAAACTATTAAAATATAACTGACGATTTTACCACTTAAATCACTCAAAAATACTAGTAAATATAATTACCTTCACACAAACTTCTAAGCCTATCTTCAACGAAAAACTAAGAAACTTCACTAATACAAGGGATTCTAGAAATCGAAGCTAGATGTCTTTAAAATCTGTGGAGTACTGAATAATGGATTTTAAAAGCTGGAGAATATATATTAAATTTCCAGAACTTCGCTCACACTTGTTACTTTTAACGCCTACGTTTAGATTTCGTATTTTCCTCGTTCGATCTGCGAATCAGAGAGAATTTTCACGCCTTTTACCGCTTGCAGTCTCTGACAATAGAGCGAAATCGAGCGAAGCCCGTCTTTTGATCTGGCGATTCTTACCGTGTTTAATTACCTTTCAACGAACGGATTCAGGGAAGGGTAATAAAAATTTGCTCCCCTTTGTTCCAAAATTATCTGCCCCTTCTTACTCAAACTATTTCCCCTGATCGCTGTCTAATCCTATTACCACGATTTTCAATCGCTGGCGTTTAATTACAGGTAACCGGCTCTACGTTAGCTAATAGGTCTGCTGGTAAACATTCATCAAAGGAAATAGAGAACAGAAATAAATTAGGCGTGCTAAATTAGAAAAAGAGACAGATCCCTGATTGTAGGAGGGTTCTGTGTTAACAAAACGTGCGTAGATGAAAGCTAGGTAAAAGAAAAGTGTAGATAATGAAATAGACATATGAAAGCTATTATCATAATATGTCACACTAAGCCTCTTCAGTGCCCTTGTTCTCGACTGTCCCCTCAGTACCAACAGTTTCAATAAATCATACACAGATGCAGCCACGAGCCCTCTTGCACCCACCTCAACAGCCATGAGGGCTGTTAATAGTTTCAACTGCTTCCGTACTCAGTGCGAGCTCATTTGAAGGTTGGTTGTCTGTTCCTTGTCCTTCTAATTACAAGTCATTCTTCTTTGGCTGTTGTATGGCTTCTTTATTAGTCGTCCTAGCTGTTCAGTGGATTCCCAGAAATCTTCTGGGGAATTGTACGTCTTCTCTCCAGTGACTTTATTAACTGTATACTCATTGTCTGCGTTTGTTTCATTTTAATATTTTAGTTCACTTTAATTATTGGTGACAACAACAACAACAACAACAACAACAAAAACAACAACAACAACAACAACAGAAGTTACAGACGTTCATACATGAGTGCTTGCGTAGAAAAGAAGGATTAAAAAAGGAATGACAAGATTACTAATGTGGAACTGATGACACGGTTCGGACAAGTGCCAGTGGAACAAGAGATATGAAGAAGACGCTGGCGATGGATAGGATACACACTGAGGAAACCTGTTGATAGCATTACAGGTTAAGAGAGGTTGAGGGAGATCGAATAATACGTGGAGAAGAGAGCTGGTGATAGATTTGAAAGCAGTTAGGATGACATGGGAAGACCTTGAGCTGATGGCACGGGGTTGGAAGACTCGACATAAGTTTGTTCGTGGTCAATGCTCCCTGACGAGCTGAAGGGTGATGATGACGAAGACGACTGGTGAAGATTTGTTAGATATGATCTCTCTCGCCCTCTTTCTCTCTTTGTCGAACATCCCTGCTGACCGTCCTCAACACATCTCCATCATACATTCTCCTTTTGATTTTATCAATGTTCCTCTCTCCTTTTCTAGAATATTTGTACTTGACAGATGAAGCTCGATATTTTTATCTCCAACTGATCTTACGAACGCCCCTCTCTTCTTTTTCTCAAACATTCTTCCGTGACATTTTCAGCTCGATACACTCTCCATATAATTTTATACATTTCCATTTGTCATTGTTCTCGAACATCCTTGCTTGGCATTCTCTTTTAGATTTTATCCATGCCCGTCACTCCATTTTCTCGAACTTTCTTCCTTGATATATTCAGCTCGATAACTGCGTCATGCATTATCTGTCAGATTTTATGAATGTCTCTAAGTATTTAGATATAAGTACTTATTATTCCACATACGTTTACGTAATAATCATGGCTCTTATTAGGGAGATAGTTATAGCTTCTGCTTAAGTCCCAGCACACTAAGAAGATCCATTACTATCGCTTATATATCCTTTACAAAACATTTTCCATATTTAGTTGCTATGTCCGTACCACCAGAACGCACACGCTAATTACACGCCGTCTGTGTTTAGTATTACTGGTTTGGCGTGTTTTAACTTCGGGCTGTACTTTGTTCTTCGATAGTGCAGTAGCACACACGATTTTTTTTTTGCGCGGGAGATCAGGTTTCGCGCCACGCGAGAAACTGGTATGCGACAGGCCTGGCCAATTGCAGCGTAATATGGCTAAAGTAAATAGAGTAATCTCCCCATTACTGCTTAACAACTGGCAGCGTGGTTAGAGCGATTGCTTTTCGAAACAGAGTTACTAGGTTCGAAAACTTGTAGCGTCACGCTATCATTTACCCAGCTGTAAATGAGTGAGTACTTGACTGTTTTTCAATAATGGAAGGCAAATATAGCAAGGAAGGGAACTAGTCATCCCGCCTCATAAAGCTGAGTTCTACTATAATGAAGTCTCTAACACTTTGCTTCCCGACGGCAGGATCTGTTACGGGACTACCTTCACTGTTGACGTCGTTCAGCTGCGAAAATGGAAAAGGTACTTTATTTGTTAACATTAGTATTCACTGCTAAGAAAGAATAGATCAGACCAGGGGCGTTCTTAAAATATTTGGCACTCGAGCGGATCCTCCCGTTGGCATCTCTCCCCCCTCAACATAACACGCAAAAAAAATATATATATATTATGCTTGCAAGTAGGTTTTTAAACATGGACAGTACTGTCATAATAGTGTCCGATGACACACCCTCCAGGAGTAGTAGTCACCCGGGGAGGATTGTCCCCTTCGCACTCCCTTTGTTCACCACTGGATCAGGCGATAGATAAGTCCTACACTCCAAGGCATTGTTCCCCTCTTTATTTTATCGGTTGGAAACTGACCATTTAGAATTTCACTCTGACAGCTGCTGTAGTTACAGAAACTAAAGCTATGCATATGACCAGCTCAACAGAAGTGAACAAATGGTAATCTTCAGACGCCGCACACGCCACAACAGAATGCCATACTATCAGTTCAAAATGGAACGCCAAAGACAGGAACTACTGACGAGTGTGATTCAGTTTCACCGAATAGATGACTGCCGAACATCTGTTGCTTTCCTTCTCTGACGAAGGCCTTGTGGCCGCAACGTTGTCTATTTTCTTTGTGTCTTTTGTCCTCGTAAGACGAATCACCTTTTTTCGATTTTGTTTTTCATACCCATACATTGTACTCCACGTCTTACCACAGTTCCCCTTATCTTCCTCAACTTGCAAAAGTTTCCAAAGGAAACAGAGAAAGCTCATATGACCCTCAACAGTGCCACCCCAGGCCAAAGTCCATGGACATACCAACAACCTGTGGTTAACTACTGCTTTCTTTTAACATATTCAAGTTGGCGCTTGAAAGTAGGAAGAAGAAGAAGAAGAAGAAGAAGAAGAAGAAGAAGAAGAAGAAGAAGAAGAAGAAGAAGAAGAAGAAGAAGAAGCCGTTGATGTCAATATAGATGTAGCCTGTTTTAACATTTTCTATGATTTCATGTTTCGCTGTGTGGAATGCTTAGTACCTGCAACCTGCGAAATATATTTTGAAATCTAGTTGTTCTACCATTTGGTGGGTACGCCTTTTTTATTTTTCCACGTGTTGACAAAACGAATGTTGTATGCAGTGACATCTGTCGTGACAGCAACAACCAAAACATATATGCTAAACGCGACCCCATCCAAAATTTTCAACGAAGCAGCCCAAGTTCACTTGTATCGAACTAGCAAGCCTGTCCTAGTTTCTTTGCATTCAGCGTTTCTGCAGGTTTATTTTTAGAAAGGGCTGCGTTTACTTTCGATTAACACACCTCTTGCTGGTTTGGGAAATGTGATAAATTGTAATAATCCAACCTTTTTAACAGAGATAAAAGAATGTGAATGCGATACCAAAGGAATATATTGTGGCAACTACCACGAGTAATAATAAACAAGCCTTATAAGTGGACACAATGTGGTTGTACATCGTGGTTTAGTGGTTTGGATTATTACGCCAACTCATAATGTTGGTTGCTTGCCAGGACCAGGTGGCGGCAAAGCTTTGGCTTGCTGTGCGAGCTAAACTTAACTACGCGTTTTCTCTTTGGCTCAATCAGCGTGTTCTCTCCCTTAGATCTAAGCAGACGCGAGCAACCACATAAATTATTCTCCTGCCCCTTCCCCATTAGCCATCTGGTGCTCAATGGTTATGTACCATCGGATGGTGGTAAAATATGCATCTTCTGAAGGAATAAAAAGGGAGAAAAGTGTGTGTGTAAAGCAGTGGGCAAATCGGCATGCCGGTTCTCTTCACGTTTAACTCTCAATTACAGAACACGCCGAATTATCATCTATCGACATCTCACGCTATCAGAAGTAAGATTAAGTGTGACTCAGCAATACAAGGTAAACTATCCTGCAATGGTTCGCACCGCAGAAAATTATCCGGATCCAGCAATATAAACCTTCAAAGGCTGGTAAGTAGGCGCACGTCAACAAAGAAAGTAGTCGTTACTACAACAGACCAGCCAAAGGATAATCATCGTATCTTTATCACGGAAGAAACAGAGAAAGCTAGCCTAGACTAGGAATAAATAGTACATTTCCTTAGAGGCTGAACTCGTGAAGAGATTCTTGAATTAAGAGACAAGATCTGAGATGAGATATCTCCACCACACTGGGATAAAGTTCCACAGCAAACTCGCCCGGCAAAGAGAATCACTACAACCGTTGCCAGACGACGAGGGAAAGAGACGGAAACACAGATCCAGCAACATCACATACAATGATAAAAGAAACAAAAATTAGCCACGCCCCCCCCCCCCAAAAAAAAAACATACAGAGAATTGCAGTCTCTTTTCTATAGTCATAAGAACGCCCCCCCCCTCCCCTTCCACCCTTTCCAAAACAAACGATAAATAAACAAACTAACAAAAAAAAAAAAAAAAAAAACAAGGCACAAACAACACGACGCTATAACAGACGGGACAGGAACCATCCTAGAACTTGCACACAGTCAGAAGACCCATCCACCATCAGTCAGAAATAATCAAACAACGGATTATCAAACCTACTAACAGAGAGGCGACCATAAATTCTAATTTAAAAAATCCGTACTCTCAGACTAAATGTGTCCCCAAGGAGGAGAGGAGAAAAAGATATCACTGAAAAACGAATATAAATTGATGATAGTGAGAAACTACCAGACCAAGACTAGAGATTCGAAGGGGAAGGAATCAGACATCAGCAAGTACAACAACAGCCACATACGAAACTAAATGGAGACGGGGGGCGACGCCGCTGTCAGTGCACTGTTTTATGACAAACTAGTTAACATTCAAGAGCAAATAATACGTATCATCAAACTCTCAGAACACCAAAAGGAGATCATGTTTACATGATGATGATGAAAGGAAACTATACAGAGCGATACAACAGGAGGTAATCTGATCATCAGAAGAGTCCCCCCCGTCGAACAAGTGTTTCGGCCCATTATTCTCCTTTACACTCTAAGGGGAAGGGGGGGGGGAAGGGGGCACCTGGGTCATGACTCCCAAGTGTCTCAGCCTCCTGTTGTCTTGTGCAGAAAATGAACCCATTCCACCTTGGATGCAGCTTTCTCTTCCCGTCCAAGAAGTGTGTGAGATCATCATCAGGCAGATCAACTTGAATGTACTCAGCACTGTGGATTGACTCCTGGCTGCGTTCTTCTAACGTCTTACCCGTCGAGACAGAGCGCTGTTGATCTCCCTCTGATGAACTCCCACATCCCTTTTTCGTTCTGTGGATTTTCATTCCTCTCTGAGTAGAGAATTTCCTACCACAGGCACATGGAAATTCCAGCCGTTGTTCAGAGCTCGAAGTCCGTGTAACGGGTCTGGTCGATTCCAGTGAGACGCCTGTGGATTCATCATTCTCTCTTCTCCCCCCCCCCCCCCCCCCCCCCCCTTTTTCGGTGAATCCTCGGGGCATCTATCATTTTTGGTTTTCGATAAACAGTACGGAAAAAAATCAAAAGGGCTGATGGCCAAATAGAATGAATCCCAAGAAAATTTTAGCTCCCACGTCAGATCAAAATGAAGGCTCAAATTTTCACAGAGAAGCTAAAAAGTGTAAAGGGGTTGTCAACATATGACGTCATGCAGTGAGGAATTGGGTCAAAATTTTGTGACGTAGTGTGACGATGGGGGAGGAGGTTTGGAAAAATGTGACGTCACACAAAAAATAAAAGGGTCATACTCGCTTCTTAAATATAAGGAAAGGAAATCCGAGGCCTGTAAACAGTAAATAAATATTAGACAAACATAAAGGTGTTTTCAGGCACTCGTAAGAAATAAAGAAGTAGAAAACTAGACAACAACAAAAAACAACAGACGTGAGTGGCTTACCCAGGACTCGAACCCACGACCCTCTGTGCGACAACCCCGCATAGCTATGCAAGCGAATCACACTATTCTCCCAGCCATCTAGGCATCACCAGAAAATGATGCTTCGATGACGGGTCATTAGTGCGACCCGCAACACATAACACCGGAAATTTACCATGGGCAGTCCAGCCTATTAATGACGCAATCACTTCTGTTGTTCCCCTATTATACAGTATAGGCAGAGTACACAAGACAAAGACCTTAATACTGTGTCTAGTAAATGATAGAAGACTAAGAACAGTAAGTACAGGACAGAGGGTAGGTTGTGGTATTGTACAAACGTTGGTAAAATAACTTTATTCAGAATCATTAAATGAGTTCCTCAGTCTTCTAAATGTGATGCAGCTGCTGAAAGTTTAAGACATTAGCTTTAGTTCTTTCCTCGTCATTATTTTGACGGGCATATTTACTTGTTATTATTGTCTTTTACTTAATTAATTAATTATTTTTTTTTTGCCCTTTCATAGTTTCCATTTGACAGGGAAGATGATAAATTACATGCCTTGAAAAAAATAAACCAAGATAATTTATTTTCAAAACGTTACAAAAATGGGTAAAATTACTTCATTCAGAATCAACAAAATGAGTTCCACTGATAGAGATGGCTACTGTGTGTATGTTTCGAATCAATGTTTCGATACAGTATCGTACCCGAAAGATTCGATACCGAGCCTTCTTGCCGTGTCGATACACTGTCAGTTCCTGACTGTTTTGCAGAGACGCACTGTCTCACGCAGATTCGACACATAGTATGTTTCGTGTATCGAAACTGCAGTTTCAGTTCCCATCTGCCTCGCTGTTTTGCAAAGAGGCACATTGTATCATTGTCTCACCTTCAGGGGCCTTTGTAAAAATGTGTCAAGCGTGCGGTACATTAGGCGTTCATAATAGTATGGAAAATCAAACAAGTCAAAAAAATTTTTTTTAAATAATTCCTCAGGACTGAAAGAGGCTTACTACTACTAGGTGTCTGCTCGGTTTGAGTTGAATCATTGTCGCTGACTGTACCTATTCTAGTTTTATATAATGTGTCATTATTACTGTTATTATTATTTTTTTTTTTCACTTTTACTGCAGCTGTCAGCATGTTCCCCTTGCATATCATCATAATGAAAACGACTGTGTAAAATTCTTAACAGTGGTCACACGAAATACCATAGATTTGTACTAACGAGAATAAGTAAATCTGCATACTAGGGTGTCACGACTCATGTCTCATTGTTTCAGTTAATTTACTTGTAGTCTGCTGTTTCGAAACAGTTCCATAGTTCTTTTTCATCCAAGCGCTAATTATACGCATGTTACGGTACTCTTGATTCCTGACTTCAGGCGCTCTCGTAAGAAAACGTGTTTTGTTTATACATAAAATAGTGTTTAAAACTTGTGTTCAACCTCATTTAATCTTCATTTATGGCGGGGAGAAGCCCTGTTTGGGATTATTTTGTAAAGATCAAAGACAACAAAGTAAAATGTAACGTGTGTTCTGGTATTTTATCATTCAAGGGTTCGTCAACTTCAAGTATGACTAGGCACATGAAATTTAAACATTCCCTCGTGGATCTATGTAGCAGTCGTATCAAAAACACCGCATCTGGCCGAGCAAGAAGTACTAGATGAAGAGATGACCATTTCGGTAGAGAATTCGTCAGTTTCGACATTGAAGGCAAGGTGTGGAGAAATAGAAACTTCCCCACTATTCACAGCTCCAAAAGTTAAAAAATCAAATCAATGCAAGGTAACAGGGTTTTATTCAAGACCAATTACGAATGCCAAGAGAGAGAAATTAGACGACCAGATTTTAAGAATAATCGTGAAGGATCATCTTCCATTCAGTATTGTTGAAAGTGTTGAGTTTAGGAAATTTATCTCGATTCTAAACCCAAGCTATGAGCCACCAAGTCGAAAGACATTGTCTAACAGCCTCTTATCAAAGTTGTATGACATCACGCTGTTAGATGTTCAAAATGATGTGAGTGGTGCGTCATACGTGAGCCTGACCACTGATGGGTGGACATCTTTGAAAAACGAAAATTATTTAGCAGTAACGGCGCACTTTATAGACAAAAACTGTCATATGAAGTCCTACCTGCTGTCTTGTGTAAAATTTACCGGTAAACACACATCAGAAAACATTGCAGATGCTCTGAAAACTATTGTGTCGCAGTGGGGGCTGCAAGACAAAATTGTAGCATGCACAACGGACAATGCAGCTAACATGGTAAGAGCTGTAAAATTGTGCCAGTGGTTGCACATACCATGCTTTGCCCACAGTCTCAACCTTGTTGTTCAAGCAAGCATGGAGACAATTTCACAGACACGAGAAAAAGTTAAAGCTGTTGTCGAGTTCTTTAAAGGAAGCCCACAAGCTCTCGAAAAGCTTCATAGCATCCAGAAACAGATGGGATTTCCCAACCTGACGCTGAAACAAGATTGCCCGACCCGCTGGAACTCAACCTACGAGATGTTTGACAGGGTAAACCATATAAAAGAGCCAATCCAGTCCACGTTAGCAATAGTGAATGCAAACTTAGGATCAAAGCTGACTTTAGAAGACTGGTATGTAATCGAACAGTCAAAGAAAGTCTTGCAGTGCTTTTATGATACCACCATGGAAATTAGTGGCGAAAAATACGTAACACTGTCAAAAGTTGCACTGCTAAGCCAAGGATTGCTGAACCACTGCCTCAGTCTCAAAAGCCATAACTATGAGAATGCAACAGTCATTGCTCTAATAGAAATGCTAACTGAAGAACTAAAAAACAAAATTTATAACAAATATAGTGATCTAGCCATTGTCTGGGAGGCAACATTGGTCGACCCCCGATTCAAAGAGCATGGGTTTTTCAGAAATGAGCAGCGATTGAAAGAAACTAAAGAAATTCTAATTAACGAGTGTTGTGCCTTACGGAGCCAAGAGGGAACCTCAGTAGCAAACCTTCCTCAAATAATAGAGCCAAGCGTTGCCACTACTACATCTTGTTCCGTGTGGGACGAGTTCGACAAATCCGTCGGAGACCTGCTAAAACAAAGAGAGGAAAATCCTAGGGCCGACAGCATTGTAGAAATTGAGAAGTACGCTCAAATGCCACTGCTGCCAAGGTTAGACGATCCGCTTCTTTGGTGGAAGAAGACTGAAGTGATCTGTCCACATATTTTTGAAATAATGAAAAAAAAGATTGTGCATCGTGGCAACTTCTGTTCCATGTGAACGCATCTTTTCTAAACAAGGTCAGCTAATAAGTGAACGTCGGACTCGCCTTTCTAGTGGAAAAGTTTCAAAAATGATGTTTTTAAACATCAATTTAAAGTGAAAATTAATATTGAAGTGGTTGCTTCAGATCATTGATTTCTTTTATATGGTAATGTAACGCTTATGTTTTATGTTTTACGTTTATAAGTTTAGGTAGTTTTTTTTTTGTTATTTTTACTTACAACTTTACCGTTGCAGTGAGAAGATAAAAGACTTTTCCTGAACATTCAAAGATAGTATGTAATATCAAACATGTCATATTTTTCAGGGATGACTTGATTTTACAAGTGATATTATTTTTGCTGATAAATTATAGACACTGGAAATTGTGTCAGTGCTGCAGTTGTCAATGTTTTAGGCACTATGTTGAAAGTGTCCGTGTGTTCGTATAAATGTAATGGACACTTTATTAGCTCTGCTGATATCTGTGTACTCGGTGTAGATTTGAATCATTGTCTACCAAAACTAGCTTACTCTAGTTTGATATTATGTGTTATTATTACTGTTAATATCATTGTTGTTTTTTATTATTTTCACATATACTTCAGCTATCATCATATCTCCGTTTTATTTCATCATAATGAAGACTTGTGTAAAAATATTGAATTATGGTCACACGAAACGCCATAGATTTTCACACACCCAGTACCGCGCAAAAAAAAAAAACAGAGACATCGTCTCACACAGTTCATGACTGTCTATTAGAGACTTCTTTCTACCCGATACGGGCAAAATGTGCCGGTGTGTCGACACACTGTTTCGACACAGTTTAAATCATTGCGTCGAAAGTATCGACACAGTGAAGTGTGTCGATTTGCCCATCTCTAGTTCCACAGTCTTCTAAATGTGCTGCAGATGCTGAAAGGTTTAGTTCTTTCCCTGACATTATTTAGACAGGTATATTTGCTAGTTAATATAATAATCTCAGCTGAAATATCGGATATATGTTACAACTTTTAACTGGTTTAAATTGTTTTTAATTCTATATTTCTTTTTAAAATGATGTAATACACATCTTAAAAAACAAAAAGGCGACTAAATAGATTGTGCTGTTTAAAATTAGATTTTTAAAAGAAACAGTAACAGGTTAGCACCATCGCGACAACAGTCTGATGATATTAAAGAAATGTATCGAGATTAAAAGAAGTCACAACTAACACACACAAAAAACAGAAGCAATTCATACGTCAAGCTAGTCCTATTGTTTGGCTGTGAACATAGCGAACAACAAAACCAACAACCAAAAAGCGCCAGACTTTCACAAACGGGTAGAAAAAAGGTAGTCTCATCGTATACACTATGGTAGAGGAGTGAAGTGTTAGAGACTTCACAATACTAGATCAAGCATCGAGACGTGAAGCTACCACTTCCTCTCCTCGCTGCCTTTGCCTTTCATGACTCAAAAAGTAGAGTTAGGTAACGATTTAAAGCTGATAGACTGTAGCGTGACACCACCGTGTTTCCAACACGCTACCTTTGCCGCGAGAGGCCTGCACTCTAACCATGGATGCTCTCATAAATGGGTGCTAGCCTAAATAGAAGGATTGTAGTTGTATGATAAGACCACTAATTTGGAAATGATGACACGAACCAGAAGAACCAGACAGGAGAAGAGAAAGCTGGAGATGGATAGGACACACAACACTGAGCAGACCTGCTGATAGATTTACCAGGCAGTCCTTGTTCTGGATTCCTCAGGATAACAGAGGCAGAGGAAGACCGGGGAATGCATGGAGAAGAGAACTGGAGACAGAGATGAAAGGGATGAAGAAAATATGGAAAGACCTTGAGCTGATGTTCTAAGACCAACTACAGTGTTGGCTCCATGCTCCACCGTTAGGAGCAATAAGGAGAAAGGAGGAGGAGAATGTCAGAATTTGTGGTTTTATAAATTATAGAGCTGTGACATAATTTGTACGCTCTCTTCTCCTCTCCGGCAGTATTGAACTACATTTGTTGTGCGTACTGAATTATGTGCATTATTTTATTGTTAGCACTCTTTTTCCCTACTGTCATTGTACACGTTTCACGCTTCGATGCATGACAGGGCCAGACAAGCGAATCGCCCATCCCTGAGAGATTAACTGAGTCCCGAAAACGTGATAATACCATTGTCGTACAGATAGGTTGTGAGTTATTTTGGCCCGTCTGAGTAGAGTGGATGGTGATAGGTACGTGAGAAAGGTGTGAGAAATAGATTTCACGGGTGGTAGCTTAAGGAAAACGATATGTCTCTGGAATGAGTAAGTTTCTCTATTCCAGCCTATCTATACGACTATAATTTAGTTCAATACAACCATGCCCTCCTCATACATATAAATATAAGTTTAACTACACACACACACAGCTATGTGACAACAAGACACACAAACGTGGAAAACTACGGTTACTTGGGTATGGGTCTGACCAACACACAAAGGTAAGTTTCTTATTATTAAACTTGACAACACCAATATCTAAAGAAAGATCAAATAAAATCAGATTTACATACATATGAAATAGCAGAATAAATGCGCCCTCCCCTATGGAGACAAGAACCCAAAGTTAATAACCCAAAGGTCGAAGGTTATCACTATGATACAGAGTAGACAGTAAAGTAAACAAAGTCTGACTCTATAAGTACAGTAAAGTAAACAAATTAGGCACTTCCAGAGTTGGTAAAATTTCTGTAACAAAGAAAAATATTCACTCTCTCTTGCAAACAGTGGCCACTCTCTCACTCTTACCTCCTAGGAGATATTCCTTGGCGTACAACTATCCAATTCACTTCCCACATTAGTCCCAGTTCATCCTCTATCAACAACTTTTGAGGGGAACGCCAAATCTGGTAGTTTTTTTTTTCTAGCTAACAAATGTTACTGTGAATAGTCGTTGTAGGAACGTGCTCTTGTGGTTCACAATTTAAAGAGGAAAACAATTCCACATTGGAATACGTCTGGGTGCCAAAATATTACAATGATAAAATGATGATAATCTTATCGGCTGACTCTACGTTAGAGCTCCGATTCTGAACAGCGTAAATTTCAAGATGCTTCGCTTGAATACGACTGACAGAAGTCGGAAATAAATGTTATTTTTGAACACCCCAGTGGGCTGATAAAATTTAAAAATATTGCTGGGTTTGGTAAGTCCAGTTAAATTACTTTTAGTGTCAGAACTGTTCTCATGTATCTTTGGCGAGTACACGCTTATAATGAAGATCGGTACCGGTCAAACCAGTCTGAGGGACAGGTACTAACAAAGTAAAATTTCACTGAACAAAAAACAAGCAAAAGAAAAGACCGCTGGACGCTCTATATCAGGTCTGCTTGGATTGTAAGAAAAAAAAAACACACACACACACACACACACACACACACACACACACACACACATATATATATATATATATATATATATATATATATATATATATATATATATATATATAATTTATGCTAATCCGATATCAACACACACAGACGGGGACAAGACGATCTCTCCTCCACTCCGTCAGTCCTGATTAAATTTAAAAGGCACACGGTGTTTTCCTTTACGCCTACAGGGTCAACCTTCGCTAGCGCTGAGTTTTAGGTCGGATGGAGTTATGCAACTCTCCCGCCCCTTGCTCGCGCCGGCAGTCAGCGTACAATGTTTATTATTATTTAATTATCCAAATGCGCACTTACACAAAGTATCGCCTGTCGTTACTTGCTATAAATTTGTCGGCGTCTGTCAGTCATCGTATGGTATTAAATAATAGGCACTTATACTAAATACGGGACCAAAAGACGCAGCAATAGAGAACGCAGTCAGCGACTCATAGCTTGACTGCTTGCGTCAGGACCAGCGAACCAGAGCTAGTCAAGACCGTGCTCCACCTCCACGTGGTGGTCCTGGAAACAGTCTGCAGCAGTGCAGTCTGGCTGAGCGAGCACGGATCGAAGCGGGAAGGCAAACCCGGTCCCAAAAAATGCCATGCAGAAGTCGGATGTGTCGACCGAAAGGTGCAGATATCACAGCTTAGGCGTAAACAGACACAACGCAACCATCGTCCTTTTCAGGACGAACGAGGAAGAAGAAGATACTAAATACGCACAATGAAATAAAGCGTGAATTCTTTTCTGTCACTATCAGTCGCGCCTAGCATATAAACCAGTCAGCTAAAACCGTCTCTTCTTGTGTGTCTGATCTATAGATGTTGTTAATTTTCGCGTTATTGTGTGTAACGGAGAATCAGAAACAGAGTTACAAGATAAAGGCTTACGGCCAGTCTTTCGTCGGCGTTTTCGACCGTCATCAAAAGACTTATTACGTGTAACGGGGTTCTGCCCGCGACTCGACATCAAAGCGTACTCGGGAGTTTTGGATTTTCCTTCGTAGACTTCAAAAGATTCTATGTTTTTCACCTGCGGTCTGTCAGGTATCGTATGATTGACAGATAAGCTCGCGTGACACGAAAGTTTGTAAACACTTCTTTTGCTTATGTTCAAAGAAAAGAGGCAGGACGAAAAAGTAGCTTGTGTGAGTAAACACAGGCAGAAAATGCATGGTTTTGCTATAATAGCAAATCATAGAGCGCTACGAGATTACAACGACTATCAGATTACTGTAGGCTCTTTTTCCATTATACGTCACAACCACACTGACTCCAATTAAATGCGAGCATGAAGTGCTTGCTAAGATTGCATACGTACTTCCGACTCGACAGGAAAAATGTAAGAAGTTGTAACGTAAACATTTCCAAGAATTGTCGGATGTAGCAACTCCATATACGGAGGATGATTGTTTGAAATTTTCAAACGCATGAGTCATACAGAATACTGCATGAGGAAAAGTCTTCATAATATGAACTTTGAATGTATTCGCCGGCTTCTGAGGCGCCAATAAACAACCACGCTGATTGGGAGTTTGTCAGAAAACGCCAAGTGGAAGCGTGGGCCGGGAACTTGCAATATAACGTAGAAAAAGTTCGGCATACGACATTGCATTCCAAAAATCGTCACAAGTAGACATCTAGGACCTTACCACAGAAAAGAATAATCCACTGGAAAAGAAAACTCGCTAATATTAATACGGAACCGGACTCCTACAGAAACTACTCACAAGTCACAGAGGAATTCTAGAATAAGAAATAATATCTCAGACGTGTGTTCGAGGCATCTGTGTTAAGTTGCCAAGACTATTTACCTCAGCAAGACGTCTAAGATTTGTCTAGCTACTAGGGTGAGTTGTACATATGTTTATACTTTGAATTTTACTGGTTTATACTAGCTAGGAGTGTTAAAGACTCATACGAGGCTGGCAACCTCAGCATGTGAAAAGGATACATTCATGAAAAACCACAGCAAGCGCTGGGGATTGCTTCATGCTAGTTCTCACGGAAGAACCAAAAGCAGAGGTAATCCCAGACTCCAAGTGGAGAGAGGAAGTGGATGATGATGACATCAAATGTATATTACCATTTGGAATGAGTTGAATGTATGTTTAAAGTTGTTCCTTCAGGCACAAGCCACTTGCCGCTGTCCAGTGGAAATTTGTTCATTACATTAACTAAAAGAATGGTGATTTTGTTATCACATCCCCTGATTTATATGATATACACTCAGAGAGAGTACAGATTCTGATGAAAAAATCAGTGACGAGGAAAGGCGCCTGATCTAAATCAGGAAAACAAATACTTAGCAGCAGAATGTGTTCTTTTATTCCCTTTAAGTTGTGGTACGGAATGGAAAGACCATTTGAGGTTCTACCCACGTTACCAGCTGTACTAGTCTGTGGTTCGAAGCTTGAGATCGACACATGAAACCTACATCCCACGAGTGGTGAAGATCCCTGCCTTGACCAGAAGCGGTTACCTCCAGAATCCTTTGGAGATGTGCCCTTGCACATAGACGAAGTGACGGAACCAGCAGCACCAATATTTCAGCAATTTGGAAACTAAGTTAAAAGTTTAGAAGGCCACCTCAAAAGATTATATTTTCTTCTCCCAAACCGAGATCTACGATGAACCATAATGTCTCATAATTACCATTTCATACTTATTTACATTTGCTTCAAAGCAATTGAGTATTAAACTTGTATATGTTGATTGTAACAAATTCATAGTTGAATTAATCATTACAGAGAGAAAGGCATATGTATGATCCAGAACCTCTGGTATCTATTCATTAATATATATATATATATATATATATATATATATATATATATATATATATATATATATATATATATATATATATATATATATATATATATATATATATACATATCTATATCGAGCTAATAAAAGGAATTCCGCTGAATTAAATCAGCTGGGGGCTTGAACGCGCAAAACCATTTATATCCATCTTCATGGTTCAAACCCGGGCGTCAGCGTTTGAAGGAATGTTTACGACCGGAAATTTGACTTAATAACCTGAACGGCTCCTGTGATAAACCCTCTGTGGATGGGAAGGAGCGAAGCTCCTGACCGGGTTGGAAGGAAAGTCCTCAGGTTCCCCAGCCTCGCAATGGCATCTCATTGGGCCGAAGGGCTGAAAGCCCAAGTGCCGCTGGTTAAGGGGAAAAAAAATATCCATCTTCACAAAAGGCGACGGGTCAGATACAGAGTTAACGTGCTAAGACTCATTCAGCATTGTTCTTGACTTCTGAAATATCTTGTGAACACACCCTTGAGGTAGAAGCATCATTATCCTTCTATCTACAACTCGGCCAAGAGTAATCTTGTGCGAAGGTACACGCCTTTGAAGACTCACATTAGATACTCTATGTTTTGGCCAATGTTGGACCCCTACTGCAGAGCAAGGGGAGGCAACTCGTGACAGGAGCCTCGTCTAAGGCGCGGAAGAAAATAGTTTTGTAAACCTAACGACATTTATTATTTTATTAAGCCATTAGAAACCACTGCGTTCTTCATCAGGATCAATTGTGTTCAGAACTCAGGAATGAAACAAATTACGGTAAAAGTTGTTACATCTATAAAAACTAGTTGTAAAAACTTTTATAAAAACGCTATAACTGACTTTGTATGCTGTGTCATGTAAGTATAACGTTTCTGGCACAGTTTACCTTAAATTTTGTCAGGTTTTGCTTTGATGCTATAACTTTGTCCTAACTTATAATCTGACCCCTACGCTAAAAAGCTTAGGCAAGCTTGATGTAGATGCTTGTGACTTTTTACTGTTGTAGATGTTTGTTACACTGCGTCAAAATGTCATCAGTGAGGCTTACATGCAATTAGCAAATCGAATGAAAACGAGATACTATGGGTTACGGATTGTTTAACTTCTGCAAAACAAGGGTTGCGTGAACAAGACGTGAAGTAGTCGGAGCTGCTGTAATATTGGACCAATCATCATAATTTGTAAAACAATTACTTTGATATTATTTGTTTTCCTTTTTTGTCTGTTATACAAATTTTTTTAATTGAATACGGTTCTCCAACCTGCACAGTGGACACAATTTAATAGTGAATACGATCAGCTTCACTGTTTTAATGTCTACGTTTTTCTGATCAGATCAAAACAAGTGGCTTCATAGAATATGATGAGACCTTCAGAGTAATTACGTCTGGGGAAAAACTGTGCTCGGAACATATGAGGTATGATAGTGCTGAAATCTCACAGGTATTACTTCGTCCTCTTATCTTTCTTTTTTACTTTTATTTTAATTCCAATCTAGCTACATTTTATACTAACTGTCACTAAGATAATGAGACATAACAATCACTTTTTGATGGAGGATAACCAGAAGATGTGACTAATGTGAGATTGTGTATTGGACTGGCAAACTTCACCACGTAAAACACATTGGAACAGAAGCCACGACTCCAAGAACACATGAATGCTAAGTGTGTTATGTCGAACAAAGAACATACACCCAGATTATAACCCATATAGGGTTGAACCGGGGATTCCGTACATTAGAAACACCAGTTTGCTCTGCATGGGCAAATAAATAATTAAAAACAAGAAGTTACGGCGCAGGGTTCTTGCTAAAGGACCAGTTTGCTCTGCATGGGCAAATAAATAATTAAAAACAAGAAGTTACGGCGCAGGGTTCTTGCTAAAGGACCAGTTTGCTCTGCATGGGCAAATAAATAATTAAAAACAAAAAGTTACGGCGCAGGGTTCTTGCTAAAGGACCAGTTTGCTCTGCATGGGCAAATAAATAATTAAAAACAAGAAGTTACGGCGCAGGGTTCTTGCTAAAGGACCAGTTTGCTCTGCATGGGCAAATAAATAATTAAAAACAAGAAGTTACGGCGCAGGTTCTTGCTAAAGGACCAGTTTGCTCTGCATGGGCAAATAAATAATTAAAAACAAAAAGTTACGGCGCAGGGTTCTTGCTAAAGGACCAGTTTGCTCTGCATGGGCAAATAAATAATTAAAAACAAAAAGTTACGGCGCAGGGTTCTTGCTAAAGGACCAGTTTGCTCTGCATGGGCAAATAAATAATTAAAAACAAGAAGTTACGGCGCAGGGTTCTTGCTAAAGGACCAGTTGTAGTTGTAGTTCCATGCTTTATAAGGATCGAAAAGGGAACTGGCGACCATGACACTGCTCTTGGTGTGATATATATATATTGTTTTTCAGGTCTCTGATAAAACAGACCGACCTGCCTCCTCGTTGGTGTTAAAACGTAATGCCCAATTAAAATAATAATCTAACTCAAGGTTTCTTAACCATTTTTGTGCCACAGACCGTTCTGATTGTCCGATGAAAGCTGTGGACCCCTTCTTAGAAAAAAAAGCATTAAAAAAAATAACTTTAAACTTTAAATTTTATATTATGAACACGGTCTATCAAGGTGTCAGTAGACCACAGGTTAAGATACCCTGATCTAATGCATCATCATCATGTGACGTATTCTTTCCAGAACGTTGTCTCCATTACAGCTGCTCTGAACGCATCACGATTCTGGGCAAGTCGACCTGCATCAGCCAAAGACAAGTTCAGACTCTCTGTGATGTCCTGGGTCCACCGTCGTCTAGGTCGACCCCTTCCCCTTTTTCCAGGGACCATGCCTTCCATCACTGTTTTTTCCAGGCTATTATGTCTTTTTATATGACCGAAAAATGTCAGCTTCCTTATTGCGATGGTATTTAGGAGCCAATGTTCCTGTACGTTTAGTGAGTGCAGTACTTCTCTGTTGGTCTTTTTTTCTGTCCAGGGTATTCTCAACATCCTTCTGTAGCATTTCATTTCAAATGATGTAATCTTTTTTGCAACTGTTTTATTGAGTGTCCAAGTCTCGCAGCCGTATGTTGCCACTGGGAATATACATGCTCTGATCAGTTGTAACTTTGTTTCTTTGCTTGTGCCTTGCCATAGGTTTTTCATCTGTATTAGTTTATGTGAAGCAATTGCAAGTCTTCTTTTAATTTCTACTGCACAGTCGCCAGAGCTGTTGATGATTGATCCTAAGTATTCGAATTCATTAACACTTTCCAGTTCTTCGTTATCAATTTCAATTTCTGGTTTGGTCTTTACTTTGTCTGTTGTCAATACTTTAGTCTTCTTGGTGTTTAGGTATAGATTCTGGGCCTCGCTGTGTTTTTTGGTGGACAGAAGTAATGATCTAATGCATAGGTCTTTAAATTTTACCGCTATTTCCTTTAATCATTATGGGCTGAAACAAAACATTGACATGACGTCCATTATAATAATTAATACACATAAATAGTTACGGGACAGGCACTCGTCAGAAAGAAAGACAGACGACACCAGAAATGTAACATAATTATAGGCTCACCGGGAAATCGAATGACGTCACCACCTTAATGCGGCAGTGAATCGTGTGACTAGAACAAGGTTAATTCATACCCCCCGTCGCTCAAGTACCTTTTGGCGGTGGTCATCCGCGCGACACCACAGGAAGCTGTGGAACGTAGAACCCGGAAACAACCCATACTCGTTGTAGCCACTATCACCTTCATAATTTTCCTGTTCACTACTTTAGAATTAATAACGCAAGCTGTGGGCTGTGTCTAGGAAATCTTAGATGAATTTGATTAGGACAGAACAGCGATGGTAGCCTTATTGTAACACATGTGTAAACACGGCTGTTCTACTTCCTCATACCCGCATTTTGTTCATTAAAAAATAGGGAGAGAGAGAGAGAGAGAGAGAGAGAGAGAGAGAGAGAGAGAGAGAGAGAGAGAGAGAGAGTGGAAGGAGCATACGACATAACAAATGAAAGTCAAATATCTTACTAAACACCTCAGGCCTTTACACTCCTCCCCCTGTTTATTTCTGTTTAGTGTTTGTTGTTTGCCTTTTGTTTTGTTTTGTTTTATCTATCTTTTTTGTTTAGTTTTTTCCCCGCTACATGCACACAGCATTTATAACTTTGATTTGCCCTATTTGTAATGCTTGGGCAGGAGATATGATGCCACTTTCATGTATCGGCAGTTATTCATATTATTTGGAATTGAAAACAATGTACAGTATATCCTAATTATAACCCAAAACAGGTTGCACGGGATTTTTCTCATGATTAAATAAGAGAGAGAGAGGGGGGAGAGAGAGAGAGCGAGAGAGAGAGGAAGAGAGAGAGAGAGAGAGAGGGGGGATTTTAATGTAAGTGTCTGTGGTAAGTTGGGATTATATAAATATTTATAGGGGACTTAGTGTACTGACTGAGATCAGCTGTGAAGGTATCTGTATATAATATGTGTGGTGTGTTACAGATGACCTTACTTTGCTACCACATTTAGACCTCAGTCAGACTTATTCTGGGCTATGGTGATGACTACGTTGAATGTCTAGGGTTATGATATTGATGAAGTGTAAGTTCACAAACAACAACAGACAGATAAATACTTTATTTAAGAATCACAACACTTTACAACACTATGACAAGCACATACATGTAACACTCTAGAAGACTAGCTTAAGTAAGTCAAGTGTTAACGTTTAAATTATGTATTAATTTCTTTCAAGAATAGATATCCTGATCCAACTACAGAGGGAATCAGGAATCACAATCAAATGTAAATACAATGTCTATGTACACAAATTATACAAAGGATCTTTGTCCTGAGATAGAATATTATTACAATATGTGTGTAGTGTTATGCTCTGGTATTAAGAGGTAATACTGGCTTTTGAAGCTATGTTGTTGTTTGTCATCACGACTTCATGTGTTTGTTAATGGTGGAAATAATCTTGAAGGGATCACAGTTCTTTTATTGGTAAAACACTAACTTTCCCTCTTGCTTTATTATTACAGTCAATTTTAAGGAGGGTTATACAAGGGTGAGCTGCTCTGGCTGACGAATTCTTAACTTAGGTGTCTGCGGCAGGAAAACTGTCTCCTCTGCTCGCTTGCTTCTCAGTTATCTTGAAATACACCACTGGTCGATATCTTAGACAAGGAGTCTGCTGCCAGCCCTCTGGATCCAGCAAAACTCAGACCAGGTGCTGCTCTAATACTTCAGTACCACGGTCCCTGAAATAAGAAGGTTGTACCTCCTTCTTCAGAACTAATATATAATATCTATTTCCACACTGAAGTACAGGACATTACAAACACAGAGTTCAGCGCTGTATGCCAACTACTAGCTTCTCATGTGACAATATATACCAGTATTCCTCTCCCTAAGTGTTACAACGCTCCTGCAATTCCAGCTGTACTTCCTTCTATACAATAAGATAGGTGTCATGTTACTAAATGGCAATCCCATATATGCCACTGCAGTTATACTCCTCTCTGACAAGCTTTTACATGGTGGAGCAATATCTAGGCTTTGCCTTCTGTTTGCTACTGAACCACACACATACAGACACAATTTATCAATTCATATTCAATTTTCATATAATATATATATATAGATATATAGGAAATATGTCTAGTATTACCACAATTCAAGGAAATATACACAAGTACGTTGACTGGCGATGAATTCTGGCACAATTTTGATCTGCCTTATCCCAGGCTTTTATTTAGAAAAATATTAGCTTGCTCGCCACGCACTTGCTTCTCACAAACTATATTTTCAAAACTGGCCCTGAACTGACGCTTCTATTTGACTATATCGAACGCTCTAACCAATGAGACCATGTTTACAAGAGCCTTTGAAAAAATGTTACCCATCCTACACGTTGCAATAACAACCATATTTGTATTTGCAGTTCGACTAATCAGGTTTCGCCTTACATATTTCTACAGCCAATCAAATCGTATCTAACTTGTTGGCCTCATTTCCCCTAAAGCAGTGTTGTTCAAACAGCCATTATGAGCAAATATGATCTTGTGCTGTCAGACAACCTCACTATAGTATTTTGGCTATAATTTATTAAGTACTAGACCATTTGCGTAACACATAACATATTCTTTGTCAGCAAGTCTTAAGGTACAAGAATATATAAGTTTAATGGGGTTAAGTGGCTTCGTTCAAAATATGTATTATTCTAGGATAGTCGTGTATTTGTTTTTTTATTTTTTCAAACCGCCACCTGTCCTGCCTTTTCGACTGTTCTGTCAGTAGGCTATAAAGTCAGGATTTCAGACGTAAAACAGTATTGTGTCATGTTTCCTAATAAGCATTCAACATGTTTTTTAAAACCTTACCTCGTATCGTTAGTGTTTTTTATCACTGTCTATTTGAAAAAAATCAGGCCTGCATGCCTTTCGCGTTCACTTTTTAATCGCGAGACGACGTGGGATTGGCATTCCTCCGTGCATCTCTCTCTCTCTCTTCTAAGCCCGTCTGTCTTTTAGGTTAACGTAGTGTATATTACTTACTTACTTACTTAGTCGTTCCCCTTCTACCGTGAGGTGTAGAGGTTTGGAAGAGAGAGCGCCAGACTATTCTATCGGCTGTCTTCCTCCTGGCCTGGTTCCATTCTAGTCCTCGGTCCTTCAAAGATTGTCTAATGTTGTCCTCCCAGCGGACTCTGGGTCGTCCTCGGGGTCTGGATCCTTGGCTCTTTGTTTTCCCATGCTTGTCGTGGTAGCCGATCTTCTCCCATTCTGCAGACATGGCCAAACCATCTTAGTTGGGACTGTTCTACTTGGGTCTGTAGGGGGTGGCATTTTAGGCCTTGACGTATCGTCTGGTTGCGTACCATGTCTCTTCTTGTTACTTCAACCACCTTCCTCAGATACCTCATTTCTGAGGTTTGGATCTGGCTTTTATGGGTTGTAGTCATTGCCCATGACTCGCATCCATATGTCAAGACTGGGACATAGGTGGAGCGGTATACAGCCATCTTCGTTTTTTTCTTACCAACCTCTCTCTTGCTGAGGAATCCTCGATTTATGGCCTGAAAAAGTCTCCCAGCTGCTGCTTTTCGAGTGGCCAACTCTTCTTTGATGCCTCCCTTTCGGTCTATAATAGCTCCGAGGTATTTAAAGTGGTCAACCTGCTCCAGGACCTGTTCTCCCAGCTTAATCTGATGTCTTCTTTCTTCTCGTGATATCACCATGGATTTTGTTTTAGAGCTGCTTATGACCATCCCTCTCTTCTCCAGCTCTTCCTTCCAGACTTGCAGGTTGGATTGGAGATGTGCCTCTGATTTAGCAATCAGGGCAACATCATCAGCAAATGCCAGCTCTGAAATATAGACCTTCTCCTAGTCTTTCACCATTCTTCTTTCTTTTGTATTATTTCGTTCTACTTTACATTTATTTTCTAATTTATATATGTGGATTAGAATTTTTCACGACAGTGTCGAAGAACTTTCAGCACCCGAAATTCAATATTTGTGTAACTGTGTTTGTATAAATTGCTTTAAAATAGTTCAGTCATTCCTAGTTACCAGGCCATCCGGAAACTCAGATGAGGCGCTGGCCATTTCATATTTTGAGGCTGCCTCATTGTTTGGGAGAAAGAGGGGTAAAATGCGTCCATCAAGCATTCTTGGTTGAGATGAGGTCCTCATGTGAAGTTAAGCTGGGGCTTTCTTGATCCCCCATCTGGTAGGGTCTGCTACCTAATATCATGCATAAGCATGTATACAGTAGTTAGAAACGAGCACAGTCTGTACCCGGAAAACTTTTAAACTTTTACATGACATCTCTGTCAAGTAAAACAAAAGAGTGTCAAATAAAGTTACTGCATCATCACCATCACCATCATTATCATCACCATCATCACCTTCACCATCATCGCCATCATCAACATCACCATCATCATCACCATAACCATCATAACCATCATCATCTTCCTTTGCGATCCCTGCGGAGCTTGGAGCCACCACTGCAGCTTGTCTCCCCCCCCCCGCCCCCCCCCCCCGAAGCCAGCACCAAGGAGTTACCCGCTCGTGCAGCGGTGGTTTCAGTGACAATTTGTGTTAGAAGATGAGGTTACCAGCCTCATACACAACCTCATATAAATCTCCTTGTACGACATGCCTGAGTGTGCGGTAATCCTATTCTTTCATTGTCTCTTCCAAGACCACCCCCCCCCCCGGAACTACACGGGGCAAAGATGTTGTATGCAACCAGGGCCGGATTAAGAACTCCGGAGGTCCTAAGCCCTTAACTCTTTGATTCCGCAATTATTTTCCACCCTTTGCCGTCATTTTAATTCGTGATAGACTGAAAACAACGCTCAGAGTTTTTTTTTTTTTTTTTTTGGCACGGGTGTCAAATCTGACCAACGCTCTGAGCGTTGTTCCGGGGTCAAAGAGTTAAGATATTTAGGGGCTGCTCTGCAATCTCCTGACAGTTAAAACTAGAAAAAAGAAAGAAAAAAAACGAATGGATTTCTGATAAATGTTTTAATTAATAGATAATAACATGTTTAAAAAAAAAGTGTTCGTTACAGCTCCTAGATTTTGTTAACGGTAGTGGGAACCCTATATATATATATATATATATATATATATATATATATATATATATATATATATATATATATATATATATATATATATATATATATATATATATATATATATATATATATATATATATATATATATATAAGGAAAAAAGCTTGTGTGGAATCAACTAATAAACTAACTGTTACACAGATTCTGTTACCCTGCACGCACGAGCATATTATCTTGCACGTGCCGTTGCTGTAGAGCTCAGTGCGTTATGACTCTGTTGCTTTTTTTTTCGCGTGGGCTCTTGTAAGCCGGGGGCCCTAGGAATGAATAATTCGGCACTGTATGCAACATGATAAATACATTGCCTTCTTATAATCATCATTATAATTATTTCCCTTGTTACTTCCAAAGCAATATGAAACCGACACTAGAAGCTGAGAACCGAGAAGCCTGCACCAAGGCGCACTCATGTCCTGTTGTGGCGATGGTTAATGTAGCTATTTGTTTTACACGATGAGATTGTCAACCTCGTGCACAGTTTCATTTTAGTCGTACGGTTTCATATACGACGTACCCGATAGAGCAACGGGCCTGTTTTTAAAATCGGTGTCCTCGGAGCAGGGCGGATTATCCGTTAGGCCAGGGGTCGGAAACCCTCGGATCGCGAGCCGCATGCGGCTCTTTGAGCTATCTCGTGCGGCTCTCTTCTCTCTACAAATTAACTCTTAGTGAATGAGGGATACCATGTGATTTTTTTTTCATGTGGCTCTTCAATTTGTTAAAATGGAGACAAAATTAAACATTTAGCTCTTTGTCACGGTAAGGTTCCCGACCCCTGCATTAGGCGAAGGTAGGCTGAAGCCTAGGGGCCCGGAGCTCTTCGGGGTCCGTGCATAAGTTAAAACAATTAAGCTAAAGGGTTAGACAAAATATATTAAAATTATTGCTTATTAGGTGAAGGAGGGGCCCAAACACCAAAAAAGCCTAGAGGCCCTTCTTGGCTTAATCCCGCCCTGCCTCGAAGACCCCATAGAACTACAAGGGACTGTCTAATAACGCGTCGATATAAAAACTTTATCAAACCTAGTCAACCAAAGCCGTGGCATTAACAAACAAAAATATACATAAACGTTACATTAATATACTATCAATTTACCTTGGCTTCTGCTTTTCGTTCCTTGCACGTTTCTTCCTCGGAAGACAAGAGCACCACGTAAGGACATAGTGTCCTCTTCAGGTCACACCTCTCGGCGATGATACGATAAGCAGATCCTGTTGTATTGTGCTGAAAGATAAATTTAAAAATAAGAAAATGGAGAAGTAGATTATAATATACACTAGCAATAACCCGCCAATAATGACGGAAGTAAATCAAAAACTGAAATATATTTTCTAAATATTTTAAAATTCAATATAAAAGTTATTTGATGACAACATTTTTTGTGAAAGTGCGTGGATTTGTTTCAAAGAATGTTCCCTGATAACAAGTGATTTTAACAAAAACTTTCAAGTTTTCGTGATTTGTTCCTCGGGTGAGGGCGAAATAGAGCTGGCCGTGTACGAAAACAGGTTCAGGAAGGAAAACTCCTACGTGATCAAAAGATTGTCCTTGCGCCTTATTGATATTCATTGCAAATGCTAAAATCATTGGGAATTGACGACGTCGCGTCCTAAATGGAAAACTTCGCTCGCTCGGTTCTAAGTCAATGCGAAGAATTAAGACTCGTTCTCCCTTATTACTGCCAGTGATAATTTCTGCATCAATAGAATTCCGATGCAAGACTTTTATGACCAAACGCGTGCCATTCAATAGTCCGTTTTTTGCGTTCAGATTTCGCAATAGCATGATACATGCAGCAACCTTTAATTTCAGCAAATGCGGTGGCATTCCTGATGGGCACTGCTCGTTAAGGAACTCGTTTGGGAAATCAACTGCGTCGTTGGGATCATCGGAAATCATGGTATCTATGCTCCAATAAACCGTTTCATTTCCAGCGAGTAGCTCCAACAATAAGTCTGCAATACTTTAAATTAAAATTTTGTCTTGAAGAAACAATCAAAAACTTACATTTTAAGGTTATTTTAAAAAAAAAATGATGAGTTAAATCCGTTTCCGGAATGAAACTGGGTTCTACAATCAAAAACTTGCATTTTATTCATATATCACTGTCACTCACTTTGTGTTGCACAATTCACCGACTTTTCTTCGTTAAGTGTTACTATTTTCGGGAGAGTACATATAAGGGAAACAATACAATTAATGTCTAACTTTCAACCACAGTTGCATCCCTTAGATGTGACCGACGTACAAAAGGCGAGAATTATGGAGTTTGATGATGCTGTATACAGGGTCTGATTAAGTAGGCTTTTTGGTGTTTGCGCCCCTCCCGGCCCCCTTTTTCACCTAATAGGCAATAATTGTAATATTTTTTCCCAAACCCTTAGCATGGTGATGGTATATACAAATATTATTAATAGACTGGTATGTTAGTTTGTTAGCATTGCTTACCTCTTTTATAAGTAATTATTTTTATTAATGTTTATTAGCATCATTTTTATTCTTGTTAAGGTAAACAGAATAAACACATTTTATTGACAAACAAATGTTTAACTTATGAACAAACCCCCAAGTGCTCCGAGCCCCTAGGCTTCAGCCTATTTAGCCTAATGGATAATTCAGCCCTGGCTATGTAAAAAAACGGAGTGAGAGTATTGCAACATGCTTTACAGTAAATTAATATGAGACAAACATAAAGGTATGTTATCAGGAACTCGTAGGAAATAAAGAAGTAGAACACTAGACAACAGAACAACAACAGACATGAACTGCCCATGGTAAACTTCCGGTGTTATGTCTTGCGGTTCGCACTAATGACCTGTCATCGAAGCATCATTTTTGGTGATGCGTAGATGGCAGGGAGGATAGTGTGATTCGCTTGCATAGCTAGGCGAGGTTGTCGCACGGAAGGTTCAGGGTTCGAATCCTGGGTAAGCCACTCATGTCTGTTGTTTTTCTGTTGTCTAGTGTTCTACTTCTTTATTTCCTACGAGTGCCTGATAACATAGCTTTATGTTTGTCTCATATTAATTTACTGTTTACAGGCCTCGGGTTTACAATAGGCACGAGGAAAGTCTCCTAATGTGTGGTGATTGAAAAGTCATTTCATATTTTGAAATTGCTATTTCGTAACTCCTATCAAACTAATAAACGTGAAATGAACGTCAAAATAAAGACAATCAACTGCCATTTTATGACTTGAAATGATATTGCACATAAAGATTACACCTCAATGAGAAATTCGGTCTGTTTAACACATTATTTTATTTCGTAGCGGGAAGTAATTTTTGCGGTCTCTTGTAACGTGAGTTGCTGTTATTATTATTGTTGTTATTGTTATTATTATTGTTGTTATTGTTGTTGTTATTATTACTATTGTAATAATAATTATTACTGTACTTGTTGCTATTATTATTGTTGTTATTGTTGTTGTTCTTATTGTTGTTGTAGTTATTTTTATTGTTGTTATTGCTACTATTACTGTTATTGCGATTATTGTTGTTATTATTATTGTTGTTGTTGTTATTGTTGTTGTTATTATTATTGTTGTTAATGGTGCTGTTGTTGTTATTGTTGTTATTATTATTATTGTTGTTATTGGTGTTTGTCACAGATGAAAATAGTGCAGCAGTAATCATCCACTTTTGCCCCTCCACATCTAGAGCATATTTTCTACTACATGAACGAAGGATTCACCAGTCAATTAACACGTGGGCCATCTGGCAATTAAGCCCTACGTGAAACAGAGAGCGAAGCGCGGAGCATGGCGTAATAGATTCTTTGATCAGGGGAACACACGATATTCAGTGAGACGGACCTTGGATTGTAAAACTTTGAGGTGAAAATTGCGTAGCTGATTTTCGGCAAGGCGGAGATGATGAAAGTCAAGAGGTGGTAAAATTACTTTTGATTCAAGAAATCGACCGGCAAATTGGCTCGGGTCTGGCAGAGGTGTGACTTTCACATTAAAGAACGATAGTACGGAACATATCAATATATACCATGTCTCTCCGATAGCCATGATCAGTTGCCAGAAATCTATCTGAATTCACTAGCTCGTTATCTTAAGATTTCTCGCACAGAGTGAAAATTAATAGATTTTCGTGGAGTGTTTCAGTTTTCTGATTGCGGTAATTTATATATTAGCCTTGAAGTGATTTAGTGTGTTTAAAGTTTTCAATATATATTTCACTGAGATTTTCTGTGCTAATTAAATAACTTATAGCTAGCTTTCCAGCCGTAAAGTAAATTTAATTACTCGATTTTTTTTTCAGTAAGAGATGTTTTAAATTGGCTAGTACATACATTAAATAACTGTCTACTGACGGCATATATTATTTATTTCTATCCATTTTATGTTATTTTTTAAAATGACTAGTGTTCATATCACGTGTTAACAGAATGATAGGATAAGCTAGACACGTGTGTTTTAAATCTAATTTATAACAGTGGTGAAGAAGTCTATTTTAACACGTGTTAGATATGATACTGATATTTTGGTTAAATGTTTATATTCTCTTTTATATAGGCTGGTCAAAACCTGAGTACTAGCGGCTTTTCTTATGGCCATATGAACTTATAATCATACGAACTTATAATATTATAAGCATCCAAGAATATTTAATATTGATGAGCTTCTTGCTGTGACCTGTGCGGTCCAATTTCCCTCATTTTCCCGAGAGAAACCAGAATAGAACCATTGAATTATAATATTAACTGGGCCAGAACTATTACCAGATTTACTTATATATATCTCATCAGCCAACTGTGGCAATACATTGTCAGCAACATTTGTGTAACTTAAACCTAGCGTTTCAGCCACCTGAGGCTAAACAACCTAGGAACTGTATATATGTTCTATTTATTCTACATCGGCGATCACCATGCATGAACCTTACTCCAACCAACTGAAGGCATAGATAACTTATTGTATCCAGTACAAATTTAACACCGACTCTAGCGACTCCTGTGAAATTTGCAGTCAGTATCTACGGAGAGTCTGGGGCTGGATTTGGCAAACTTAAATTTGACACTAAATATATATATTACTTATTAGTGTATTTCCTTAAAATGCCTGCGACAACTACTGGGGTAAGTGTATCTGAAAGTGGCCACTGCGTGTATGTAAATTGAATGAACAGAGAGAGAAACTTATGTCTTTTGTTAACATCATATACTTATATGGTTTCTTCTTTCTTTTTTTTTTAAATCTCAATAATCTGATTAGTCACGGGATAGTTTACATTAGGGACCTATTCTTTTCCCATACTGACTATTTCATAACTTATTGTTAACCTTTGATCTTTTGGGTTAATTAATCTCTGTTGGGATCGTCCTTTCTTTTCCTTAACCAGAGGGGAGAACCTATTTGATTAATTTTCATTTTGTCTGTAAACCATGATCTCTTGATGCATATGATTTATGTTGTGATTTTCTATTTATAATAAACTTTATTAAACCTTTAGTTATTGTGTCGGTCGACCCCTATCTATTATATGTTATCCATATTTTGTTTTCACGTTCGTACGTATTTGTCACAGAATTGTGTGCATATGAGTGCAGTGTAACTTGTATTTTCGTACAAGGAGAGAAAGTGCGTCTGATTTAAATATCGTCGTTCAGATAGGCTGGATTAGATAAATTATTCTATCCAGAGACTGTCCTTTCTCTTACACGATCACCCTCGTAAAAAAAACGATATCTTACCCCTTACTTTCACATTGTCATCACTATCATCTCTGCTCAGACAGGGCTATAAACAACTATTACCTATCTGATAAATCATACACGACATTAATGTGGGCACGTCCGTAGGATTTGAATCTAGTTCAGGAGACTATACGACCTAATCGTCGATCATCGCGGGACTGAACTGTAGTCTGAGTCTAGATAAATGTCTAAGTCTTATATGTAATCTGAATTTTCATCTAGATAGAGTGTGTGTTTGTAAGTTTGTCTTGTGAGTTAGGGTATAAAAATAATTACCCCCTAGACAGTGATCTTAGTATCTGGGTGTTTGACCACACACATATAGGACTGTTTTTCTTTCCACAGCATCATAGAGTTACGTGCAAATTGTTCTGAGTATAATCTTTGTCAGATATATGAGATATATGGTAATTTTGTTTAAAGCCGCTAGTACGTGTGATTGTTTAACAATCACTAGGTTTTTTTAAAAGAAGCAGCAGAGTTTGAGCTAAGCTAAGGACCGATTTCTGACTTTACGTCTAGTTAATAACGTCCCTTACTCTAAACTGACTTCAGGTGGGTGAGTTTTTGGTGGATTTATAAAATAAGAGAAATTTTTTTTTCTCCTTCATTTTTATAATAAAATTTCCCCCCCCCCCCCCCCCCCCCCCACCGTTTGTAATAGTTTTTCCAGTATTAGCCTGATCTACCCGAAAGCAGGAGAAGGTGAAGGCGCAATCAACAAATAACAATCTCCTCAACTCGTAGCTATGTCTTTCGCACTGGAATCCTTGCCGAGCACCAATGAGAAAATTGACTCGTTTCTTGAAAAAGTTGAGAGAATGGCGACTCTGTATGGGTTAGAGAGTTCCCGATGATGCCTAAAGCTTTCACAGGCTTTGAAAGGTAGTGCTTATGACATCTACGTCAAGCTGGGAAGCAGCCATCAAGACAACTACGACATGTTGAAGAAGGCTTTACTGGAGCGTTTCGAAATGAACGCTCGCAAATTTTTGCACCTGTTCAGAAACAGCCGAAGGAAAGCACTGAGACATTTCCCCAGTTCTCCTCACGCTTGACGGGCTAATTGACAAAGTGCATGGACCTTTCCGAGCTCCCTCTCACTTTCGAAGGACTTCTCGAATTTGTTCTTACAGAACAAATAAAAACCACTTTGTCAAACGAAACCCGTAGATTTCTGGCTGAACAAGGCGCAGTAAAGCTTGATTGACATTCTCAGTAAGTCTGAACGTTACGTAAATGCTTTGGCCGAGCTTCCCAGCTCAAAACGCAAGCCGACAGATGAGCCTTCTCGGAGAAATAATCTAGAGCCGTCTTCCCATCACCATAATCAACGAGAAACTTTACCTCAGAACTCTCCCCAGGAAAAATCAAAATTCTTTAAAAACAAGTACCCCACGCAACATTCTGATCAACCCAACCGGCCTACATGGCACAGCCGCCAGAAAGGTCAAGACAAGGGAAAGACCCCTGAACAAGGGACATCGGATCAGAGCAAGCACACCGGGACGAATAGAATCGGTTGCTTCTTAACAGACTCGCAAAAGAGAATGAGTGTCAGTGATTCTCAACCTGAGGGTGAGAGGCACTCAACGAGAGGAACTGTTATTTTGAACGGGACTTCAACATCTTGTTTGTTTGACACATGATTATCTTTTGATTGTATTGTCGTAAGACATTTGGTCAAACCTGGTCAAGATACAGAAGACACCGTCAAATTATGTGGAGTTTTCAAGAGTGATGCACCCATGACGCCTCCCATCGCATTGGTGGAGATACACTCTGATTTCGTCAGAGGTGTTATCAAAGCGGCTATTATAGATGATCCTATCTACCCAGTAATACTTGGATGTAGATATGTGTTTGTTGGGAGACCGAAAGAGCCGATTGTGGCAGCAGTAACCACAAGAGGGCAAACCAAGAAGGAACGGGAGCCTGCGCCAAATTTGTTACCTAAGGAACTAAAAGAGGCACAACAAAAGGACCCTACCTTGGAAGCCTGCTTCAGGAAACTGTCCATGGCCAAGGACCCCAGACACAACGGAGACATCTTTTCTAAGGATGGCGTACTATATCGTAGAACGGGCAACCCTGATCAAGGGCATAACCAGCTCCTAGTACCGACGCAGTACAGAGACCAAATCTTAGAAATGGGACACTCTTTTCCCTTTAGCGGACATATGTGACAAAACGCAACTATTCAGCGAATATCGACTCACTACTGGTGGCCAGGAAAGAACACTGATATTACGGGTGGCACCCAAGCATTGGACACCCCCAGTTCCCATGGGTGAAATGCCAATAGTGGGAACACCATTTGAACGGGTTGCTGTCGACATTGTTGGACCCTAGAAAGGACCAAAAGAAGGAACTGGTTCATCCTGACCTTAGTCGTCACTTGCACTATGTGGGCCGAAGCTATACCGCTAACATGCACGGATTCCAAGCATGTCGCAGAAGCCCTAGTGCAAATTTTCACGCGGTTGCGATTCCCTCAACAAGTTTTGACGGATAACGGATCCCAATTCCGTAGCCTGTTGATGGATGAGATCGTTAAGATCTTGAGGAACCAGCACATCTACACAAGCCCTTATAATCCGGCCGGAAGTGGGTTAGTAGAACGTGTTAACGGAAGCCTCACCATGATGTTACGTAAGCTGGGTCAAGAGAAACCTGAAGACTGGGACATTTTCATTCCTGCAGCCTTATTCGCCTACAGGGAAGTTCCCCAGGCCTCTACAGGTTTACCACCAGCTACTCTTTTATTCAGCAGACCTATTAAGGGGCCGCTAGAAGCCTTACTCCGGTCACTGACAGACCAGAAGGCCGACGAGACAGTCATCTCAGCCAGCAAGTATGTATCGGAACTTAAGGAAAGGTTACAACTAGGATGGGATCTAGCTACAACCAACCTTAAAAAAGCACGCGCAAAGCACGCTAAACGGTACAATAAAGCGGCAAAAGAGAGAGAACTACAACCAGGGGAGAAGGTTTTGTTGTTACTGCAAACCGGAAGCAACAAACTTCGCATCGGATGGCAAGGGCCGTTTACCGCCCTGAAAAAGATCTCAAGAACGAACTACTCTATTAAAGGAAAGGAGAAGATCCACAACGTAAAATCTGTTAAAGAAATACTTGAAAAGACCGGTGCCATCCTCCGAACATCTCCTGGCGGTAGCGATAGCAACCGAAGATGAGGAAGATGACGATAGTTGCATGTAATATCCATTGCAACAAACGGAATCTTTTCAAGATGTGAAATTCGGTGACAATCTCTCTGAAGCACAACAGACAGAAACGAAGGCACTACTGAAACAGTACACAGCAGTTTTGACGGATGTACCTGGTCGAACACATCTCGTAGAGTTCGATATGAAACTGACAAACGAGACACCTGTGCGAACCAGAGTTTACCCCGTCCCGTATGCTAAAGCTGATACACTACACGGAGAAATAGACAAGCTACGGCAAGCAGGAATTATCAGTGAGTCTACCTCTCCTTACAGTTCCAGTGTAGTGCTGTTACATAAGCCCAATAAGGAAGTTCGGCCGTGCATAGATTACCGATTACTTAACACTGCAACGGAATTCCAGCCGGAACCTTTCCAGAGCGCTTCTGAGCTGTTCACCAAGCTTAGCAGGGCAAAAATTTTCTCCAAAATTGACCTCAGTACAGGTTATTACCAAATACCAGTCAAGGAGGAAATTAAACATCTGTTAGCTTTCAGCACCAGTGAAGGACACTATACCTTTAACGTGATGCCGTTCGGATTGCATAACGCACCGGGAGCCTTTACCAGAATGATGAGAAAGCTTTTAGAACCCTTGCAAAGTCCCCATATCCATAATTTCATGGATGACATATTAATTGCATCGGAAAACTACGACCAACATATTGCTACGGTTGCTATGCTCCTCAGGAGACTACAGGAAACTGGTCTCACAGCCTAGCAAATGTCTTATCGGTTTCGAAAAGCTCGACTTTTTGGGGCATACTATTTCTCAAGGCTGCATGTGGCCAGTTGCCAAGAACATTGAGAAAATAGTTGCAGCTAAAAGACCCCGAACGAAGAAAGACACACGCTCATTTCTATCACTGTGTGCATACTATCAGAAATTTATTAACAATTTCAACGGGCTAACGGCACCCCTTACTGGCCTTACCAAAAAGGGGCGACCGGAAACAGTTATTTGGGATGCTAAGTGCGACACGCTTACAGCACTCTCAAACGACAGCTGTCCGTATATCCAATTTTACGGCTACCTGACCTTAAGAAAGCTTTTATATTGCGGGTCGACGCATCGGGTCAAGGCATTGGGTCAAACCTGCTACAAGTAGATAACACTGATCCGAACCTGTTATTCCCAGTCGCTTATGGCAGCCGGAAATTGAACACAGCAGAACAGAACTATTCCACAGTGGAGAGAGAATGTCTAGCACTCGTGAGTGGTATCAGGAAACATCACGAATACCTTTACGGCGTTTCATTTACAGTGCAAACAGACCATGCCCCACTGGCTTTTCTTGGAGCGAATAAGGAATTCAACGCGAGGATTATGCGGTGGGCGTTGCTCTTAAGTGTATGTGCTTTAAAAGTACAATACATACCAGGAAAACAAAACGTGGGAGCAGATTTTATGAGAACAAATTGGAGCAGTGAGGAAGAAAGGGAAAGTGAAGATAGCAATCACTCGCAAGATACGGATAACTGCAGCGCTATTTTTCAGAGGAGTCATAAAGAATTTCATGTCTTCAAGCCCGGACGAACTGTCACAGATGAAAATGGTGCAGCAGCAATCATCCACGTTTGCCCCTCCCCATCTAGAGTATATTTTCTACTACATGAACGAAGGATTCACCAGTGCAATTAAGCCCTATGTGAAACAGAGAGCGAAGCGCGGAGCGTGGCGTAATAGATTCTTTGATCAGGGGAACACACGATATTCAGTGAGACGGACCTTGGATTGTAAAACTTTCAGGTGAAAATTGCGTAGCTGATTTTCGGCAAGGTGGAGGTGATGAAAATCAAGAGGTGGTAAAATTACCTTTGATTCAAGAAATCGAACGGCAAATTGGTTCGCGTCTGGCAGAGGTGTGACTTTCACATTAAAGAACGATAGTACGGAACATATCAATATATACCATGTCTTTCCGATAGCCAGGATCAGTTGCCAGAAATCTATCTGAATTCACTAGCTCGTTATCTTAAGATTTCTCGTACAGAGTGAAAATTAATAGATTTACGTGGAGTGTTTCAGTTTTCTGATTGCGGTAATTTATATACTAGCCTTGAAGTGATTTAGTGTGTTTAAAGTTTTCAATATATATTTCACTGAGATTTTCTGTGCTAATTAAATAACTTATAGCTAACTTTCCAGCCGTAAAGTAAATTTAATTACTCGATTTTTTTTTTCAGTAAGAGATGCTTTAAATTGACTAGTACATACATTAAATAACTGTATACTGATGGCATATATTATTTACTTCTATCCATTTTATGTAATTTTTTTAATTACTAGTGTTCATATCACGAGTTAACAGAATGATATGATAAGCTAGACACGTGTGTTTTTAATCTAATTTATGGCAGTGGTGAAGAGGTCCTATTTTAACACGTGTTAGATATGATATTGATATTTTGGTTAAATGTTTATATTCTCTTTTATATAGGCTGGTCAAAACCTGAACACTAGCGGCTTTTCTTATGGCCATACGAACTTATAATCATACGAACTTATAATATTATAAGCATCCAAGAATATTTAATATTGATGAGCTTCTTGCTGTGACCTGTGCGGTCCAATTTCCCTAATTTTCCTGAGAGAAACCAGAATAGAACCATTGAATTATAATATTAACTGGGCCAGAACTATTACCAGATTTACTTATAAATATCTCTTATCAGCTAACTGTGGCAATATAATGTCAGCAACATTTGTGTAACTTAAACCTAGCGTTTCAGCCACCTGAGGCTAAACAACCTAGGAACTGTATATATGTTCTATTTATTCTACATCGGCGATCACCACGCATGAACCTTACTCCAACCAACTGAAGGCATAGATAACTTATTGTATCCAGTACAAATTTAACACCGACTCTAGCGACTCCATTGAAATTTGCAGTCAGCAACTACGGAGAGTCTGGGGCTGGATTTGGCAAACTTAAATTTGACACTAAATATATATATTACTTATTAGTGTATTTCCTTGGAATGCCTGCGACAACTACTGGGGTAAGTGTATCTGAAAGTGGCCACTGCGTGTATGTGAATTGAATGAACAGAGAGAGAAACTTATGTCTTTTGTTAACATCATATACTTATATGGTTTCTTCTTTCTTTTTTTTTTTTAAATCTCAATAATCTGATTAGTCACGGGATAGTTTACATTAGGGACCTATTCTTTTCCCATACTGACTATTTCATAACTTATTGTTAACTCTTGATCTTTTGGGTTAATTAATCTCTGTTGGGATCGTCCTTTCTTTTCCTTTCCCAGAGGGGAGAACCTATTTGATTAATTTTCATTTTGTCTGTAAACCATGATCTCTTGATGCATATGATTTATGTTGTGATTTTCTATTTATAATAACTTTATTAAACCTTTAGTTATTGTGTCGGTCGACCCCTATCTATTACAGTATATGTTATCCATAGTTTGTTTTCACGTTCGTACGTATTTGTCACAGAATTGTGTGCATGTGAGTGCAGTGTAACTTGTATTTTCGTACAAGGAGAGAAAGTGCGTCTGATTTAAATATCGTCATCCAGATAGGCTGGATTAGATAAATTATTCTATCCAGAGACTGTCCTTTCTCTTACACGATCACCCTCGTTAAAAAAAAATACGATATCTTACCCCTTACTTTCACATTGTCATCACTATCACCTCTGCTCAGACAGGGCTATAAACATCTATTACCTATCTGATAAATCATACACGACAGTTTTGTTATTATTGTTGTTATTATTATTATTATTATTATTATTATTGTTATTATTGTTTTTGTTGCTGTTATTATTATTACTGTTGTTGTTATTATTATTTTGTTGTTATTATTATTATTGTTGCTGTTATTGTTGTTATTGTTATTGTTTAACTAGGGCTGCTGAGCTTCTCGCTTTTATGCAGCCAATACTAAGTTGAAGACTCTTTGGTATTATCTACACTGTAGATGTAGGCTTTTGTTGTGGCTTTTCTGCAATTCCGAAATGTGCTGTGTTGAAGTCATGAGCTCCAGTTTCTCTAGCTTGGCTTGCATTTAAAGGATTGTCACATCTGGTCCCAAACTAGGAGGAAGATGCGCGGGGCATACTGTGCATTCCGCGCCATTCATGGGGCTGTCCAACTATGCACACTAAAATACTGTGCTCTGGTTCTGGGCTCTCCCAAGGAATTGTCACGTCCTGCACAGAGCCACTTCTCAGCTCCCTCTACCTCTGGGTCCATAGTGAGATCCTCCAACATGCAGTCAACCACGTCATAGCCAAAGAATCACCTCTCAGGATCAAGTGACTTCTCCAAGCTTAGTGTGCAATGCTGGGTTCTCGACAAGTTTCACCACATGGGGAATCCCTGGAAGTGTGTGGATGATTTCAAGAGTCAATGAGGGTGTAATTACACAGAGGTTCACTTCCACATATGTATATTGTAGCATCGTGCATAGCTGGTGGTCATATAAGGATGACTTCAGATATGCCTTCATGCATTGTAACGTGAGTGTATGTCCTGTGTTAGATGTTATTTTATTTTGTTCTTGGGAATTGAGCAAACAAAATGAAACTTGTTTATAAAAAGGCAGTTATCGCCCCTTGTATTTACATATGTTTCATGTATATCTGGTTGATACAAGTAAGGATATAAACATTTAAAAATAGGAAGTGATTTTTCAGTCACCCTGAAGATGTGAACTGGCGAATAATAATACAACAATAACACAACAACCTTACTGTTCCAGTGAGTCTCTTAGCAGACATAGATGAATAGGCCTACAGCTCCGTCAGGCATGTTATAAAAGGCAACTAAAATGAGGTTGTACATGAGACTGGCAACTTCATCATTTAAAACAAATTGCTACATAAATCATAGTTTCAAGAGTATGTGCTTCGACATAGGCTTCCTCAGTGTGGGGGAGGGGGAGGGGGCTTGTGCAGTAGTGGTTTCCATGCTCCACAAGAAACAAATAATGAAATAATAATGATGAACGTCATTTTTGTTCTGTATGTCGGATTTGTTTGGAAACATTTTATATCCTCACCTCGTTGAAACTTCTGCTTTCTCTTTGTGTCCTTTAGTCATGTTATGTTCTCATTCAAAATTGGCGTACTTATTTCTTCATCCTACACATTCATACTTAAATGTTTTGTCCTTTCATAATGTGTTTCTATAGCAAGTTATAAAATTCTTCATGAAGGACAGCTTACAGAACCGTTGAGACAAAGAACTGGAGTGCGACAGGGATGCTTCTCGTCACCATTTTTCTCTTTTTAACGGGCTACAGATTGAGTTATATAATACTGTAATTAGCCACATGAGATCACGGCACTGATGTCTCACAACTCAAGTCTGAAGCTGTCGCCATCTTCGCTTGCGATGGGCAAGTATTTTTATTATAATACTGTCTATTTATGTGTTCTGGTGCCAGACTGTAACGGCTACGCCGTTCCTCTGATCTCATCAGCAGAGGCATGCTGCTTGGGCAACAGCCTGACTTCTTTATTCAAGTGTGCAACCTCGTGCCACCGAGATATCGTTTCGGGGGCACGCTCCTATAGTCAGAAATGACTGAAAAGGAAAGATAGATATAAACAACGACATTAACCAACAGCAATGAAATTCAGCGGACCAACAATACAGCTTGATGATCCAGATATTGCTGACGATCTGGTTGTTCTGTCTCATAAATGTTTAACAACTATATGAAAAACAAAATAAACATACTTGATGGGAGGTCGCAGCAGTTCCTGGAAAATGTTACAGATTATGAGAGTAAATGCAGGAAAAGATAACAAGACAACACTTTGAAAAAAAAAAACCTACAAGATGTAAAAGCATACATATACTTCTTCTTCTTCCATCCTTAGCCTTCAACCGGCAAAGCCGTATGTGGCCAGTACGCCTAGTGGCGTCTTAGGGCAACAACAAATTGATCAATCTATCGCTGTTTCCACCACGCCTAGTGGCGTCTTTGTGGAACAAAAACAGACCAAACAATCTATCATTGTTTCCGTAATCAGATTGGTTGGCAAGCAGGTGATCAGCCCACTGTGCGAAGTTTTTACGGGATGGGGTAAACAGCCCCATGCCCATACCCTCCTTAGTCGCCTTTTACGACATGCGTGGTAGGGTGCAGTGTTACTATTCTTTGCTCCCCTTTCGGGCCCCGGTAACACACGGGTGATACATATACTGAAGCACATTAAAAACGCACCACCTGTTTAATCCAGGAACAGAGTGTGAAATGTAAATATAAGTGTTTACAAGTTTACATATTTGAAATTTTTATTCATTTACCTATGAATCCATGCTGGTCATTAATTTGTATATTTTATTGTTATGAAATTCATTGCATTCTGTGCAGGCAAGGGAGAATACCAAAAATGCAACCAATAAAAAAAATTCATTGACACTATCCTCAGTATCTGGTATGTCCACCGTGTGCTTGCAAACAAGCTTGGCAGCTGCTCCGCATGGAACGCACAAGTCTCTGAAGGAAATTCCGGGGAATCAAGTCCCATTCACGTGTAAGAGCAGCTTCGAGCTGTTGCAGATTAGCTGGAGAACCTTGCCTGTAAACTCTGTGTCCAAGCTCGTCCCACAGATGTTCCATAGGGGACATGTCTGTGATAGGGCAGGCCAATCAATCGTCACAGTGTTCTGCTGCTGTAGATATTGCTGCGTAATGCATGCGGTGTGCGCACGTGAGTTATCCTGCTGGAGAATCTGCAAGTCTGGATAATTTGTGTACGCAGGAGCAACCAATGCATCCAGAACCTCATCTCGATATGTCACAGCATTAACATTTCCACGGAAGACGTGAAGAGGCAAGCGATGGTGAAAACTGAATCCTCCCCAAATGTGAATACTGCCACCTCCAAATCGGTTGTGCTGACGAACACAGCAATCTGCAAAGCGCTCTCCACACCGTCACCAAATCCGCATACGTCCATCAGCAAAGGATGAGTTGAATCTGCTCTCGCCTGTGAATAGGACAGCATTCCACTGCAGTCTAGTCCATCTGACATGTTGCTCTGCCCATTGCAGGCGCTGCTGACGATGTCTGTGAGTCAAGTTTGGCCCAACATAAGGTCGTCTTGCAGTAAGGCCTGTATCTCTGAGTCGTCGTATGACTGTCATTCGAGAGACTTGCCCACGTCTACCCACTATTGCTCTTGCTGTTTGACTTGCCGGGAGAGAACGATTCCTTAGGTGACTCAGCAAAATATGACGATCTTGCGCAGGGGTAGTAACTCGTGGTTGGCCACTCCGAAGTCTATCCCAGGCACTGCCAGTGGTTCCGTAACGTTCATTGAGACGTACAATAGTGCTGTGGTGGCAATTCATCCTTCTGGCAATGGCCCGCGAGCTCATTCCGGTCTCCAACATACCAATGGCTCGTTGGCGGTCGTTTTCAGATAGTCGTGGCATTTCAAGCACATGTACTGGGTGTTTTGTCTCAACGGCCTTTTTATACCGAGTATACTGCCACAACTCGCACACATTTTCAGGGACATAGCTGTTGGGAATCGTGTTGCACGTGTAACTTTCATTGTTTTCATGTAGTCTGTACACAAACACGTGGGTTGAATCATGCACTTTTCATTCCAGCAGCCATTCGCTCTCTACCTCATGACAAACAAGGGGAGAATCCATTCCCACACTTTTTTTTTCCAGCTTCTCGGCATTAGTATATATAATAGTGGTGCGTTTTTAATGTGCTTCAGTATATATCTTGGCAACAATCTAGATAACGTTGGATATGCATATTGTTTACATGTATATCAAAATAAGAATACAGAAAGTAAGAGGAGCATTCGTTGCGTTGGGAAATATGTGGAAATCAAATTAATTCAAACCCAACACAAAAATCAGAATCTTCAACTTACAACTCAAGTTAGTCCTATTGTATGTCTCTGAAACACGGAGCAAAACAAAAACAATTAAATTACAGACTTTCATAACTGGATGCCTATACAGAATAGAAGAATTGAAATGGTATGACAAGATCATCAATGTAGAACTGGCAACATGAACCAGACAGTTGCCCAATGGAACAAGTGATGAGAAACTGCTGGCAATGGATAGGACACACACTGCGGAAACATGCTGATAGCACAACATGGCCGGCCTTGTTCTGGAATCGGCAGGTTAAGAGATGTATAGAGAGATAGAAAAATAAAGACATGGAGAAGAAAACTGAAGTCACAGATGAAAGGGATAAGGAGGACATGGGACATGGAAAGATCTTGAGCCGATGACACGTGACAGGAGGGCTTGTTATGTGTTTGTTGAAGGCCTATGCCCCTTAGGGGCGCTGACGGGTAATGACAGAATACTATATTTTTAACGGTATCATTGTATTAATTGTCAAACCTTCAAATGGTTTATCTTTGTTACCTCTATTCACGCGATATTTTCATTCAAAGTTAGTGTATTTATTTCTTCCATCCCACACATTCATATTTAAATGTTCGTTCTTTCATAATGTACTGCCAAAGCATTTTATAGTTAGCAGGCCTAGGAACTTGCCAGCGAAGGAACGATACTCTGTACTCATATGAAAATACCGGTATAAGAAATCAATTCTTTGGTGACTTGGCTTTCCCAGAGCCATGGAAATCCTCGGCTAAAAATAACTAACTGTAAACAGGTGGAGCGGTACGCTCACATGATTTTTATAACATCTGAGACAACTCTAAGGACATGTTAACAAACTCATGAGTAGACGATTGGCAACATACATCTAATAGTATATTGTAATTGTAACACAGCATAGACGATTGACTATAAACATCTAGTAGTGTACAGTACTTTTAACAGCGTGTAAGAGGATTGACTATGTAAATAAAAAAACACATAGTAGTATAGTGTACCGGTACTTGTAACAGCGCGTAGAATAGACGGTTGACTAGTAGTTTATTGTACTTGTAATAGCGTGTAGACGATTTTTTTGTAGTATATTGTAGCAGAATGTAAACGATTGGCAACAGACATGTAATAGCATATTGTACTTGTGAAAGAGTGTTGACGGTTGACTACAGACATCTAGTAATATATTGTAATTATAACAGACTGTAGACGATTGGCTACAGCCATTTAGTAGTATATTGTACGTGTTACAGGGTGTAAACGATTGACCTGAGACATGTAGTAGTATATTGTATTTGTAACAGAGTGTAGACGATTGGCTTCAGACATCTAATAGTATATTGTACTTATAAGCAGAATGTAGACGATTGGCTACAGACATTTAATAATATAAGGTAAAGAGGTAAAGGATCCCGTTACACGCCCATTGAGGCATATTGGGAATATGGTGTTAGGCCCATATTTTCTTGACCGTCGGCACACTAGGGGTGATGTGGTGAGCATCACGCCGGCCGCCTTAATCTTCCCAGAAGTTGCTCTGGTACCCATTTGGGGCTGGGTCGACCCAGGAGTCGTTTGTGGCCTAAAAAAATCCCACCTCATCTGGGGATCGAACCAAAGATCACTGCGCTAGGAAGCCAGTGCACTAACCACTATGCTACCGCGGCTCCATTTAATAATATACTGAGCTTTTAATATGGATATATAGAGAGGTTGAGAGTGTTGATGGTTGATCACAAACGGCTGTCAATATACTGTTACAGGATCTAGACAGTTGACTACAAACATCTAGTAGTATACTGTACTTGTAACACTGGTCCTAGAGTGAGAGTGTAGACGTTTGACTACAAACATCTAGTAGTATACTGTACTTGTAACACGGGTCCTAGAGTGAGAGTGTAGACGTTTGACTTCAAACATCTAGTAGTGTACTTTACTTCTAACACTGATCCTAGAGTGAGAGTGTAGACGTTTGACTACAAACATCTAGTAGTGTACTGTACTTGTAACACTGGTCCTAGAGTGAGAGTGTAGACGTTTGACTACAAACATCTAGTAGTGTACTGTACTTGTAACACTGGTCCTAGAGTGAGAGTGTAGACGTTAGACTACGAACATCTAGTAGTGAACTGTACTTGTAACACTGGTCCTAGGGTGAGAGTGTAGACGTTTGACTACGAACATCTAGTAGTGAATTGTGTGACGTATAATGTAAATATAGCCTCAGTAATCCTACAGTAATCCGACCACCTTTGCTTCCCCAATTAGTGTTTATAATTTTGCTACGCAAAAACCACGAATTTCGCTGTCTGTCTGGCTCATATTTTGACGCCACGCCTATTTTTCCTGTTTTACATGCGCTGATGAGTGTTTACCAACTTTCGCACCTGGCAGTCTTAACAAGGGGAGCGAACCTGGTTTGTTTACCTGAGTTCTCACGCGAGCTGATCTGTCAATCATTGGTCATTAGACAGACGCACGTATGGAAAAGACCAGATCCTTGAAGAAATACAAGGGCGATAATAACACTTCCCGACCACCTTTGAGGTCCGTGCATTTCAGGGGACGTAAAGCTTTGATCTGCGGAAACGGACGGAAATCTAAAAGGGACCCGTTCGCACGGCCCATGTCTTTTGATGTCGTTCGGCATCGCGAGTAGAGCGAACCGTAAAATCCTTTATCTCGGAAACGGAGCTCCTTGATTTTCCCTGCTATGCCGAAGGTGTGAATTGTCACAAAATCTGTATATATACGGCGTTCTCTCCAAGTCAGTTATCAGGTCTCTCAGAAAATTTTGGATAATCTGAACGCGTACGCTAGAACCTATGTGGAATAGTGCGTTAATAGCCTTCGTGAGGATTTATTCTATTTTCTGTACCGGATCAAAACCAGCGGCCAGCGGTTTTCATTGTGGTCCTTTCCTCAGTTACTGAAGGAGTAATAGTTGTCGTTTTTCCTTGGCGTTCGTCCCCAGTACATGTGTGAACAGGAATTGCCAAGGCGACAAACTAACATTTTAACTGTAAATTTGAGCTAACTGGACTTACAAAATACCCAGATTGTTTATTCAATTTTATCAGCCCGCTGTGGCAATATACATAACATTTTCCCCGACTTCTGACAGTCGTTTTTCCAAGTGGATTTTATCCAGGAGAATACGCTGTTTCATAATCGGCACTCACCCCAGAGAAAGCCGATAGGATTTATCATCATCATCTTAATTAACAGTTTAGCAACCAGATGTTTTTCTTTAGCTACTGGAAGTACTGTCTACTGTCTCCTGTGAACACAAGATAGCGGTTTATTTTTTGCTACATGAACTATTTTATGTGACATTGCATATCCAAACATCAACCACCAAATTAGGCGTCCCCCATTATAAAAATTAATTATTAGTGCAGGAACTGGGGCCCACTTCGGAGGATAAAACTACTGGATCATGATACATTCGCATGGATGTTTACGTTCAAGAGTGTTACACCAAGTTTAGGTAAGGCGTGATTGATGTGGCCACGAATGACAGAGTGAGAGTGAATATTTTCTAGTTACGGAAACTGTACCATCCTTTAATTTCTTGCAAATACTGTTATTTTACTGGATAGCTTAAGTAATAACTTTGTTCTTTTCTTTACTGTCTATTCTATAACCTAGTGTTAACCTTTGACCTTTTGGGTTATTAACTTCTTTTGGGATCCTTTCTTTTTCTCAACAAGGGGGGAGGGCACTTATTGGGTTATCTTCCTATGTCTGTAAACATGATTATATTGATTTCTATATGTTTGATGTTGTAAAGTTTAAGTGATAATAAACTAAACAAGAACTTAACTTGTGTGTTGGTCAGACCCATATCCATTTACCATAGTTCTTTTTCACGTTTGTGTGTCTTGTTGTCACATAATTGTGTGTGTGTGAATAGTAAATTTATAATTATTCTTATAGGGAGGTTTGACAGATCGTCTTATGCTAAAGATAGTTGTATAGATAGGCTTGACTAGAGAAACCACTCATTACAGAGACAGATCTTCACCTTAATCTATTCACTCGTGGAATCTATTCTAACACCTTTCTTTCTCATATACCCCCCCCCCCCCCACCTTCTGCTCTACTCAGACTGGACCAAATATCTCTCTCTACCTATCTAAAAATGTACGACAAATTGTACTTGTAACACTGGTCCTAGAGTGAGAGTGTAGACGTGTGACTACAAACATGTAGTAGTGTACTGTACTTGTAACACTGGTCCTAGAGTGAGAGTGTAGACGTGTGACTACAAACATGTAGTAGTGTACTGTACTTGTAACACTGGTCCTAGGGTGAGAGTGTAGACGTTTGACTACAAACATCTAGTAGTGTACTGTACTTGTAACACTGGTCCTAGGGTGAGAGTGTAGACGTTTTACTACAAACATCTAGTAGTGTACTGTACTTGTAACACTGGTCCTAGGGTGAGAGTGTAGACGTTTGACTACAAACATCTAGTAGTGTACTGTACTTGTAACACTGGTCCTAGGGTGAGAGTGTAGAAGTTTGACTACAAACATCTAGTAGTGTACTGTACTTGTAACACTGTTCCTAGGGTGAGAGTGTAGACGTTTGACTACAAACATCTAGTAGTGTACTCTACTTGTAAGACTGGTCCTAGAGTGAGAGTGTAGACGTTTGACTACAAACATCTAGTAGTGTACTCTACTTGTAAGACTGGTCCTAGAGTGAGAGTGTAGACGTTTGACTACAAACATCTAGTAGTGTACTCTACTTGTAACACTGGTCCTAGAGTGAGAGTGTAGACGTTAGACTACAAACATCTAGTAGTGTACTGTACTTGTAGCACGTTCTTGTAGTTTCTCAGGATCTCTAAACGACAAAGGAAGTATAGGACTACTGCACCATCAGGCAACTCGTACCTGGCGACTAATACATAGTTATCAATAAGGCTGTCAACTTCATCAAGTAACACGAATTGCCGCAGAAACCACCGCTGGAAGAGTGTGTGACTGCTTTATGCTGGCTTCCCGTGAAGGGACCCGCTACACAAGAGGCATCTGTTGGCGAATATATGGAGTTTCACTATCGTTACTATCATCACCATCATCATTATTATAATCTTCATTACCATCATCACACCATTATCATCATCACCATCATCATCACCATCATCATCATCACCATTATCATCATCATCACCATCATAATCACCATAATCCTCACCATCATCATCACCATCATCGCCATTACCATCACCATCATCATCGTCAGTAAATTTCAGTACTCCATGGAGCACAAGTCCTCAACAAAAACAAGCCCAGCTGTCCTTTGTTGTGCCATCCGTTCAAGATCTTTCCATCCCTTCTTTATCCCGTTCATGTATGTTTTCAGTTCTCTTCTCCATTTTTTTGTCTTATGGAGTTTATATATGATATTATATGTGATATACCACATTTCTGAGAAATATCGTAGAAACTTTTTATTATATTAGTTACATTTTTTTTAAAAAGAAGGAGATATTCTAAACAACAAGTAATTACCAACTGTACAGCCGAAATGAAAATAAAAATTATATATATATATATATATATATATATATATATATATATATATATATATATATATATATATATATATATATATATATATATATATATATATATATATATATATATATATATATATATATATATATATATATATATATATAAAAACTGTGCGCTTTTAAACTAATAAAAGAAGAAGTGAGGCAGGAATGTACTGTTTCACGTGATCAGTTGCGTCCATGCAGTGTGAACATCAACAGGGCAGTCAAAAAACGGAAGCAAGCATACAGGTTGGAGGTGACAGTATAAATAACTCGTGCTATAATGATAGCCCCCCCCCCCCCCCCTTTCCCAGTGTGTTGTCGGGGCCCGATAAGGGAACCAGGATAAGCAACATTAAAACATATCACGCATGTCGTAACAGGCGATTAAAGAGGGAATGGGACCAGCAACCCCATGCTGTAGAGACTCTAAAACAAGGTCAAGGTAGTCCCGTAGCAGACCCTGCCGTAGAGGAGTGGATGTGTTAGAGACTTCACTATTATAGGTCCAGCCTCGAGAGGTGGTGTGACCAGTTCACTTCCTCTCTGCCTTTTCCGTCCCTAACTTAAGAGAAAAGTCAGGTACCCATTTACAGCTGGGTAGGCTGGAGCGTGTCGATACCATGAGTCGAACCTGGCACCTTTGCCGCGATAGACCAGCGCTCTAACCACACTCTTCGCCACACACACACAAAAAAAAAGTCAACAAACAATATGAACAAGTTAAAAGAAATGAAAATGGTGAGGAAGACATGGACAGACGTTTACCTGAAAGCACGTGACAGAAGACCTGGCAAATGGTATTTGAAGGCCTATTGATTGATTAATTGATTGATTGGTGCTGACGGTTCAATAGTAATATCTGAAAATGAACACCACTGATATAAACATTTATGTAATAACCGTTAAAAAAAAAAATGGACTGGAAATTAATTAGGCTGAACAGAAAGAATATATGAACGATGATTATCTTTCTGATAAAACAAAAAGAAAGAAAGAAAAAGAAATCCCACTTGAATGCGGTGTAATAATAAATTACGCACAACTAAAACACATTCAAAAGATTGGGTGTATTGATAAACTATGATGAAAAATACATTACTGAGATTAGAGGCTAAAAGTGCCAAAACAAATACAGCTCATAAAATGAGAAATGCCATATGCAATAGATCTATTTTTAATGAACATACCGTACTTAAAACAGAGGGCTATGATTCTACACCGAACCAATTTTAGGTAAAAGTTGGTGATAGTAGACTGGGGGCCGCCATGTCTAATAACAAATTTCGATCCAAGTTGGAACGTTTTATTTTTAACGTCTCAGTGTTTATCAGGCGTCATAAATTGCTACAAAGCTCGAAACAGGGTTGGTGTTAGCTTAAGGCTAGCTGCAGGGCCGGATTAAGGCCAACTGATGCCCTAAGCACAGCGGCCCCCCCCCCCCCCCCCCCTCCCGGGCGCTTCCATTGCTTAACTGACAAATGAAAATTCAATTTTCTTCCTGGCCAGCCACTGAAATTCATGCAGAAAAATGTTGGTAAGACAGGAAAACGTACTGAACTCTAGGTCTATGTCTAACACTTTCAGTCAATCACCATACCAAAGAAAACGTTTTTTTTTTTTTTTAACAATTCGGATTAAAGTCGAACACGGCAGATATGGAAAATTACAAAAAAATCGACTAAAGACGACTGTGGCAGTGAAAGAGATGAAAGTTAAGGGCATGATAGCTAGAGGGAAAATTCTGTGGTGCCCTAAGCCCGTGCTTATTTTGCTTAGGCTAATGGTTAATCCAGCCCTGGCTAGCTGTTTGGCAAAGCTCGAAAGGGTTGGGATTAGGTTAAGACCAGCTGTAAGGTAAATATGTATATCCAGTCTGGCAACAAGGCGGAGTTACTGTCCTCGTCATCCCGCCAATTTTATTGCATGGAAATGACCACCAAAATCGCCACATTTGTAATAATAATTCGCCACATTTAAGCCCATTCTTAGCGATAGGTTAGCTAGACAACTGTCTATAGGCCTAACTGACAATTTTGAGAGCAAGGCACGAACATGTGCTCGTTTTAATTTTGTTGTATTTTCTAAGTCTGAAATTGTCAGAGACCAGTTCACACTAAAATACATTAAGTAACCGTACCTGATTCAATAGTCACACAGAGGTGTATCATACGTGTTGGCCTAAAAGGGAATTACGACATTTATCCCGAAATTATTCTTCCAGTTTCTCACATTTATTTCGTAATTCCATTTTCGCAGACCGGAAGTAGAAATTATGATGCTTTCGATTGGCAAAATTGTTGACAAAATGCTAAAATTATTATTATTATTTTGTGTGAAATAAAATCTTACTTTACCTTGAAATATTGATTTTGTCTGTTTCTCGAAATATCAATAATGGTACTGTAACACTGTTCTGAGACTGGTACCCGTAAAATAGTGTCTGTTTTGAGAGGGACTAAATTTGATTCTGGTGCTGAAAAACGGAAAGGAAAGAATGAGCACGTTTGAAGTTACAAAAAGTTTCTAGTTTATACACTTCAAAAAAACGGACAATCGAGGCGGGTTCTGTTGAATAAAATCATCCTCAGTCTACTAGAAAGAATGAAACACGCAATGAGATCAACTCTCATGAAATAAAACGATGGAAATAACAACTGACAAGCCCCCCCCCCCCCCCTTTTCCCCATAAACTAACGATCGTAACTGACTCACTGTTAGCAATACAAGCACTAAGCAATGTACATGAATATAGACTACCTGACATAGCGAAAGGAATATTTCCACTTAGCACACACATACCTAAACAACAGAGGCTGCACAGTACTATTAGCATAGATACTTTCACTCGTGGAAGTAGAAGGAAATCTTCTTCTTCTTCTTCTTCGTGCACTCTCAGACGTCCACTTGAATGTTCTCAAAGAAAGCAGTAGTCAGTTTGAGGCTATTTGAATCCCCGTAAAGCTTTTCCACGAAAGGAGCTGGCGTCGGCCATATGCACTTTCTCTGTACCACATATAAGGGGCAACTTTGAAGCAGATGTTCAGCAGTCATTTTATCAGTGCCACAGTTACACTGATCGGTAGTTCCTATCTTTAGCTTGTTGAATAGATGGTATCTCAATCTGTTGTGGCCAGTGCGGAGTCTGAAGATTACCACTTGTTCTCTTCTGTGGAGCTGGTAGTAAGCATCATTCTGTGTGTGCCCTGGATGTTCTACATTCCATTTGTTTCTGTAACTGATTCTGATAAAACTCTTTGCCTCCTCAAAAGTTATGCTTGCATCAGGCTGAGGTAGATGTGAACCTTCTTTTGCTATTCTGTAAGCCTCTTCATTGCCGGCGATGTTACAATGAGATGGGATCCACTGGATCACAACACTTTTGAATCGTTGACAAAGTTTGTGGAGAACTACTCTGAGATCATCCAGGTCTGTATTATTTTGTCTTTTCAACGTTGCAATTACTGACTGTGCATCAGTAAAGAAAGCAACTGGTCTCTCTGCCGTTTCTTCTGTCAATATAACCTCTGCTGCAGTTTTCAAGGCCTCTGCCTCTGCTCTGAAGTTGCTGGAGAATCGTCCTGTCGCCACTGACAGCCTTTTTTCTGCACCAGTGCTTAAGGTCAGAAAGACACCCCCACCTCCATTTTCTGTTGCAGTTGTTGCTGATCCATCTGTGTATGCATGGGTCCAGGTGTTGCGTGGATAATGTTTCTCTATGTATTTTGTCGTTATGGATTTTCTATCTGTTGCAGTTTGGCTCTTTTTACTTTCAATTCCAGGAATGTTTTCTATCATTTTAGGGAAACGATTTTGTTTCCAAACTGGAAGCTTGTGTGCAGTGTAGATGGGTTTAACAGTGGATATTTCATCTATGGATACTGCTCTCATTTGTGGTTTGGTTGATTCTACAAAATTACTTCGTTTGAGTCTTTGCCTTCTAAGAGCATTTATTCTATGGCACATTGGGTGGTCTGTTAGTCTTTTGAATTTTTCGGCCTGTTGTTGAGCCCTGCAGTCTCTTCTATCTGTCATTGGCTGGAAGCATGTAATCTTTTCGGGCTCTTTTATAGGTGTTGACTTCATGCCTCCCGTTATAATTCTCATTGCTTGATTTTGGAGTCTGCTAATTTTATCGAAGTTTGTCTTAGCTGTTGTTGCCCATGCTGCCATGCCATATTCAAGAACTGGCCTCACTCGCCCTGTGTACAACGTCTTAAGCACTTTCTCATCTGCACCCCAATTTGTTCCAGCAAGTTTTTTTCATAATTGCCATTCTTGTAGAAGGAAATGGGGTAGCGGGCAAGGAAGTCAAAACAGGAAGAAGCAGCCTAAACCACATAAACACCGGTTTAGGTTCAACAGAGATCGAAAGCATAATAAACAGTCTAATAGCAACGGAATGGACAGAAGATTTGAAACAAAGCAAGAAAGATAGACATGCTTATAATCTGAAATATTAAGCACGAACGTGTCAGATAAATAGATAGTCACATATTTCATGCAATAAAACATGCATTAGACTACAATTAGGAAAATTATATTTTATGCTAGAGGAGCCCAACTATGGAGCATCTCTTGAGAAAAATACTATAGCACAATATGTGCTAACTTGCAAGAAATATGAACAGTAAAGAAAACTACTTACAGAATACTTGAAAGTACACAACTCATCATCACCATCACTAGAAACTGTACTAAAAATTAACATACCCAGGGACCTACACAAAATAATAACATTTTATATTACCAAAACAAAAATTAACATATAACTACCCAAGCAAATGAGAATGATTAAAGATGAACAAAAATATATAAACAAAATATTCACCACAAATATTCAGTACGAAATGTAAGATAAATTATCAAATATTACCGCGCGTACCCAATATAAATATGCGAAATAATCTCAAGGGTGATAAATAAGAGGGTACCGTACAATAAATCAAAGTATAAATATCTCAAAATTCAACAAGGTCTTTTATATTTGGACATGCGCCCTAATATAACCGGCTGTGGTAAAGTGGGATGATATAAATGTCTATAGGGGACTTAGTGTACTGGCTGAGATCAGCTGTGAAGGTATCTGTATCTAATAAGTGTGGTGTATTACAGATGACCTTACTTTGCTACCACATTTAGACCTCAGTCAGAATTATTCTGGAATATTGTGATGACTACGTTGAATGTCTGGGGTTATGAAAGTGATGAAGTGTATGTTCACAACAACCAACAAACAGATAAACAATTTAATTTAATCCACAATACTTTACAACACTGTGACACTCACACACATAGAACTCCCTATAAGACTATCTTAATAAGTCAAGTGTAACTTTTAAAATATGTATTAATTCCTTTCAATAATAGATATCCTGATTCAACTACAAAGTGAACCAGGAATCACAATCAAATGTAATTACAAGTTGTATGTACACAATTTATAGATATGATCTTTGTATTGACATATATTATTATTATTACAATATGTGTGTAAGTTGTGATGTAGTACTATGAGGTAATACTGGCTTTTTCAAGCTAGGTGGTTGTTTGTCATCATGACTTCAAGTGTTTGTTTCTGGTGGAAATAGTATTGGAAAAGTTCACAGTTCCTGTCATTTGAAACAATTAATTGTCCCTCTTTATTTAATATACAGTCAATTTTAGAGGGGGGTACACAAGATTGAGCTGCTCTGGCCAACGAATCTTATCTTCTGTGAGGGCGACAGGAAACAGTCTCCTCTGCTCGCTTGCTTCACCGTATTCTTGAGAAACAACACTGGTCGCTATCTTGACCAAGGAGTATGCTATCAGCCTCTGGATTCAGCAAAACTCAGACCAGGTGCTGCTTTAATAGTTTAGTACCACGGTCCCTGAAATAAGAAGGTCGTACCTCCTACTTCAGAACTAATTTATAATCTATTTCCACACTGAAACACAATACATAACAAACACCGAGTTCAGCGTGGTAGGCCAACTGCTAGCTGCTCATGAAACAATTTACACCAGTATTCCTCTCCCTAATGGTTACAACGCCTCTGCAATTCCAGCATTATTTCCTTCTATTCAATAAGATAGGTGTCATAGTACTATTTGGCAATCCCATGCAGTTTCACTCCTCTTCGACATGTTTTGGTCATGTTGGAGCAATATCTAGGTTTTGCCTTTTGTTTATTACTGAACCACACACATACAGACATACATTATCAATTCACATGCAATTTTCATCAAAAAGATATCAAATAGGTCTAGCTTACCACAATTCATGGAAATATTAAACAAATACGTTGACTGGCGATGAGTATGGCAAAATTCCGATCTGCCTCTGTCCCAGGCTTTTATTTAGAAAAATATGAGCTGGTTCTCAACGCACTTGCTTTTACAACTTGGATTTTCAAAAGGTGGCACTGAACTGACGCTCCTAATTGACTATATTAAATGGTCTAGCCAATGGGACCATGTTTACAAAAGCTTTTGAAAAAATGTACCCTTCCTATCGTTTCTAGTAACAACCAAAATAGTATTTGCAATCGACTAATCATGTTTCGCCTTACATATTATTCTAGCCAATCAAATCGGATTTAACGTGGTGGCCTCATTTTTTCTAAAGGAGTGTCCAAACACGCCATTATGAGCAAAAATGATCCTGTGTTGTCTGACAACCTCACTCTAGTATTATGGCTATTATTTGTTAATTATTAGACTAATAGCTTAACACCTAACATATTCTTTGTCAGCAAGTCCTAAGGCACCCAAATATATAAGTTTTAAGGGAGCTAAGTGGCTGCGTTCAAAATATGTATTTTCTTCTAGGATTGTCGTGCTGTTACCACCTCCTCACTTCCATACTATGGGGTGTCTTCTGTACTGTCAGGCTAAAGTCAGGATTTCAGACGTAAAACAGTATTGTGTCATGTTTCCTAATAAGCATTAAACATGTTTCCAAAACCTGACCCTCGTATTGGTAGTGTTTTTTGTCACTGTTTATTTGAAAAAAAATCAAGCCTGCATGCCTTTCGCTTGGGGGTGGCATTAATTTTATATCGCGAGCCGGCGTGTTAGTGTTGCATGCGTTCCTCCGTATCTCTCTCTCTCTCTCTCTCTCTCTCTCTCTCTCTCTCTCTCTCTCTCTCTCTCTCTCTCTCTCTCTCTATCCTAAGTCCGTCTGTCCTTTTAGGCCAACGCAGTGTGTATAATTTAATTAATGCTAGTATTATATCTGGGTCATTAAGCAGCTTGCGTATCTCAAGGTTTTCTAAGAAACACAGTACCAGTTTTATTTTTAGAAACGCGTGTATGATGCTGTAGGCTTTACTATCAACGTGAAAGCGTTACAATTATGCAGACGGAGCATAAAAAGGGATTTTCTTGTTTAACTAGCATGACGTTCTATAACACAGGCGTACGCTATAGTGACGGCACTGTTCTTTACCAGTCTTCTTTCCTTTTATTGAATTAATTCGATCGTATCTAATAAGGAGCTAGTGTATGTGTATCCTCAGTCATTCAATAGTGTGATGACTACGTTAAAGGTGTAACACAGACAGAAAACAATTTAATTTAATCACACTCTTAACAACACTGTCAATCACATTAAACACTTACAAGTTATGTACAGTAATTACTGGCATTAATATGAATCACAATCAATTTAAATTACAAAGTAGTGACATATATTATTAAAAATATCCTATGTGTGTCAGTTGTGTAGTGGTAATATGAGGTAATACTGGTTTTGTTTTGTTCAAGCTCTGTTGGTATTTGTCATCATGACTTCAATAGTTTGTCTTTTGGGACTAGTATTGGAGATGTTCTCAGTTCCTGATATTAAGACAATTAAATTCCCCTCTTAATGTTAATTTTACAAAGTCAGTTCAAGATGAGGGGACATAATGTTGAGCTCAGCTGGCCAAGTTAGCTTATCTGGCGTGATGGCGGCAGGAAAGGACTCCTCTGCTCGAATTCTCCTCTGGGCTCTGGAGACACCTCACTGATAGCTAAAAGGACCAAGGAGTATGCTGTCCGACACTGGATTCAGCAAAGCTCTGACCAGGTGCTGCTCAGTACCATCAAGACCACTGTCCCTGAAATCAAGAAGGATGTACCTTCTACTTCATAACTAACTTATACTCTCTTTTACACTGATCACAATACAGCACAAACATTGAGTTCAGAGCGTTAGGCCAACTGTCAGCTTCATTCTGAAGTACTTTATACCAGCATTAACCTCCTTAATGGTTACTACGCCTCTGCAATTCCAGCATTATTTCTTTCTAGTCAATCATCTAGGTGTCAGTGTACTATTTGGCCATTCCATGCCGTTTTACTTCCCTCCGACACCCTCTGTTCAGGCTGGAGCATTATAGGCTTTATCTCTTGTTTGCCACTGAACTACACATATATATACAGGCATAAATTAACAATTTACATTCAATTTTCATTAAAAGATACTGAATGGTTCAAGCTTACCACAATTTCATGGAAATAAACACAGATACGTTGATTAGCAATGAATTCTGGCACAATTACTGGCACAAATTTCCATCTGCTTATGTTCCAGGCTTTTATTTTAGCAGAGCTGGCTCCAACGCACTGTTGCTTTATCAAGCTTATTTAAACAAGTGGTTTCGAACTAACGCTCCCAAGTGTGTATATCAGTGAGACTGGCCAATGAGCCACGTTTCGACAAGTGTTTGATAAAATGTTACCTTTTCCCGTTTCCCCTAACAACGAAAGATAGTATTTATAGTCCGACCAATCGTGGTTAGGCTTTCATTTGTTGCGCTCCAATCAATTGGGAGTTTACATGGTAGGCTATTTATGTAACGTAAGGTTTTTTCAAACACGTTATAAAAAAAAAATTTTATGAGCAGAAATGATTCCATGCTGTCAGGCATCCTCACTATTTTATTTTGGGTATAATTTATTAATTCCTGGACTATTTGCGTAACGTTTTACATATTATTTGTCAGCAAGCCCTAAGGAACCCAAATATATCAATTTGAAAGAGCTACGTGGCTGCGTTCAAAATATGTATTTTCTACCTCCTGTTTCGAAGATGTGCTGTCTGGGTACTGTTATGTTTTCAACCGTAAACCCATCTAATGTTGTCTTTCCTAATAAGAGTTTTTTTATGATTTATAAACCTAACTCTGGGAAAGGGTAGTGTATTTTATCACTGTCCGTCTGAAAAAAAATTAGTGCATGTAGACTTACACGCGTGATGGCGGCATTTGTGTATCGCGCGACGCGTGTTGCATGCGTTCCTGATTTTCAGCCCTCCCCTCTCTCTTTATCCTTTTGACCATCTGTTCGTTCGTTTTGGTAACGCAGTGTAGAAAAAGACATGAATGGAATTTAAAATGTAGGTCAACTTGCATATTTCAAGGTTTTTCTTAGAAAGGCAGCACATTTTATTGTGTGTTTGGGAAACGCGTGTATGTTGCAGAAAGCCTTTAATATCGACGTGAAACGTTACAATTTGCTTACGCAGTAGAAAACAAGGGGATTTCGAGTACAGTCATTGTGACAGCACTGTTCTTTACCATTCTTCTTCCTTTATTTATTATATGTATTTATTAGGCTTTATATTTACTTGATAATTTATATATGTGGATTAGAATATTCCACGACAACCGGCTAGGTTGAACGGGACGCGCCTCGCCAAAACGAGGCAAAACGTTAAAAAAAAAAAAGGTGACAGGAGGTAGGCCTATACTGAAGAACAGGGAAGAGATACACCACCAAGAGTTCTCGAAAACTCCACACCAAACGTTTTTGCACTGGTCTAGGTTGTGTGCTGTCCAACTGCCTATTTAATTTATACACCGAAAAAATTTTCAAACAGATACAGGAAATACCAGGACTGAACATCAGTGGAAGGTCAATAAACAACCTTAGATATGCAGATGATACCGTGTTGTTAGCTGAAAGCGAACAGGAGTTACAAGAACTAGTGAAGCAAGTGAACAGTAACAAGAAGAGACATGGTACGCAACCAGACGATACGTCAAGGCCTTAAATCCTACCCCCTGCAGACCCAAGTAGAACAGTCCCAATTAAGATGGTTTGGCCATGTCTGCAGAATGGGAGAAGATCGGATACCACGACAAGCATGGGAAACTAAGAGCCAAGGATCCAGACCCCGAGGACGACCCAGAATCCGCTGGGAGGACAACATTAGACAATCTTTGAAGGATCGAGGACTAGAATGGAACCAGGCCAGGAGGAAGACAGCCGATAGGATAGTCTGGCGCTCTCTCTTCCAAACCTCTACACCTCACGGTAGAAGGGGGACGACTAAGTAAGTAAGTAAGTAAGATTTCCTCTGTCTGATACACATTTCGTTGATACGCCGCCATTTTGACAGCGGTCGCTTTGTTGTCAATCGATCGTTGACAGGTTAATAAAACTACACGAACACGTTTGCAATGAATTGAAACCAATTTTGCGACAGAAGGGGCACCATAATATTTTCAGTGCTTAGGGCTCTACCTCGTAGAAGGCCTTAATCAGACATTGCAGAGTGATTACATATCCCTCGTCTACTAAATATTTTGACACCATGACAGCGACTTCGTGTACCTTGATTTTCCTGGCTGACAAACTTCCTGACTTCTTGAAGATGACGCGGTCTTAGCTTTCTAGCGTATCTAAGTTTCAAAGCGTTCTTTCTGCATCGTTGACGTCTGATGACCTAATTGGTGTATTATACACGCACACTTGAAATTGTGGAGTGAAAAACGCATGAAAATGGATCGTGGCGAGCTTTCTGCGACCAGTATCGCCAATTTAAATTTTGAAAAAAGAAAGCATATATTATACCCTTTAAAAAACATAGATGTTGAAAAATGAAATGCCTTGAGAAAATCCGTGTGTATTTTATTATTTACGGGCACATAATGTGGTATTTAACTTTAAAGTAAGTGGAAGAAATAAGGTTTTGATTATGTACTTAAGAAAATATTATTTACAAAACAGCTATTTGTCCCCACAATAGAATATGGTTAGCTCAAAAACAATCATTAATTTTTCCAACATCAATTATGCACTATAAAAGAAAAAAAATCAGGGAAAACTCAGTGCAATGTTACAAGCACAATACAAGACACAAAATTACACCCTAGAAAAACTCAATGTCTAGAGAAAATGTATTCTTTCATTTTACTAAATTTATATATTTCAACTTTGTCATAGATTCCTGCATTTGGTATATTTTTCAAGATATCGTTTGTGAGGTCATCCGATCCCCTACTTTTGAGTATTAGAGAGGAAAAGGTAGCGAGGCAGGGAAGTGGTTCCCCACCTAAGAAAACTGGAATTGTTAGTGAAAAACTTTACCTATCCCACAAAATATCTTCCATGGACTACCTGTTTTCAACGTTACTGTTTCCATCCAGTTATCTTTTTGTGACTTATGATATCCAGAACTAAAAATGACATCTTTCGACATAAAATGAACTTTTTTCTTGATTTTTTATAACCCGGTGGTTAACAAGCTTTACATGGTAGTATTTATGTAACAAGGTATAAAAAAAATTTTATGAGACAGTTTTATGAGGCACCCCCATATTTTATTTTGGGTATAATTTATTAATTCCTTATGGTAACTTTTTTACTATTAATTGTCTAGCAAACCCTATGGAGACGTAAAATCAATTTCTTCTATATGTCTGTCAACTGTTATGTGTTCAAACGTAAACCCATATAATGTTGTCTTTTCTAATAAGAGTCTGTTATGATTTATAAACCTAACTCTGGGAAAGGGTAGTGTATTTTATCACTGTCCGTCTGAAAAAAAATTAGTGCATGTAGACTTACACGCGTGATGGTAGTAATTGTGTATCGCGCGAAGCGGGTTTAGTGTTCGGCTTTCTGCCTCTCCCTCTCTTTTTATCCCTTTAGTCCATCTGTTCGTTCGTTTTGGTAACGCAGTATAATTAATGTTAGGGTTAATTTAGGTCATTACGCAGTACGTCTCAATGCTTTTCCAAGAATTACAGCACACGTTTCATTGAAGAAGGCGGGTAATAATACAGTAAGCTTTACTATCAACGTGAAAGCGTTACAATTTGCAGACGAAGCAGAAAACAAGGGGGATTTCGAGTACATTCCTTGTGACAGCACTGTCATTTTACCATTGCTCTTTTCTTTATTAATTTTATTTGTTAGGCTTCATATTTACCTAATAATTTATATATGTGGATTAGAATATTTCATGACAGTTACCCGATTCCGGGTTCAAAACCAGTTTACCTAGTTGTAAATGAGTTTCGGAATCTACTCTTGAGTTAGAGAGGAAAAGGTAGCGAGGCAGGGAAGTGGTTCCCCACCTAAGAAAACTGGAACTTGTGTAGTGAAATCTCTTACCTATCCCACAACAATATCTGTCATGAGACTACCATTACTTTTGATCTTTTTGTGACAACTTCCTGGCCATGACATCTTCCATAAATGATTTTTTTTGTTTTGTGGAACATCATGTATAACAGGTATGCATGTTGATACTTTATGGCCAAGGAGGCGATCAACATATTCGCAACTGTATCATATTGTAGTAACCTTTTGATCTATTTATTTTTCACAAGATTACTTGTTCGTTTATCCGTTTTTTTGGTAACCGGGGTTCGCTGCACCCACAGAAACGTAAGACGGAAACTATGAATGTGTATATGTACATGCATGTCTGTATGTAAATGATTAAAAAAAAAACCACACCATTATAACTCTTCTACGTTATAAAAGTACAACTTTGTAAAACAGTAAAAGTAAAAAAAAAGTAACTTTATAGTGGCCATTCACTAAAAATTAATGCAGAAAGCTGGTTTGTAACAAAGTATGAACACTTGAATGCCCACCTCAGGATTATCCTAACCAGCATGTTTAATCCAGAGCATGCAGTTATTTTCTCTTACTTTACGAAAGAACAATTATGTCAGGGTTTGTGCTTTTTTCTTACGGTGACCAGCTGTCCTCTTTTCCCCGGATTTATCCTCGTTTTCACCTTAAGATCGAGCGTCATTGCGGCTTTTTTCAATAGTGCATTTTGTCCAGCTCCCTACCCACTCCCCCCACCCCTCCTCTCCGGAGATTGAACATGACTTAAGTAAATTCTTGAAGGAGTATTTTTATAAGTAAATAAGGAACGAACTGAAAGAAATGTAGTCCAATTATTCTAAACTGTGTTAAATCTGTGACAGACATTCTTAAACAGCGCTTGTGTCGGAGTCTTTAACCTATGTCTGTGAGGCTGATTACGTCCTCATTGACTCTTGAAATTATCCACACACTTCCATGGATTCCCCTTGTGGTGAAACTTGTTGAGAACCCAGCATAACACACTAAGCTTTGAAGCCCCAGGCGTAATTCTTTGACTTGGTTGACTGCGTGCAGAAGGATCTCACTGTGGACCCAGTGATAGGCAGGCGAAGCTGAGAGGTGGCTCTGTGCAGGACGTGACAATTCCTTGGGAGAGCCCAGAACCAAAGTACAGTGTTTTAGCCGTGCATAGTTGGAGAGCTTCCTTGGATGGCGGGGAACGCACATTATACCACACACTTCTTACTCCTAGGTTGGGACCAGATGTTCCGATCCTTTCGATGCAAGCCAGGCTGGAGAGACTGGAGCTCATGACTTCAACTCAACACGTTCCGGAATGGCGGAAAAGCCACAGGAAAAGCCTAGATCTACAGTGTAGATAATAACAAGGAGTCCTCAACTTGGTATTGGCTGCTAAAGAGCGAGAAGCTCAGCAGCTCTAGTTAAGCAACAACAACCCTTGACGTTTCCAAATACGCTTGTTGTAAAACGAAGAGACGTAATTGACAGTTTGTGTTTCAGGTTTCATGATAACAAATGTATGTACACCAGTTGACTTAGAAATACCAATGAAACCATTAGAAGATTTCACATATTTTCATGAACAACCTCACACGGAGTACCACAATGGAAGATGTGCAAGCTTCTGGTCAATATTTAATTGATAAAGATGTTGCCTTTGAAGATGTACTGTGAGCAGCTTAACAATCCGACAACAGTTGTTGAAAGTAACACTAATAAGGAAGGACTTCCGCAGTTGCTGACACTTGAGAAACGAACGAAATTTTTTAAACATTCAGTAACAATTGAATTCCATTCTAAACATCTAATGATCGCACGATATTTCTTTGCTGGACCTTATCCTAACACACGCGTGAACAGTCTTTTTTCATTGATGGAAAGTCACTGAACAAAATACAGAAACATTTTCTATGTGGGTTCCATCAACGGAACTTTGCTTTCCCATTATAATTTTTTTTTTTCAAGTAATATGCTGTAATTCCATCATTACTTAAAAGGAAATACTGGAGTCTTGAAGAAGATAATGTCCGCAATTAAAAAAAAAAAAAATTAATATTAACATAATAATAACAATAATGAAAATTAAAATTTTTTTTTAAGTACTGTTTAACATGTGAAAAGTTCAATTCTGAAGTTAAAATGATTTAAAAACATTCATTTTAAAGGACATTTTATTTCTATTTTCTAACCTTTATAAACCTAGCTCTAGTTATCAAAAAAATTCCAGTGGCGTATTCTCTATGTGTGCTATGCGTGCTGCGCACACCTATGCCCGAAGGAAAATAAAAATTTAATTTATTATTCTATAAAATATTTCTCTTCTAAAGTTCTGCTTTCGGACTGCACGCATCAGGATAACGGATTTTCCCGCATAGAATCTACGAGTATATCTGGTTTCAGTTTCCCAGACGCGTTTTATAGTGCAGTTTTTATTGGTTGGTTACAATCGCCCGAGGTTTCTCGGGTAATTCCGTCACAATGTGTGCGGTACCTTTCGGATTCACGTCTGAAGTTTAGTTTGTGTGGATCGGGGTCATGGCCAGATACGTCAATACAATACGAACATGCGTGCGGTGGTCTTGCAGCTCTCGGGTTGTAAAAATCGGCTGTGTCCGTCCAGTGTTTTTTGTGATTAATTTTTGTTAGTTGCCGGGAATGCAGATTATTACAGTGACAGTGAGTTTCAAGTTGTAAGTTAATTAGTATTTCGGAGATAATTGACATATACCCCTAATAACTATCGTTGCGTAATTGAATATAGTTGGTTTTTAAATTAAGAGAGGAAGAAGTTAAATAGTAGACGTACATATTTATTGTAAGTAGCAGCACGCCTAGCTCGCATTACCAGGATACGCCACTGAAAAATGCATGAATAGATTGAAATTAATAAGTCCCTTTTTTGTCCTACTTTTTGGCTTGTATTGTCCTCTTTTTTGCGTAAAAACGTAATACAATGTCCTATTTTTTTTAAAAGGGTATGGCCACTGTAAAGAGCCGTCACTGTTCAGTGTCGAGACTGTAAAATATGATTACTTTTTCTGTATCTTCTCCTTACGCACACCAGTGATGAATATGATGGGTGCTGCAGGTGGAGCAAAGGCCAACTCAACCGACGCAGGGTTATGCAGATATGGAGTGAGAGTGTAACGTGTTAGTTGTGCGAATGGTGGAATGTTCGTATGTTGACCAGTATAAGGCACTCATTCACTCATAGCTATAAGTCACCAATGCAGACTGCTGTGGTCGTTTCATGCTGTTTAATCAGACACACACTTGGACAGAACGGATACAGTCATAGGTACATGTTGACACAGTAATTCATGGTATTCAAATAGTAGGTGGCAACATCAGACATATTTCATGCAGCATTCAAATACAATGGCGATACGAGTCCAGCTTTCAATGTTCTGGTAGACTATCGCCTTATCCTTTAACTGACTGAACGCGTCAGTGGAGATGAGTATGTAAACATAAAAAGAGTTCACTGGCCGAACCCTTTTTTTTTTCTTGGCTAAGTTCTTAAGCTGTATTTATATCAGGTGTTTGTACAACAATAGTTAAACCACGATAGTGAGCTTCCATCATAGCAAGATCTCTATACCACTGTCCGATAGTAAGATTGATATTCTGTTCTCTTGACAGTGATTCATTGTGATGACAGTAATACAAAATGGCCACCTTCTTGAGTTTCGCTCACTCACTCAGAAGAAGGATAAATGATGGGCCGAAGTTAATTCGTAATGTGAATATAAATACTCTCATGAATGTTTCCATACAGTTCTGTATCAATAAGATTGCTTCATGTAATGCAGAAGAACTGTTGGCAAACCTGTCATCTTCATCGATATACAAACGATCCTAGATGCTCGATAGCACGGTGTCCATCTAGACCTAACCGAAAATAGAGATCATCAAAAGGGTCTGGTATTACCTGGAGTCCGAATTAAACACAATAGAGTACATGAGGAGAATCTCTGACAATAGAATCTCGCAGAGACACTAACTCCTACTGAAAGATCATTCACAGATCGTTTTCAACCTTGTTCCAGGACCAGCCCAAAAACACACACACAGCCATTATCAGCTGGCTTCGTCGAGACTCCCTACGCATGCCTCGAAAAACGAATACCTGCCCCAGAGTTCAGCACAAAGAATATAGTCCGACCTAAACATACAAAGATATACAATATAAGACCGAATCTTCTTGCACTAGACAAGTAATACATATAAATTCAGGCCATAAACATATTGAACAAGACCAATCTATTTTCTGGCTATCACAAAATGCGAAATGCATGAATCTCGTATTCATACGCCCAATCAATATATATTCAAGAGAGATCACTCATATAATTAAAAGTATAAATCAAATCATGGGTGATATAACTTTGACTGTAACAAAAGTAATCTCTTTTTCATATCAACTAGTCATATCATAAATTTGTAATCTGTGCGTCACATATGTGCGCAACAGCCACCCAACTTTGTCTGCCTCCAGTTTTCGCATGAATGAATTCGAAATTTAACTTGCAATCTTCTTCGCTTTCCATGGGAATACAAGATTACTTTTTTGGACCTGCGAACACAAAAATGTCACGGATTGTCTCCCCTGCTTTGCAGTAGTGGTCCAACAGTGGCCACAACTCAAGAGTATCTAAATGGGTGGTCAAAGGTGTCTACCTTCGCACAAGATTACTCTTGGCAGAGATGTAGATAGAAGGTTAATGACGCTTCTACCTTACGGGAGGTGTTCAAAATATAATTCAGAAGTCAAGAACAATACTGCTTAGTGCTGAACATTTTTTAACTTATATCTGTCCGTCGTCTTTTGTTAAGGATTTAAGCAATGGTTTTTAGCCCGTTCAAGCCCCCAGCTGGGTTAATTCAGCGAATTTCCTCTTATAATGGTATAGCTCTCTTTAGAGGTAAATATATGTCTCGATGCATATATATATATATATATATATATATATATATATATATATATATATATATATATATATATATATATATTGCCCAATGGGCTGATCACCCGTTGGCTTGTCACACCGATTACGGAAACAACGGCAGATGGATCTATTTGTTGTTGCCCTAAAGACGCCGCTAGGCGTGATGGGAAACTACAACAGAGAAAATCAATCTGCTGTTGCCCTTAAGACGCCACAAGGCGTGATGGCCTCTGACTGCTTGGTCGGTCTTTGGCTAAGGACGGAAGAAGAAGAAGATATATATATATATATGTATATATATATATATATATATATATATATATATATATATATATATATATATATATATATATATATGAAATACTCTGGCTCATACGTTTGCTTTCATACATGTAGTAACTGAATTAACTATGTTTGTTTAGTTTTAAAATAACATGTTACAAATTTAATAATGAATTAGTCTTTAACAGTTAAAATAAGGAGGAAGTGATGAATTTTGCTGTAAATACAAGTTTTCGTCACGGAGACGTAGGTGAGGATTTATCAAAGTCCGTTGCTTTCGCCTTTGTTACAAGAAAACTTAACTCTAGGTGAATTCTGTCGAAGTGGTTTTCGTCACTTCTTGGTGATGAGTGTACTTCTCTCACACGAGTGGCGTAGTAACTTCAGTACTTCGAACCGTCTGATAGCTTGTAACCACAAGCAGTCTTGTACCACGAACTTTTTTAGACAAAATAGAGAACAAATGCCTCTGCTAAGTACATTTGTAGACTGCCAATTAACAGGCGCATTCTCTCTGTCCACCCACCAATGTTAATCTCTCAGAAGAATTAAATTCCCGAGTACACAGTGTAGCTCAGGGAAGATGAATAAAATTCACCATATTCCTCTGGGTATTAACTGGGAAAATGTGTCTGAACAGCGCGAGTAATGAGTTGCCTGAGTTACAATTAACAAAGTGCATCTATCTCACAACATATTATACACTTTAGGCACATGTGATGTAATCATCAGTCATCACTGCTCCATTTGGAATCTGGGTGTAGCAAAGTTAGATTTTGCTGGGGAGGTTATGATGGTATCCTAAAAGAATGAAATCCGTGTATGTATTAACCGTGTGAGGTCAAGCACATGTAGGCCCCTGACTCTATAAATGATGATGATGAATTATGTGCAGGGAACCTAAGCTACCTCCCTAGATCTCACACGGTCACTATTTTGGCTCTAGTGTCTGGTGTATTATGTACCTAGTGTCTAGGGGAGAAATGAAATGATGGTACACAACACAGAAACACGTTAAGTTTCTATGAGGAAGTGAATAAAAACCTGTGGTTAAGTTTTTCTTTAAATTTGATAATTTTTTGTACAATTTATTTTGCCTGTCCAGTCATATCATTTGAACAGGTCTTTGAAAATGAGGACAAGATAGTTTACAGAAAAGATCAACTAAAAATGTGTGTGGACCATCTGCCCAATAACTACAAAGTTAATATATGTCTTTCCTGTTGGAATGTTCACAGCTTACACTTTATTCATCTAAGAGGGAGAGTCACTGTGTATGAGGGGCTGTATTATCATCATACCCCATCAACTTCCTGAGTATGATTTGAAATACCAGTGTTTATTTAAAACGAACCTGTCAGATATACCCAGGTCCTTAACATATCACCTGGGGTTTCTTGTTGAATGATAAGATAGTGTGTAGTTGCAGAAATATCGATATCACATCACACGCCCAAGCTCCTGCTGTTATCTCTTGACAGCATACATGAATTGTCGGAGACTTCTTGGCGTTATCGTCACTCCTCGGGTTTCCTGTTACCAGCTGGCAACAGGAAATAAAACCTCACAAAATTCAAGAAATATAAACAAATGACGCTGACTTGCAAAGAAATGGCCTCAGTTTCTTCTGAACTGTCCAGACTGTGAATACTTATTTAGTTATTTAATTTTAAATTTATCACAGCTGTTCTCAGCGTATCTGAATGAAAAATTTAGTTCAACTGGCAATGAATAATGAAAGCTTCTTGCTCTCTGCGTCTGGTAGTCGATTGGCCAGTCTGCTTTTGTTATGCCAATACAAAAAGATGTTATTTTTAGATTACATTTTCCTACCGCTCCCCTTTTCCCTCCTATACTCTTGTTACCCAAGCGAATTTGAATTTACCTCAATGCCTCCCTTCTAAGCCGGTGTCCCCACTAACGTTATGAAAAACAAGCAGGAACAACAGTCTGTCTGGTCGTGCGTCCGTAGACATTTTGTATTTTCCCAATAACTTGGCTAATACTGGGACTATCATATTATTTAAAAATGATTCTTGCTCAGTGAACTCTAAGTTATACTACCATATGATTTTTATGGTCAGATTCATATTGGGTTAGATTTTCAATTTTTGTCATAGTCAATCGTCAAATAAATATTTTACACAAGACCGCCATCTTACCCTCTCTTTCATCTCGCCAGCATGTATTTTCAAATAACTAACTTGTTTTTGTGACGTCAGAAACATTACCGCGAGGAGGCAATAAAATTGTCTGCGTGTTTGCCTCTGTTGGCTTTGCTCCAGCGTGTATATATGCATGGCAGAATGTGTCAAGCGAAGCGGGGTGTTGGCGTGGCTGGTTAAGAATTGGCGTTAATTTGTATTGTATCGTGTAACACTACCAAAAAATGTAAGGATTACTATTAAATTTTGCGTTAAAGTTGACAGAATACGTTAATTCAGATAGCAGTTTGGCGGCATACTTCCGAAAAATCGTTAATTATAAGTCTTGGCTGCAGTGTGTATGCAGCAGATCTGGCAAAATGTTAAATGTTGGTAGTACGTTTTCGAAACCGAAACTAAAACTCGTGTTAGATTTTTACCGTGGGATCGTTCTATAGGCTTCAGCACTGCACAAAATTCAGCGCTATGCTGGCGTGTGAGAGGATCACCGTCAGACACAATAGGGCGGGTTTATTTATTATCATTTTATGACTAAAATCTTACTGAAATGAGCGATTATTCTCGCAGATTTTACTACACACCTCCCATCCTAAAACATACAATCATTAGCAGGTTATAATCTGCGAGATAACTTAGCTCAATGAAGTCTTACGCGTTTTTCTGATCTTCATCATAAGGATGTCTACTTAAAAAGTATGCACCTACATTCCGAGGGCCGGGAATATATTCTATCAGAAATGAGTATGGCTGCAATAATAAAGACCGTCTCAATAATCTGGAATCTTCATGCTTGGCCTGTGACAGGAATACGAGTGGTGAATGATCCGTTTGGACCACAAATGTCCTGCCATATAAATAAATCTGGAATTTCTTTATAGCCCATATCAAAGCTAGACATTCCTTTTCACTTGTCGAATAATTTTTTTCCGCCTTGTTCAACCTGCGGCTTGCATAAGTGACTGGGTTCAATTCTCCATCTTGTGAGGAGGACCTTTGCAACAATGTAGCGCCTAGGCCCACATTGCTTGCGTCACTTCTCACGATAAATTCTCTATTCAAGTCAGGCAATTGCAATACTGGCCTGCTTGTAAGTTTCTCTTTTAACTCCTGGTAAGCCAATTCACACTGTGCTGACCAATTTATTGTATCAGGTTGACCTTTGCGAGTTAAATCCGTCAGAGGAGCACATATAGAGTTACAATTTTTGATGTACTTTTGGTAGAAACCACACAATGACACGAAAGATCGCACATCTTTCTTTGTTTGTGGCCTAGGTGCTCTTTTCAATTTCTCCAGATTCTTGGGATCAGGGGTCATGCTACCCTGATGTACAGTATGTCCCAAGAATTCCAACTCTTTACAACCAATACAACATTTTGTTGGCCTAGCGGTTAAGTTAGCCTCCTTGAGTCTATCAAACAGCATATTCAAAGAGGTAACGTGTTCCTCAAATGTTTCTGTAGCAATGAGGATATCGTCCATAAAATTCGAAATACATGGATTTTTCAGGGGATCCAGCAATTTTCGCATCATCCTTGAAAACACACTCGGGGCATTTTTCAACCCAAACGGTAACATGTTGAACTCATAATGACCTTCCGAGGTGCTAAAGTCTAAATAAGGTCGAACCTCAGGCTTTACTGGAATTTGGTAATAGCCTTTGCTAAGATCCACCTTAGAAAAATATTTTGCCTTGTTCAGCCTGGCAAAAAGTTGAGTAGTATCAGGTAATGGATCCACCTGACCTTCTGTGACAGCATTCAGTTTCCTGTAATCTATGCACAGTCTATGTTCTCCCGATGGTTTCCGCAACAAAACCACACAGGAACTATAAGGAGACTCACTGTGAGAAATAATCCCTTCTTGTAACAAATAATCAATCTCCTCTTTCAAAGCTTTTTCCTTAGCGAAAGGAATAGAATAGGGCCTCATGCAGATAGGTGCTGGGTCTAGTAGTTTCATATCATATTCCAACAAATTTGTGTGCCCCGGTTTATCCGTTAACACATCTGTATGTTTCTCAAGGACCTGTTGAACCTTCTCCTTCTGTCCTTTTGTCAGGTGATTACTGATCTTCACCTGTGCAAACGTTTCACTGGTTTTCAGTGGATATTCAAATGATGGGAGAGGGTCATTTTTCATTTCGGTTGCGATAGACAAGGCCAATAGGTGTGTTCCTTCCTGGATTTGTCTGTCCAGATATTTCTTTAAAAAGTTCACATGATAAACTTTTTCCTTTCTCTTTTTGTCTATCTTATAATTTGTTCTGGATACCTTTTTCAAAACTGTATATGGCCCTTGCCATCCGATCTGAAGTTTATTGTTGCTGCCTCGCAATAGAAGAAGCACCTTCGCCCCTACAGCAAGTTCTCTATCCTTCGCTTTCTTATTATAATAAGCAGCATGCTTTTTCCTGGCTTGTCTCAAATTATCATTTGCCAGTTTCCAACTAGTTTTTATACGAGTGGTCAGTTCGTTCACATATTGATATGATGAGGTAACAGTCTCCTCTGCCTTCTCATCTGTCCAGGTCCTTAACAAATTACATGTGGACTTTTAATTTTTCATACTTATTTTTCATGGCACCCGTCGGGTCCTTTACATTAGAAGCTTTGTAGTGAGGACTTTTCTTCCTAGAATCATCACTCACAAATCGTCCACTACCAATTCTTTTCTGGGGGTTTTCTCCCCACTTTAAGTTCATTGTGAGAGATCTGCGCTCTCTTTTCGTTTCCTCCAGTTTATATAATTCTGACCGAGGGATTGTCAGTTTAGTCTGGGGTAAAACTACTCGTCGCATAGTGGCCATTCTAATACATTTGAGTGAAGACTGTGTGTGAAAAGGGGGCTCCCATTCCATGTTGTCTACTTTATTACAATTATTTTTATTTCCAGGCCTAAGTTTGCCTTGTGGCATGTCTAGGGCCTGATCAATTTTCCCACTTCTGGGCGTTCCCTCATGAAATACGCCACATGCTTCTATAAAATTCTCAACGATGACCATCATATCTGGCCAATAATATTTTTGAGCTACTTTTTGGCAGATGGTACCTACTTTCTCGTGGTCCCCATCTTTTCCAACATGTAAACTCCTTATTACGTCTGCCCTATACATTTTAGGAAGAACCAGTTGTCCATGACCAGCTGAACCAGTGCCGACCTTCCGATATAACAATTTATTCTTTTTGTAAAATTCTCCTTTTCTGGGAGGTGTAAGGCAGGTACGCAATTTTTGAAAGCACTGCTTCAGTGACCTATCTTGAGCTTGTGCCTTCCTCATCTTCTCTGGATGAGTATTTATAGGTTCATCTTCTTCCTTTCTGGATTATGATCGGGTCTGGACTGCTGCCAAGACCACAGGTCTCTTGGGATTCCCCAAGTAGACATAACGACACCCCAATATCAGAGGGTAGATTGGTGCGTCTATCACTGCTGCTCTGATTATCCCTTCCACATAGCGAGTTTTCACTGTTATCCTTGCAATGGGAAGTTTCATGAGTGGTAGGTCCTTGGTCGCCCCTTATATCTCCACTGTTTCTGTGGTATACTGATCTGTGTTCACCAAATGCGCGCTCACGACAGCATCAAAATCTAGACCTGTATCATAGAGACACCTAATGGTGACCTCATTGCATACAACATCCTCACAAACTGGGGCGTGATAAGGTTCCTGCTGTCCAGCAGGTTTGTCCTTTACTTCCTGGTTCCCCCTTCTCATAGCAGCTCATCCAGAAGGTTTACTTTTACAGAATTCGGTGTTATGGTTGTCCTTCCTACAATGTTTACACCACTTCTTTCCTTGGTTAAAAGGTTTTCTTTCATCATTCTTTCTGTCATTGAAATATGAGGTTTTATTTTTAAAATCATTCCGACGCCTATCAAAGTTCTGCTTACTTCTGTTATCAAATTTATTATAATTTTGAGGAGCCTTATACTGATCTACTGGTTTCTTCCTGATACAAGCTACCTCTGCCTGGGCTGCCTGATACCTTCCAGCGACATTTATGATCTCACCCAGCCTTTCCGCACCCTGTTCCATGAGAAACTTTCCCATGTCTGGAGCCATGGACTCTCTTATCTGTTCAATGAGTATCATCTTTTTGAGATCTTGGGTTTTCCCCAAAGAAGCCCATTTCTCCATATACGTTTCCAACTGGGCGGAGAACTGGTGATAGGTCTCACCCGACAGTAGCCTGGCATTCATAAATTTCTTTCTATAAAACTCTCCATTCTTTTCGTATCTTAACAGAAGAGCCTGCTTCAACATGTCATAGTTGTCTTGGTCATCCCTGCTCATTTTGGAAAACACTTCATAAGCTGTTCCCCGAAGACCCTGAGACAACTTTACACCCCATTTTTCTCTTTCTAACCCATAAGTAGTGGCTAATATTTCGTATCTGCTTAAATACGACTCAATGTCATCATCCTTTTCCACAAAGTAATCTAAATGGAACCCCATGGCTGATGAGGAGGCCCCCTGGCTTGCAGCTGAGTCGGAAGTGGAGGGGCTAGTTCCATTTTCAGGAGCATGGCCTTGCAGCTCTAACTCCCTTAGTCGTATCTCATGTTCTCTTTGTAATCTTTTATCTTCCCTTTCCGCCTCCAATCTCCTTTCTTCTTTCTCTCGTTCCGCCTCCATCCTCCTTTCTTCTTTCTCAGCCTCAAGTTTCTTCTCCTCTAACTGCAGCCTCTTAATCTCAGCCTCCCTATCAGCCTCTAATTTCTTAGTTTCCCTAGCATCTTCTAATTGCATTTTCCTTTCCTCGGCTAACCTATGTTCTTCCCTAGTAATAAATTTATCACATTCTGAGGTGACATAGTCAATTAAGATTTGACCCTCCATATTCATTTCTTTGGCAGTCTGAACAGCCGCAGATCGAAACTTGGCCAGATCTGCCATTCTGATGAATACAAAATGTTCTAACAAAGTTTCTAAATAAGTATAAATTTATCTAATTAATTCTGGGTTCTGACAGTTTCTTGACTTCCCAAATCTTGGGCAATAATGATTATGGGGATTCCCTGGGACAATAGAATGTTGTTTATGCTAAGACCCAGACCCCAATGTATGTAGTACTAGGAGAAATTCAAATGCCCGGACAAGCCTACCAATTTATGTAGCAAAGTTAGATTTTGCTGGGGAGGTTATGATGGTATCCTAAAAGAATGAAATCCGTGTATGTATTAACCGTGTGAGGTCAAGCACATGTAGGCCCCTGACTCTATAAATGATGATGATGAATTATGTGCAGGGAACCTAACGCTACCTCCCTAGATCTCACACGGTCACTATTTTGGCTCTAGTGTCTGGTGTATGATGTACCTAATGTCTAGGGGAGAAATGAAATGATGGTACACAACACAAAAACACGTTAAATTTCTATGAGGAAGTGAATAAAAACCTGTGGTTAAGTTTTTCTTTAAATTTGATAATTTTTTGTACAATTTATTTTGCCTGTCCATTCATATCTTTTGGACAGGTCTTTGAAAATGAGGACAAGATAGTTTACAGAAAAGATCAACTAAAAATGTGTGTGGACCATCTGCCCAATAACTCATCATCTCATCTCAGCCCGTAACCCGTCATGGGTCGTAGGGGTGCCATGGTGGAAGCATCAGCAGACAGGGTCCTCCACTGCTCTCTATCCTCAGCAATGCGTACAAGTGTGGAAAAACCGTGTCCTGCCCATTCTTTGATGTTATCAGCCCAGGATTTTCTCTGTCTTCCTCTTCTCCGTTTACCTTCGACTGTTCCCTGAAGGATCGTTTTCGAAAGGGAGTCATGACGAGTTACATGCCCAAACCAGGCAAGCTTTCGACGTTTCACTATTGACAAAAGTGGGTCTTGGTGGCCTGCATAGGTGTTTATCTTCTCTCTAACATAGACATTTGTTTTGTGCTCTTTATAGCAAATGCGCAAAATTCTTCTATAACATTTATGCTCGAAAGCCTGAATCCTTCGCTCCGTATCTGCAGCGAGTGTCCAATAACTACAAAGTTAATATATGTCTTTCCTGTTGGAATGTTCACAGCTTACACTTTATTCATCTAAGAGGGAGAGTCACTGTGTATGAGGGGCTGTATTATCATCATACCCCATCAACTTCCTGAGTATGATTTGAAATACCAGTGTTTATTTAAAACGAAACTGTCAGATATACCCAGGTCCTTAACATATCACCTGGGGTTTCTTGTTGAATGATAAGATGGTGTGTAGTTGCAGAAATATCGATATCACATCAGACGCCCAAGCTCCTGCTGTTATCTCTTGACAGCATACATGAATTGTCGGAGACTTCTTGGCGTTATCGTCACTCCTCAGGTTTCCTGTTACCAGCTGGCAACAGGAAATAAAACCTCACAAAATTCAAGAAATATAAACAAATGACGCTGACTTGCAAAGAAATGGCCTCAGTTTCTTCTGAACTGTCCAGACTGTGAATACTTATTTAGTTATTTAATTTTAAATTTATCACAGCTGTTCTCAGCGTATCTGAATGAAAAATTTAGTTCAACTGGCAATGAATAATGAAAGCTTCTTGCTAATATTTACTAGCACAGGCCAATCGAAAGCTTGCGACTACCAGAATTCAAATGCAGTTTTTGAAAAACAAAAACAATTCCAAACATACTCTGCGTCTGGTAGTCGATTGGCCAGTCTGCTTTTGTTATGCCAATACAAAAAGATGTTATTTTTAGATTACATTTTCCTACCGCTCCCCTTTTCCCTCCTATACTCTTGTTACTCAAGCGAATTTGAATTTACCTCAATGCCTCCCTTCTAAGCCGGTGTCCCCACTAACGTTATGAAAAACAAGCAGGAACAACAGTATGTCTGGTCGTGCGTCCGTAGACATTTTGTATTTTCCCAATAACTTGGCTAATACTGGGACTATCATATTATTTAAAACAGATTCTTGCTCAGTGAACTCTAAGTTATACTACCATATGATTTTTATGGTCAGATTCATATTGGGTTAGATTTTCAATTTTTGTCATAGTCAATCGTCAAATAAATATTTTACACAAGACCGCCATCTTTCCCTCTTTTCCATCTCGCCAGCATGTATTTTCAAATAACTAACTTGTTTTTGTGACGTCAGAAACATTACCGCGAGGAGGCAATAAAATTGTCTGCGTGTTTGCCTCTGTTGGCTTTGCTCCAGCGTGTATATATGCATGGCAGAATGTGTCAAGCGAAGCGGGGTGTTGGCGTGGCTGGTTAAGAATTGGCGTTAATAATTTGTATTGTATCGTGTAACACTACCAAAAAATGTAAGGATTACTACTAAATTTTGCGTTAAAGTTGACAGAATACGTTAATTCAGATAGCAGTTTGGCGGCATACTTCCGCAAAATCGTTAATTGTAAGTCTTGGCTGCAGTGTGTATGCAGCAGATCTGGCAAAATGTTAAATGTTGGTAGTACGTTTTCGAAACCGAAACTAAAACTCGTGTAAGATTTTTACCGTGGGATCGTTCTATAGGCGTTAGCACTGCACAAAATTCAGCGCTATGCTGGCGTGTGAGAGGATCACCGTCAGACACAATAGGGCGGGTTTATTTATTATCATTTTATGACTAAAATCTTACTGAAATGAGCGATTATTCTCGCAGATTTTACTACACTAGGGTCACCTTTGCTGTCGGTTTTCCGCATGACTAGCTACAAGAAATCACCAGCGCTTGCTGTAGTGGTTTGTTAATATACTAGTTTCATATGTTGAGGTTGCCAGCCTCATATATATATATATATATATATATATATATATATATATATATATATATATATATATATATATATATATATATATATATATATATATATATATATATATATATATATATATATATATATATATAACCACTTAGACAACATGTCAAATTTACATTTGTAAAATAATTGTTACACTTACCCCAAAGTTTTGGGAATACACAATCTCCTCGCGCAGGTTAAGATGGACATGAGCAATTTAGGTTATATGCTCTCGAGCCACTTGGTCTGGAAATTTTGATTCCCTTGTATGATGGGTAAATCTGCTAAACACATGGCCTGGGAAACTATGGATTCCTCTTCGACGGTTGTTCTGGGATACACTTGGTCTGGGAAAGTTTCTCTTATGTCGGGTGATCAAATTCCTTAGGGTTCCAGTCTGGGTATTTAAAGTACTGGTCCCTTAAGTTTGCAGTCTCTGTATTTATAACGGCGGGCTTACTTTTTAAGGTTTTAAGTTTCTAAAATACTTCGGTCTGTCACTTATAAGTGTAGAATTCTCGGTCCGATCCTTCTCTTTTTGGCTTTTTATGAGTTGCTCGTTTGAAGTTATGAAGCTGTCTGTTCTGTGTCTCTGAGTTTGCTAGATTATATTTCCCACTTCTCAGTTCAAGTCACAGATGGTACTTCCGCCAAAATATCCAATTAAATTCAATGTTTATTCCGGCTCTCACTTCAATGCAATCGTAAGCTCTTTTTCACTATGTGGGTTGTGGTATTTTAATTTATAATCTCCCCCGCATGTTTAAAACACTACATTTAATATTCCAACGCATGACCTCTTTATAATAAGACGTAATATTTCCGGTGGCTTCTTGTGCTCTCTCACAAACAACATGTGACCATGTTTGCATGCCGTAATGTCTTCCGCCAAGATGTCTACCCAGACAGATTATCTGTAATAATCTCACAGGAATGGCCCGGCGAAAGCTATTATTTCATATCACCTGTGTTTACGTGCCTTCTTCGGACAGTCAAACAAAAGAATCGCCGGCCGCTCAGACAAACAATATGGTTGTCCAACGAGGATCGTCTATTTATCATAGGTTGGCTATGCGACTCAAAGAGATAAACCGGTGATAATGACTGGGTAAAGTTACGATAATACCCCAGTTCACCTAAGCCTGAGTAGTGGTCACAGTAGAAGAATGTAAGGGCAATAAATATGCCAAATAATAGGATGATGAATGAGAAACATCAAGAAGTGAAGAGATACTGCCGGAGTGAATGAGAGTTATAAAAAAGCACGACTGATTTCGTCACACACTTCATAAGAGAAAGGAGAGACATCAAACACCAAGTAAAACAACTGTAAAGAGGCAGAACAGAAAACACAACTGCTCTCAATATATTGGGAGCTAAACAGGAAAGTGAAAAAGGGTGCCATTCAAGATAAAAGAGAATTTATTGAAAAGCTAACAGAGGAAGCCGAGATTGCGACAAAAAAGGAGACTTGAAAACATTATTTAATATTACTAGAACTTTATCTAAGAAACAGCTAAACCACAATACAACAGTAAAGAGCAGAGAAGGATAAAGCATTAGCAATGAAGAGAAACAAAGGGCCAGATGGGCTGAATATTTTAAGAAAATCCTAAACCGAAACCAACCAATACAACAACCCATCATAGAACCAGCAGAAGAGCCACCACAGTGCAACATGAACCCACCCACTAAACAAGAGATCTCTCGGGCAATAAAACAGCTGAAAAATGGGAAGGCCGCAGGACCAGATGGAATACCACCAGAATCCATGAAGGCAGAAATACCATACACTACAGAGTTGCTACACCAGCTCTTCAAGAGCTGGAAGGAAGGCCACATTATCAAGCTGCCAAAGAAAGGAAACTTGACTGTATGTAGCAAATAGAGGGGTATAACACTACTAGCTATGGCTGGAAAAATTTTGACCAGAGTTTTGTTTGACCGTATTAAGAAGGCGGTGGATGACAAACTCAGAGAGGAACAGGCAGAATTTCGTGCAGGAAGATCATGCACAGGTCAGATAGCAACACTTTGAATCACCGTAGAACAATCAAATGAGTGGCAGACCCCCTTCTATATAAATTGTGTGGACTTCGGAAAAGCTTTCGACAGTATAGACCGTACTGTGATATGGAAAATCCTGAGACATTATGGAATCCCAGAGAAATTCATTAAAATCATCCAAGATTTCTACCAAGAAATTCATTAAAATCATCCAAGATTTCTACCAGGAGGCCTCATGCAAAGTAGTACACAAAGGAAAACTATCAGAGCCCTTCACAGTACTCAGTGGGGTCAGATAGAGATGTCTGCTATCACCAACAATTGTTCTCATGGTCATAGACTGGGTTATGAGACAGACAACGGAGGGAGAGAAAACTGGAATACAGTGGACATTTAATAAACAACTGGAGGATTTAGACTTTGCAGATGATTTGTGCCTTCTATCACATAGACAGCAAGATATGCAGGAGAAAACAAATAGATTAGTAACAGAAGCAGCAAAGATGGGACTAACATAAATGTAAATAAAACAATGGAAATGAGAATAAATAATAGGCAGATGGACTCGATGATCAAGTCATTGAAGAAGTAGAAAGCTTTACACATCTGGAGAGTAACATTGACAAAGGAGAGGTAACAGCTGGTGACGTCTGCTCAAAGATAAATAAAGCCAGAAGCGCTTTTAATGCCCTTCGACCAATATGGAACTCCTCAGCTATATCCAGAGAGAACAAAATTAGAATCTTTAACTCAAATGTTTAGTCAGTCTTGCTGTGTGGCTCAGAGACATGGCATGTCTCAAATGGTATCACCTCAAAGCTACAGACATTTGTAAATAGATGTCTCCGACGGATCCTCCGTATAAGATGGCCAGATGTAATAACAAATATAGAGCTAAGGAAAAGATGCGGGCAACAGCCAATACAAACAGACATTAAGCTAAGAAGGTGGGGATGGATAGGACATACACTCAGAAGAGAAAAATCAAGCATAGCCAGAATTGCCCTTGACTGGAACCCATAGGGGAAAAGAAGAGTGGGGAGGCCAAAGAGAACTTGGAAAAGAACTGTTGAAGAGGAGGCTAGGGAAATTGGAATGACTTGGGCACAGCTGAAAAAAGACAGCCCAGAATAGAAATCGATGGAGAGCAACTGTTTCAGCCCTATGTTCCACGGGGAACGAAAAGGAATGATGATGATGATGTGTACGATTTATATCAATATTGTAATCTCAGCTGACAGTGATGATTGTTATAATCTTTAACTAATTTAAATTGTTTTTATTAAGTGTACATTTCTTTTATAATATACTGTAATACACACTTTTTCAATAAACGATATATATCTGGAAGCAATTGGATTTCTAGTTCTTTCAATTGAGGAGCATCTTACTTCGCCGTTTAAAAAAAAAAAAAAAAAAATTTGCCTCGTTTTGGCGAGGTGCGCTTCGTTCAGCCTAGACATAGTGTCCGTTGGTTATATTAGGGCGTATGTTGCCGTGGGATAATGATAACGAAGAGAAAGAATTCGTTGATAACGACTTAAGTTTTTAAAAGTTTTGTGATTGGGGGGCGGTTGAAAAAAAAAAACAGAAATTGCGTGACTTCGTGTTTGGACGGCCCTCCCTAGTTAAAATGATCTAAATGCTCCCCCTTCCCCCGGTACTTAAATGAGTAACCCTTGTAGGTTTTCATCCGACATTAGAACCAACAAAGTCCAAAGATTACTGAGAGTAAAAGTCGAGAGCGCTGCATAAAATGAGTTTCATGAAGTGCTTAGTGACGTAAACAGACTCCATAGTCTGTCGGAGTTTATCGATTAGACTGAAGGTTAAAATAGAAAAATTGTGTGTCGGTCAATGGTGATTCTGTCTGGGGAAATTGTGTATCATGGAACGTGTTTAGATGCAAAAAATACACCAATTATGGTTTCCGTGTATTTATTGCTTGATCTAGTCAAGACATTTGTAGACTACATGATTACACTTGTAAAAAGAATGGTTACATTAACATGTATGTTATAGCTAATTTATAATCTTCACTTTTGGTCTTTCTAATACAAAGTCAACATGAACTGCAGCAATAAAAACAACAACAATAACTAATATTACCGTACTGCTTATTGTTAGGGCTTACGAATAAAGAGGAAAGTTACTTATCCCAACATATCCCCTTTCAATAAATAAATACGCATAAAAAGGTAATAGCAGGCACTGGAAGGAAATAAAAAAAGTACAAAACTAAACAACAGAAACACAAAAGAAGTGTTTGGCTTACAGGGGGTTTGAACCGAGGAACATCCGAACGGCAACGTCGCATCGCAGCGGGAATGAATTGTTACTATCCACCCTGTCAAATAAGCACCAAAACCATAGTGCTACGTGGACAGGGGTCATTAGCACAAACCCTCCACGTAACACACGAAGGTCACGGGAACGATCCAGACTAATTAGAGACGCAATTACTTCTATAGCTTTCCTATTAATAAACAGAATAGACCCGATTACACACGACAAAGGCCGTAACACACTGTGTCTAGTAAATGATAGGATGGGTGTGAAAAAAATCGAAAAATGGTGATTCGTCTGTTCGCGGGCAGCAAAAGTGTTAGGACTTCGATGCTTTTTAGGGAAGTACCTAGGTTTTATTTTATATTTATTTAGGTTCTTGTGTGTCCTATCTAGCCTTCACTTTCTTTCCTTTCCCTGACGTAGGCCTTGTGGCCGTAACATTGGCTGTTTTCTTTGTCTTTTGTCCTCGTAAGACGAATCACCTTTTTTCAATTTTTTTTCTTCACACCCATCCATTGTACTCCACGTCTTACCGCAGTTCACCTCATCTTCCTCTAGTAAATGATAGAATAATGATACAAGAACAGTATAGTAAGGTAGGTTTGTATGGTTGTATAATATACAAAATATAAAGAGTATAAAGAGAGAACTCGAGGCCTGTGAACATTAAATAAATACACAATGGGGTCGCCCCCATATGACGTCAAGTAATTTTTGCCATTTTTACCCCTCCTTCACGTGACGTCACATATCTCTTAAACACCCGCACCCAACACCCCCACCACCACCATAACTTCTTTAAGTAATACTGAAAAGCAACAACGTAATCGAATGTAAATTAGTTACCTAGTCATCATCACCATCATCATCATCATCATCATCATCATCATCATCATCATCATCACCTTTCAACTCTTGAAGGAGCATATGCTCAAGGTTTTTGAATACCCTCTTCATCCCCTCCATGCTTGCCTCCAGTTCATCTCTCTATGTATTCCCTGGTCTTCCTCTGTCTCTCGTTCCCTGAGGATTATAGAACAAAAAAAAACTGCCTGGTAAATCTATTAGCAGGTTTGCTCATTGTGTGTCCTATCTGGCACTTGTCTGGTTCGTGTCATAAATTCAACATTAGTGATCTTGCCATACCACTACAATCCTTCTATTTTAGGCAACCACCTAATTATGAGAGCGTCCTTGGTTAGAACGCATGCCTCTCGCGGCAAATGTGGCGGGTTGGAACCACGGCGGCGTCACGCTGCAGTCTATCATCTGTAAATGAATATGGGACTGCTCTTGTGTCAGGAAAGACAAAGGCAGCGATGAGGGGAAGTGGTTACTTGATCTAGTATAGTTAAGTCTCTAACATTTCTCTCCCCTACTGCAGTATCTGCTATGAGCCTACCATTTATTGATCCATTTAGTGAAAGTCTGAAACTTTTTGGTTGTTGTCTTCCTTGTTCTACTTGTTCTTCTTTTTCCCCCCTCTGATCCTTAGCCGCCAACTGTCAAAGCAGTCAGTGGCCATCACGCCTGGTGGCGTCTTGTAGGGCAGCAACAAACTGCTTCCACCTTGTTAGGTCGGCGGCCATCCTTCGGACAGTGCCTTTCTCTCCCCCCCCCCCCTTTTTTTTTCTGGTTCATTCTTTACATCTCAGCCTCCACAATTTTCCGCCAAGTTATTTTTGGTCGGCCTCTCTTTCGCCTCCCCTCGAGGGCCCATAGCATAGCTGTTCATGTTCAGAACCATACAATTGGACTGACCTGACATTTGAATTGATTATGATTTGTGTGTGAGAATTGACCTCCTTTGATCTCCATCCATTTCTTTGATCTCATCAGAATGTTGTCACGATTCTAATAATCTACTTCTGTTTAAAATATATATACAGTATATATATATCCTATATTTCAGTTGAGATTATTATATTAACTGGTAAATATACCCGTCAAAATAATGACCAAGAAATAACTAAACCTAACGTCTTAACCTTTCAGCATCTGCAGCACATTTCGAAGACTGGGGTACTCATTTTGTTGATTCTGAAGGACGTTATTTTTCCCATTTATGTAAAGTTTTGAAGGAAAAAATTGTTCGCTTTCTTTTCAAGAGATGTAATTTATCATCTTCCCTGTCGAAGGGAAACAATCAAACAGCCAAAATATAATAACAATAAAGCATATGTAGGTTTGTGACACTTTACTATGTGTTTTCTATTTATTATTTCAATTATAACTGCAACTTTGGTAGGGGAAAAAGATGCGTGCTATATTGAGCACCGTGCAGTTTAAAACAGGGGTTTGTAGCGTGAGGTTTTTATTGTATCTAAGATCAGTATAGTACTGACAATACAGAAATAGAATTTCTGCAGGAAAATGGTGAAGTCCCAGTGTATGAGAGAACTACTGGTATCACAAATTAGTTACGGCTGTGAATGATCTGATCTCGAAAAATTAGTAGAGAGGAGACAGTCATAAAATGCCACCCCGCTGTGTAACTAACTGTGATATTAAAACAAGGAAACAGATTTCACTTAACAATTATAAACTTGACAAGTCGTTCAAATACAATTTCCTTATTTATTAAGTATATACACTATCTACTCTTGTGCTGAAAAGTGGATGTTGGAAGATGGAATGCAATGGATTTGTAAGTTTACATATGATATATATATATCATATATTTATATATATATATATATATATATATATATATATATATATATATATATATATATATATATATATATATATATATATATATATATATATATATATATATATATATATATATAATATATATATATATATATATATATATATATATATACATATATATATATAACAAGTCTTCCAATTATAGGAACACAAATTATATCAGCTGTGCTGTTAATCAATTATAGTGGGAGCCGCGCTGGTGTAATGGCTTCGGCGTTGTACTGGCGACCAGGTGTTCATGGTTCAAACCCGGGCGTCGGCGTTTGAAGAAATGTTTACGGCCGGAAATTTGACTGAATAGCCTGAACGGCTCCTGTGATAAACCCTCTGTGGATGGGAAGGAGCGAAGCTCCTGACCGGGTTGGAAGGAAAGTCCTCAGGTTCCCCAGCCTCGCAATGACATGTCATTGGGCCGAAGGGCTGAAAGCCCAAGTGCCGCTGGTTAAGGAAAAAAAAAAAAAAAAAAAAAAAAAAAAAAATCAATTATAGTAAATGTATCAGCTGCGCTGTTAATCTTGTCTCTCACTAAGCTAAATCACTTATTCTTCCTTGACAGTTAAATGCTCACAATTGCCGACGGAAATGGTACTAATGTGTACTCATCTCTTAGAACAGTTCTGTCCTTCCTAATTTGTTGCACACAACACCCGCTGATGATCGTTTCTTTAGCCCACCCAAGACTGATTGGGACTAAGGATGTAGCTCCGGTACAATCACTGTGCTCCTGCGAAGTTCCAGGCAGCTGGATTGACTCGAAAATACGACCTCAGGTTGGATGACACGAATAAACCTGTAACAAGGCAAAAATAGGGGCTAATTTCTGTCATCAAGCCCACCTATTTCTAGTGTATGTGAGATGAGCGTGTCTCAGGAGTCTGCATGTGGGATGAATGTCAACATGGCTCAGTAGCAATAGCGAGACAGGACAGGTGTCTACTTGCACAACATTCTTTCAAAACATGAATACATCCAATAATTTGTACACCGTATGATACAACCGTTTCCTTCCACCTATAATATACCAGGCCATCTCTGATAAGTGCTATACTGGTTGGTAAAATATATCCTAACAATACTGTTGTAGTTATATGAGTCCTAATAAGGACTGTTAGGTTATATTTCGGGTTTGTTTTTCTTCTTCAACAATCATACCAGGAAATACAATCATTATACCTAATTCGCCAAGATATAATCAGTATACCTGATACATTCATAAAAAAAAAATCTAAAGTTATATTAAATATATACAGGTGTAAGCTATTTTCTGGTGGTTTCCTTCTTCAACAGTCATACACAATCACTATACATGATACTATAACATACAATCATTACACATGATATAGTCATAGGTTATATTCAGGTTGGAGTTATATGAGTGGTTATATTTCAGAGAGGAGTTACATGAGTCCTAACAAGGACTGTTTTGGTTATATTTCAGGGTGGAGTTATATAAGTCCTAACAAGGACTGTTTGGTTATATTTCGGATTGGTTTTCGTCTTCATCAATCATATCAGGAAATACAATCATTATACCTAATTCCCAAGATACAATCAGTATACCTGATACATTCATAGTAATACAAAATATATTAAATATATACAGGTGTAGGTAGTATAAATGACACACAAAACATACAATCATTATATATCTGACGTGGGCCTATTCTCCTACAAGTTTATAGTAAGTTTACCTACCCTCTAAGATTAATACAAGCCAGATTTGGACTCGACTTTAGTGAAGCAAGAGTGCCCGGTCACGCAGATAAGCAATAAATCAATCTTGACAGCTTTCTCTTCCCCCAGTCGGTGTTGCTGGCCTTCGTGTTTGTGTGTGTGTTTTTTTTAAATAAAATGCGCCCGTTTATATAGGTAGACGCAGGGAATCTGCCAGTGCGTAAGGAACTCTTTTGATTGGTTCTCGACGATTTGGTACATTTTTATTGCCGACGATTTCGTACTTTCCATGACCCATTTCCGAAAAACAGGGCTTATGCCTAATTTTATTCTGTCTGCCGCCATCTTGCGGGAACAAGATGGCGTATACTTCGTGTAATTTAATCTGTCTCAGTCTGTTGAACGTGGATTGGCTGTGCATATGTATTAACAAAGAAGTGGGTTTACACACACGTTTCACGACAGGGTTCTCAACCTTTCTTTGCCCATGGCCCCATTTGAGCCTTATCTACCTCTGTGGCTCCTCTCATAGTGCCTGTTAGATGGAAAACATACTTTACCATCGTACTGTATGCATGTAGGCATATCTGGAATCATCCTTATATGACTTCCAGTTATGCACAATGCTACAATATAAATATATGGAAGTGAACCTCTGTTCGTGAGGCCTCATTGACTCTTGAAATCATCCATATACTTCCAGTGATTCCCCATGTGGTGAAACTTGTTGAGAACCCAGCATTGCACATTAAGCTTGGAGAAGTCACTTGAGCCCATGCGTAATTCTTTGGCTTTGACCTGGTTGACCGCAAGCAGGAGGACCTCACTATGGACCCAATGACAGGCAGGGGGAGCTTAGAAGTGGCCCTGCAGGACGTGATAATTTCTTGGGACAGCCAGAACCAGAGCACAGTATTTTAGCTCTGCATAGTTGGAGAGCCCCCTTGGATGGCGGGGAATGCACTTTATGCCACGCACTTCTTACTCCTAGCGTGAGGCCAGATGTGACATCCATTAAACGCAAGCCAAGCTGGAGAAACTGGAGCTATGACGTCAACTCAGCACTTCCGAAATGGCAGAAAAACCACAGGAAAATCCTAGATCTGCAGTGTACAAAAAAACCAAGAAGTCTTCAAACTGGTATTGGTTGCAAAAGAGCAAGAAGCTCAGAAACCCTAGTTCAACAACAAAACCATCTTATTGTGGCCCCCTAGAAATACAGCACGGCACCCTGATGGACCACATGACCCATGTTGAGATCCACTGGTTTATAGCACACTGCAACATTGGTGGGTGGGGACAAGTTTGTGACGGGAGGTGACGCCTAAGAGAATTAAATATATAGGGGATATCAGTCGTCCACAAGGTATATTTTAAAAATCTATTGCGGATAAAAGTTAACTATTGCAGATAAAAGTTAACAAATGTGGATAAAAGTTAACTATTGCTGATAAAGGTTAACAAAAGCAGATAAAAGTTAACTGCTGCTGATAAAAGTTAACTGCTGCTGATAAAAGTTAACAAATGCGGATAAAAGTTAACTATTGCAGATAAAAGTTAACTACTGCTGATAAAAGTACAAATATAATTTATGTATGAAGTGAGTGTGACTCTTATATTTGTGTGAGACGTCACATTTGTCCAGAATCCCCCCCCCCCCCATCCCCCCCCCTCGCCCCCACCCCGTCCCCCCCCCCCCCCCCCCCCCCCATCGTCACAAAATTGTGGAAACCCCCCCTTTTTTTTTCTCCCCTCTGCGTGACGTCATATGTGGACGACCCCATAAACAGGTAGACCTAATAGCAGGCACTCGTAGGAAATAAAGAAGCAGAAAAACAACAGAAGTGATTGCCTTACCGGGAATTATTGATATCTACCCACCTTTAGCACATTTCGGAATAAAGAGGGCGTAGGGCCTATATACACACCAAAATCCGACTATGAATCTAAACACTATTTTTACTGCTATCTACATACTATTGCCACTACTTTTAATAAAAACGACTACTTCTGCTGCTACTAATACTGATGCTACTACTACTGCTGCTGCTAATCCTACTATGTATGGCTCTGAAACATGTAAAAAACTTCGTCGAGATAGGAATGAAGCCTGATGTGCGAGGGGTAAAGATGGCATGGACAAACTATGAAAGGATGGCACAGGACAGGGAGACAGCGTGAACTTGTTGAAAGCTTTGAGCTCCACAGGGAACTGAATTGGGAAAGCATGAATATTTATTTGAATATATCAGACGCAAAAATTCACGACTTTCTAAACATGTTCCTGTGTGTTAACAGAAAGAAGAGATAAACATAGAGAACAAAATACGCGTTTTGAAGAACGAGGATATCACGCATGTTATAAAAACGCTACAAAAATTAACAGGTGTAAACATCTTGAAGTTTACAAAATGAGCGTGACGTGAACGATTTAACCCTCGTCCTCCTGTGTCATTGTGAAATGTCGATATCAAATGTGTAGTCAAGCATTCAGCGAGTGTGTAGCCTTTATTTTGAGATTACAAACCAGCTATGCTTAATTCTATAGATGAAGATAAAAACAAACATACACTACATCAAAACAACATATTTATGATAGTGTTTGTTTAATTTTATGTTTTTGTTTAAAGCCCCAATGCACGAATACACATCAATTTATCAGTTTCGTTTCGTTTACTTCTCAGGGCAAGGTCTATTTTTATCGACGCGAAGGCCTTCGTCTCGTGTCGTTCCCGAATCCCGAACTACAGTATTCCGTTCTCGACTGCCGGCAAGAGAGGACGTGTTTAACGAATGGTTTTGCCGAATGCGCCTTCCTTCATTGATTCTGTGAAGCACAATTTTATTTTGCAAGACAGTGTTTGGAAATATCGCAATTTGAACAGATTCATGTGTAAGTGATGCAAATGTGTTTGTGGATATGCGTTGAATTTCAGACGTCACGCAACGTACAAAGCGTTTGTGGGAAATGGCGGTAAAAATGTAGGTCACATGATTGTCAGTAGGCTAGGTCGCCGTTAGGCCTGTGACCTGCTCGTAGGCCAGCCCATAATAAATGTTAGGCCTGTTATCGCGATCAGAGGAGCACCACATGTCGAGTAGAAGGATACACTTGAACAAGAAACGGTCCACACTCACGTCTAGATAATGTGTAGGTTATGGTTAAGTTCTTTGTCCAGGTTTAGTCTCTGATATATGCATTTCTTGTTTTAAGAATGTTTAAGGGGACTGATTAAAATGAATGCTTAAATAAGCTGTAGCTTTAGTTTTATTTAGGACTGCTAGAGAAGCGTAAATAGTATTAACTGGGATATTTATACAGGTAATATTCGGCCAATTGGAAGAAACAGTTTATTTAGTAGTATTTTTTTAAGTGCATGCTCTTTATATGCGTACATAAAGGTTATGTAATTTATTTCATCACTCTTAGGCTACATAACTTGGGGTATAGAAAAATAGTTTGAGGTGAAGGCTGTTAATTTTGACCTTTGACCTTCGTATCTCAAAAGCCCAAATGCATGCTGTTTAGCTTTTTTGTTTTGTTCAGGCAGTAGCCTAAACCTAAATGTTATTATTTTAAAAAATACAGACAGTAAATAAAACTAGTTTAGCTGTTGTCATACACATAATAACACCGCATTTTATTAATCCCTTTACACATGTGCTGCTTTGTTGGCTCAGAATACTTACATAGGCTACTGTACTCCAAACTAGTTTGGCTTTTTTTTTCTACCGTACTTGTATTATTCATTTATTGAAGAAAAGTGACACTAGATGGGTTTGGTTGCTCGTTATTAAAAGTGTTTCTTCTGTTTTGCAACTTAAAAATTCTTGGAGTTTCACTTGTCATACTTTCAGCAGGTTTTGGACTGAAATAAATTGTTTCGCAACGTTCTTATTCGTTAGTAATAATTAGTGAATTCTTAGCAGATTTAATTTGTAGTCCCAGTTTTTAATAACCATGTTGAAAAATGCTTGGCCATCAGGATACCCTGGAACTATAAAAATCTTTTTCTTGTCTAAATTAATTTTGAAATTTGACAACTTAGGTAGGCTAATGTTGTTCACTGTGCATATAGTTAAAAATTTAGTATATGGTTGGAATGATGAAAAGTGGCATGTGTTCCATCCAAATAAATCGCCCACATTTGGGTTGGGGTTTAGGAATCCTAACCCATATCCCTTATTACTGCATTCCTAAATTCTTTCCTTAACCTCAAGAATCCACTGTCCCAATATACAGTTCAGATATGACTAATCCCAGCAGTCCAGCTCGGTGACATCAAAAGATTTTCACATGTAGCCAGCCTACTTGAGACTCCCATAACCGGGTTATAAAGATGCAGGGTATTGGGCAGTGTTTACAACCCGACAGGGGAGGTAGGCCTACAGATGATAATGCATGAATCGATAAATAGTCATTTGCTTCAGAAGCAGTTTGTTCTGGAGTGAAATATCTGCATTTCTTAGAACACTAGGCCTATAATTTATCTTGGGGTTTTGTTTTTTTTGCACTATGGAAAGAAATTCTGAAGTGAAATGACTGAGTTTCTGAGAACAGTTAGCCTAACTTGAAAAATATTTTAACAAATAAAATGGCATTTGATCAGTTTTACAAATTAAAGGTACACAGGAAACACGGGACGTTTCTGGTTTATTGAAAAATATTGTAGAGTACTCAGGAGGAAGTCCTAGGGTGACATGACAGAACTTTTTAACTTTTCAAATCTTTTTATAGCACCAGGGAGGGGAGTTCTGAAGTGATCTTTCTTAGGGCATTGTAATTTATCAGATGTATAACACTAGGGCTGGACATTCTGGGGTGAAATTACTACATTTACCATAAAATTGTAATGTGGAATGATACAGCCTGTAGCACGAGGGAAGGAAGACAGGAGTGAAATTGTTGCATTTACTATATACATTAAAACTTGGTAAATGTTGTATAGCACTGGAAGGGAGAGGGGAAGTCTACAGTGAAATAACTGCCTGTCTTAGAATATTGAAACTTGTCAAAATTTGCACTAAGGAGCTAGGTTGTGAAATTAAATGTATCTCCTTGGATTTTCCTCAGATTTCTATCATGCTGTTGTCATCAGCAACTTTAGTGCCATTTGCAGAATCATCATTTTCCTTTTTGCTTCATGTGCAGCATGGAGCCACCACTTCAGCTGGTCCCCTTACAGGAAGTCTACACCAAGCATTCACATACTCTTGTAGTGGTTTCTGCAGCAATTTGTTTTACAAGATGAGGTTGCCAGGCTCATGCACAACCTCATATTAATTGCCTTGTGCGACATTGCCTGATGGAACAGTTAGCTTATTCTTTCTTTGTCTCAGAGACACCACCCCCCCCCAAGGAAACTACATGAGCAATTTTGCTGAACAATGACTAGTAAATATTCAAATGTTCCAGATAATATTAATTGATCTTGGGGGAGTGGGAACAAAAATTAATACTACTTCAGCAACGTTGGGAGTCTGAAGCCTTCCATTTATCTCTGTGTATTTACCCTAAATATTTATTATGCTATTGTGGCCAGCATCTTTAGCCCAATTTGCAGAATAGAAAATAGTAAATAGTCAGATGTTTCGGACGATGTTTGCTGTTTTCAGAGGGAAACGAAAGTTGAAACCACTCCGCTAACACTTGAAGTGACGGGGGATCAGATAACAAAATGTTAGTGATTTGATTTGTTGCATACTGGTGTGATCGCTGGGAATCCACATTTTCCTGTTCATGATCGGCAATTGCAGTTTACCTGCCTGGTGAAATGTTAAGCATGTAATAATGTAGTGGGGTGGTTAACAGTCACAGTCAGAACTGTCGGGTAGGTTGTTTGGGTAATTTTGTTGTAGCTCCAGGCCCAAAGGGTTAAGACTGTATTGAACACATTTTCACGGTTCTTCATTTTAACCCAGTATATATTTAAAAAAACAAAAATAAAACAAAAATAAACTGCGTCCTTCACAATCTTATGTTTGCATGTGGGTTTTTTGAGAATGGATTAGATTAATGCAGCTTTTCTCAACCATATAATCCTGACGGAACCCTTGAAATAATTATTCAGGTCTAATGGAACCCCTGCATAAAAATGATTATATCTTTAGCTCACGATAATTTTAATTAATGCTATTTACATGAAAATTTATTGACAACGTTGTGTAGTAAAGCTACTAAAAACGATAGGCCCAAGCAATATGAGTAAAAATATAGCCTAAGACACAGTTTTATACAAAACTTTAAACCTTCCCCCATTTATTATCTTTTTTTCAATCACGATCGCTCTCGGAATCCTAGGGTTATGCGGAAACCCAGTTGAGAAACGCTGGATTAATGTACGAGGGGCGTTCAGAAAGTAATGCACCACATCGTTTTTCTCAGGAGCTGTTTATCCCAAAAGCATGAAATTTATACACAATATACATGGATATGTCATGTAAACATCGGTATTATTCAACATAATCCCCATCAACTTGTACGGCTTTACACCAGCGCGAAACAAGTGCATGTATTCCTAGCCCATACAAGATTTTGTCTTGATGATGTAGCCATTTCTTCGCTTCATGAATCACTCCTTCATCATCTTCAAACCTTGTCCCACGGAGTGCATCTTTAAGTGAACCAAATAGATGAAAATCAGAGGGTGCCAAATCGGGACTATAAGGTGGATGGGGTAGTACAGTCCAACCCAATTTGGTGATTGCTTCCCGTGTTGCCAGACTTGTGTGAGGTCGCGCATTGTCGTGAAGGAGAAGCAGGTCTGCTGGATTCTTGTGCGGCCGAACTCTGCGAAAACGTTAATTGAGTTTTTTCAGTGTCTTAATGTAAGCTTGCGAATTGATTGTCTCTCCTCTTGGCATAACGTCCACAAGAATCACACCTTCAATGTCCCAAAAGACAGTGATCATGACCTTTCCAGCTGAAGGAATTGTCTTGAATTTCTTTCTTCGTGGTGACTGCGGAAGATGCCACTCCATTGACTGTCTTTTTGTCTCAGGTTAAAAATTATGTGCCCAGGTTTCGTCACCTGTAACGATCTTGCCAAAAGGTTCTCTCCATCAGCATTGAAGCGCTCCAACAATTCAGAAATTGCTTTCCTTTGCAATCGGTGGTCATTTGTGAGACTTCGAGGAACCCATCTTGCACAAACCTTAGAAAATCCGAGAGTTTTTATAACTGCATTTGCACTACCAATGCTGACTGACAGCTGTAAGGCCAATTGTTGAATAGTGATTCGCCTATCAGTAAGAATAATGCCCTCAGCGCATTTCAACATTTCTGCGTTGGTGGCTGTGGCAGGACGTCCACAGCGCGGCCGATCAAGCAGCTCCATATCTCCACTTCCTGATTCTTTGATTCTCTGAACCCAGCGACTGACTGTACTCCTGTTGACTGCAAAACTTCCATACACATCACATAGACGCTTGTGAATGTTCACAACAGTTTCTTTCTCTGCAACGAGAAATTCTATCACAATTCGCTGCTTATAACGCAAGTTGCTAACACGCTCCATTTCAACGGTTTAGGGCAGCCGTATTATTTGGCCGGTTGCAGTGCAATTTGGTGCACACAATTGGCACATGCCATATTTGAAGTGTGCAAAATTTCATGCTTCTATCTTCATTATTAGCTGAGAAAAACGATGTGGTGCATTACTTTCTGAACGCCGCTCGTATCAACAGTTGAAACTTCTTACACAATATGTATTAATCAATAGCTGAGCTAATCTAATAATTCAACATTTGTTAGTTGACATTGTCATTGTTACAAGTGTTTATTGTCATCCAGATAAGTCACCCACACTGTTAGGGTCTGGTTTATGATACCTTACCCATACCCTTATTATTGCGAACCTTTATTTTTATGTTTTACGATCATAGTGAACACATGTCCCATTGTTGTTCATTTCAATCCATTTGTCTCTTAAAACATGAATTTCCCAGTGTAGTTTTCAGCATCTCTGAAGAGAAAAAGAGAGAACAGGCCTACTACACACTCATGCATGTCATACAAGGTGACTAATATGAGGTTGGGCATGGGGCTGGCAACCTCATCATATAAAACTAACTGCTACAGAAACTACTACAAAAGCATGTGATTGTCTGGTACAGGCTTCCTGCAGTAGAGGCTGCATACTCAATAAGGAGCACAAAAGAAGATGTTGATGATGATAATACATGAATTGAATCTATTTTGGCTTCAACTCTTATTAACGTTATCACTATATGTTACTGACAAAATGAGGTGGAACATCCTTAGTTAAATCAACTGTGTTAGTCATAACCATATCATTTTGCTGTATTCATTTGCAGGTAATATTTGAAAGGTTGCATCATTACAAAACACTGATGGTTCGCCTAATATATGCTGCACAACCTTATGGATTTCAACCCACTGGACATCTTAGCCGCAGCAGCACTTGGAGAAAAAGATGCTCCATCTGATGTGAAAGCTTCAAAACAAAGCCAAGCCGGCAGTGCTGGTGAGACCGCGAACTCTGAATCTGTTGAAAGTAAAGATGCTGATGAAGATTCAAATCAAGAAATGGGAAAAACAACAAGCAATAATCTAAAGTACACCCATAGTGCAAAAGACACTGAACAAATGGCTCCTCAGAAAATGCCATGGAGTCCAGAAACACTTATGTCAGGTCACCTAGAAGGGATAACTAGTATGCAGCAAAAGTTTTCACTTGATGACCTTGTAAAGGACATAAAGAAGAAGGGGTTGGAAGTTGAGCTACAAAAAATCATTGATAAAAATGCCACTACAGACATGTTTCCAAAGGAACAGCTTAATGATGATCTCAGCAGTGGTGATGTAAAACTGAGACTGAACAATAATGTGGTGTCAAATAAAAATGCAGTGAATGCTGTCTCTGCAGAGGAGTCCAGATCAAAAAATTCTGATAATGAAAATGCTAAAGAGGACTCTGCCAAAGTGCAGGAGTGTGAGTGGCGAGATGAATCTGTCAGTAATCCAAGTGAAGATACTATGGATTCAAGTTACAGTAAACTGCCAGAACCAGCTTCAGATTCAAGCAGAAATGAGTCTATTTCTCTTGATCATTCATATGCCCTTACCCCAGGCAAAGTACATCCACCTGCAGCATTTGAAGACGATGATGATATCGATGTTTGTTCTGACAGCAGTCCTCTTTCAGAGGATTCAGAGCAACGCTCCCACAACATATCTTTGGACTGTAATTATCTGAAGTTTGGAATAATGGAAGGGGTATCAGCCAGCACTCTGGACTTGTACAAAATGTCCAGATCTGCAATTAGCCGATTTAAATTACCCTCCTCGTCTTCCTCAGCTTCTTCTCCAACTGCAGACCTGGTCTCAAGACCATCTCAGTCTTGGCCTGGTGGTGATGAAACAGGTGATATATTTACAGGAATCAGCTCACCAGTTCCAGCAGCATCTGACCCTACCTCAGCCCACTCTCCTGTAAAACAAGGACTTAAATATGGGAAGTTCAAAATTGGAACATTTGCATCTTTCAGCTCTAGTAGTTTGGAACTAGAAAAGTTTCTCAAGAGCAGACACCACATCAGCAGCAAAAAACTTAACATAGGAATTCCAACAGACATCCGGCTCATCAACACATCTCCAAATTCTCCATCTGCTTATGCAGGTGTTCACCCATTGCTTCACTCTCCAAGCCTAGACTGGGACAGATCAGAAGCGAGCTCAGAGACACAAGATGACAGCTCTGATGCAAGAACTCCACTGAGAATGTCCCCAGACTTCACAGAAAAAGTGACAGAATGGTCACACCCAGTGTTTCATGATCATGATTACTGTGCAAAAGATACAGAATCCATCAATTATGTTGATGACTTTAGAAAGTTTAGCAGTGGGAAAAGAAAGTACACAAAAAGGAAGAGGTTGGATGGAGTGAACCATGAAAAGATTATGAAAGCAAAATATCTTAAAAAAGAATTGCTCAGGCAGGACAATTTAATGAAGTCAGCTTCAGAGCTTGAGCCTTTATGCTCTGATCATACTGTGATAAAAACCAATCCAGTTGGGCGACCACGGAAGAGACCATTTGACAAAATAATTGATGAAGAAATCGACCCAGAGTTGGGAACAAAGCTGAAAATTACAGGAAAGTTTCAAGATCAGTATGTGTATTATTTATCAAAGTCTTCCAGGACTACTGCAAGAAGAAGGCAGTCAGCACCTCCTTTCATGTCAGATAAGATTATTGTGCCAGCACCTAAACCAGGAGATATTGTTGTTCCCCACTTAACAGACGCTGACATAGAAACTGTTCGCATGAAAGGTCGTGGTGCCCTGAATCTACCTGAAAGACCTCATATGACAAATCATCTCCCTGTCCAGTCACTTATCCCAACTTCGAATCACACCAGTGAGTTCATCTCTGATGTGGACAGTCACATTGTCAGCACCATACTTAGCATGGAGAATGACAGTCTTTCTTCTCCAACAACTTCACATGCACCGGACATCTCCAGCTTGAACCTGAATCAGCCAGAACTGACTGAAAGTCTGAGGTTCATGAGTGGAGACCCTAGTATTACATCTGAGCATGTTCTCAACTACCTCCTTAGTGTGGTGAAGGATGAAGGATTGCTTGGTAGTGGATCTGGATTTGATACAAGCAGCTCAGCATTGTTTCAATCTTTACAGTCTGATAACATCTACATCAAGACTGATCATACAGGAGAGCCAGTAGGTGTGATTCAAGATCTTTCATCATTAGACACCACTGGTAGCCCAAATCTCATCAGCTCAGGGCATGGCTTGCTTGACATTACAAAGTCTGTACAAAGCACCAGTTCATTTGATAATCATACAGCACTTGGCACTGCACATATTCATGGACCAGACCATTTTGTTCATTCTGTACACAAAGATTCACTGGAGGAAAATGTCAGTCTGCCCGATGATCTCTCATCATTTATGTCAAACTCTCAGGGAACATCATCATCTAATACAACTCAAGACGGGGATTCACACAGTTCATTGAAGAGCATGTTTGGGTCTGATCTCAGTTCACTGGGTACACCCCAGCTGTCTGCATCTGTTCCTCGGCTCACCTCCATAGAAAAAACATTGGATTACCTTGGTGTAAGGGATGGGGATATCAAATTGGATGACAGTGTTTTCAACACAAAGATGGACCATGATGCTGACTCCTCTCAAGCACTGACTCCAGTGTCAAGTGCATCTGCTGATGACACCCCATGGATTGTCACTGTCACATTATACTTCAATGATGTACCTGCCATCATGATCAACAACCAGCCTTATATTCGCCTAGTAGATATTCACAAGCAGATACTGCCAGCAAAGGACACAGGCATTTTAAAAAAGCGATGCCAGCTGCTCAAGATCCCAGTGCTCAACTGTTCGGAGATGCAGCGTTATTTTCTAGTGCAGTATGGCAGGGCATATAATTCAAAAAGCACTTTAATAGTGTCCAAAGAGCAGGCTACAAATTTGGTGACATATTATGCCATCCCTCAGCCTCGAATTGGAAGGGGTGATGAAGCACACCAACATAGGCCAAACAGCAGTTGTGGATCTGAAGGAGGTACGCGGTCACCTGTCACACAGCTCCCGCCAGGAAGCTCCAAGAAACGTGTGGCTAAAAATTCTAGAAAATCTTCAGTGTCTTTGGGGTAAGATTTGAATTTACACTTTGCAAGTATCACAGTTGTTTTCTGTTGTCATTTTAAAATCTGTTTGTGTACCTTTTGTGCTTTCTTCAACCATACTCATTCAAGACCTTTTTCCCCCCTCCGCGGTACTCAATTTTCCAAAAGTTTTAATCACATATTTTGTGTAACCAGTTACCTTCACGTATTCGGATGTTTAACAGTAAATGATTTATACCTGTGTTTTTGTTGTTGTTCAACTAGGTCTGCTGAGCTTGTTCTTTCAGTCAGTGCCAAAGTGGAAATTAATTGGCATTATCTACATTATAGATTTATGCTTGTCCTCTGGTTTTTCTGCCATTCCAAAACTTGTTGAGCTGGAGCCATGAGCTGTAGTTTTTTTTTCTCTAGGCATTTTATGCTGGCTTAGCATGCATTCAAAGGATCCTCACATCTGGTTTCAAACTAGAAGTGGGAAAGGGGTAGCATATTGTGCATTCCCCACCATCTCCAAATATGCAGGACTAAATGCTGTGTTCTAATTCTTAACAGTCCCAAGGAATCGTCACATGCTACACAGAGCCATTTCCCAGGTCCCTTTGCCTGTCATCTATTCATTACCAGATCCTCCTGCATGCAGCCAGCCAGGTAAAAGGCGGAGTTAACCCCTTAAGGCCCAAGAACTTCTATAATTGAAAGCTAAATTTTATACTTAACTAATATTTCTAAGACTGAAAACGCATTTTAGAATGTAACTTTGTATAAAAATTTGAAGGCCGTTCATTTGCTTATGAAATAACCCATATTTGACCAAGTGGGAATTAATACTTGTTTTGTTATAAAACTATTACAAAGTTATGTATGATGGGTCATATGTGGGCCGCTGGGCCTTAAGGGGATCTGGGGCTCAAGTGATTTCCCAAACTTAGCGTGTAATGCTGGATTCTCAAAATATTTTACCACAGGGGGGAATTATGATGTTTGGCCACTCTGGTGTGGCTACTTGATACCTGACGAGTTGGACAGGCAACTTGCCTGTTTCCAAGATGCACCACATGGAGATGTTTCAAACTTTGGTTAGAGGTCTAACCCTAGAATACACTCTGTGAAGTTTGGTTAGATGTCTAACCCTAGAACACACTCAGCGGCATCAGCCAAGCTTGCTGATTTTGTTTTGTGAAATGATTTGAGAGTTGGTTCATAGTCACCGTAATATATATTCCAAGGTCTGACACTAGTTTTGCATGTGCCTAAATTAGTGACATACTGTGTAAACATTATAGAAGGCATTGCGTTGAGGTGTAGTGAGGGTCTGGCGGAAGAAGTGGGAAGCAATATTTAATTGATGGGAGGCAGGGCATGGGCTGGGGTGCTTTTTCACTTCCTCCATAATTGTACTGCCCCAAAACAAAAAATTCATGGTCCTGGGCAAACATTGGAAATATTCAAATTTGTCTTCATGCAAAGTCAGAACATTTGGCTGCCTACTAACTTTTATTAGTTATGAATACTTGAGTTCTTGTATTGCTTGAGTTCTGGCAAACTGGCATTCTGAATTTTGCCATTATGATGTTGCCACGAGAGGTTAATTTGTGTAGATGATGAGTAGATTAAAAGGTATATCAGATGATACAAGGATACACTTGCCAGATAAGAGTTCTGGTCTTATAAGAAATACCCCAGAAATAAGCACTGGTGTATAGTTGTCATAGAAATAGTCAGACTATAAAGTTATCTGGCCCAGATAGTACTAAGAAGTACCAGACACTTGGTCCTCTCCTCTCAACAACTATCCTATGATATGTTATGCCTAGGGGAAATCATGAAGCACAGTTAATTGTTCAAATTGCACACAAGAATACCTGAGGGTTCAACCAATCGACAGTTGTTTTGCATCTGGGTCACGAGAGTTTTTTGGCGTACAGGCTTTCCCGTTAGTATGGTGTGTGGCCTCCTCTTGCATTGATCAGCGACTGGCATCTCCTGGGCATGGATGCGATCAGACGTCTGATGTGGGCCTGTGGGATGGCTGCCCACTCTTCCTGGAGTGCCTGGAACAGATCACAACGATTGGCTGGAGCAACGTCGCGGAGACAAACACGTCTATGCAGCTCATCCCACAGGTGCTCAATCGGACTCATGTCTGGAGACAGGGATGGCCAGGGAAGGGTGAGAATGTTGTTGGCAGTCAGGAACTGCGTGGTCAACCGTGCACAATGGAGTCTGGTGTTGTCCTGTTGAAACACAGACCTTTGGGCAGCCAAAAGTGGAAGGACATGGGGTCGAAGAATTTCATTGACGTATGGTTGCACATTCAAGCCTCCTTCAATGTGCACCAATTGACTCCTTCCGTTGTAACTGATCATTCCCCACACCATTCCACCTCCACCACCATGCGGCGGAGCTTCATCAACGCAATTTTGGGCAAAACGTTCATTTCGCCTACGGTAGACCCTACGCCGTCTATCATGATGCTGCAACAAAAAGAAAGATTCGTCACTAAACCAGACACGTCTCCATTGATTGTCAGCTGCCCAGGGACGATGCTGGTTGGCCCAAAGAAAGGTCCTTGGTGAGGTCGTTGTGCCCAAAGTCCAGCGTCATGCAGTCTATTCTGGACAGTTTGATCAGACACATGACGTCCTGCAGGCAATGACTGGGCAGTTGAGGAAGCTGTTGTAAACTTGTCTCTGAGGTGACGAAGCCGAATAAAGCGATCCTCCGCTGCTGTTGTCACTCTGGGTCGTCCACTGCGATGCCGGTCTTCAACTGAGCCAGTGGCTTGGAACCGGTGCCAAAGTCGACTGATGGTACTCTGATGCACGTTTAGATGCCTGGCAACCTGACTTTGACTTTCGCCTGCATGCAGTCAGCCAATAGCAATGCTCCTTAAATTTATCGATAGAGACGCCATGTCTGCTTGAAAATGAACTGAATTTTGTGTGTGTAGCGTTATCCTTTTATAGGGTTTCAGTTGCATCATAGTCAGTGAATAGTGTTCACCCCAAATTTTGTTGCTTTCACGTGCGCGCAACATGAGCTGTGGTCAAAAATTGCGCCATAAACACTATTGACCCCTGCGTTGTAACGATTACAAAAATGAACACAATTCAGGTCAACACAGGCATTTGACACTGTAAAGAACATTTGAGGCTGGTTTTTATATACCCTAGCACAAAATTTTACTTACAAACTCATAAAAATGCGCCCTCGGATAGCTATGCGTTTCTGTTTTTGAACAATATATATATATATATATATATATATATATATATATATATATATATATATATATATATATATATATATATATATCTATATATATATATATATATATAGATATATAGATATATATATATATATATATACGAGGGATGGTCAAAAAGTAACGCCTCGTAATTTTTAATTTCATTCAATAGGCAAGAAAACAGATAAAATTCACATTGAAATGTAGCCCTAAGTCTGAACTTCAAAAATTTATTTCTCAATGTAGTCTTCGTTATATGTTACAGTTTTTGTCCATCTTCTCACAAGGGCATGTATCCCAGCACGGTAAAAATTTGTGTCCTTTTTCCTAAACCACTGGCGTACGGCGCATTTAAGGGTCTCTGTGTCCTCAAAGTGATGTCCGCGAAGATCTTCTTTCAGTGATCCAAACAGATAGAGGTCAGAAGGTGCAAGATCGGGACTGTAAGGGGGATGTGGTAATAATGTCCAGCCAAATTCTGCAATCGCATCAATGGTGCATTTAGCGTTGTGTGGCATGGCATTATCGTGCAACAGTAGTGCAGTTCTCTGATCTTTTAATGGGTAAAGTCGCCGAAGACGACCTCAAAGCTTCTTCAAAGTTTCAATGTAACTGTGAAGTCGAGAAGAATCACACCCTTCTCATCCCAAAACACGGAGGCCATAACTTTCCCTACAGATGTTGAACTTTTGAACTTCTTTCTTGTCGGGGATGTTGTGTGATGCCATTCCATTGACTGCCTCTTGGATTCTGGTTTAAAAAAAATGAACCCAAGTCTCATCACCTGTCACAATATTCGATAAAAACTCTTCTCCTTCAGTTTCGTAACGGTGCAGGAGGTTGATGGCTATGGTTTTCCTTGTTTCTTTATGTCTGTCTGTCAACATTCTGGGTACCCACCGTGCACAAACTTTTGAATAACCCAGGTCTTTAATGATGTTCTGGACACTGCCTTTACTAATGGACAACATGGAAGAAAGTTCATCCAGTGTTACCTGACAGTCACCACGAATGATGCCATCAACTCGATGAATGTTGTGTGGAGTCACTGCGGTAGACTGACGGCCAGTCCGCTTTGCGTCAGTCATTGAGGATTGACCTACTTCAGCTTCGTCACAATGATGTACCCAACGTCGGACAGTGCTAACATCCACTGTTGAATCTCCATAAACATTCTCCAAACGTTCGTGGATGCGAATTGGGGTCTCGCCTTCAGCATTAAGGAATTATGATGTTTAAATTTACAAAAGGAAATGTGTAACACAAGCAATTAAAATTTTACACACAGGGTGTACAATGACTCCTCCCTCTTGGGAATGTCACTTTAAATTAAACTGTCACTTATATTGACTTGCACTGTTGAATTGACTTGAACTAATCATTCTTGAAGCACTTTTCTTAAACTTTAAATATAGTCACTTTGACTTAAAGTAGAGATTATCTTACTTTTGTGATAGAAAGCATCCTCGTACCATGTCATGAGGACGAGAATTAAATTTTTTGAAAAGGGTACAATCGTTTATAGACACCCTGTATATATAGGCCTATATTATATCAATCATCATTCATTTGATTAATTTATCTTATTCTTTCACGTTTCACTTCAGTGACATAGTATAGGCATATGTTATCATAAGTATATACACATCATTCATTTAGTTAGTTCATCCTATTCTTTCACCTTTCCCTTATGTATTGTCCCATCCAGTAATCAAGAAAGGCTTTGTAAGTCTCCTGATAACTACTCTACATTCCAATTCATCCTGTGGTTCATTTTAAAAAATGTACAGCATCAATAGCTTCTTCCCTCCAAGAATGACAATATGATTCTACGCAATGTAATTTAAATCTGCAATAAAATAATAATAAGTACATATTTACTAAACGAGGCAGCCTTACCCTCAATTCAGAATACACACAGGGCATCAAAGGCCTGGCAGGCTGCACACACTTCAAGATGGCAGAAGGTTCTGTGGCGAGCTCTGTCCTTTTCTTCTGTGTCTGAAAATTTTGGCGGTGTTCATCCCTTCTCTTCTTTTTATACCTCTGTATCCTGCGAGCGAGGGAGCACTGACGTCATAGGTTATCCGTTAGTCTCAGTTTCTGCAAAATGTGCTGAATTGAGCCAAGTGTGTGATTTTGTTAAAACTTCCATTATATCCTGTTCCTTTATCTTTCATCCGATTTTCTTCATCTTGGGCTTGTTATAACCGGACGATTGAGAGCTGTTGTGCACTGATACTCCCCTGATGCTATCTTCTGCAAATCTTGAGTTTCCAGACAGATTTATCTGTAATCTTGATACAGAACATACATCGGAAGCGATTACCTCATCATCTCCCGTCTTGTGAAAATATAGGGATAGTCGCTCGCCAGCTGGAGTCAAATGTTGGACAGTCATGTTCAAAGGGGTCAGCCGGCTTATGTGATAACGTATACTCGGCTGGCCGGTCTGATTACCCGGCGGAACGTGAACACGTCTGGGATGGTAAACAAGATAAAGACAGTCCCCTAGCCGATACTTCCGTAGGGGAGTGGAGTGTTAGAGACTTTCCCCCACTAGATTCAGCATAGAGAGTATGCCACATAATAGTGACAGGGGAGAGAGAATTTTAAAAAAATCACTCGCACGGGAATGTAATGCAATCCTGCCGGAGTGGACTTGAAATCGCACAACTGTATTGTCACACTTAGCAGGCTGATGGAGAGGTAGCTTGATTTGTTAGTTTTTTATTTCCCTTTCTTTGCAACTGGTATTATGTCTGCCTCTTTCCAATCTTCTGGGAAGATCCCTTGTGTCCATAACTCATTGAAGAGGTCTGATATTCTGGCCTTTACGGGAGGTCCTAGATGCTGATTAGCACTGCTCTCATTGGCTAAAACCTTTGCGTTACACAGTGTTCGATTACACTAAGATATTGAGCCTAGTGCGTCTCACGACAGATGTGAATGTGTTGATTACAATTTTAGATCAAGAGGTGATAATACTTGTTGAAAAAAATTTGAATGAGATTAAAAAGGCACAAAACATCATGAATGTCATGATGTAAAAACAGTATACTCTCATTCCTAAATTCTCATTCAAGAAAAATTATATGGCTCCTTGTTCTATTCTGCATCTGATAAACTTGGATGCATGGAAATATGTTATAGCATCATCATTTCAGTGAGTGCACGGTATCCAAGAAGCATTAATGGTTGTTGTGTAGTTGTTATCTCTATGCCAGATTGTCATATGAGTGTTGAAAGGTTGTTTTCTGCTGTGAAACTGATTTTCAGCGGTTGAAGAGTTTTAGTTACACGAGGTCAGGATTCACTGGTTCGTAGTACTTCAGTTTTATATGTTTTAAAAAGTTTGAGGTTTTATGCTTTAACTATTTGGGAAAATAGCCTAAAAGAAAAATGTTCTCACTATGAAACTACGAGGGGCGTTCAGAAAGTAATGCACCACATCGTTTTTCTCAGGAGCTGTTTATTCAAAAAGCATGAAATTTATACACAATATACATGGGTATATCATGTAAACATCGGTATTATTCAACATAATCCCCATCAACTTGTACGGCTTTATGCCAGCGCGAAACAAGTGCATGTATTCCTAGCCCATACCAGATTTTGTCTTGATCATGTAGCAATTTCTTCGCTGCATGAATCACTTGTTCATCATCTTCAAACCTTGTCCCACGGAGTGCATCTTTAAGTGGACCAAATAGATGGAAATCAGAGGGTGCCAAATCGGGACTATAAGGTGTATGGGGTAGTACAGTTTAACCCAATTTGGTGATTGCTTCCCGTGTTGCCAGATTTGTGTGAGGTCGCGCATTGTCGTGAAGGAGAAGCAGGTCTGCTGGATTCTTGTGCGGCCGAACTCTACGAAAACGTTAATTGAGTTTTTTCAGTGTCTTAATTTAAGCTTGCGAATTGATTGTCTCTCCTCTTGGCATAACGTCCACAAGAATCACACCTTCAATGTCCCAAAAGACAGTGATCATGACCTTTCCAGCTGAAGGAATTGTCTTGAATTTCTTTCTTCGTGGTGACTGCGGATGATGCCACTCCATTGACTGTCTTTTTGTCTCAGGTTCAAAATGATGTGCACAGGTTTCGTCACCTGTAACGATCTTAGCCAAAAAGTTCTCTCCATCAGCATTAAAACGCTCCAACAATTCAGAAGAAATTGCTTTCCTTTGCAATCGGTGGTCATTTGTGAGACTTTGAGGAACCTATCATGCGCAAACCTTAGAAAATCCGAGTTTTTATAACTGCATTTGCACTACCAATGACTGACTGACAGCTGTAAGGCCAATTGTTGAATAGTGATTCGCCTATCAGTAAGAATAATACCCTCAGCGCATTTCAACATTTCTGTGTTGGTGGCTGTGGCAGGACGTCCACAACGCGGCCGATCAAGCAGCTCCGTATCTCCACTTCCTGGTTCTTTGATTCTCTGAACCCAGCGACTGACTGTACTCCTGTCGACTGCAAAACTTCCATACACATCACATAGACGCTTGTGAATGTTCACAACAGTTTCCTTCTCTGCAACGAGAAATTCTATCACAATTCGCTGCTTATAACGCAAGTTGCTAACACGCTCCATTGCAACAGTTTAGGGCAGCTGTATTATTTGGCCGGTTGCGGTGCAATTTGGTGCACACAATTGGCACATGCCATATTTGAAGTGTGCAAAATTTCATGCTTCTATCTTCATTATTAGCTGAGAAAAACAATGTGGTGCATTACTTTCTGAACGTACCTCGTACATTTTTTCTGTAACTTACATTTGCTATCCTGGATGCTCTATGAGTTTATAGCGTTGCAATAATATGAATTTGACAATTTTTGCTTTGCCAGAATTTCTCATGAATTAGTCTCATGAGATTTCATGAAGAACGATATTTCATTCAACTGCCTTGGGGTGGGCCTGAACTAAATATTATAACCTGCACATCAATGCACTGATAGAAGGCACACAGCGACGAAGGAAATTTATGTCATATTGTGTTGTGTAGGACAGGCATTCTATACTTTCGACTGTTTGCATACTCAGATGTTAAACTGTCTGTCTTTTCCAAGTGTTGTCCTCTGTCCTATTCTCCCCCCAGTAGGTTTTGCTTGTTGTTACTATGTTGTTCCAGATTTCCTTTTCTCATAACAAGCCCAAAAGTCATTTTCTTCTCTGTAGCCACCAGTGATCGCCATCTTTGTTTTTTGACTGTTCGTGATTCACTCCCATTTCATATGAGTGGTTCTGCTTAACCCCAGAAAGCTTACTTATGGAATGCTTTTTGTTTTCTGGATGGCTAACGACCCCTGACACAGATTAATGAGGAATGCTGTAAAACCTTTCACACAGTTTTTACTCTCTAGTTTTCTAAAGCTTATTCACTATTAGCACATAAATAATGTTTCTTCCTCATGAAAATCAACTCCAAACTTAAAGGTCTGAGAGGTTAATGGCTCTCTTTTCAATTCTCATTAGATTGCTTAGATACTCTCAATGTTTGAATATTGTTTTTGGGAAGGTGAAGCATTTTTAATGGTTTTAGAAGAGCATTCATTGCCTAATTTCGTGTGTTCTGAGTTCATTTGATGTGCATGACAGCAGCACTAATTTGGCAGGAAAGTAAATAAAAATCCTGTACATTAAAAATGTTTAAATTCTCTGTGCATGGAGGAATATCTGGAGTCATCCTTATATGACCATCAGCTATGCACAATGCTATAGTATGTATATTTGGATGTGAACCTCTGTCTGTGAGGCTAATTACACCCTCATTGATTCTTGAAATCATCCACACACTTCGAGGGATTCCCCCTGTGGTGAAACTTGTTGAGAACCCAGCATTGCACACAAAGCTTGGAGGAATCACTTGAGCCCCAGACATAACTATGGCTTTTGCCTGGTAGCCTGCATGCAGGAGGATCTCACTATGGGACCCTATGATAAGCAGGGGGAGCTGAGAGTGGCTCTGTACAGGATGTGACAATTCCTTGGGATAGCTCAGAACCAGAGCACAGTATTTTAGCTCTGCATATTTGGAAAACCCCCTTGGATGGCGGGGAATGCACAGTATGCCACATGCTTCTTCCTCCTAGCTTGGGACCAGATGTGGCGATCCTTTAAATGCAAGCCAAGCTGGAGAAACTGGAGCTCATGACTTAAACTCATCACACTTCGGAATGATGGAAAAGCCTAGATCTACAGTGTAGGTAAAAGAGCAAAAAGCTCAGCAGCCCTAGTTAAACAACAACAACAACAAAATCCTCTGACTATCATGTCATTTAACTTTGCTGTTGTTTGGTTTGGTTTTAAGGACCATCTTCAATGAACACTGGCAACTCCATCAGTGCTCCAATCTCCTTCCTTTGATCACACAAGAAGGATCTCAGCACAGTGTACGAACTCAGTGGCAGCATGTCATAGTCTATCTTCTTCTGCGATCAGTTTCCTATGCTCGGCAGTCTAAACAAGGAAATGAGTTGCCTCCATGAATCCAGTCGTAAGCAGGGGTCCTCGCGGGTGCCCCACAGTTTCTCTTCCACTTTCATCTCCTGGGGCCAGGTTTGAGCTCTCAAGTCACCAAAGAGAGGGCACGTTTGCAGAATGTGTTCTGGCGTCTGGGGGCCATTTTGGCATGTGCACTGGTCACTTAGGGCAGCTTTAATTTTATGGAGATGGGCTTGTAGTCTACAGTGTCCTGTGCGGAGCCTAAAAATGGTGGTTTGCTGTTTTCTGTCTAGCTTTAGGATGGGGTCTTGTGGGTAATTGTTGCTTGTTCTCTGGCTCCATGCATTTTTGTACTTTCTTTTGATAAGTGTCATTGCTTCCTTCTGTGAGACTCTGTGGTGAAACTGTTCCTTCTGGGTGCCTGCTTTTGCCAGTCTGTCGGCTGCCTCATTTCCTGCAATACCACAGTGTGCAGGAATCGACTGCAGTGACACTTTGTTGTTGACGGACAGCTGATTCAGGTGTTCTATGGCTGTTCTTGTTAGGAGGTCTTCAGGTTCATTTTGAATAGTCTGTAGAATTGGCATGCAGTCGCATAAGAAGACTATATTTGATCCTTTAAGTCTTTGTTCCTCCAGTATCTTTGTAGCCTCTAGGATTGCCTGCAGCTCTGCCATGCAGTTTGTTGAGAGTTCTCCAGTAGCAATGGACTATTCTATTTTTGGAGCGTTTGGCATTAGTATTTTGATCCCTGCTCCTCCTTTCCATACTGCTTTGTCTGAAGATTCGTTGGTGAAGACATGAATTCACTGTGAACTAGGTATTGGTTGTTGAGGTGATCCAGTGTTTTCGTTTTCAGAATAGTGGGAGTCTCCGCAGTTCTGTTCTCAATGCCTGGGATTGTAAGGTGTACAGTGTACGTGGGTATGGTGTTTGTGATGTTGTAGTATGCTACAAGCTGCTCCAATTCCTCTGGATTTTCTGAGGTTAGTCTCCGTTGGCAACCATCAGCTGTCTTGATAGGTGGTTGAAGCTTGATCTTTTCAATCGGATTTTGGTTAGTCTTCTATTTTCTCGTGCATGGGGTGCTGTTTTAGGCATCTGAATTTTTCTGTCATGATGGTGATTTTCTCATCTCTGCTGTCTCTTAGATTTTGCAGTCCTGCTGTTGCTTCCATTGCTGTTATTGGTGTACTCCTTAGTCTTCCCGTAATGATTCTGAGTCCTGCATTCTGTATTTTGTCTCCCAGCTTCTGGAGATTTGTATTTGCTGCTGTTGCATATGTGCTCATTCCATATTCCAGAGTTGGGTGGATATGACCTACGTATACTTGCTTCGTGATTTGTATATCTGCTGCCCAGCTGGTCCCAGATAGTTTTTTTTCATTAACTGCAGTTTGCGTGTGGCTTTTCTTTCTGTTTTTTCTATGTGTGGTCCCCACGTCAATTTTTTGTCAAATTTTAGTCCCAGGTATACAGGGTCATCCTCTTTTGGCAATGGCATGTTGTCCAGTGTGAGAGTGTAGTTTTCAGGTTTGGTGGAGAGGGAGAAGAGTGTAGTGACAGTCTTATTCTTGTTTATTTGGACACCCCAGGTTTTGGTCCACTCTTCAACTTTATTTATTGCCTCCTGCATCCTCTCTTTTGTAACTCCTGTGTATTCAGACTGTCCATATAGCAAGATCGTCACCATGTAGTGCCCTGTGGATGTATGGTGTGAATAGCTTTGGCAGGTCGTCTATGAAAATGTAACTCCTGTAGCATTCTGCTTCCAATTCCTTTCTGGACTAGTTCTAGCAGCAGTCCCTCTTTCCAGACTTTATCAAATGCCTTTGTGAGATCAAAGAAAGTAGCTAGGAGTTTGGACTTTTTCTGGAAAGCATCTTCAATTTCCTGGGTGAGATATGCTGTTTGATCGTCAGTGCTTCTGTGTTTTCTGAAGCATGATTGACAATCATCTAGGAGCTTGTTTTCTTCAATGCAATTCAGAAACCTGTTGTTGACCATCCTTTCCATTACTTTTCCCAGGCAGCTTGGTGTCATGGATTGCCTCCCCTGCTTTGCAGTAGTGGTCCAACAGTGACCAAAACTCAAGAGTATCTAATATTGGCTTCCAAGGTATCTACCTGCGTGCAAGATTACTCTTGGCAGAGATGTAGATAGAAGATTAATGACACTTCTACCTTAAGGGAGCATTCACAAGATATTTCCAGAAGTCACGAACAATGTTGCATTGGGTTGAACAATTGTTAACGCATTATACCTGGTCCGTCACCTTTTGTAAAGGATTTAAGCAATGGTTTAGCCCGTTCAAGCCCCAAGTTGGTGTAATCCAACGAAATTCCTCTTATAAGGTATAGCTCTGTTTAGAAGTAAATATATGTCTAGGTATTTATATATATATTAAATATTCTGGCTCATACAGTTGCTTTCATACATATAAAACTGAAGCGACTATGATCGTTTAGTTTAAAACAACATGTAACAATTTTAATAACGAATTAGTCTTTGAGTTAAAATAAATATGGAAAGATTGGTGAAATTTAGATAAAAGTTTTCGTCGCGGAGACGTAGGTGAGGTTTTTATCAAAAGTCCGTTGCTTTCACCTATTTTACAAGAAACTTAACTCTAGCTGAGTCCTGCAGCTGTAGTTCATAAATTCTGTGATGACGAAAGCCTTCTCCACACTCTCTTCTACTGTAGGCGGGTAGGGTGGATGCTTTTCTCTCACACTAGCGGCGTTAGTACCACAAATCGTCTGATGGCTTGTAACCACGAACACAAAATTTTGGGAATACACAATCTCCTTGCACAGATTTAGACTGGAGGACACAGCTCTGCATTAGATGCTTTGAAATCACTTAGGTCTGGAAATTAGAGTTAATTTCTCTGACGGCGGGTGTTCTGCAAAATCACTGGCCTGGGGAAAACTTTTGTTTAATCCCTCTATGACTTGTGATCAAATTCACAAGTTTCCAGTCTTGTATTAAAAATGCGGGTTTACTTGTAAATTCCAAGTTGCCCAATCTGTCACTTATAGTTGTGGAATTTCTAAGTCCAATGTCTCCTTTTTCTTTCTGGCTTTTAGGAGTCGCTAGTCTGACGTTTGCGCTGCAGTGTGTGTACTTACTGACTTTGATTTCACTACATTATATCTCACAATCCTCAGCCTAATTTTCCAATGAGATACATTGTATATTCCGGCTTCTCAAATCAACCAATCCAATCCAATCTCCATCAGCACTACGTAGGTACGGGTGCTTCAAATTCAAAAAGTACCCTCACGTGTTTCAAAATATTAAATTTAATATCCACACGTGACCTCTTCATATCGTTGCGTCAGACTTCCGCCGGCATATTGTGCTATCTTCACAAACAAATGTTGTGCACTGATACTGCCCAAATTTTGAGTTTCCAGACAGTTTTATCTGTAATCTCGATACAGAACATACATCGGAAGCGATTACCTCACCATCTCCTGTCTTGTGAAAACATAGGGATAGTCGCTCGCCAGCTGGAGTCAAATGTTGGACGGTCATGTTCAAAGGGGTCAGCCGGCTTATGTGATAACGTATACTCGGCTGGCCAGTCTGATTACCCGGCGGAACGTGAACACGTCTGGGATGGTAAACAAGATAAAGACAGTCCCCTAGCCGATACTTCTGTAGGGGAGTGGAGTGTTAGAGACTTTCCCCCACTAGATTCAGCATAGAGAGTAAATAATGGTGCATACAAAATGCCACACAATAGTGACAAGGGAGACCTGGACGACCTATGCTAAGCAAGAAAGAAGGCTCAATACCTTCCATTTGCGGTGTCTACGCCGCATCCTCGGCATCTCGTGGAAAGATAAAGTGACAAATGTCGAGGTGTTGTCACATGCTGGCCTTCAAAGTATGTATACGCTGCTTAGACAGCGCAGACTGCGCTGGCTTGGCCATGTTCGCCGCATGGAAGATGGTCGCATCCCAAAAGATATCTTCTACGGACAATTAGCAGATGGCAAGAGAACAGTTGGGCGACCACAGCTGAGGTTCAAAGATGTGTGCAAGAGAGATATGAGGGCACTGGACATGGATCCAGCAACATGGGAGGATGAAGCTGCCAATCGCACTAAGTGGCGATGCTATTTGCGGCACCACCTCAGATTGGGCGAAGAGAGGCTCACACAAGAAGCAGAGGTGAGGAGAAAACGTCGAAAGGAGCACCAGGAAAATAAGCAGTTGAGGGCTGTCACCTCAGGGGCGCATTCCCATAGTCAGTTATGACTGAAGGGGCTATTATTATTTGTGACAAGGGAGAAAATTTTAAAAATATTACTCGCAAAGGAATGTAATGCAATCCTGCCGGAGTGGACTTGAAATCGCACAACTGTATCGTCACACTTAGCAGGCTGATGGAGCGGTAGCTTGATTTGTTAGTTTTTGATTTCCCTTTCTTTGCAACTGGTATTATGTCTGCCTCTTTCCATTCTTTTGGGAAGATCCCTTGTGTCCATGACTCATTGAAGAGGTCTAATATTCTGGCCTTTCCGTGAGGTCCTAGCTGCTGGATCATTTCATTTGTGATTCCGTCTGGCCCCGGGGCCTTCTTCTTTTTAAGATTCTGGATTGTTATATTCTGTTCTGTTTTTTTAAGGAGTGACGTCATTGAGCCTGAATTCTTCTTCTTTGATCCTTAGCCGCCGACCATCAAAGCAGTCAGTGACCATCACGCCTAGTGGCGTCTTGTAGGGCAACAACAAATTGATTCCACTTTGCTCGGTCGGCGGCCATCCTTCGTACAGTGCCCCAACTCTGGTTCATTCTTTGCATCTCAGCCTCCACAGTCCTCCGCCAAGTTGTTTTTGGTCGGCCTCTCTTTCGTTTTCCTTCAGGGGTACATAGCATAGCTGTTCTTGTGATGACATCGGGGTCTCTTCTGAGAACATGGCCAACCCAGCTCCAGCGTCTGCCAGCTATGATGGTGTGCATGTCCTCTTGCTTGCTCCGAATAAGCAGATCTTGGTTGGTGATGATATTCGGCCAAAAGATTCAGAGAAATTTTCTTAGGCATGTTATGTGAAAAGAGGACAATTTCGACATTTCCTTCTCTGTAACTCTCCAGCTCTCCGCGCCATAGAGAAGCACAGAAAGCACACAGCTCTGATATAATCTTAATTTTGTGCTTGTACTGTACTGAGAGGACTTCCAGATGTTGTTTAGATTAAAAAAGGCTGTTATTGCTTTGTTCATTCTGTTGTTGATGTCTTTGCTTGCTCCGCCATCTAGTGTTACTATGCATCCTAGGTATGTGAAGGTGTCTGTCTGTACCAGTTGCTGATTCCTTACTGATATGGGCTCAGGGTTGCTCACATTGAGCGTCATGAGTCTGAATTCGGAGAAGGTTTTTTTGTCTCTTGTCTTACTTCAGCAGTTCTTGTTCTTGTCATCTTGACTGTGCTTTCTCCAGCGTAGATGTTTGCTAGAACGCTTGCAGCCTGTGAGCCAGTGTAGGATTTTCCATTTTCTTCAGTAATGATGCTTCCTTGGGGTTTGTTCTCTTCATTGAGACATTTGACCAGTTGCCATATTTTTTTGGTGTCTTTTTCCATGTTAAGTAATGTAGTTTGTTCTCTCCAGCTGGATCTGGTGCAGTTCAGTTTTTCTCTTCTGAATATAGCTTGTTGTCTGTGTTTTCAATGATGTTGGTTTCAGTTGGATTATTTTCCATTTTGGATCTTGCAGCAGATGCCTGATCATGAATCTCTTGGAGATTTCTGTTCCAGAAGGGTTTGTAATTATGCCTTCTGCCTCTGGGTATATTCTTGTTGGCAGCTTCCAAGACTAAGTTTGTTAGTATCTTTGTATTTTCCCTCACATTTGTTGTTTCACAGTGTGCTTCCAGTTTTTCATCTGTGAGGGTTTGGTAGGCATTCCAGTTTGCCCTGTTGTAGTTTCAACTGGCAGTTTTTTGTCTGTTTTCTGTGCTACAGGTCCCTTTTATTGTGAGGATGATAGGTTTATGGTCACTCCCTCCAAGTTGTTTGGTTACTGCTCTTTTTGTCACACACTGGATATTCTCTGTTGCAACAGGAAGATTTGGGGTGCTCTGAGATTTCCATCGTCTTGAGTAGAAGTTTGGCTCTGCTTGTGGCTTGTTTAAGAGGACTAGTCGGTTTTCTATCATCCAGTCTTCTACTTCTCCTTCTCGTGAGTCCATGGCTGGGTATCCCCAACTGGGTGAGTGGCTGTTAAAGTCTCCCACTATGATGTGGTTTGATTCTGAAAGGGGAATTTTCATAAGGTTTAGTTTTTTATTGTTAGGGCAGTAGAAGTTTGTAACAAACAGAGGTTCTGGAGTTGTGTACACATTCCCAGAACCTCGATTTTATATTCCCTCATTTATGCTGCTACTTGTGCCACTTTCCCTTGTTCGTTTAATGTCCGAACATTCCAGGTGCCAAATCTGGAAGTTCTCCTAGAAGAAAGAAGGTTAGTCAGCAACACAGACTCCTTTCGGCTTTCTCTGTGTTGCATCATACGCATCCCTGCGAGAGGACCTTCTCCTGTCTTGGATGGCTGTGTTTTATTTTCCTTATTTGACTTGTCCATATTTGTTGAAGTTTTTTTTGTGGTTTAAACTTTTTAAAGGATGGGGTAACCAGCCCCATGCCCAACCCTCCTTAGTCGCTTTCTATGACACGCATGGAAGGGAACAGTGTTACTATTCTTTGCTCCCCTTTCGGGCCCCGGTAACACAATGAAACAATGAAGAGATATGCAACAATGCAAAATTATAGACAACAATTTAATGTAGGACATCTAAGAAATCAAGAAACAAGAGACAAATTTGCGGTCACAGTATCCAACAAATTCCAAGTGCTCCAACAGCTGGAAGATGTAGAGAATACAGAAGACTATTGGCAGCAGGTCAAAACTGTATGGAATGAGACATGTGAAGAAATACTGGGGAAAAGGGAAAGACAACAAAAAGCATGGATAACAACAGAAACCATCAATAAGATAAAGGACAGAAAAAACAAGAAAGCAGATTTAAACACAAGCAAAACCAGAAGTTCCAAAGCCAAGGCTCAAGAAGTGTACACAGAAGCAAACAAAGAAGTAAAAAGAAGTATCAAAAGAGACAAGAGGAAGTATGCTGAGGAGTTGGCAAGAGAGGCAGAAGATGCTGCAGCCAAAGGAAATATGAGAGAACTGTATAGCAGCACAAAGAAGCTAACAGGGAAATACAAGCAAACAAGTTGCCTCATAAAAGACAAGAATGGGAAACTGCACAGCAATATACAAGAGCAAATGAAGAGGTGGACAGAATATTTTGGTGACCTTCTCAATAGACCAGCTCCACAAAACCCCCCGGACATCCAGCCAGCAGAAGAAGAGCTACAAATTAACGGTGAAAGACCGACGAAGGAAGAAATAAAGAAAGCCATAAAACTTCTAAGAGATGGAAAAGCGTCTGGACCTGATGGCATTCCAGCAGAGGCCATAAAAGCAGATATCGACACGGCTACAAAGATGTTATATAAATTACTTGGTAAAGTCTGGGAAAAGGAGGAGATACCAGCAGAATGGAAGGAAGGATATCTGGTTAAGTTGCCTAAGAAGGGAAATTTACAAGAGTGCACAAATTATAGAGGAATAATGTTACTATCAGTGCCAGGAAAAGTATTAAACAGGATTATCCTTGAGAGATTAAAAGAGTCCATAGACAAGAAACTGAGAGATGAACAAGCAGGTTTTCGACCAAAACAGATCATGTACAGATCAGATAGCTACTTTGAGAATAATAGTTGAACAAAGTCTGGAATGGAATTCACCACTATACATCGGATTTGTGGACTACGAAAAGGCATTTGACAGTGTAGACAGAGAATCACTTTGGAAATTGATGAGGCATTATGGAGTTCCCCTGAAGATCATTAATTTATTTTAAAAAACATATGAAGACATGACATGCAGAGTGCTTCACGAAGGACAGCTTACAGAACCGTTTGGGATAAGAACAGGAGTGCGACAGGGATGCCTCTTGTCTCCATTTCTTTTCTTACTAGCAATAGACTGGGTTATGAGATCATCGACAACACACAACAGAAATGGAATCCATTGGACTCTGACTAAGCAGTTGGATGATCTGGATTTTGCTGATGACTTGGCTCTTCTGTCCCATAACCGTAATCAGATGCAGGACAAATTGAAAACACTCGATGAGAAGTCACAGCAATTGGGTCTGAAAATACACAGGGAAAAGACAAAAGTAATGAGAATAAATGCAGGTAATGATAACAGGGTTGAACTTGAAGAAACACCAATACAAGATGTAGAATCGTACACATATCTTGGCAGTAATATAGACAAGGTTGGAGGGACAGACAGCGATATCAAAATAAGAATACAAAAAGCAAGAGGAGCTTTCATTGCATTGGGAAATATTTGGAGATCAAGAGAAATTGGATCCAACACGAAAATAAGAATCTTCAACTCAAATGTCAAGTCAGTCCTATTGTATGGCTCTGAGACATGGAGAACAACAAAGACAACAACCAAAAAGCTACAGACTTTCATAAATGGGTGCTTGCGTAGAGTAGAGGGATTAAAATGGTATGACAAGGTTACCATGGAACCCCCAGGACAAGAGAGGCAGAGGTAGACCAAGAAGCACATGGAGAAGAGAGCTGGAAACAGAGGTGAAAATGATGAGGAGAACATGGAAAGAACTTGAGATGATGGCATGCGACAGGAGGACTTGGCATGTGTTTGTTGAAGGCCTGTGCTCCTTTGGGAGTGGAGGGTTATAAAATGAATGAATAGTGATGATCCTACCTTTGTGGCCTAGTCTGTCTTGTCGGAAAAATTCAAAGCTTCTGATAGATAATCTGCAGCTTTCGTTCAAGTGAGTTTCCTGGATGCACAGAACATCTATCTTTTCTTTCTGGAGGAAGTTCTGCAATTAAAGTTTTTTTCTTCGTTACACCCTCACTGTTCCACTGCATAATTTTAATTGTGTTATTTTTGGTCTGGCCGGTAGCTCTACTATGCTTAATCCCGGGTCCCTGATACGCAGTCATCATCATCAGTAGTCTTTGGTGGACCCTTTCGAGGCTTGGAGTCCGGGGCTCCGCCAGCCTGGGGATGATCCACAGTGGCAGCCCCATTTCATCGTGTAATAAAGCTGAGTATAGTCATTAACTGTATGATGTGTACATGTCCCATTTCCATTGCTGGGTATCCACGACTATTTGGCTGACATGTTCCGTCTTCGGTGTGGGGTATTCCTGTCCATGTTCTTGTACATCCTAACACTGCCCGCAAGACATCGGAAGTTTGGAGAGTAGCCTTCTCTGCTTTTTGAGCTGGGGTGTGCTCCCTGGGCAAGTCTCGATGGGGATCAGGACGTGTCCACGCGCCGGTGGGCCCAGCATCGGCCGCATCTAATGGAGGACTTGCTCTGCCAGAGGTTTCTGTAGGGTTACCTCCCCCATAGTCTAGAGTTTTACCCCAGTAGACTCTGGAGGTCTGGTTTGTTGGTGCCAGATACTCGCCATTCGACAGAGCCATATTGGTAGAAACAGAGAGCACTGGGTCCAAGATTTGGACCATGCGTGAAGGTACAGTTGGCTTGGTTGCAGGCATTTCTCAATTTTTGGATGAGACCTTTAGCAACCCTTACTCCCCATAGTCTTTCTAAATTTCTCTTCTCCGTGGATTTTTGCATCTACCTGTATTTCTGTTACCTTGAGAATTCCAAAATAAGGACTGTTCTCAGCTGATTTCCTCAGCCTGTGACCTATCTAATACCTGCATCTTTTTGGCTTCTCATCTCTTGTTTGACTGGTATTTGAATCTTTCCATCTGTTCTGCATTGGTGATCTTGTCATACCAATTTAATCTTTGTGTTCCATGCAGACATCTATTTATGAAAATCTGTAACTGTGTACGGTAGAAAGAGGGAAATGATATGAGATGACTACAAATCTAGAACTAATGGAAAGAACCGGGCACATACCAGTGGAACAGGAGGTTAGCAACAGGTGCTGGATAAACACACTGAGGAAACCAGATCACAAGGCAGTCCTAGTTCTGGAATCTTTAGGGTAAGATAAGTCTAGAGAAACTGAAGAACACATTGAGAATGAAATTGGAGATAGATATGAAAGGGATATCAAAGACATGGCAAAACCTTGAACGATGGCACAAGACAAGAGGCTTCACATGAATTTGTTGAAGCCTGTGCTCCATATAAACTTAAAGGATAATTCATTATGTACAGTCACCCTTTATTGAAAATCTCTAATCTCTTGGTTGACGTTTTTGCTGTTCTCCTTGTTCAGAGCTATACGGTAGGATTGCCTTAACATTTAAGTTTAACGTTTTTATTTTAATGTTGGCCTTAATTTCTTTTGATTGTTTTCATAATTCATTTTCATATTCTAATATTTTTCCCACTTTCCTTTTACACCGCATACCCCACACCCATGCACTCCAATAGACCAAGATCAGTAACAGTATTTTTATTTGCTTGCAGGATGTTAAAACACATGTATTGTCTTGCCATGGATGTTGTTATTGATCCAGCCTAGTGGTATCTGCATGTGATGTGATGTGCTGGGCATGGTTCTCATGTGGTGTTCTTTTCTCTGCTTTCCTCACATACTGCTGTAGCTGCTAAGGATATCTGTTCATCATCTTCATTTATGCCTCTTACAAAACATGGAGCCAATACTGCAGCTGGTCCCATTCTAGGAAAGAAGCCTACACAAATCTCTGGCATTGGTGGTTTGTGTGACAATATGTTTTATATGATGTGAATACAAGCGCCGGCCTCTCCCCCCCCCCCCCCCCCCCCCCCCCCCCCCCCCCCCCATGCACAACCTCATATTAGTCACATTGAATGGCATCTTTAGAGACACGTTCTCTTCTTCTCCCCCCCCCCCCCAGGAACTACGCAAGGCAAGGATTGGTATTACACATAGCTTTAAAAGATGATATTTGACCCCTTAGCTAAAAATGATTTGCTAAATTATTAAGTTTTGGAACTTTTCAGCAGTACTTGAACCTTGGTTCATATCTTTCTGAAAAGAAGTCCTAGTTGTTAAAAAAAAAAAAAAAAAATAATGCAAGGATTGATGGAAGAAAATACAATTTAGTACCACATAAATGTCAGTATAGGTCCATATTAGTAATTAAACAGTCCAGGAAATACAATAAGAAGCGGCACAGGAAGTTCTAGTTTGTTATCGACACCTGCTTAAAAAAAAACACACATAATGTAGGGACTTCTTCTTCTTCTTCTTGCGATCGCATCTTTGATGATTACACCGTCAGACGAGTTCTCATGATGAATTCGACTGTTGTTTGAAGTTCCTCTTTAACTCCATATAGCTTTGAGTTTAGTGTTGAGTCATTCGGCCAATATATCTTTCTTAACTGGTCATACAGAGGACAGTCCTGTAGAACATGCTCAGCAGTTTGTTCGTTTAATCCACATGTGCACAGTGGTGAAGCAGACAATCGTAGCTTGTGCATGTGTTTATTCAGTTTGTTATGCCCTGTCCTGAGTCGAAAAATAGTTATCTGTCCCTGCCGGTCGAGAGTGTGATAGTCGTCTTTGGGTTGGTTCTGTTCTCTTCTGATAGTCTGGATAGCTCTCTTTTTTCTCAAAGTATGTGACTTCATTATCTTCTTGTTCACATTCTCCTCCCTTTTTTGCAAGTTTATCTGCCTTTTCATTTCCGGGTACACCACAATGAGATGGTACCCACTGAAGTATGGTTCTCTTTTTAGCAGCTACCTTGTTTAGTTCATTTCTCAGATGCGGGAGTTTACCACCCTTGAGAGCTTGCAGGACAGACAGTGCATCTGTGAGGATGACTACCTGGTGGCAGTCAGAGTTGGTGTTATAAATCATATTTGCAGCTTGCTCTAGAGCTTGAACCTCAGCTGTATAGTTGGAACAGAATTTACCAGTGGGAATGTGCCTAGTCTCATAGTGGTTGTCAGGATATGAGATAAAGATACCGGCACCTCCATTCCTAACAGCATTAGTTGCTGATCCATCTGTATAGGCATGTATCCATGATTGATCGGGATAGCTTTCTTGGATCATACTCAATGTAGCAGTTCGTTTTTGCAGATCATTATACTCACATCCACTTGTGAGACCACTGACTGATGTATTAATTTGGAGGGCACTGCTGGCCTGCTCCCATGGTACAGGGTATTGGGTGGGATTCAGTGGTGTTGTCTTCATGGATAGGTCTTCTTGATGCTGTCTTATAAGTCTTTTCCCCCGATGCACAAAGCTGCTACGCTTTAGACGTCCCAATGCCAGATCATCTAGTCTTGCCTTCATTGGGTGCATTGGCATACTGTTGTACTTTTTCCATCTGGATCATGGTTTTTGTGTCTCTTCTATGGGACAATGTCTGTAATCCAGCAACCTTCTGCATCTCTGTTATTGGTGTAGTTTTCATGGCTCCTGTAATGAGCCTGAGAGCTTGATTTTGCACCTTGTCCAAAGACTGCAGATGTGAGTTAGCAGCTGATGACCATGCTGCTGAGCTAAACTCTAAGTGTGGTCTTATTACTCCATTATAAATCTTCTTTAGATTTCGTTCATTTGCTCCCCAGTTGGTACCTGCTAATTTTCTGAGTATGCCTAGTCGCCTTGGAGCCTTTCCTTCTGCATTTTCAATATGCTTATTCCATGTAAGCCTTTGGTCAAATGTCACCCCAAGATAGGTGGGGTAGCTTTCTTCCTTGATCACGGTTGTCCCTAGGTGTATGTTAGCTGATTTGTCCTTGGGGGCGAGGGAGAACAGTGTTGTGGAGGTTTTGTCTGTGTTTATTGTGATAAGCCATTTCTCTGCCCATGACACTAGCATGTCTGCTGCCCGCTGCATTCTATAATTTGCTGTGGTGACATTTTCATCAGCGCACCAGAGTACTAGGTCATCTGCATATAAGGCAGCTTTCACTCCTGCAGGGAGATCTTTCACCAGGTCATTGATGTAAACAAGGAAGAGTGTTGGGGAAATTACTCCTCCTTGAGGTACCCCCTGATGGAGCAACACTTTTCTGCTCTGCAGACCGTCAAGAGTGACTCTAGTTCTCCTGTTATGCAAGTATGACTGGATCCATTTCATCATGTTGCCTTGGATTCCACTTCTCCTAAGTTTTGCAATGAGGCCATCTTTCCACACCTTGTCAAAGGCCTGCTTGAAGTCGACCCAGATCGTTAGGACCTTTTTCTTCTCCTGGAAGGCATCTTCTATTGCTTGAGACAAGTAAGTAACTTGGTCTTCTATACTGTAGCATTCTCTAAATCCAGCTTGTTCCGGCACCAGGATCTGCTCAGACTCTAAATACCATTTCAATCTGTGGTTGACTATTCGCTCCATAGTCTTCCCAACACAGCTTGTGAGACTGATTGGCCGGTAACTTGCAGCCTCGGTCTTACATTTCCCTTTCTTTAGTATGGGTATTGTGATGGCTTCTCTCCATACTTGGGGTACCGTTCCTTTCAACCAGCTGTGGTTGAATATCTCAAGCAGTTTTGTCTTTGCTGCTGAGCTCAGATTTACTAGCATTTCGTTGCTGATTTTGTCTGGGCCGGGTGACTTTTGAAACTTAAGCTTGGAAATAGCCTTCTGTAGTTCTCCTAGTGTGATGGGTTCCCTCATTGGGGCAGGAGTATCTGTCTGTCCCATGGTTGCCAGTATTTCTTTTCTTATCTCTCTCTGATGATCTATGTTAATGGGTAAGTTGCTTTCTGAACTGTATCTTCTAGCAAACAAGTCTGCAGCTTGTTTTCCTCTGAAAAGTTTGCCACCTTCATCCAATGTGATAGTCTGCCTAGGTGAGGAACGCTCTTCATTTAGAGACTTGACTAATCTCCAAAGTTTCCTGCCGTCTTTCTCAAGGTTCAGCGATGCCGTTTTAGTTCTCCAGCTTTTCCGTTTTTCTTCTAGCTTTGTTCTCTGAAACTCTGCTACAGCCTTTTTCCATTTGTTGTGAGTTTCAAGTGAAGGCTGAGACTCTGCGTCCTTTCTAGCCCTGTCCATGGCTTCCTGACGTTCTTGGAGTGTGCTGGACCAGTATGGTATGTAGTTACGCCGGCATCCTTTGGGAATGGTTTCTTTTGCAGCTTGTAGTATGCATCTGTTGAAGTCTTTTACCACTTCATTAATGTCTCTGTTCTGTACCTTGAGGGTAGACAGCAGCGTGTTCACCTGATGCCTGAATAAACCCCAGTTGGCTTTTTTGTAGTTCCATCTTGTAATGGCTGGGCCTGTACTGAGAGTTGCACTCTGGACAGTAAGAAAGATTGGGCGATGGTCGCTTCCCCCTAGTTGGTCTCCTACTTCTCTACTAATAGATCCAGCTATATCTGGTGTGGAGAAGGCAAGATCTGGTGTTGAAGTTGTGTGCCATCCTCTGGAGTAGAAGGTAGGAGTATCTGTGGCATTATTGACTAGGATTAGGGAGTGATCATCTTGCCAAGTTTCAACCTCTTCACCTCTGTGATCCAGATGGTTATAGCCCCAGCTCTGGGAGTGGCTATTAAAGTCTCCAACTGCTATAAAGTTGGTGGCTGGTACCTGTATAGAGCTGAGACTCAGGGGTTTGTTGTTCGGACAGTAATAGTTCAGGAGTTCTATTTCCATCTTGTCTACCTTTATCTGCAACAGCTGATATTCTGCTCCATCCATGAAGGTTTTCCTTTCGTGTGCAGGAATGTTATTCCTTACAAGAGTAAGTACTCCTCCTTTTCGTCTATCTTTTCTGTCGGATCTGAAGCATTGATATCCCCTTATTTTAAAGGTTTGATCTGCTTTCAAGTGAGTCTCTTGGATACAGCAAACACTGACTTGCTTCTCATACAAGATGTTTTCCAGCTCTGTCTTTTTGCTGTATCCAGCCTGCTTGCTGTTCACTCCCTCTGCATTCCAGTGCATCATGACAAGTGGCACTCTGGGTTTCTCTTTTTCTGTTTTGTTTTGGTCAGTAGTTCTCCTCCGCCGTCTGCTGACTCCACAAGACGGTCTAGAGGGTCCTCCAGTAGCTGAGGGTGGGCTCTGTCGAGGCTCAGAGCCCGGCACTGCACCTGCCTGGTGGAGCTCCACAGGGCGAGCACCAGTACGAGATTTATTTGACGGTGTACTCTCCATAGAAAAAAAAAAAAAAGCGAGTTGCGTGATACTGTGGTTTCCGGTGCGCCTTCTGGCCCAGTATCTATGACTTTAGCACCTGTTCAACGGGAGAGTGGGCTCATCCCTAATCTGTTTATGTTCCCAGTAGTAGACTATTCGCAAGCAGCCTGGGGGTGTCACTGCTCTGCGCGGACCTTGTTTACCGAGGCGGCGTCCGAGCTCGTATGGTGAAAATATGGTTGCATTATCTTCAAAATAGCCCTGTCTTTCCTGCCATCCTGCAACTTTGAGTTAGGGAGTTCTGAGCTCCAGTCTCTTTCCCAGGCATTTTATCCTGGCCTGGCACGCATACAGAGGACCCCACTTCTGGTTCTAAGTTAGCAGTTGGGGACAGGTGGGGTAGCACACTGTGCATTCCCCGTCATCCAGGGGGCTCTCCAACTATGCAGAGCTTGCACAATGCTGTGCTCTGGTTCTGGGCTCACCCAAGGAATCCTCACGTCCTGCACAGAGCCACTTCCAGATACCCACCACCTGCCAACCCCCCATTGTAGAAATCTCCTGCATGCGGCCATCCAGTCAAGAGCCAGTATTAAGTCTGGTGCCCAAGTGATTCCCCCCAAGCTCAGTGTGCAATTCTGGGTTCTCATCATGCTGCAACACAGGGGGGATTGTGATGCTCAGCCATCTCTCTCAACTCTGCACCGATAAATGACATCGGGGACTTAACTGTGTCTCAGTACTGGGAGGCCCCGTTTCCGGGTACACCACACACAGCCAGTTGAGGCAACGGTCGCCGTGGGCGTGTCTTCAGTGGGGAAGTTGTGGAGTCTTCCTGTCCATGTTCTTGCACATCCTAACACTGCCCGCAAGACATCGGAGGTTTGGAGAGTGGCCTTCTCTGCTTTTTTGAGCCGGGGTGGGCTCCCCGGCAAGTCTCGATGGGGATCGGGACGTGTCCACGCGCCAGTGGGCCCAGCATCGGCCGCATCTGTTGGAGGACTTGCTCTGCCAGGTTTGAGTTAGTAAATTCCAACTTTGTCATCTTCTTGGCATTGTGATGCTGGGGTGCCTGTGGATTTCCTAACGCCCCGGGTAGAAGCCAGAAGTGTACTGTGCCAGCTCTGGGGGAGATAAAGGGGGTGTTTCTGCGTCTCCTTGTGATACGTAGCCAAGGTAGGGCTCACAGTGCTCTTTCCCCGCCACCAAATTGCCTGCTGGTTACGCCGAGTTCTCCGAGGCTCTAGGCATGTGACCAAGAGTTGAAGGCAATAGGATCGTCACGTCCTGAGTCTCTGTGCCTGTACGATGGGTTCCGATCTTCAGGGAGCAGTCCACACTCGTTCCCACTCCCAAGACTTGTTCAGTATCCATCTGGCTCCTTCCCACCCACAGAGGGCGTGTACGGTGTAGTGCACCGGTTTTATTATCGAGGTTTGCTCCTCTAGATCCGTTGTGTTTAGCCTGAGGATTCGCACCCTCAGTTACCAGGACTACCTCGAGGAGGTGTGGCTCTTCACCACGCACAACGATCTTGGGGTATGAGAGGTTTTGCTAGGCCAAGAGACTAACACCGCAATGGTCGCTCCTTTCATGAACAGAATTCACTAGGCCTAGGGTGAAGCAAGGGGGGAAACCCACTACCCACAACACCAGCACATCATACCCCCTGTCTTGAACACTGAATAATAATTTATCTTGGTTTTTCTGTGTTCCTATTTCAAGAGTAATAGTGAGATTAATTGAGAATATAATAATTGTTAACCATGATTAACAGTAGTGTATAACTGTTCAGAAAAGACATCAGTACATTCAGCATCACAGCTTTTGTTGACATTACTGTACAATCTTTTTTTTTGCATATTTTATTTTCTTCCCCTTCCAGAACTTTTATTCATTATATGTTTTATTTCACCATTTATCCTTTGCCACCACAATTTTTGTAAATTATGCAGTTTGTATGCCACCCTCCGTTCACAGCAAGGTAGAGCCAACATGTTGACAGAAATGACATGTTTGTGAGACCACTTAGTCAAAACTAGTAAGATGTAAGAATAACCAGTGCTGAAAAGGCAATGGGAGTTCAGTGGGGCTGACATCATAAATCATGTGTCACTGAAACAGTTGGCCCGGAGCTTAATCTTGAGCTTAAAGTCATATGGTTGATGCTTTGTCATTTACACTTCCATATGGTTAGCTGTGATAGTTTAAAAAAAAAAAATAAGGTGCAGGCTGAATAGTAAAAGTGCATGGGGGCTGGTAACTTTATCATGTAAAACAAATTGCTGTTGAACCCATTGCTGCAAGAGCATATGACTGCTTGGTACAACCTTTGTTTATGACCAGCTGTAGTGGTGACTCCATGCACCATTCTTCTTTGATCCTTAGCCGCCGACCGTCAAAGCAGTCAGTGGCCATCACGCCTAGTGGCGTCTTGTAGGGCAACAACAAATTGATTCCACTTTGCTCGGTCGGCGGCCATACTTCGTACAGTGCCCCCAACTCTGGTTCATTCTTTGCATCTCAGCCTCCACAGTCCTCCGCCAGGTTGTTTTTGGTCGGCCTCTCTTTCGTTTTCCTTCAGGGGTCCAAAGCATAGCTGTTCTTGTGATGGCATCGGGGTCTCTTCTGAGGACATGACCAACCCAGCTTCAGCGTCTGCCAGCATAAGGAGCGCAAAAGAAAATGATGTGTAATAATACACTGCATTACTGCAGGTGTTATATTTTCATTTTGTTTTCAAGGTCGAAGTATGTATTCAGGGTTTGACCTGGAGTGAAAAATTATGATAATTATTCTGTCTGTACGTTTTTCTGATTTTTCCCCATTCTGACTGTTACAAATAGCAGTTTATATTTATCTTCATCTTCTTCTTCTTCCGTCCTTAGCCACCGACCGTCAAAGCAGTCAGTGGCCATTACGCCTAGTGGCGTCTTAGGGCAACAGCAGATGTGTTTTCTTTGCCATTGTTTCCCATCACGCCTATTGGCGTCTTTAGGGCAACGGCAAATCAATCCATTTGCTGTTGTTTCCGTAATCGAAGTGACTGGCAAACGGGTGATCAGCCCGTTGGTTATCTTCATATTATCATTATTTTCTTTAGTGCTCCTTGTGGAGCATGGAACCGCTGTTCCAGCTGTGGTTTCTGTGACACTGGTATTACATAATGATGTTGCCAGCCCCATGCACAAAGTCACATTAGTCACCTTGTGCGACATACCTGTGGTTGCAGTAGTTCCACTCATGGGTTTTTCTTCAGATACCCCCCAAGAATTACACATAACATTTCTGTTTGTACTTTAAGTATTTTCAGGAGTTAATTTGCTTTGGACAACAGCATAACTACCTATAAACTTTTATAATCCTTGTGAGCTAGATTTCATGGTCATGTTTTGTTTTAACTTAAAAAAAAATTTTTTTTTAACCATTATGCTAATACATCTTAAGGTGTTTTCCTTTTCATATCATGCAGACCGATTTGTCATCTTGAGATAAAAACTTTTAACTTTCCATTCATCTTGTACTCACCAAGATATTTACATGGTTTGACATTTTGCTGCGCCCATCTTCTTTATAACTTGTTGTTTGTTCATAATTCACAGGAGGCTAATTTGTATTTATCCCCATGTTTCAGGTCACCAGAGCCGGAGGTTGCTGGAGTGTATTTTTCACAGCTCCGGCCGAAAGACATAGCAGAGAAACCCGAGCCACTGGCATCTTCACATGGCAAACGAACACGGCATAAGAAGATCAATTACCTAGAGATGCTGAAAGGAGAGGAGAAAGGGAAATCTTCCAATGCTGCCATCTTGGAGACGATTGAGTCAGTGGTGAGGTCAGCGCCTGATTACATACATGAAGGAAAATTAAACAAAACACCTATGACAAAGAAAATAAACACTGATCAGACTGGTAATTCCAAAAGTTGTGGTGCTAAAAAGAAATCCACACCCAGTCTACAGAAGAAAAACAGTGACAGGGCATCTAAAGTCAAGAAAGAGTATCTTGGAATTGCTCAGAAAGCTAAAGGTAACAAGGCCAAGTCTGGAAGTAGTGCTAAGCAGCAGACAATGGAAAAAGACATTGACATATGCTCTGAGGTTGACTCTGAAGACAGCATGGATTTAGCACAGAGTAAGAAATTTCGACCGCTTAAACTTAAAGTGAATAGCTTATTAAACTTTGCAGGGCAGCGTAAAGGATCCTCTACAAGTAAGAAAGGTTTGTTCTCCTGTAGTAACTCCGCTACATCACCAAGTTCAGAAAGGCCTCTCCGCGTTCTGGCTGTAGCACACCAGGCTGCTCTATCAGGAAATAATACAGAGTCACACTTGCCCTCACAGGCTGCTGACATACACTTGGACTTGTTTATAAAATCAAACTCGGCATGTGTTCAGTGCGAAACATGCAGTCAGTTCCTGTCGGTTCCTCATTTCATGCGCCACCATCATGTTCCTATGGACAGTGAATGGCTGGCAACAGAGGCAGCACACCGAATCCTGGTTCCCCGTAACAAAGAAAATATCTCGGAGCAAGAGAAGCGACTGTGGGAAGAGTTTCACCGTCTCCAGGAAGCCATAGGTGGTTTTGGTGAGGCAGATGATGAAACAGACAGTGATGATAGTGATGATGACTATAGTGAGGATGACAGTGATGACCAGACCTCTTTGAAATTATCTGGAACTCTGTCGTCCATGTTGGGTGTAGATAGGGCTTCGTTGTGCTCCGAAGCACAAAAGAGACGGCTAGGGGTATGCCAGTTATCATCTGCCGGTGACGATCCGTCCTTAATCCGGGAAGATGACGGACGTGATGAATATATGAAGTCAGACCAGGACCCATTACCCGTTTGTAGTCCCGCGTCACACGTGACAGATAATCACTTGAGTGAAGCTCGTATCACAGTTGGGCTAGCTGCGCAGCACGACACAGATAAACGTGGTATACCGAATGCTGAGTTGCTCAGTAGAGATGTCAGCTCTAACACATCGTCCAACTTACGAACAAGTTCCAGAAAACGAAAGTCCAAGCAGCTGTTTTCCATTGAGAATTATTATATCCCTCATAGATCTCTTGTTGCGGAGGATTCAAGTTCACATAAAGATAGTTCCCGCGTCTGAGCTCCGATCGTGGAGTAATTTTTCTTGTTTCCGGCCAGCGCTGGAACTCATCATCATTGGATATTTCGGTTTGACATGTGAATTTGCATGGGTCCACTGTGTCCACATAGGAACAGTGCTGGTTGTGTGTGAGCGTGAAAGACTAGATGTGAACACGTTACAGGTCACGGTGCCTGCATGTTATGAAATGTAAGTGCAAACAGAATTGCGCCCAACAGTGACATTTTCTTGTTTTGTTTGCAAAGAAATTATAAAAAAAAAATACATCCATAGTAATTCGAACTGTTCTGACTTGTATATAATGGAACACTTTACCGGCCGAAGTGAACCTGGTGTGTAAATTTAAATTTTTACCGCCACTCCCGTCTCTTGTTTATAACAAATGACCAGACATCATTTTAAAAAAAAATTGAAATGCAACATTTCTAAATTAGGGGGGGGGGGGGGCGGTCGTCTGTGAACACTACTGAAATAATGCATTTTTTGTGTGTGTCTTTAATTCTCCTTAAAGTAGTGTTAAAATAATTAACATTTTTCGGTTTATGGACCCCCCCCCCCCCAAAGATTAGTTTGCTGTACTTTTGAAACCTTAGAAAGCTATTGTCCCGACAAAGACGAGACAGATCCAGTGAACGTGGTGGCCCATTTTCAAGACGGGATATTATCTGTGATAACACATATTTGATGCTAATACATGTTTATTAAAATAATGTTATGCTTCTTTCTTCTGTCCCCACATAATGGTATAGGACACACTTCCAGATTATTTCACAGTTCATTGCACACCTAGAGAGTGTGTTCTTCCCATTCTTCTATTACTCTTTTTTTTTCTTTTTTAACTTAACGAATTCATGCACCAGCTCGTGTTTCATAATTTCTCGGTAGTCTCTGTTAGAAGGGCACCTTGCTGTCAGTAAAATTGATACTTGGCGTGACAGTGAATCATCGTATTTGTGACAACTGATGGTGTTACGTTGCATTATTTCTTTATCATTACTTTTTTGATTGGGGGAGGGGGGGGGGGGAGAAGAAAAGTGGCATGGACCTGGTTAAAAATGTTACTAACAGCAAATTTAGATGTTTAAGTAGCAGTATGTTGCTGATATGTTGTTAACAGTGGTCGTATTATGTTCATTCATTTACATGTGTTTATTTTGTGAAGTTATTGTCTACTTCCGTGGTGTGTGTAGTTAACCGTGATGTAGCTGCATGCAGCAGTTTAAAAGTGTGTATGAGGGCAATTAATGATCGCCTGTTAGAGAATGATGCTGCAATCGATGAATTATTAGGACTAAGATTGCTGGAACGTAAGACCGCAGTGATGGACGTATGAGAGGAATTATCCAGCGTGTATACAACCAACACGCAACAGGAACAATTAACATTCATGCCCTTCGACATTTGCTGCGGGAGACGGAGCACCTATGGGTTTGCCCAGAGTGCAATGATGTCGATTCAGATCAACAATGACAACGCCGTGTTAGAGTTTGTTTGCCGCGAGCTGTGGTAACAGTATGGCGATTTGCAAAGTATTCAGTATACACTTAATTATTTTGTCCCTATCTCTGCGACTCGAAACGATCCATGTAACTAACTTTCTGCTAGAAGACTGGATGCCTGCTTTAAAAACAAACTGAACAAGTTTTAACATAGCGTGCGGGTGGTTTGCCATAGCGTTCTTTATTCATACACGGTAATTTTTCATCAACCACTGAGAAACAGCTATGCAGGCATTCATTTACATCCATCCAGTCTGTTATGCAGCACTTGTGTGTGCTTTCAAAGTACGCAAAGGTAAGATGGTATGGGACTTCTTTTTTTTTTTTAACTAACCGGTAGATGGGCAGTAAACATGAGAATACTTGGATGAGATGTCACAGCAGTCGTGTAAGAAAATACACTGATAAAAGACAAAGGTTATAAGAATAAATCCTGTAATTTACAGCCAGGTTGCACTTACAGAGATATCCCTACATGACAGAGACTCCTGCATATATCTTGACAGCAGTATCAAAAATTTGGAGGAGCGGATAGTGGTGTCAAAATAAGAAAAGTTCAACAAGAAAATGGTTATCTTCAGCTCACGTGTCAAGGCAGTTCTATTGTATGGCTGTTTAACACGGAGAACAACAAAAGCGGCTACAAAGAAGCTACAGACTTTTCATTCCTGCTTGCGTAAAACAGAAGGATTAAAATGTTAGGACTAGATCAGAAGTGTGGGATTGATGGAAAGGCAACGCCAGTGTAACACATGGAAACAAATAATTTTGTCAGTGACACTTAATGCTAATACTGACATTTATGTCGTTAAACTAGACATTTTCATTAAAAGAAAAATTTTAACATGTTTGTTCGAGCTTAACTTTAGCGCCGCGTCTGTCGCCATCTTTGAATGTAGATACTCGACTGTAATGCGTTTATGTCGATATTTACGCGGCAATATTTAGGATGTTTTTAATCTAAATTTAAAATAAATAAAACAGGCCGTGGCATAAGAATACATAGAATATTAAGTAATTAATTTAATATGTTTTTCTTAGGACGACAGTAAGAATAAGACTATCAGGTGAAAGCTTAAAGTGTGTCAAAGTGCTGTATTAGGACTGGTTATGGGGAGGGATGGGTTGGGAAAGGAGCTTTGTCAGTATATACATGTTCCAGCAATTATTATACATAAAATTGGAGTTTACTAACAATTTTTTTTCTGAGGATAAAAGACATCGTTATTAGAATTATTGTAACATAAGCAGTACTAGTTAACAGAAAATGTGATATATATATATATATATATATATATATATATATATATATATATATATATATATATATATATATATATAAGACGCCACTGGACGTAATGGCCACTGACTGCTTTGACAGTCGGCGGCTAAGGATTTTTTTTTTTTTCCGTAACCAGCGGCACTTGGGCTTTCAGCCCTTCGGCCCAATGACATGTCATTGCGAGGCTGGGGAACCTGAGGACTTTCCTTCCAACCCGGTCAGGAGCTTCGCTCCTTCCCATCCACAGAGGGTTTATCACAGGAGCCGTTCAGGCTATTCAGTCAAATTTCCGGCCGTAAACATTTCTTCAAACGCCGACGCCCGGGTTTGAACCATGAACACCTGGTCGCCAGTACAACGCCGAAGCCATTACACCAGCGCGGCTCCCGCGGCTAAGGATCAAAGAAGATATATATATATATATGCAGCACTTTTTTTGTCCTTTGTCTTAGGGGCTATCCATAAAAGACCACGTTCACAGGGGAGGGAGGGGTATGTAAAAAGTGGACATGGGGGAGGGGGGGGGGGTGTATTTAAGTTGAAAGTGGAAGTCCAATTCAGAAACCACATGACAACTCTCACTCACATACAAATCTACATACAAACCCTCTTATCTTTGAAAGCTTCTTACTTACTGTCCAGCTAAACCCAAATAAACGTTCTTCAGATTTTGTCCCTCTTGCCAGGCCTTCCAATTCTTCTAGACTCAAAATGTCTAATACGAGAAGGCTGTAACTTCTATGCTCCTGTTCTCTGGAACACACAGCCATAGTATGTTATCTTTCTGGGAACCGGCATCACAATTATTGTGATTTCATAATCAGATTTTTAAGTATAGGTAGGTGATTAAAATTGTAAGCTTATGTGTTTAATCAAGATCATGTGGTGGACGTCCGCTGGGGGGGGGGGGGGGGGGGGGGGGGGGTTCAATCTCAAAAGTGGACATGGGGGAGGGTAGGGTAAAAAAATGTCAGGATTTTGTGGACGCCTTTTATGGATGACACCGTAGTAAAACCCACCACCTGTTTTCGCTTACTCCGCCATGTTATGTATATACATGTTAAGATTCACGGAATAGCGGAAAGTTGCCAAACAGCCAGAACCATTAATTGACTTCCACGAGGGTACGTGAAGTTTCCACAAGGATGTGCGAATATTGTGTCAGATCAACCAGGAAAGGTTCTGATAAGTGGGCGCTGACAGCAACGATGTGCTTTTTACATTTCACTTAAATATGAGGGGGTGTGTTGAAAGTAAGCTCCGAGAAGGAAATTTATAAGCACGCGCAGTTTGTAGCAGACAACACCAAATGAAACCACACTGACGTGGTTGATATGTTCAACTATCAGTAATAGCCACGACAAAGAAAAACAGCCCCTGTAGTTGTTATAATTATAATCAAGTACTTTTGAAAGTGCCGCGTGCGTGTAAGACTTCAGCGTGCCAAGTTTTTCATTACGTGACTTATAATGGTTGGGAAAAGGGGAGGTAGTGGGTGTGCTGTAGCTACATACGAAATTGATTACTTTTTCTTGCCGGCTTGTAAAGCTTACATTCGTTATCGTTAATGCGTCAGATTAATATAAAATTGTGAATGTAATATTCTCACATCATTAGGCTACCGAGCTGCTTTAAATGCCAGATTGTAATCTGAAAAACGGCTCAGATGATTTACAGTAGGAGTGCAGTAATCTCGCGTGAAATATCCTCGACACAGTGCCTGTACATTTAGCCAAAGCGATACGAATTTTTGAAGCCACGTTGGAGTTAATTTTTTTGAGGTTGTCAATTGGGTTTTGCTCCGGGCCATTTATTTAAAGCATTGTCGGTATATAGTTAGTGGGCTTTATGTGTCACAGACATACGGTACGCTGTCACATGACAAATGGCTTGTTTTATGACTATGTCCCTTACTTGCATCCTTTGTGTTTGTTGATTCTTATTGTTGATCAGAATCGATATCATTGCACTCCGGGAAAACCCATAGGTGCCCAGTCTCCCTGAGCAAATGTCGAAGGGTATGAATGCTAAACGGTCATGTAGCGCTTTGGTTGTATACACTACGGATGCATCCTCTCATATGTCCATCCCTGCTAGTCTTACATATTGTGCCAGATTCCAGCAATCTTAGCCTTGTTGATTTGTGTTTAATGTTTTACTATAGTGAGATGGGAATGGTAAGCTTCACTTCAAAAAATGGGAGATGTACCAATGCGAGGCGGCCGAGCATAAGTCGTGAAATGTAATATATTCATGGTGAATGATTAGTCTTCTTCTTCTTCTTCCGTCCTTAGCCAAAGACCGACCAAGCAGTCAGAGGCCATCACGCCTTGTGGCGTCTTAAGGGCAACAGCAGATTGATTTTCTCTGTTGTAGTTTCCCATCACGCCTAGCGGCGTCTTTAGGGCAACAACAAATAGATCCATCTGCCGTTGTTTCCGTAATCGGTGTGACAAGCCAACGGGTGATCAGCCCATTGGGCGTGAATGATTAGTACTTTGCCATATATGTGACTGCGAGCTTTTGTAACAAGGTGATAACAGCTTGACTATATCACTGTTTTGTTAGCCAAAGAGTTAACAAGTTCAGACAAGTGTCAACACCATGCCTACGTTAATTGCAGGATGCAGTCTACCAGTGTATAATTTTTTTTATTGAAGGCTAAGAACTTGAATGACAGTCAGATCTGTCAGGTAAAAGGAACGTTAGTTACATTTTCAAACCCTACATGCATCCGTATGCGTGTGTGTTTTTTTTCTTCTGGAAAATTGAGAATTGAGGGATTAATAATTGAGAATTGAGGGTGAATGTTTGGAGAATACGATTAATGTTAGTAAATCTACTAATCACCTTAGTGACAGGTCATTAAGTGATGTGAGGTGGCGGTAGTACCAACAGGATGGTATTTGGCTCAAGCGCAAACCAGTTTTTTTGTTGTTGTTTGGTTCCTAGGCCTCACGTTGCACATGGCATGAGAATTTGTTAGAAAGAAAAGTACAGTAGGCCTATTTAGTGGGTCTGGTGTAAAGAAAAGTGTAATTTCTGTGTGTGAAGACATTTCTACTGTCATGTGATAGCAGCAACAGTTTGTAATCGTTTTCGGTTTTATCTTTTCAAATCCACAGAAGACTGTCATTTCCTGTTTTACTCAAGTACTCTTCTTCTTTGATCCTTAGCCGCCGACCGTCAAAGCAGTCAGTGGCGTCTTGTAGGGCAACAACAAATTGATTCCACTTTGCTAGGTCGGCGGCCATCCTTCGTACAGTGCCCCAACTCTGGTTCATTCTTTGCATCTCAGCCTCCACAGTCCTCCGCCAAGTTGTTTTTGGTCGGCCTCTCTCTCGTTTTCCTTCAGGGGTCCATAGCATAGCTGTTCTTGGGATGACATCGGGGTCTCTTCTGAGGACATGGCCAACCCAGCTCCAGCGTCTGCCAGCTATGATGGTGTGCATGTCCTCTTGATTGCTCCGAGTAAGCAGATCTTGGTTGGTGATGGTATTCGGCCAAAAGATTCGGAGAATTTTTCTTAAGCATGTTGTGTGAAAAGAGGACAATTTCGACATTTCCTTCTCTATAACTCTCCAGCTCTCCGCGCCAAAGAGAAGCACAGAAAGCACACAGCTCTGATATAATCTTAATTTTGTGCTTGTGCTGTACTGAGAGGACTTCCAGATGTTGTTTAGACTAAAAAAGGCTGTTATTGCTTTGTTCATTCTGTTGTTGATGTCTTTGCTTGAAAGAGAAAAAAGTATTAGCCTAAGTAGCAAGAAGACAAATTATGGCGATATCTTTGAAACAGAATTCTCCAGAATGCACTAGAGAATCTTTTAAAAACCGTTGGCAGGTTTAAATACGTCCGGACATTAATGACTTAACAAATGTAAATGCTTCTTCATAACCCTCCACTCCCAAAGGAGCATAGGCCTTCAACAAACACATGCCAAGTCCTCCTGTCCCGTGCCATCATCTCAAGTTCTTTCCATGTTCTCCTCATCATTTTCACCTCTGTTTCCAACTCTCTTCTCCATGTACTTCTTGGTCTTCCTCTGCCTCTCTTGCCCTGGGGGTTCCAGAACAAGGACTGCCTTGTAATGCTATCAACAGGTTTCCTCAGTGTGTGTCCTATCCATCGCCATCGTCTTCTTCTCATCTCTTGTTCCACTGGCACTTGTCTAGTTCTTGTCATCAGTTCCACGTTGGTAACCTTGTCATACCAGATTCTTATTTTCGTGTTGGATCCAATTTCTCTTGATCTCCATATATTTCCCAATGCAATGAAAGCTCCTCTTGCCTTTTGTATTCTTATTTTGATATCGCTGTCTGTCCCTCCAACTTTGTCTATATTACTGCCAAGATATGTGTATGATTCTACATCTTGAATTGGTGTTTCTTCAAGTTCAACCCTGTTATCATTACCTGCATTTATTCTCATTATTTTTGTCTTTTCCCTGTGTATTTTCAGACCCAATTGCTGTGACCTCTCATCGAGTGTTTTCAATTTGTCCTGCATCTGATTACGGTTATGGGACAGAAGAGCCAAGTCATCAGCAAAATCCAGATCATCCAACTGCTTAGTCAGAGTCCACTGGATTCCATTTCTGTTGTGTGTTGTCGATGATCTCATAACCCAATCTATTGCCAGCAAGAAAAGAAATGGAGACAAGAGGCATCCCTGTCGCACTCCTGTTCTTATCCCAAACGGTTCTGTAAGCTGTCCTTCGTGAAGAACTCTGCATGTCATGTCTTCATATGTTTTCTTTATTAAATTAATGATCTTCAGGGGAACTCCATAATGCCTTATCAATTTCCAAAGTGATTCTCTGTCTACACTGTCAAATGCCTTTTCGTAGTCCACAAATCCGATGTATAGTGGTGAATTCCATTCCAGACTTTGTTCAACTATTATTCTCAAAGTGGCTATCTGGTCTGTACAAGATCTGTTTAGTCGAAAACCTGCTTGTTCATCTCTCAGTTTCTTGTCTATGGACTCTATTAATCTCTCAAGGATAATCCTGTTTAATACTTTTCCTGGGACTGATAGTAACATTATTCCACTAAAATTTGTGCACTCTTGTAAATTTCCCTTCTTAGGGAACTTAACCAGATATCCTTCCTTCCATTCTGCTGGTATCTCTTCCTCTTCCCAGACTTTACCAAGTAATTTATATAACATCTCTGTAGCCGTGTCGATATCTGCTTTGATGGCCTCTGCTGGAATGCCATCAGGTCCAGACGCTTTTCCCTCTCTTAGAAGCTTTATGGCTTTCTTTATTTCTTCCTTCGTTGGTCTTTCACCGTTAATTTGTAGCTCTTCTTCTGCTGGCTGGATGTCCGGCGGGTTTTGTGGAGCTGGTCTATTGAGAAGGTCCCCAAAATATTCTGTCCACCTCTTCATTTGCTCTTGTATATTGCTGAGCAGTTTCCCATTCTTGTCTTTTATGAGGCAACTTGTTTGCTTGTATTTCCCTGTTAGCTTCTTTGTGCTGCTATACAGTTCTCTCATATTTCCTTTGGCTGCAGCATCTTCTGCCTCTCTTGCCAACTCCTCAATATACTTCCTCTTGTCTCTTTTGATACTTCTTTTTACTTCTTTGTTTGCTTCTGTGTACACTTCTTGAGCCTTGGCTTTGGAGCTTCTAGTTTTGCTTGTGTTTAACTCTGCTTTCTTGTTTTTTCTGTCTTTTATCTTATTGATGGTTTCTGTTGTTATCCATGCTTTTTGTTGTCTTTCCCTTTTCCCCAGTATTTCTTCACATGTCTCCTTCCATACCGTTTTGACCTGCTGCCAATAGTCTTCTGTATTCTCTACATCTTCCATCTGTTGGAGCACTTGGAATTTGTTGTTCTATGGTCTGGTGATCTCCATGTTGCCTTGTGTATTCTCTTATGTGGAAACATGCTTCCTCCTATAGCCAGTTGATATGAAGCACAGAAGTTTGCGAATAGCTCTCCATTTTCATTCATTACTCCTAGCCCATGTTTTCCCATGACTTCTTCGAATCCAGTGTTGACTGTACCTATCTTTGCATTCATGTCACCCATCAAAATTGTGATGTCTCTTCTTTTTACTTTATCCATAATTTCCTGTAGTTTAGTATAAAATGCTTCTTTCACAGACTCTTCTTTGTCATTAGTTGGTGCATAACATTGGATGACATTTACATGAATTTTCTTTTTAGCTGTTTTGAAAGAAGCTGTTATTATTCTGGGTCCAACAGCTTCCCATTCAATTAGTGCTTTCTGTGCTTCTTTAGATAACATAAGAGCTACCCCTTCACTGTGGTGTGAACTTTCGTCTTCATGTCCTGAGGACAGCACCAATTCACCTGTGATGAGTTTCTTCCTTACCCCCTTCCACTTTGTTTCACACATTCCCAGAACCTCGATTTTGTATTCCCTCATTTCTGCTGCTACTTGCGCCACTTTCCCTTGTTCGTTTAATGTCCGAACATTCCAGGTGCCAAATCTGGAAGTTCTCCTAGAAGAAAGAAGGTTAGTCAGCAACACAGACTCCTTTCGGCTTTCTCTGTGTTGCATCATACGCCTCCCCGCGAGAGGACCTTCCCCTGTCTTGGATGGCTGTGTTTTATTTTCTTTATGTGCAGAGAGCACATAATTGCCCGAGCAAAAACAGCCGCTCAGAAATTGGAAATCACGATAATGCAACGAATCTTTGTCGACTGCAATGAGCACTTCATCGTTACATAGGATGGTCTTACTGTGTTTAAGCAAATCATGGTTAGTCAGTAAATAAACATGATCATCGACGGTAGGCGTTGTTTTAAGAAAGAATATTCAGAGTTAATATGTAGCTTTAAAAGACTAGAAGTTGCACAGATTTTGTGTGTAGTAACTGAAATAGAGAAATTGAAATAGCTTAATGGAGCAGCAGTTCATATTTATAGTAAGGTTTACCTGCTTTACCACATACAGTGCAAAGTCCCTGCACAGTTTTCCCGAAAAAAAGAATGAGAAACCTGCGTATGTCTGCAGTTCTGGCATATGTTTTTATTTTTAGTTTGTGGGGTTTTACCTTCTTGTGGTGGCGAGGCGCGTTCCTTTCAACCTAATTGGTTATATCAGTCAAAAATAAGTGAACTCTGTTAACTGAAGCGATGTGTTGATAAACTCTAAGCCCTGAAAACTAGCCCGGTCAGCGTCGATAGATATACTAAGTCCTGAAAAGGACTAACATTATCCATCTGCTAGCATGAAGCCCTGAGAAAGACTTGCCAGCTACACAAACGCTGACCTGTTGATATCGAATGTGACAACAACAAAATCTCTGGCATATAAAGCATGCTCATGCATTTTAATAGAAATGGGTGTACACGCGTGTTGTTTGTGGGCTTGGCTTATTTGTCACATTGTGTAGAAATCGTGGTCAATGTGTAGTCAATGTGTACCGTTCAGTGGTATATATGTCACAAGCCAGAGATCTTGAGACAGTGTTGGTAGTCGTTGTGTTTTTTCCCGATATGCCAGCTCTTGATATTGATTTCTTATATGTGAGTCCATTGTGGGGTTTCGCGTACCAGCAGGAATACCAGCTGCATACACTGCTAGTGTGTGGGTTCTCCCTTGGCTTTTGACGTGTTGGTATCGGGAAGTTTGTTAAATGTAGGGTGGAGATGTGACAGTCAGATTTGCATACTGTTTTTGTTGTACAGTCAGTTTTAATGTTCTGTGACATATCAGTACAGACGTGATTGTGGATCACTCAAATATTGTATCTTTTTATTGTTATATAACTCGAACTTCATGCAGGTAGTTCTGCATATTCTGAAGTTAAAGGTGCTGGTTTTATTTTAATTTGAACCGGGTACATCTAGAAGCCAAGTCCGCAACAAACTGTTGATGAACAACGGGATTAAAAGCTTAGCGCGTCTTATGACTTCTAACATTCTTGGCTCATGGCAAAAACCAGGTGCCTTCTGATCACTTGGCTAAGGTCATAAGAAGGAAGCGGCGGCGTCATTATGTTCACAGGTACATGTGCAGCGTGTGTGTGAACTCCAATACGCAGGCTGAAATAATAACAGCAGGGCGGATGCTCATTGAATTATTGTCTTCGTTAAGGAATGCACTGTTTTGGCTTGTTGTTGCAGTAGATTTGTAGGGATTCATGTCAAGTTGTTTGTGAGACAGTTGAAGTGTGCGTGTGTGTGTGTGTTTTTTTTAAATGGATAACAGTGATATAAATTAGATTGTTAACAACTTCTCTCTTCACCAATATAAATAATTAAATGTTATGGCAAACTTTAGTAGCGAATAATCCGCAAATTATATCGCGTTTTTGCCACAGCACACATATACGTTAGGGCATAACGGTGCTGCTTCCTGGTACAACCCCATCATCACACTTAAGGTCGAAAGACAGCTGGCCGGTGCGTTGTTTGTCTTGTTTACTGAAAGGTTACCGTATCTAGACAGCCAGAACGTCCCATGTAGCAAGGTAATTACTGTTACTCATTCAGTTCTGTGCACCTTAACGCTGTGCACTGCCAGTTTCCTGTTTTATGTACTGTTAAGTGAGACAGCTTTTATAAAATGCTTAGTTTTTTTTGCTTTATTATCGGCATTGTAAATTATTTTTAACCTTTTCTGATAGGATGCGTGTAACCTGTTTTTGTCTCAGCAATATATGGCATTTGTAATGACATTTTAGAAAGCAGCTGGTGCAGGAATGATACCTGTATACTTGAAGACACCTTTCACTATCAACCCCATTATTCACACAATCCTATATTTTCCATAACTTTCTCCCATCGTCAATTATTCTCACGTCCCGCGTGTCCTGTCCATTTTTTTTGTTTTTGGTGCAGTTGGTGCCAGGTTTTATCGCAAAACTGGGAAAAAGATTTATTCTAACTTTCCACAGGCAGCCCTGTTACGTGATAGACTTGTGCTTGTGCACGGACTGATCAGATTAGCTTATCAATACATTCATCACTCACGCTCATCCTATCCACACTTCATAGTACGATTAATCAATATCGTTTTCATAGCCACACCCTGACCTAATGTAGACCGTAGTCGATCGTTTTGGTTTTTGTGGTAGTAGATGTATTATATAAATGTAGATGTATATATTTCTCGTGAGCTGTATGTTTGATTTGTGTTGGAAATGGAAGTTTGCAGATTTGGTTTTGAATCATAAACACGGAACACATAACTGCCGAATTTTATTCAGATTAAAAATAAATAAATAATAAATGTCAAAATCATCATTGTTGCGAACTCATCGGTATGAAAGTTCGATTAGATAAATTTAGTCGCGAGATAAGTTCCAGTCATTTCAAAGCGTTGTCTGCGAACTTCTCATTCGCCAAGTTGAACAGCTTGAAATACATAATTCCTTGTTATTAAGTAGCATATGTTTGTTATCGCATTGTACAGTTTGTATTACTTGAGCGGTTTGTTACTACTATTGAATTGTCAGACATTTATTCCACAATTTCTCTTTATTGTACGAGTGAAAATTACTGTGGCCATTACAATGACCGTTTTCCATTGTCAAGTGAGCTGTCATGTTGTCTTGGTCTAGAAATAAAAACCAATACTCCTGCAAACATTCGTCCTGCCTGTTTATTTGAAGGTGAGAGGAGTGCTTCTGACTGACATCGCCAACTGTGTATTTGGGCGTGTATGTGATACTTTCACAGATAGCGAAATCCGACGCTGTAAATTGTGGATGTGACAACACACGGCAGCTAATATTAAGTAGATCATATGCAAACAGAAGACACGATGCAGTACAGTAGGCAACGAAAGAAAGCTTGGTATTTGGCACTTCAAAAAAAGTTAACACAGCCCTTGCCAGCGGCAACATTGAGGTGCCGTAATAACGAGCCATATTCGAGTTCTGTATGATCTAATTTCTCATTCATTTACTGCTGTATCGCTAAAAAAAAAAAAAAAAAGTGTGGACAGATAAGAAAGGAATATGATATTTTTACGTCTGTACCATATAGAAAATAACTGAAGGTGTTCATAGCTGTAACTGTTAATGATGACCTTAGATATCAACTTGGAGATGAAGACGAGTGCCAGTGGAACGAGAGGTGAGAAAACGGCGCTGGCGATGGATAGGTCACACACTGAGAAAACCTGTTAATAACATTATGGGTCAGTTCTTATTCTGGGATTCCCGGGTAAGTGAAGTTGAGAGGAACGGAAAACATACGGGGGGGGGGGGGGGGGGGGGGGGAGACTGGCGACAGAATTGAAAGGGATGAAAAAGTCAGGAAAGACGTTTAGGTAATGGTTGGTGACCGGAGGACTTGGCATAAGCTTGTTGAGCACCCATGCTCCTTGGGGAGGTAAAAGGTAATGATGATGACCTAAATTCTAATTTATACTTAGATGTTCCTCTTCTACCCCGCGGTGTAGAGATTTGCCAGAGATATTATCCTCCCAGCGAACTCTGGGTCGTCCCGGAGGTCTGGATCCCCTGCCTGTTAATTTCCGATATTTGTCGTGGGTGCCGATCTTCTCCCATTCTGCAGACATGACCTAACATCATCAAATGTGTTATATAATTATTCCCCCCCTTCTCCCCCCCCCCCCCCACACACACACACAAAACAGTAAAAAACGGAGAAGAGAATTAGAGACAAGCGAAAGGAATAACGCAGATGGGTAGATCTTGACAGGATGGAGATGATTTTTTTTTTTTTAAAGGAACTAAAGGGTAATAAATGAAGTGATGAAATACAGGGCTTGTGGGATGTAGATCATTCAAACAACAGACATCCTGCTAGCCTTGGCTGGGGCTTAGTACCTGGTTAAACAAAACGACCGCTGTCATAGACAGATGTTTCCGCGCGCAGCACGTTAAAAGTAGAACAGCACATGTAGTTGTGTGTGACCTCAGCCGAGTATGTGGGGTTTTCCGTTACCGAGCAGTCGTATCCGTAAAAACACAAGGCCAGATCTATTGGGATTGCATGACTAAGTTGAATGTGGGGGTGGAGTGATAGTATTTATTTTAGGTTCCTTTCCCGACACTTTCCTATTAGGATTACGTTTCTCTCCCCCCCCCCCCCCCCCCCCCCCTAGCAAATTTCTTTCTTAGATATTGTGTCCGCTTTTATTATCATGTTTGTCTTGTGTGATATTCAAGTCCACCAGGTCGATACTTAAGACTGGTTTCTTCAGTTTGGAGTTTGAAACATGAAAAGAATAAGTGGGTCACAGTTCTCACTGGCCGTAATGCTTCAGGATTCCAGTGTCGAATCGACAGGAGCGGGACAAACAGGGAATAGGTGAGAGGAAAAGTAGCAGATGGAGTGATAAAGAGAGAGAATAATATTATGCTTCAAATCGGTGGAATTTTGTGTTTGATCCTGAGTTACATGGGCACAAACATACACACTCACACATTAATGAATACAGAACACAATAGTTTAGCCTGTTCAGGGGCATTCCTAAAGTATTTGTCACACAGGGTAAATCCTCAACCGTGGTTAATATGGAGTATGTTCCCCATGAAGTGAAACCATTGCCCCGATGGAATTACAAAAGAGCTGACTGGGACAGTTTTGCAGTGCTGACTGACAGCCTTTGCGAGACCATCAACACACGAAACAACAGCATGAAAAATATGGTTGAAAGCTTTAATAGAGCAATACTTCAAGCAGCTATTGAGACTATTCCGAGAGGGGCAAGAAAGAACTATAAACCACACTATAATGAAGAACTGCAAAAAACTTGAAGATGGGGTAACAGAAGCCAGAGACACGGCAGAAACAGAACAAACAACTGAGGCAAACATCTTGCTCAAAGCAACCACTGCAAAGTACAGAAGAACATTAAACCAAACAACAAGAGACTGCTGGAAGTAAACAACAGAAAATCTCAACCTAGATAAAGAAGGGAACAAACTGTGGAAACTAGTTAGAGCTTTGAACAACAAGAACCTTACAAAAATCACATCACAATCAAACAAGGTGAAAATATGCTCTCGGGGAAAAAAAGCTGCAAATGCACTCATGGAACACTATGCTGGTGCAAACCACATTGATGTCCCTATAGACAGAAGAAAGGCCATCACTGATGAACAAAGGAGTCATGACAATAAAAAGCTTGCACCAGTAGAACCACATGATGGCAAAGTTAACAATGCAAGAAATGGAAGAGGCAATGAGGGCGCTAAAGAAAAACAGGACAAGAGCAAGGCAGAGAATGGCAATCATGAAAAAACTTGCTGGCACGGGTTGGGGAGCAGACGAGAGAGTACTAAAGAAGTTATATACTGGGCGAGTGAGACCAGTCTTAGAATATGGCATTGCAGCATAGTCAACGGCAGCTAAGTCGAACTTTGACGAAATAAACAGAACCCAAAACCAAGCAATGAGAATCATAACAGGGGGCATGAAGTCAACACCCATAAAAGAGTTGGAAAAGATTACTCACCTCCAGCCTATGGAGGATAGAAGAGATAGCAGAGCCCAGCAACAAGCCGAGAAATTCAGGAGGCTGATAGACCGCCCAATGCACCAGAGAATAAATGGACTTGGAAGGGGAAGACTGAAGCGAAGCAACTTTGTAGAGACAGTCAAAACAAAGATGCGAGCAGACCCCATAAACGCAATATCAACAGCTACGCCAATATGTACTGCACACAAGCTACCAATTTGGAAACAACAGTGCTTCCCTGAAATGATAGAAAACGTTCCTGGTATTGAGAGAAAGAACAGCCAAAATGAAACAGAAAAAAGAGTCCTAACCACAAAATATGTCGATAAACATTACCCAAGCAACACCTGGATCCATGCATACACAGTGTCGTGGTTGAGTTAGAGTGTAGAGTATTTGTCGAGTTGGACAATAGTATTGAAATCGACAAGGGATAGTGGACTGACAGAGTTATAGATTACACACACAGAAAGGTGTAAATAGGAGATGGACTTGAGACAACCTGGAAGAAGATTTATCAAAATGATCTCTCTCTGTAAGCCTCAACTCACTTTTACTGTCTAAGCACCTCCTGCTCTCACTATTTTCTCTTATCAAACATAGAGATTATAGTAAAGAGCTAAAACAAGTTAATTATGGATGGAAGGGTCGTGAACAGCGCATTAATAAAATGTGTAAACTTTATTAAAGAAGAAAAGCATGAAAATAATGCATATCATCATACACAGCATAAAATTCATCAATAATCATCAATAATCAAAATATGCCAAATACACCAACACACACACACAACCGATCATAAAACCTGTAAAACACAGAGAAATGAATAACCTGAGTGTCAGTCCGTCCGCTTTCGTGGGACCAAATGTAATAGTTCCAGAAAAGTGTCTTAAACATGTAGATCCTTCAAGGTGAGGGAATAAGCCTACAAAACTTTCCTTGGTGGTGCTATCATTGGTGACCTCTAATTGCGCGAGGTGGGCTGGAAGACTCTATTTACCTCTGGTTTACCAAATGAATAAAACTGCGTGTCAGTCTGTCCGCTTTCGTGGGACCAAATGTGCCAGCTCCAGAAAAGTGTCTTACATGTAGATCCTTCAAGGTGAGGGAATAAGCCTACAAAACTTTCCTTGTTGGTGCTAAACGTTGGTGACCTCTAATTGCGTGAGGGGCTGGAAGACGCTGTTTATCTTCTGCTGACCAAATAAACAAACTGAGCGACAACCTGTCCGCTTTCGTGGGACCAAAGGTGCTAGCTCCAGAAAAGTGTCTTACATGTAGATCCTTCAAGGTGAGGGAATAAGCCTACAAAACTTTCCTCGGTGGTGCTAAACGTTGGTGACCTCTAATTGCGTGAGGGGCTGGAAGACGCTGTTTATCTTCTGCTGACCAAATAAACAAACTGAGCGACAGCCTGTCCGCTTTCGTGGGACCAGAGGTGCTAGCTCCAGAAAAGTGTCTTACATGTAGGTCCTTCAAGGTGAGGGAATAAGCCTACAAAACTTTCCTTGTTGGTGCTAAACGTTAGTGACCTCTAATTGCGTGAGGGGGCTGGAAGACGCTCATAAGTGCGAGGTTCTACATAACCCAGAAATACACCAGACAAAGTTACTTGAGGACAAAGAGTCCCAGGCGCTCTTATCCGGCGCTATTGCTTGCTTGGCATTAAATCCGGTTTGGACTGGTTTGACTGTGGTTTGGCTGAGTGCCCCGTTTAGGCACACAAAGGCGGGTGATATCAGATTCTGCTATAGACATGCTGGGCGGTTTTGATATTCTGGAAGCCGCAATGCTCTGACTGGTAATCCAATAGGCGAGTAGAGAACTACTACTGCATTAGATGATTCCAGATTTAGCGTTGGCTCGTTGCACTGCATGAGCTTAACTTGGCGTTGACAAAGGGTTTAGGTTCAGGAATGGGAGTGACGACTCGTGATTGCTAGCTGTATTCAGAATCCCTCTAGACCGAAGAGTATATGACATTCTTCGCATGACTGGAGACTTGACTCTAGCAATTCGGTATCCCTGAAACCCGAAAAATGACTAGAGATAGGCCTTAACATTTAGTTCTGTGTTAAAGTCTGCCTTATCTCATGATGGTCCATCTCGGGCCAGGAAAATATTCACGAGTGTGTTAGTCTATTAAGACTAACCAGATTTATAGTTTACATACAACGCCACCCAGGACACCTGCATGACCTGATTCTACAGATGTATCGGCGTAATGCGTAATAAAGAGTAAGACAAAGGTTATTCTAGAGACATCAGAAGTCAACAACCGCAAGAAAGTTCCTTCAGGTAGAGAAATGCATAATATTATGAGAGCTCTAACTCGTCTAAGGGGCAAAACCCAGAGACTGACCGCGATTGTTATCTCCCCCTTGTTGAGGATCAAACTCGTTTACCGACCGCAGAAGATTTGTCCCTGCTAACGAGCCGTGTCTTCACAGAAACCGTCTCTCGCTCGTTCAAACACTTAAAGTGACCAGAGGAAAGTTTCTCTGGTCAAACGAACACCAGGTGCGCTGATGTAACGTTATCTGACCGTAGAAGGCCAGAACGTAAGCAAAGCGCGGGGTGGGTCTGCGAAGGGGGAAAATGCAGGTAGAATATGAAAGAAAAGAAAATACAAATGTCTAGGAAAACAGAGTGTTAAAAAGTAATAACATATGGAACGGAATGGTAAAATAAATTAACAGTCACTGTAACACACAGATGGATCAGCAACTAAAAAGTCTTCCTTGCCGAACATCTGCTTCAAAGGTGCCCAACATATGAGGAACAGAGAAAACGCATGTGGCCATCACCAGTACCATTCCTGGAGAAAATCTACGGAGATATCAACAGCCTCAGGCTGACCACTGCTTTCTTTGAACTTATTCAAGTTGACATCTGAGGATGAACGAAGAAGAAGAAGAAATCTTCCACCTTCCCCCTGATGGAACACGCTAGCAAGTTTATTTTTAACAGTTAAGTACTAGTATAATAGTGTCCTGGTCGGTACAGAAACCAGATAGACACAGGATTACTCTTGGGGAATGTTCATAAGATATTTCAGAAGTCAAGAACAAAGCTGCATTTGGGCAGGGCAATTGTTAACTTATATCTGACCCGCCGCCTTTTATGAAGAGTTAAGCAATAATTAATTTCAGCTCGTTCAAGCCCCCACCCTGATTTACTCAGTGGAATTCTTATTATTCTTGTATGCCTCTGTTTAGAGTGTATTTAGTAAATTGACTGAAAAACATGCAGTACATCCATATATGGAAGTGACAAGTCCGTACACTCTTTCGACAATGTGTTTTTAGATATAACATCTTACTTTCCTCTAAAGCAATGTCTTTGAAACAGGTGGACAGGAAATGATGATGTCATTCATGTCTGTCCGGGAGCCGCGCTAGCGTAGTGGTTACAACACCGCTCTGGCGACCGGGTGATACAGGATCAAACCCGGGCGACGGCATTTGAGGATTTTTCGTCGACCGGGATTTGGACTGGATTAACTCGAGACCTGGCGAGGACATTTGAAGGAGTGTCGTCGACCAGGGACTGGCGGCTCCTGAGCCGACCCAGCTGCAATGGGTACCTCCGAAATCGGCGAGTATTTGCCTGAATGGGGAGGGACACCTGTCTCTGTACAAGAAATAAAGGGATACTCACGTAAAATCAATGTCAGGTTAGACATAAAAATAATAACCTGAGATTTCGCCTCGAGTATTAGCGGGCGAACGCAAAAAAAAAAAAAAAAAAAAAAAGTCTGTCCAAATGGTGTCGCACAATGTCTTTATCCGTCGCTTGCGCACACACAATCCGTCTGCGGGCGATTAATTGTATCGCCTGACACGGTTGATCAAACAAAACTATGCGAAACTGACCAGACCCATCTGGGTTTTACCTGCGCTAATCTTAGAATACATCTCAGACGAAACACTGAAGTTGGTGGTAGAGAGAAGAAAAATGAAGTCCAAAAAAGATACAGAAAATCAGGAGTTGTACAAGGAATACACAAAGCAGATTAAAAAACGAGTCAGACAAGACAAACAACAATACATAAACGACACCTGCAGGAAAATAGAGGAAATGCGCGAACAGGGATTGAGTAAGAATATGTTTTCTGAAGTAAGAACATTGAAGAACAGCAACTTTAAATCATCACCTCGAGCAATAAACGACAAGAAAGGCGACACTCTAACAGAACGTAAAGATATTCTGAACAGATGGAAGGAGTACTGTCAAGAAATGTATACGGAAATAAACAAAGCGGCAGATAACAACGTCATGAATGAAGCGGAACGTGAACCAGAACCTACCATAGAGGAAGTCTGGAACGCAACCAAACACTTAAAAAGTGGAAAATCTCCTGGTTGTGATGAAATAACAGCTGAAATGATACAGGCAGGAGGAGAAGGCAGCGCTCGTATATACCATGCATTATGCTGCAAGATCTGGCAAAGCGGAATTTGGCCCAAGGAATGGAAAAGATCAATTTACATACCCTTGCCAAAAAAGGGCAACCTGAAACTGCACAAACTACAGAACTATAGCTCTTATAAGCCATGCCAGCAAAATACTATTACAAATCATAATGAAAAGGATGCAACAAAAGCTAGAAACAGAAATAAACGAAGTACAGGCGGGTTTTCGACCAGGTAGAGGCACTAGAGATCATATATTAAACATGAGGATCATCATAGAAAAGTGTAGAGAATTCAACGTTGACCTACATACTTGTTTCATTGATTACACCAAGGCTTTCGATTGTGTACAACATCAGCAGTTATGGGCTATTATGAAAAATATGGGATTTCCAAACCACCTTATACAACTCATCGCACTGCTGTACCAAGAACAACAGGCAGCCGTAAGAATAGAGGGGGAAACATCAGAATGGTTTGAAGTACAGAAAGGAGTAAGACAAGGCTGTACCCTTTCCCCTTACCTGTTTAACATTTATGCCGAGAATATCATGAGAAATGTAAGAGATGACCAAGAACACACAGAGTTTGACTCATTTAACATCGGCGGGTACCAGATCCCGGAAATCAGATATGCTGACGACACAGTCCTCCTATCGACCAACCCAGAAGGACTTGAACAATTACTTCTGTCCACCAAAAAACACAGCGAGGCCCAGAATCTATACCTAAACACCAAGAAGACTAAAGTATTGACAACAGACAAAGTAAAGACCAAACCAGAAATTGAAATTGATAACGAAGAACTGGAAAGTGTTAATGAATTTGAATACTTAGGATCAATCATCAACAGCTCTGGCGACTGTGCAGTAGAAATTAAAAGAAGACTTGCAATTGCTTCACATAAACTAATACAGATGAAAAACCTATGGCAAGGCACAAGCAAAGAAACAAAGTTACAGCTGATCAGAGCATGTATATTCCCAGTGGCAACATACGGCTGCGAGACTTGGACACTCAATAAAACAGTTGCAAAAAAGATTACATCATTTGAAATGAAATGCTACAGAAGGATGTTGAGAATACCCTGGACAGAAAAAAAGACCAACAGAGAAGTACTACACTCACTAAACGTACAGGAAAATTGGCTCCTAAATACCATCGCAATAAGGAAGCTGAAATTTTTCGGTCATATAAAAAGACATAATAGCCTGGAAAAAACAGTGATGGAAGGCATGGTCCCTGGAAAAAGGGGAAGGGGTCGACCTAGACGACGGTGGACCCAGGACATCACAGAGAGTCTGAACTTGTCTTTGGCTGATGCAGGTCGACTTGCCCAGAATCGTGATGCGTTCAGAGCAGCTGTAATGGAGACAACGTTCTGGAAAGAATACGTCACATGATGAATCTTAGCAAAGCTGAGAAGCGTAGAGCGAATGTGATGAATTATCGCAAAGAGGAGTGTCAAATGGTTGTACATACCAAATATCTGTTTGATAAGAGATAATTAAATGTGTCGATCCCCCGGAAATTCCAGATAATCAGTACGTACAACAAATGTAACTGATTACTGCCGTAGTGAAGACGAGATCGACCCGCAATTGTGTGACAGTTACAATTTTATTTAGTTTGAATTTTTCACCGCTTAGTTGATAGAATTTAAGGAAGCAGCTCGACCAGAAGAGATAAAAACCACCATAAAGGCTGCACTTATTCTAGATTTCACACACTCTGGAACATAAACAGAGACGATTTTGTCAAGGTAGATTCTTTAAAGAGCTCAGTGTTTCTAAAGTAGATTCCCGCAGCTCCTGTGTTGCCGATGGCTGTTCTATTGTTTTCTAAATATAGCGTGCTGATTGGAATGAAGATGCTATTTCATCTTTTAATAAGTTAAAGTTTCTCTGTTGCAGAACAGTAACGTTTTTCTTGAGTGAGAACAGGAGCGGTGACCTGCAGATTTGGCGTCATGAAATACACGCGAAAGATAAACTACAGCCTGGAAAAGCCAACACACAAGAAAAACTACAATGTAATATGCTATGTAGAATGATGAACACTATGTACCCTAATTATAACCCGAATGGGGTTGAACCGGGTATCCCATGCACACGACAAACACCAGTTTGCAAGTTCATGGTTAAAAAACAACCATTTAGACATTTTGACTTATATATATATATATATATATATATATATATATATATATATATATATATATATATATATATATATATATATATATATATATATATACTATCAATGACCATGAAGGATACTGCCATAAGCAAATGGAGGCAATTTAAATATACAATGTATTATCTAAAATCATAGACACTATATATCCTAATTATACCCCATCAGAAGTTGAACAGGATGTTTTTTCCCCGTCAACTAAAAAAAAAAAAACCTGTAGACTATGTAGACATCCCTCCATTCCTCGGTGCACATCTCCACCGCATCGTCTTCCAAAAGCATAAATCGCGTGATGCGAAATCGACTGACTGATGTTGTCTTTCTTCTCGTTGTGCTACTTCCGGACACGTTCGTTCACGTACAACATGCGAATGATCTGCACGCGGGCATATTTTTGACACAGCGCTTCACTTTGGATATGCGGAACTTCGGACAAAAATTACACACACACCCCCACACACACGATCCGTTCAATGAATGGTGTGGGAGAAGCGTGCAGATTTGGGGGGAGAGGGGGTGGGAACAGGGTTTTAAAGCAGGAGCTCTTAAACTGTAGGGTGCACTCAGGGCTGTATTAACCATTAAGCAATATAAGGACGTGCTTAGGGCACAAAGGGAAGGAGGGCACCACAGATATGTCCCTCTAGCTGTCATGCCCTTAACTCTCATCTCTTTCACTGCCACAGTCGTCTTTAGTCGAATTTTTTGTAATTGTCAATATCTGCCGTGTTCGACTTTAATCCGAATACCAAAAAACACCGTTTTCTTTGGGATGGCGAGTGACTGAAAGTGTCAGACATAGACCTAGAGTTCAGTATGTTTGCATGTCTTACCAACGTTTGTCTGTATGATTTTCAGTGGAGTCTGGCCAGGAAGAAAAGTGAATTTTCAGTCTCTTCAGCATTTATTGAGTTTTAATGTCTTGTCAGTGGAAGCGGGCGGGGGGGGGGGGGGGGGGCTGTGCTTAGGGCATCAGTTGGCCTTAATCCGGCCCTGGGTGCGCTCCCAACCTCCAGGAGTTGCAGAGTGGATACATGACGTCGACGGTGTTAAGTACCTCGGAGAAAATGTATAGCAGTTGCTTTCTCTGTGGATAAACTTCTGAAGTTAAGAACAAGTCAGTTAAAATCAATGATCTCAGACCTAAGGGTTTTTTATATTTGGACATGCGCCCTAATATAACCGACTGGGTTGAACGTTATGACCACAAGACCTCCGCCAGGGACAAGCAAACAAAAAGAAAGAAAAGAAAGATGGAACTAGGGGAATTACGAAAAAAAAAAAAATTAAAATATTCCGTGGATTAGCTTGGCCGATTATGTTGCGGTGTATACACACGATGGCGTCAGATTATGTAATGTGTAATTTCATAAACAATATATATATATATATATGTGTGTGTGAGTGTGTGTGTGTGTGTTCTGACAAAATAGGTAATAAATGAGGGATTCTAAAAGTAGTATATTTTTATTATATTAAAAAAAAAATAATTGTGCCATTAAACCCCCGGCGTACCACTGCGGGAAACACTGGTAGGACTAATAAAACCTTATCTAAGTATCCCATGACAATGTTTGACATTTTTCATTATCTTCGCTTGCTTTTACCTTTTCACGTCTTATGGAACAGGAAGCTACCACTACCCTTTCACCAAAAGATTTATGTGCTCGCGCAGTAGTGGATTACGTAACACTTCGTTTAACACGATGAGATTGCCAGCCTCATGCACAGCACCATGTTAGTCGCCTCTCATGACATGCCCGCGGTAGCAGTATCAATATTCTTCTATGTCTACTCCGGGAGCTACACGGAGCAGTATCAATATTCTTCTTTGTCTACTCCGGGAGCTACATGGAGCAGTATCAATATTGTGGTGGATTAACACCGGGGAGGTTAATGATGTTATGTAAATGCAAATATATGTGTCTACAGCGTGAGGTCAAGCTATGTAAGACCCTGAGTCTAATAGTTGAAAGTAGTGTTGTTGAGTTCTCAGGGGACCTAACGCTACCCTCCTCAGATCTCACGCTGTGCAATATTTTATATCTATTGAGTGATGTTTGTTATATGGCTACGTGTCTAGGGTAATGCATATGTAGTGATTAATGCCTGCAAAAACAAACACACTTTAACTTAATGAAAATTAAATTAACAAGACTGGGGTTAAAGTTATAATATTATTTTACAATTTTAATTTCCTGTACCGCAAATCTTTTGGGACAGGAATGTTTAAAACTTAAAATGAAGTGTGTTTTATGTACAACCTTAAATAAATATGCAGGACATCTTGTCCATAAAAGTCACTACTATAATGTTTATAGAATTTTATTCACTGTTGAAACAATACTGTCCTATGAAGTGTCACTACTTGGAAGGACTGGGTGTCTCATCATATCACAATACAGTTTATAATAGCGTGTGCAGAATACAACGTAATGAAATGACATCAGCCTGCAATCTTATGGCTTATCTTGTGGTTTCTTGGAAGATATATGACTTGCTTGAAAATACACACACTCGTTCCCTACAGTGTGCTCTGGAGGCAGATAAGACTTCACATTCAAACAATCAGCATGTTGCTTCAAAACTCTGCAGCTCCAGGTTATGGCTCACTGGGTATTATATGACTCAACCCTGCAACAAGAGGAACAGTCCTCCCTAAGTACTCTAGTTATGTATCTCCACCACTAACAATTGAACATCATTAAACATGCAATGTGATCAGATAAAGAGCTAACCAAAATAGCTACAGTCCCTAAATTTTATTGTGACTGCTTCATACTCAGGGGGTATCTTCTTCTCCCCACATGGTTTCAACGCCCCTGTCACTTTAAACTTTCGTTATCTTCAGCTGGGATACACTCTTTTCTTTTTCTCTTTCTAGTGATCTTGTTAATACTTTTCATAAGAAATCTTATTTATTTTATATATCCATTTTCCAACACAATGTACTTTCATTTGCTTCGTAAGTCTACTTAGGCATGCCTGTGCTCCTAGTATGTCGCAAGCTTCCACAAAGGCAAATGTCGCACAACCAAAATTTGTGGGCGCCCTATCTGGGTTGGCCTCTACATATTAAAAATAATATGAATAAAGTTATTTATCTTACCGCAATCAATGAAATAATTCACACAACTATAAGGTTAACGGGCAATCAATGGCACACGTGCAGATCGCTTGTCGTCCAGACAGCAACGGCAATGCTGTGCGTCTGATCTTAACCAAACGTTGGTGAACACAAAAATTTTCAAGTGGCAGCTTATGTTTGGCAAGTGATAGTTTTATTTCCCCTACCTAAACCAGTATCACCCAATCAAATCAATTGAAAAAAAAAAAAAAAAAACACACACACACACACAAATAGTAATACGTCTTACAAGGAGAAGGACAAGAAAAACCTACGTTACGGCCACAAGGCCTTCGTCAGGGACAGACAAACAAGAGACAAGAGGGAAAGAAAATGAGAATTAAGTAGAGAACATGAAACTATAAAAATAAGAGAAAAGAAACTCCCTTAATATTAAGTCCAGTCACATGTGAAGCAAAGCAAGATGGCTGCCACTAAACTGGAAAGAGGAAGTTGATAGTATATAAAAATAAGAAATAATGAAAACAAGGACTGGAAAAGAGTGAGAAAAAAGTAATCAATAAATAATAAATAAAATAAAAATAAATAAATAAAATATAAATAAATAAATAATAATAATAAATAAATTTAAAACAAATAAATAAATAGATAAAAATAAAAACTAAATAAAGAAATAAATAAAATAAAAAATAATAAAGGAAAAAAATAATTTAAAAAAATAATAATAATAATAATAATTTAAATTAAAAAAAAATATATAAATAAATAAAAAATTAAAAAAATAAATAAATAAAATTATTAAATTAAAAAAAATGGTAATTAAAAAAAAAAAAAAAAAAGGGTGATCGCATCAAAGTAGAAAGTCATACAACAGGGACTCGATAGAGAAAGGCGTCTCAGACAAAAGAATGTTGGGTATTCAAACCGTGTGGTTTGAGGCAACCCATAAGATGGATGAGGCGTTGTTCCTGGCGAAACCGACTGTTGGCGTCCGAGGAACAGTATCTGATGGCTGTCACCTGGATGTCAGTGGCACCGTGGTGGTCAGGGCCATTGAAGTGGATGGCCACAGGTGTGGAATTAAACTGAGAGATGTCATAGAGGTGTCTGCAGAATCGGTCGCCCAGTCGTGTGCCCGTTTGGCCGATGTACGTAATGGTGCAACGTTTGCATATAATAGCATAAATGACGTTGCGTGACTCACATGTGAAGCCATGGGTGATGGTGAACTTGGCGTTAGGGAACGAGACTGAACGTGTTTCGATTACATACTGACATGTCTTACATCGTGTACGGTTACATGGCTTGGTTCCAAAGTGGCCATCGTTGACGGTTTTCAGACGGCTGTGGACTAGGAGGTCCCTCAAATTTTTGTCCCGTCTATATGCCAGCAAGGGTGGCTCACTAAATGCTTCCCGCGCCACTGGGTCAGCTTGGAGGAGAGGTAGGTGGCGAAACAGGATCCTTTTGACAGCAGTGCTGTGAGGGTGATAGGTCATTATTAACTTGACTCTATCAGAGGAGGTTTTTTGGCTGGGTTTGAGGGCCTCTAGACGTGAGATAGGGAGAACACGTTCTAAGGCAGAGGTAAGAACATCTTCTGGATACTGTCTGTTACGGAAGAAGTCCAACATTTCTTGTGCTCGGCATAGAAAGTTGTCATCATCTTGGCATAACCGACGGAGGCGGAGAAGTTGTGAGAAAGGCAAGGAGTCCCGACAAGCCGGAGGATGAGAGGAAGTATAAAGGAGGTAACTGTGTGCATCGGTGGGTTTGTAGTACACCGAAGTGGTGAGGTGGGGCGGAGTGATAGTGACAACAATGTCAAGGAAATTAACAGAGACAGTGGAGATGTGAGAGGTGAATTGGATCGCAGGGTGGAAGTTGTTAATGAAATTAATGAACCTAGATAGGTCAACCTCTGGCATATCGGTGAGACCTATGCCATCATCGATGTATCTATGATACATCAATGGAAAAGGTCCAGGATACTGCTGCCACACCTGATACTCCAGGTAGCCCATGAAGAGGCAGGCATAACTGGGACCCATCTTGGTGCCCATGGCAACTCCACTTATTTGGTCAAAGAACTGTCCATTGAACTCAAAGGAATTGAGTCGAAGGACCAGTTCTGCAAGGCGCAGGAGAGTCTCTGTAGCGATAGAGGGGTGCGTGCGCTGGTCCAGGAAAAACCGGAGAGCTCGGAGACCATCAGAGTGAGGAATTGAAGTGTAAAGTGAGCAAACATCTAACAGAAATAAACGGTAGGTACGGTCTGGAGAAAGCTGAATAGAGGAAAAAGTAGTAAGAGCATGGTTTGTGTCCTTTAAGAAGGAAGGAAGCTGCTCTACAATAGGCTGGAAGATGCCGTCGAGGAAGTCTGATATACGTTCGGTAGGGCAGGCACACGCAGAGACAATGGGTCTCCCAGGGTTGGAGGGTTTATGAATTTTGGGAAGCATATAAAACACAGGCTTACCCAGACCACTATTGTCAATACGGAGATGAGAAGCGCTAGAAGGTAAGGACTTGTTGGCGATAAGACTTTTGATGGTGTCATGAACCAGACGATTGTTGAGGACTGTCGCATCATTGTCACGGCGCTGGTAGAAGGAGCTGTTGGTGAGCTGCTTATTACCTTCTTGGAGGTACAGGTCCTTGCGCCATACCACAATGGCACCTCCTTTGTCAGCCGGTATGATAACAATGTCATCTCTGCGGCGGAGCTTAGTAAGGGCATGAGACTCATCAGAAGAAAGGTTTGAATAACGCAGGCGTTGAGGTTGGAGCTGCTGAATGTCGTGGAGGGTATTCTGAATATATAAATCCAGAGCGTGGGAAGCCCCAGGAGAGGGTGTAAAATGTTTATTCTTGGGAGGAGCAAAGCGTGCAAAGGCATCATCTGATTCAGCCTGCGATCTTTGAGGACCATCACTGTTGCGGAAATGGAGCTGAAGTCGCAGACGGCGATGAAACCGATGGACATCTTGGAGGAGATTGTACTGATCAGAGGATGGTTGGAGAGGGACAAAGTGCAAGCCCTTGCTGAGGACTGAAAGCTCTCCCTCAGAGAGGGCAAGATCGGAGGGAATACAAACAACCTGGGAACGAGATGGAGTAGAGGAGGCAGGGACAGTCTCAGGGGTAGGACAGAGGCGGGAAAGTTTGTCCTTTTTCTGGGCGGATAAAAAATCATACAATTGCCGGTTGAGAGTATGGATAATAATGCGGATAATGGGGAAGGCAGGAAAGTAGCTGGAGGTGAGATTACGTAAGCGGAGTAGAAGCTGAGACTGCTGAGCACTGATATCTGCCAGGAGGCGGGAATGGATAGCTGCGACAGCTCGCATACGCTGGAACCCACATGTGGTCTCGATGCGCTGTAAGAGGCGATGTTCACGAGGGTGAATATGGCCAGCAGAGGGGTTGAAGTGAGAAGTGAAGCCATGAGGGAGAATTTTAAGGCGGAGGCAGGTGCGGATAAAGTGGAGATGGCAAGTGAATCTAGTTTTCTTGAATGTAGCAAATGCAAAATCAATTGCAGTGCGAGATATATCAGGTGGTAAGAGGCTGAATGAGGTGGTAATAGAAGACCGAAGTGAATTAATGAAGTGTTTCAGTGAAGGCATAATGGCAAATCGAGTGAGACCACACACATGCAAAAATAAATAAAATTAAATATAAAAATAATTTATTAAATAGATATATAGAATAAATAAAAAATAATAAACAATGAAAGTGGGTGTATAGATCGAAAGTAAGAGAGGAGATAAAAGAGAAAAGTGAGCAAACAGGTAGACAGTGCAGTCAGTTATAGGGTAATATATAAGTATATGAGGAGAACTGCCGTAAGACGGGGTAAAACAGTTGAAAAAAAAAAAAACACACACACACACACAAATAGTAATACGTCTTACAAGGAGAAGGACAAGAAAAACCTACGTTACGGCCACAAGGCCTTCGTCAGGGACAGACAAACAAGAGACAAGAGGGAAAGAAAATGAGAATTAAGTAGAGAACATGAAACTATAAAAATAAGAGAAAAGAAACTCCCTTAATATTAAGTCCAGTCACATGTGAAGCAAAGCAAGATGGCTGCCACTAAACTGGAAAGAGGAAGTTGATAGTATATAAAAATAAGAAATAATGAAAACAAGGACTGGAAAAGAGTGAGAAAAAAGTAATCAATAAATAATAAATAAAATAAAAATAAATAAATAAAATATAAATAAATAAATAATAATAATAAATAAATTTAAAACAAATAAATAAATAGATAAAAATAAAAACTAAATAAAGAAATAAATAAAATAAAAAATAATAAAGGAAAAAAATAATTAAAAAAAAAATAATAATAATAATAATTTAAATTTAAAAAAATATATAAATAAATAAAAAATTAAAAAAATAAATAAATAAAATTATTAAATTAAAAAAAATGGTAATTAAAAAAAAAAAAAAAAAAAAAAAAAGGGTGATCGCATCAAAGTAGAAAGTCATACAACAGGGACTCGATAGAGAAAGGCGTCTCAGACAAAAGAATGTTGGGTATTCAAACCGTGTGGTTTGAGGCAACCCATAAGATGGATGAGGCGTTGTTCCTGGCGAAACCGACTGTTGGCGTCCGAGGAACAGTATCTGATGGCTGTCACCTGGATGTCAGTGGCACCGTGGTGGTCAGGGCCATTGAAGTGGATGGCCACAGGTGTGGAATTCAAATCAAGTCAAACGGATTTGACTTTCTTTAAAAAAAAAACAACGCGCTTCGAAAAATGTAACCTCCGAAGATTTTCAAAGTTGAGCGGTTACCACTGTGTATGTCTGTCTGTCTTCAATTTTTATTTTCTACTATATCTCTGTTATTATTGAAGTGATTTTAAAAATTGAAAGTGATTATTAACCGGACACTTGTCCTTTATCTAGCCAGTATGTTTTCATTTACTTCTTTATCCTAGTTTTCATCTTTGTACTTTTCTTTCTTTATTCAGAACTACATACTTTTACTCTCATGCAAGATAACATCTTATAGGAATTAATATGGTATTTTCAATAACCAATATTATCGTATCTGTCCTTACCTTTTATTTATCCTTCTATTAGAATACAATACATTATCTACGTTTGTCTTGCCTCCTTTTCTCTGCCCTGCACACAATTGGTTTGTTAGTTTCAGTTTCACAATGCACAAGTTAGGTTAGATTTTTTTCCAATGTTAGCCCCCCCCCCCCTTCCTCCTTTTTCCTCTCTCGCCCGTTCTTTCAAAACGAAACAGGCGTTGGCCAGCTGCCAAACTGTCTAAGGGTCGTTTTATTTATTAGGACGGGTAACGAAAAAGCTTTTGGTTTCTTGGGGGGTGGGTATCATACGCTTGGCATTAGTTAATTCAAATCTTAGACAAGCGATGGCCCTAGTAACCGTTGCTAAGGCTATATTTATTAATAGATTTTCTAACTGTTTATTTCCAAATCTAGTAGTATTGGCCTTCAAACCAAGGTCAAACCTAGAATTTAGTTGTAGTTTTTCTAACGTAATAGTGGAAATATTCAAATATTTTCCAACTTTCTCGACGTTCGTTCATAAACACTAAGAAGAGGGGTAGGGTACGGATGTCGGGCTGGGTGGTAAATTTACTTGGCGTAGTGACAAAATTTCAAATCGTTAGTTAAATATTTTTGCACTTGATTTGTTTTTATGGCCTAGAAAACGTTCAAACGCTGTAGTATTTCTTTATTTGGGCGGGTGTATCAAGGATATCTCACTACAAATATTCTTCTTTGTCTACTCCGGGAGGTACATGGAGCAGTATCAATATTCATCTATGTCTACTCCTGGAGCTACATGGAGCAGTATCAATATTCTTCTTTGTCTACCCCGGGAGGTACACGGAGCAGTATCAATATTCTTCTTTGTCTACCCCGGGAGCTACACGGAGCAGTATCAATATTCTTCTTTGTCTACCCCGGGAGCTACACGGAGCAGTATCAATATTCTTCTTTGTCTACCCCGGGAGGTACACGGAGCAGTATCAATATTCTTCTTTGTCTACTCCGGGAGCTACATGGAACAGCAGCTATATTCTTCTTTGTCTACTCTGGGAGATACACGGGACAGTAGCCATATTCTCCTTTGTCTACTCCGTGAACGAACGAACGAAATCTTTATTTCATCAGGGTAAAGAAATAGGCATAATTGCCTTTTTACATTTCTGCGCTGCAATACAATTTTCAGCGTTTTAAAAATTAAAATATTAACAACTTCAGACAGGATCAATTAATATTATCATCACAATCAGAAACTTAGCACACACAAGTACATTTACTCAGTCATTCACGCACATAGAGAGAGGGGAGAGAGAGGGGAGAGAGAGAGGTCAAGCAATAGAGCTACTTAATATAACAAATTCAATTTAAAATGAAAATATTACAAAGATAGTTAATTGCTCGTGGAAACGTTGAAATAACTGAAACAGAATTGTCGTTAAATGTATGTACAAGATTTCATGACATGTGAATGCAGATGTCTTTTGAATGTGGTGTAATTATCAGTTTTAACAGACTTGGGTAGGGAATTCCATGCTAAACCACCTGCATAACTAAAACAACTTCGGAAGAGGTCAGTTCGGAGTTTTGCAAGGTCCAAAAGTAGGTCGCCACGTATAAAATATGAGCATTACTTATAGCGAAAGAACATTTGCAAGTATGAAGGCGTTCTGCCGTGTAAAATTTGATGCACAAATAGGAGATCTTGGAAGATTGATGATTGATTGATTGATTGTGAATCCCTGGGCGCGAGTTAATTGTACTCTTTTGCCCTTTAGGGGACAAGTTATTCACTCATACCCTTGAGCCAGTTATGGGAGGTGAGGTGTGGGCTTTGTTTCAACCCCAAGGGAGCATCCTAGACTCAGCGGTATGGCACACCAGGCCCACTTTGGCGTGCGTGCGATACCAAGAGGTTTGATGCTCTCTACCCGGTGCAGGGGGGTTATATCTCCGAGACAAGACTGACACGAGCAATCAGTCACCGGCCATGGCACGAGCAGCCAGACAGCACAGTGGTGCGGTGGCGAAGCCACCGCCACCATATGGCTGCCGAATAAGAAGAATTTTTTAAGAGGAAGAACATTCAGCTGTGAAAATAGCTGTGCACTGGGAATGTTATCATTCAGGCAAACAAGTCGTAGCGCACTTTTATGTAGGGATTCTAGGCGTTTCAAAAACGACAAGCCACGGCGACTCCAGAAATTTGAGCAATAAGAAAGGTGACTTTGAATATGTGCATAATAGAATATAAGTCTAGAGTGCGGACATAAAAAATGTTTGATTTTTGAGAGTTGAAACAATTTTTGTGAGATCTTGTTTGCGATGAAATAGACATGTGACTTCCAGCTTAGAGACTGGTCGATGACCACACCCAACAGGCTGTGGTCCGTAACTTAATACGTTCTCCGTCTAGAGATAAAGATAACGTATTTGGTTGACAGTGCAGAATCTTTTGGCGGGTTGAGATAATCAAAGATTGAATTTTGTTTTTATTAATGGACATACTATTAATAGTGCACCAATCTTGTACAATGTCCAGGTGATGCTGTAAAAGAGACTGAACGGTGTTAATGTCTGTGCCAGCTACTGTTACTGTGGTATCATCAGCAAACATAAGACAATCGTCATGTGGCAATGACAAGGGCAGGTCATTGATGAAGATGCTGAAGAGTAAGGGTCCTAGTATCGAGCCCTGCGGGACACCCATTGTAGTGGTGTATGATTTAGAGAGCACATTATTGTACGAGTATAAGACTCGATGTGTTCTGTTTTCAAGGAATGATTTTATTAATGTGATCACTTTTGGATGAAATTTGTACACCGCAAGCTTTTGTATCAGCAACGAGGGGTCAATTGTGTCAAATGCTTTGTAAAGGTCGATTAATAATACTCCATTTATTTTTTCACAGTTGATATTAGAATGCCAGATTTCGGTAATCTTAGTCAACAAGGATTGACAAGAGTGTTTGGGTCGAAATCCGGATTGGTTTTCATGTATAAGATTGTAGCTGTTCAGTGAAGAAAGAATATGTTTATACATGTGTCGTTCAAGAGGCTTAGTTATGACTGATAGTAGGGAAATCGGCCGACATTAATATCACCTTTTTGAGGTACTGGTACCACTAAGCCTGTTTTTCAGTCGTTGAGGAAACACTTTCTTTGTGAGGCACAGATTGTAAATGTAAGTGAGTGAGTCGCATACAACAGGCTCTGCAATCTGAAGTATCCTCGAAGATATTCCATCTTCACCGCAAGATTTCTTCTGAGGTAATGATTTAATTAAAATAGAGACCTCCGAGATTGACAGTAAAGGTAATTCAGGAAGGTGGGCTTCGTTTAACCTCGATTGAACGAAATCAGAAAGAGCGGTAGAATCCAGTTGCTGATGATTTATCCGGATGTTCGTGCGATCGACGAGAAGAACTGGCAAAATTCATCAGCATTAATGTTTGTAGCTTGCTGTCGGAGGTTATGCCGGTGTACATTGTGAGAAGGTTATCAGCGCTCCAGATTTTAGATGAGCTCCAGCCGTCGTCATTAATGGATCTGAGGTGCTGTCTTTTAGATTTCCTTAAAATGTACTGCGCTAAGTTTCTATATTTTCTATAGCTTGCATGGTCTCCAATCTTCTTGAAATAGTCTCGCTGTTGCCTAGTTTTCAGGTATTCCAAAGTTATCCATGGAGGCATAATTCTTGACTTGACACGTTTTATACGCACAGGAGCATGTCTGTTAAGAACTGAAGTGAATGCTGTCAGCCATATTTTTAGGGCTTTAGTCGGGTCAGACACTCCATAGACATTATCAAAAGGAGTCGCTAAGAGATCAGACAAGAACTTGGAGCTATCAAAGTTCTTGAATATTCGTGCTTGTACAACCTGGTGACAGAGTTTAGGAATTCGAACTCCCTTTTTGGTCGAGGTGCAACATATGGGGTAGTGATCGCTTAGACCACCATACGGGAACGCAGACTTCAATGATGTGAGCAGTGTAAGTAACATACAGATGATCTATGCAGGTTGATGACTTGTCTGTGACACGGGTTGGTAGCGATATCAACTGGTTCAGGTTGTACAGGGCATACAAATTATCCCAATTAACGTTTCGCTTCAAGGCATCAATATTGAAGTCTCCCATTATTAATAGTTCTAAAGAAGTTATCCAGTTTTTGTCCATCATGTCCGAGAAGTGATCTAGCCATTCCATTCTGGCATCCGGATTGCGGTATATAAAGTCAATTAATATAGAGGTAGTGTGTGGGAGTCGGACTTCCAGCCACATGCATTCAACTTCAGGACATTCGAGATCAACGCGTCTTATAGCTTTGATGCTTGTGTGCACATAGGCAGCCACACCAGTTTCAAACCTAATTGATGGATCCCGACGGAAAATTTCATAATTTGCAATTTGCAGTTCTTGGTTAGAAATGTGTTCATTAAGTCTAGTTTCTGTTACACCAAAAATATGAAAGTATGCATTGTTATTATAGAGTATGGAAGTAATTTCAGCCAATTTACTCACATTGTAGAGATGACAAACATTCAGATGTCCCAACCTGAGTCCCTGACGATTTGGGTATTCCGTTGTGATTGTGGGAGCCATATTTTGTGAAATTGATGATCACTAAAATGTCATTGATAACAGGGCTGTTGAAAGTATAAATTTGGTAGATTAGGACGTGAAGGGTGATGCATGGGATAGAATGAGGTTGCGGGATATTCATGTGTTCTTGTTGTGGGATGGGAGTATTCTGACCAGTATGATCTCCCGGCAGAAGGTAAATAGTCCAAGAGTCTTTGTTGTAGCGAGAAATTACAAAAGGTTGGGCACAAATGTTGATACATAGGAAGATGGTACAAATGCGGTGACGGGGGGTAGGCTTCTTGTGTCTGTGACATTGATGGTTGGAGTGTATCAGGACATGAAGACTGAGTTTGTTGAGTTGCTTCGTTTGTACACTTTTGAGGATAGAGTCTATCACATCGTTCCTGTTGAGTAAGTGCAGAAAACATACGTGGTTGTTGCTGTAGGGAGACATCACAAGCTGTTCCCTGCACTTCGCGATTTATAAGAACAGGTGTGATTTGATGTTCCTGCTTATGAGATGATGTTGAGTGGGTGTTGTTAGAAGTAGTAAGTAATGGTGGAAAGTCAAGGTCATAATTACTATCCGAGAAGCAGGTATTCACTGTTGATAGATGACTGGTTGGATTTTGAGATCCTGGTGTGTGGCCGACTCATTTGAAGGTGCGTTCTGGGTACCTGATGTTTGTTGCCAGCTTGCTGATTCCTTCAGTAGATAAGGCAATATCACCGCTGTAAAGATGTTTTTTAGGGGCTCCTGATTTCGCAAGGAAGTACGAGGAGTGATCAATGAATTTATAGTTGTGTTTGACACAGTGCCTCTTAAGATTAGAATTGTTGACATCAATGGATTTGCGGTAATGGGCTCTGACTGGAGGAATAATGGACGAGAAGTAGATTTTCGCAATAGGGAATAACGAATGGAATTTTGATGTGATTTGGTTTAGATCAGCTTGGGACATTTCAATACCTTTGAGCGAGTCTGACCTATATGAGTAGTTACTCTGGTGACAGTGGGATCAGACGGAAAACGTTTAAGGAGTGACAGCAAGTCCTGAGTAGATGCCCAGTTCTTGAAGCGAACAGTGACCGAGTCCATATCGTTTGTTAACAATTTAGATTTTTGTAATTCCTTGACATTCTGGTCCCCTAAAATAAGGTGCTTCCGTTTATTCTGAATCTACGGGAGCTACACGGAGCAGACAGTAGGACTTAATTCAGCACTGAAAAAGGAAAGACAGGGCGGGAAAGCTATGAGGACCTTTGGAAAACTAGACTTTGCATTTGGGCTGGGCTCATTAGTAGTAGCGTGATAATATCCTCGCTTTTTATGCAGGAGACCAGGGTTGCTCCTGCAGTTATGGTTACTGTAAGCATTTTTTGTACATGGTGAGGTCGGCAACTTCATGCACAACCTCACATATACCTCTTATTATATACCTGATGCAGCAGTTGTCCAATTACTCGTTTCTGTTTCACGAGAGACCCCCTGGAACTGTACGGGTTGATGGCCCTGAAGACTGGCCCTTAAAAAGGTGTTCATATATTGATTATTGGGAGATAAAACTGTTATGTTACATGGAAATTAATACAGTTCTGATGTAGGGGTGGTGATACTGCAATAACATTGAATACATATTGTCATACTACTGGCAAGACACCCTGGAACGTAAACTAGTGTCTTTATGATAAATTATAAATTGCACAACATAAATTCTGCTATAACTTTATGGTTAATCGCCGATTAGGATCTGGGGGAGAGAATTTGAATAGCAACTACAAATACATGTAATTATGGCAGTAGGAAGTCATTATCTTTCGTATTTGGCGAGGAAATTATGATTGTGTTGGTAAATTTTGACTGACTTAACCACAGCTTCAGGACAGTGTTGTCGAAACAGGCGTATAATCAACAGTGGCCAGTCAGCATCAGAGGGGCGTCTTGGTTATAAACCACAGATACCATAACCTGGTCATATTTTGCAGGTCCAGTGTCATACAGATAGGTTGTGAGTTATTTTTGTCCCATCTGAACGAACGAACGAACGAACTTTATTTTCGAAGGGTAAAGAATTGGGCGCGCAGGCCCGTCTAACATTCTGCCCTTCCACTCTCATTAATCTTGCATACTATATCCTTTCATTCCTGAGTAGAGTGGATGGTGATACGTACGTGAGAAAAAGGTGTGAGAAATAGATTTCATGGGTGAATAGCTTAAGGAGAAGATATGTCTATGGAATGAGTAAGTTTCTCTATTCCAGCCTATCTATACGACTATAAGTTAGTACCAGACAACCTTGCCCTCCTCATACATATAAATATAAGTTTAACTACACACACACACACACACACAGCTATGTGACAACAAGACACACAAACGTGAAAAACTACGGTTAATTGGGTATGGGTCTGACCAACACACAAAGTTAAGTTTCTTTTGTTGTTTATTATCATTTAAACTTGACAACACCAAATATCTAAAGAAAGGTCAAACAAATCAGATTTACATACATATGAAATAGCAGAATAAATGGTCCCCCCCCCCCCCATATGGAGAAAAGAACACCAAAAATTAATAACCCAAAGGTCGAAGGTTTGCACTATGTAACAAAGTAGACAGTAAAGTAAACAAGTTCCTACTATAGGCTACCCAGTAAAGTAAAACAAGTTTAAGCAAATCAAATTTTGGTAAAGTCCCTGTAACAAAGAAAAATATTCACTCTCTCTTTCATATAGTGGCCACTCAATCACTCTTACCTACTCTTGGCGATATCCCTTGGAATTACAATTTTTCCTGAATATATAAAATGTCAGGTTTATTTCCCAAATTGGTCCCAGTCCATCCTCTAACAAATAAAGACTAGTGAGGTGAACGTCGAATCTGGTGTGGGTTTTTCCTGGATGAATAATATGTCACCGCCAATAGTTGATCTAGAAACGTGATCTTGGGGTACACAGTTAAAAGAGGAAAATACTTCTCGTATTGGGAAACATCTGGTTCTTAAAAATGTTGCAACTGATAAATGATGATAATCCTATCGGCTGGCTCTATGGTAGAGTGCCGATTCTGAAACAGCGTAAATTCTGGATGCTACGCTTGAATACGACTGTCAGAAGTGGGGAATAAATGTTATTTTTTTCACACCCCAGTGGTCTGATAAATTTGAAAAAATATTGCTGGATTTGGTAAGTCCAGTTAAATTTTATAAGTTAAAATGTTTCTCATGTATCGTTGGCAAATACTTGCTAACCAATGAAATTGTGACGCACAAGCCAAGAAAAGACAACATTAACCAATCAGTAAAAGAAAAGACCGCTGGACGCCCTTGATCAGGTCTGCTAGGAATATATAAGAAACATTTATGGAAAAATGCTACTATTCTATATAGCTACATATATGCACACAGACGGGGACAAGACGATCTCTTATTCACTCCGTCAGTCCTGATTAAATTTAAAAGGCACACGGTGTCTTTAGCCTACCCTATCGACGGTCGCTAGCGCTGAGTTTTCAGGTCGGAGGGAGTTATGCAACTCTCCCCGCCCCTTGCTCGCGCTTAACGATCAGCGGACAATGTCTTACTTACTTACTTAGTCGTTCCCCTTCTACCGTGAGGAGTAGAGGTTTGTAAGAGAGAGCACCATACTATTCTATCGACTGTCTTCCTCCTGGCTTGGTTCCATTCTAGTCCTCGGTCCTTCAAAGATTGTCTAATGCTGTCCTCCCAGCGGACTTTGGGTTGTCCTGAAGGTCTGAATCCCTGGCTCTTAGTTTCACATGCTTGCCGTGGTAGCCGATCTTCTCCCATTCTGCAGACATGGCCAAACTATCTCAGTTGGGACTGTTCTGCAGGGGTTGGGTATTTAAGAATTGACGATTCTTGGTCTGGTTGCGGACCATGTCTCTTCTTGTTACTTCTACCACCTTCCTCAGATACCTCATTTCTGAGGTTTGGATCTGGCTTTTGTGGGTTGTAGTCATTGCCCATGACTCGCATCCATACGTCAAGACTGGGATATAGGTCGAGCGGTATACAGCCATCTTCGTCTTCTTACCAACTTCTCTTTTGCTGAGGAATCCTCGATTTATGGCTTGAAAAAGTATCCCAGCTGCTGCTCTTCGGGTAGCCAACTCTTCTTTGATGCCTCCCTTCCAGTCTATGACAGCTCCAATGTATTTAAAGTGACCGACCTGCTCCAGGACCTGTCCTTACAGCTTAATCTGATGTCTTCTTTCCTCTCGTGATATCACCATGGTTTTTGTGTTCGAGCTGCTTATGTAATCCCTCTCTTCTCCAGCTTTTCCTTCCAGACTTGCAGGTTGGATTGAAGATGTGCCTCTGATTTAGCAATCAGGGCACCATCATCAGCAAATGCCAGCTCTGAAATACAGACCTGTCTCATCTTGCAGTACCCCACTGAATACTTTCTTGTTCTTGTAGCAAAGTTTATAGCTGGAGAGGTTATGATGGTAAAAGATAATAATGATAGAGTTAGATGTGTTAACCGTGTGAGGTCAAGCTATGTAAGACCTCGAGTCTAGTGGTTGAAGAAGATGAATTCTCAAGGGACCTAACGATACCTCTCAAGATCTCACACGGTGCTGTAAATTACTTCTAATGTATGGTGTTTGATGTGGCTAGTGTCTAAGGGATGCAATGAAATGATGGTACATCAAAACAACACAGTATAACTCTCTAATAGAGTCTTACTAACGCTGTTGTTTAGTTTTCAAATTGGAAATATTTTTTTGTACAATTTATTGTGCCTGTCCTGCAATCTCTTTTGGACAGGTCTTTTAAAACTGAAGAAAATGTATGTTACACTGAAAAGTGAACTGAAAATAAGGACTCTTGGTCCAACAATAATAGTATTAATATTAAAATGTTCCGTAAGGTGTTTCACAGCCTGTTAAGTAATAAGTAATAATGTGAGTCAGTTATTGGAGAGACTGTATATGGCATCATTTCCCCGAGAGTTTCTGTTAATGGGTAGGGAAACAGTTTTCTCCAGATAAAGTGTCAGATTGCTCAGATTGTGGAACATAACCTAAAATTTCCTTCGTGAAGATTCAATCGTTGATATGGCTCTGTGAAGAACATCAGCTCTCAGAGCTCCACTTGACAATTATTTATACAGAACACGCAGTACTGGAGACGTTACTGTCTTCACTCGTACTTCAGCTTTCCTGTCACCGGCTGGTAACAGGAAATAAAACCCTGCAACATAAAAGACACCCTGGCCTTTTCATATCTGTTATATTTTTCCCTCAACTCTCTACATGACATGATGGGGTTCAGCCTCGTGTGCATTCAAGTGCACCAGCCCCTAATTTATAGGAACTCACATCATATTGTGACCACACCTCAGGTCCATATGGCAGATACGCCACTGTCATTTTACATAGTCTTCTTAAACACAATTTAATAGGAGTATGTACATCTCCTTATATGCATATAGTTTTCTTCTATTACAAAATATAAACGCTCCAGGCAATCAATAGTGTTCAGCGAACACAGAGGCTTGCTATTTTACTTTAGTCTTACAATAATTTTTAATTCCAACAATGCAATATTCAAACATAAATCAAATACCCAAACTGTCTCTTTAGGCATGTCATACACTTTCCCACTTTTTGCCTTTGCACATATTACATAATAATATAGATATTATTCTTACCAGAATTCAATGAAATAAGCACAGGTGCGATGGATGGCACAAATTCAGCTTTGCTGCTGGCTAGACTATGACAAATACTTTTTGTTTTAGTTACAATTTAAAGTCAAACTTCTAGGATCACATCGACCTGCTTCAGGGACAGCTTTCTACAAAATGGCAAAAACCTAAGTTTTCCATAATATAAAATGCGTTGGCCAATCAGATCGGAAGACTAAGCTTTTCAATTTTGAATTTGAAAATAAAGTCAAAATTACATCTCAATTTTTCAAATGTACGTCGGTCACATTTTGGCATTAAAAGTTAAAAACAGTTTTGGTTTTTGACCTAACAAGTTCTGCCTCTCATTCACTTCAAGATTTCCACTACCAAAATATTTTTAGTTTTAGGCCATCCCATAATATCTCTACCCTTTTGGACTTTGACTCTCCCCTCTTTTGCCTCTATTTAACAACGCGTGGAAAAAAAATTGTCACCGATAGTGAATGCAAAACCAAGCGTCTGTTCGTGCATCTGTCTGGGCATATCTAGTCTTTTGTCAATATCTTTACTTTTAATGGGGCGATCTTGAAAATGGTAACATAATATTACTCAGGAGATCATATGCTATAAAACTAACCAACTTTTATGGCCCTAGTATTGGAAATAAAGAATTCCATATATTTTCCATATGAGTTTCAATTTCTAATATTACATAAACACGCCATCTCTCTCCCCGCTGTCCGTGTGGTTCAATTCGAAACACAAGTCTGTGACGTCATAAAATGTACCAATTTGCAGACAGAGCGAGGCGTGTGTGTATGCCAGTCACTCTACGTGCTTATGGAACGAACAAATATTGGACTTAGTGTCGTAATTTTCCATCTGCCGCTAACAATATCGCCCGCGTTTGCCTACAATTTTGCGTGTTTCAACCTTTTGTGTCAAAAGTCTCATTCTAAAAATACACTTGCCTCTCTCCTCCTTTTCCCCCTTTTGGTCTGAAACAAGGCTAATTCCGTCAAAATTGTTACCGATATTTCCAAGGTCACTGGCAAACGATAGTATCTTTACACTACGAATACGATTCTGTCTAGCTAAAATCCAAGCGCTGACTGGCGTGGGGAAAGAAGACGCGTCACAACTTAACTATTTTTATTTCTATACTATCTTACTTTATAATTACAAATAATAATTTTATCGGTGTATCAATGTAATTTTATCACAGTTCTCTCCTTACATGCCTTGATGACATCGTCCATGAGGAGTATGCAAAAATAAGGTGACAGGATATCACCTTGTCTTACACCAGTGGTGGTCCTGAAATCTTCTGACTTATGGTTTGCCGTCCTCACATAATTTCTGCAAGACTTGTAGAAGCTCTGTATAGCATGAATCAGAGGTGCTGGAATATTCTTCCTTGCCAAACAGTCCCAGAGTTTGTTCCAGGGGATCTTGTCAAATGCCTTTTCCAGATCTAAGAAACAAAGATGGGGATCTCACTGTTATGCTCAAGAGCCTTTTCACTCAGCTGTCTGAGTGTGAAGATTAGGTCTTGAGTACTTCGATTTGATCGGAAGCCACACTGGACCTCATCCATTTGTGGCTCAGCTAGGCGTCTGAGTCTTTGCTTCAGTATTCTAGAGTAGATTTTACCAGGGACACTGAGAAGGGATATGCCTCTATGGTTTCCACATTGTCGGTTGTCACCATTTTTGAAAATCGGTGTTATTATGGCAATCTCTCAATCCTTTGGTATGGTCTTGTTGCACCAAGCTGCCTGTAGGACCCTTAGGAGTAATAGGTCGCCTGATGCTCCCATGTACTTAACCATTTCTAGTGTTATACCATCATGCCCTGCTGCTTTGCCCATCTTGATTTTCTCCAGTGTTGCCTTCAGTTCTTCCATCTTTATGTCATTTTCACCATCATTGGTTTTCTCTTCTGTGCTAGTGGTTATCATTTCTGATGCTTCACTATGCTCACCATCCAGGAGTTCTGAGAAATATTCTTTCCATCTTTCCATTACTTCCTTCGGGGCAGTAAGCAATTTGCCTTGCTTGTCCTTTATAAACTTGAGAGGGCATTGTTTTTCCTTCCTCATGTTCTTTAGGGTCTTATAGAACAATTTCTGGTTTTCTTGCGCGTCTTTTTCTAGCTTTTCTCCAAATTTTTCCCAGGACTTCTGTTTTGCTTCTAGCACCTTGTTCTTTGCTTCTGTTCTGAGTGTCATATATTCTCTATATTTCTCTATTTGTCCTGCTGTGTTTTTAGCTCTTAAGTATTGTTTCCATGCCATTTTCTTCTCTCTTATTTTCTCTTTGACTTCCTCTGTCTACCAAGGTGTCCTCTTCCTTTTGTTCCTAAGTCGGACCTCACCACATGCTTCTGCAGCAGCTGTCTTTATGATGTCCTTGAATTTAATCCAGAGGGTTTCCAAGTCATCAGGTTGTTCTTCTGTGTTGCTCACCGCTGCAGCAATAAGTCCCTGATATCTGGTCTTAATTTCTGGCTCTCTCAGCTTGTAGGTCCTAATGCTCATTTCTCCCGTTCGTTTACTTAGTTTCTTGCGTGATGTTGGGCAGTTCGTAGGCTGAGCAACTCTTTCAGTTGTTCTTTTGATTGTAAGCAGGTAGTGATCACTTCCAATCTCTGGCTCCCTCCAGACTCTAGCATCCCGGACATATTCCAACAGCTCCTCTTCTTTCCCATTTATACTTCTTGTGTTCCAAGTTCCATAAGTCGTAGTCCGTAGTCTGTTCCAGTTCGTCGCCTTTAGAATCAGTCCAGTTTCCTCTCTTGTAGTTCTCGTAATATAGTTTTTAAGACAAACAGATGATTGGCCTGTTGTGCCTTTGCATGATGGAGGGGCTGCCTCCTTACGGCCTCCATGCAGGCCGCCCTCCTCCTTTTTCAGCCACATATATACTTGTAGCGTCCGCATTGGCAGAGTTGTTAGATCGCTGTCCTCGCGCGATAAAGGTACCAGTTTCGAAACACGGTGGCGTCACGCTCCTGTCTACTCAACTGGAAATTCCAGAGTTCAATAAACAAAGAAGGAAAACTGAGACCTGCAAATATCATCATTTTTCTTTGCGTTCCTTCTGGAGCATGGAGCCACCACTGTATCTGGTCTTCTTAAAGGAAGCCTGCACGAAGCAGTCACGTGTTCTAGCAACGGTGGTTACCGTGACAGCCAGTTTTACATGATAAAGTTGTCAGCCTCATCAGCCTCATGCACAAACCTCATGTTAGTCGCACTGAACGACCTGCCCGCCCGAGGGTGCAGCAGCACTAGTCTTACTTAGTCTCTTCAGAGCTCTCTCCCCCCCCCCCCCCCCCCGGAACTACACGGGACGAATATAAACAATAAACATAAATACGTATGCAGCAGACACTCACAAGAAACACTTTAAAAAATAAAGAAGGAAAGAAAAGTAACAAGTGAAAGTCTCACCGGGGAATCATACCATGGACACCGCCCCAAGGACGCCGTCGCATCGCTGTGAGAACCAATCGTGACTAGACACACACGCACACACGATCAAACCAGGGACACTGCCCCAAGGACGCCGTCGCATCGCTGTGAGAATCAATCATGACTAGACACACACACACACACGATCAAACCAGGGACACTGCCCCAAGGACGCCGTCGCATCGCTGTGAGAATCAATCATGACTAGACACACACACACACACACACGATCAAATCTGCACCCCTAAAACGTCCCCGTAGACGGTGATTTTTATTCTTACTACACTAACGCAACTGTGGAAGGTAGGACCCGGAAACGACCCAGACTAATTATAGACGCGATCACATCCATAACTTTCCTATTCACCCAGGGGCGTAACTAAAGTAACTGGCCCCGGGGCGGATTTTTTTTTTTTTGGTTGAGACACAACCTGCAATAAAACACATAAAAAATATTGTGCTTGAAAGCATACTTTTAAACAGCATAATACAGAATTGTCATAATAGTGATTTCACTATCCTAGGTTCAGCACTGAGAGGTGAGATGGCCAGTTCCCTTCCTCGCTGCCTTTTCCTTCCCTAACTCAAGAACAAAGTCAGGTACCCATTTACAGTTGGGGAGACTGGGGCGCTCTACCCACTCTGTCAATCGGACGCTCAGATATGTGGTAATCGTTCGTAAGATGCCGACTTACAGTTTAACAAGGTGTAACGATGATATGAGCGTCCAATTTTTTAACGGCAGTGAAGGATCTACATTTTAGGGGCCATGGAGCTTGATCTCTTGGAAAGGCCCCTTTATTTAAAAAAAAAAGTGTTAGGGGATGGGAAAGAAACGTATTATAAACCTGGGGCCCTGAAGCTTTAGTTTCATAGTAAACAACCTCAGTCTAAGGCGTTAGAACGCTTTCCTCTCGCGGCAAAGCTAACTGGTTCCGAGGTATTAACCTGGTAGCGTAACGCTCCAGGCTACCCAGCTGTAAGTGGGTATCTGACTCTGCTCTTGAGTTAGACAAGGCAAAGACAGGAAGGAAATGAACTGGTCATCCAACCTCATAACACAGCTGGGCATAGTTTGCTGAAGTCTCTAACACTTTACTCCAGTGGCGTATTCTCTATGTGTGCTGTGCGTGCTGCGCACACCTATGCACGAAGGAAAATAAAAAATTAATTTATTATTCTATAAAATATTTCTCTTCTAAGTTCTGCTTTCGGACCGCACGCATCAGGATAACGGATTTTCCCGCATAGAATCTACGAGTATATCTAGTTTCAGTTTCACAGACGCGTTTTATAGTGCGGTTTTTATTGGTTGTAGCAATCGCCCGAAGTTTCTCGGGTAATTCCGTCACAATGCGTGCTGGACCGTTCGGATTCACGTCTAAAGACTGGTTTGTGTGAACCGGGGTCATGGGCAGATACGTCAATACAATGCGAACATGCGTGCGGTGGCCTAGCAGCTCTCGAGTTGTAAAAATCGGCTGTGTCCGTCCAGTGTTTTTTGTGATTAATTTTTGTTAGTTGCCGGGAATGCAGATTATTACAGTGACAGTGAGTTTCAAGTTGTAAGTTAATTAGTATTTCGGAGATAATTGACATATACCCCTAATAACTATCGTTGCGTAATTGAATATAGATGGTTTTTAAATTAAGAGGGGAAGAAGTTAAATAGTAGGCGTACATATTCATTTTAAGTAGCAGCACGCCTAGCTCGCATTACCAGGATACGCCACTGCTTTACTCCCATATGACAGTTTCTGCGACGGGACTACCTTTGTCTTTTATTTTGCTTTTAAACGATGTCAGTAAAATCTTTGTTCTCCTAACAAACGGTTGAAACAGTTTGAAAAAGTGTCGCGTAAGAAGCAGTGAAACTAAATGAAATATGATAGTTTCTGTGTTTATGTTTATCTCAATGTTTCAACAAGTGCACAGTTCAGTGGTTTCCAGCCCACTGCAACATTCCAGGTAACGAGGAGAGAGACAAACTTGCTAAGGAAGGAGGAGCGTTACAACAAAATGATTTAAGGACAACTTATGAAATGGCAAAAACAACTATAAAGCCACAATCAAGTCCAAATTGGAAAGAGAACACCCACGCCATATTAAAAAAAATGATGCCTATCACCAGCTATTTAGACGAGACCAGGTCATCATTTCCGGCTACGCACGGGACACACCAGATTGAGTTAACATCTATATCACAAGAACAGGATTGGTACAACACATTTCTGCACCTGTGGCATCAGCCCCATGACAGCCAAACATTTGCTGCAGTCCTGCCCAATATACAACAGTGAACGGAGTAGCATATGGCAACCACCTACTTCACTCCACGAAGAACTATTTGGAGATGTCAGGGACCTTGAGCTGACTACTGCCTTTGTTAGGGTAATTAATCTGGAAGCCTGAGGACGAACGAGGAAGAAGAAGAAGAATTATCAATCAATACCTTTCAGCTCACCGTGAAGTAAAGGTTCTGAACAAAAGCATGCCACGACTTTCTGTACCGTGCCGTCCGTTTAAGGTTTTTCCATGTCTTCAAATATCGCCTTCATGCTCCATGTGTGTGTATGTTTGTGAATGTTTTATGTGCATGTTGCTTTTCCGCTTGTTCCCTTACTATGGGGATTCTAGAACAGTTACTGCCTTGTAATGCTAACAGCTGGTTTTCTTAATGTATGTCCACTCGTTGACCACTCGTTGTATTGACCACTTCGTTGCTGATACAAAAGCTTGCGGTGTACAAATTTCATCCAAAAGTGATCACATTAATAAAATCATTCCTTGAAAACAGAACACAACGAGTCTTATACAATAATGTGCTCTCTAAATCATACACCACTACAATGGGTGTCCCGCAGGGCTCGATACTAGGACCCTTACTCTTCAGCATCTTCATCAATGACCTGCCCTTGTCATTGCCACATGACGATTGTCTTATGTTTGCTGATGATACCACTGTAACAGTAGCTGGC